>CM076977.1:48208540-48845193 GCA_039105355.1 Benthosema pterotum | reverse complement strand
CCCCCCCCCCCCCCCCCCCCCCCCCATTCCATACCTAGATCTGGCCCTGCATTGGCACGCGCAATGTATCCACCACATAAAAAAGGCACACAGGAGAGGCAGAGTAAAAAGAAAAAAGTCTCTCAACAGGAAAAAAAATAAAAACTAAAATAAGTTCAAGCGTCGTTCAAGCAGTTTTCTCCAGGATGACACACCAGTTGCCCTGGTCATGGTAGCTGGTGTGTATGTGAACCCCATCCACTCCGCTACACAGTTCCTCCAGCTCCCCCTGCTGGAACACATGGTAATAGCGGTGGAACACTGCAGGCTGTGCCTGCTGGTGTCTTCCTCCTCCTCTCTCCTCCTCCTCCTCCTCCGCTCCCCCAGGGGTGGGCCTGTCGTCACTCTTAGAACCCACCGCTGGGACGGGAGTCGATTCCGTGTCCGCCACCGGGTCCGATTCCCCCGAGCTGGAGGTCCCTTTCGAGGAGTCCGGACCGGAATCGGTCCGGTGGCCTTTGGTACAAGAGTTAGGAGGATTGTTAGTCCGTTTGGACCCGGCTTTCCCCGCCGCCGTACCCTGCTCTCCGTTCTGTCCCGGTCCCCCTTTTTTGCCTTTATCCTTCAGGTGCCAGGGAACTAGGAGATCCTGGGAATGCATAGCAGACAAGTCGTTGAATTAAAAGGTTATCCAAAAGAAATTTTGATAAGTCGATGGATTTTGTCGAAAACGTCGCTGCAAACTTCATATGGTAGTGATTCTTCCAGAGCTCCATTTATGGAGCTGACTTATTTGCACCTGATGCCATGGCGACAGACTGACTGTTAATAAGGCTGTTGAAAATAATACGTTAATTAGTTCAATTAATTTTGGTGATTAATCTGATTTAAAAATTTAACGCAATTAACTCATGTGCACAATGATTCAGCCCACTGAGCATTTTCTCAATGAAAAAACAAAAACGGTATAGAGAGCACGGTTTTACGGACACATAGCTAGCTGTGACCTGTAACCAGAGCCATAGAGTATACCTTGAGAGATCTACAAGCACCGGTGGCATAGATATTTAATAAATAAACAGATCCACAGGCCCCACCTGAGCGTTGAAGGCCGTGCGGTTGGTGTGAACGCTCAGCGTTCCGTCGGAGACCTGACCGCCGAGATGATGATGATGGTGAGAGCCGTGCTTCCCAGCATGCTCCTTGTCTTTGTCTTTGAGGTACTTGGACCTCTGCTTGTTGTGCTCCTGCTCCAGGGCCCACACGTAGATGAGAGCCTGGCCTCCTGGTCTGAGGAGTCTGACCAGCTCCCTGACCGCTGATACACGCCGCTCCTGTTAAAACACGCACGCGCGCACGCACACACACACACACACACGCACACACACACACACACACAGTGACTTTATTTTCTTAACATTTTTATCCCACGATTTTATAACCCATTTTTCACCCAGTGCCAATGGACCTTTAGCTAAGCCCCTCCCAAACTGCTATTGTCCAATAGACCTTTAGATAATCCCCTCCCCAAACCACTATGCTCCAATCAAAGCTAAGCATAACATGTGCTGGACAAACCTCTCCACCAATAGCTTTTCTATATAATAAAACATTGTTTTAAAAAATGAATCTGTATTTTATTGTGTAATATCCATGATATTTACATTGGAATGAATGAGCCCTGGGCTGGAAAGTGTCCTAGGGGGACAAGAGGGCGGGGCTTAGCTAAAGGTCTGTTATACAAAGCAGGGTGCATTGATGACATCATTATGAGGCCAAAATCAAACAAGCTGATTCTGAGAGCAATTCACATTACGGGTGCGATTTTCGTTCCACCCGTTGTCCCTAACGTTACCCGATACCCGCAGCGAATTCCCTTATTGCTATTTGGTCACCTTTTCTCTTCCCTTAGCCACTATTCTTTATGCCGACACCGTTATTTGTGGCTGGAGGTGTGGTCATGGGCGTGTTTGTTGCGCAGTCCCTTAAGTTGCTAATTTCGTCAAATAGATTTGACGATGCGGGATCGGGCAAACTATAACTGTCGGGGATTAGGCGGACCGTTTCCACCGAATCCCCGACAGTTGCAGTTTGCTCGGCCCCACATCGTAGAGAAGACCTGCCCACATATTCTATACAGCATCTGAGAGAGTAGCCTTTTCCCGTCACGCTGCACTTTGAAATGTAAAAAATGGTCCTGAATTGACCGAGAAATCAATGATAAAAAAAAACGTCTTTTTTGCCGCAAATTGCCGACTTTTTTGCAATTTACTTTATAACATTTCGCAGACTTGGGATAAATGCACGCCACATACAGCAAAAAAAACATGGAACATGTTTTTTCAACATAACATGTTGAATGGTAAGAAATGATTGAGAATTGACCGAGCTATAATTGTTTGAAAATGAGAGCTATAATCTTTGAGAATAGGCTACTCATGCATGTGTCTGTCCTAAGCCCCCAGCCAGGCTGCGTGCTTAGGAGGGTCAGACATAGCAGTAGGGATAAGGGAAATAGATAAGGGATGAATTAAAGGGAATGGCAAGACCAACACGGATTGGATGAAAGCTAAAAACGCCCAAACCACACCTATGCATAATTTAACGGGTATAGGAGGTGTTTAAGGGAGATGGCATGGTTACGAAATTATCAACTTTAGTGTGGGAACGCCTCTTCCCCAATGCTAAGTGCGTTAATTGCGCATAAGGGCTAATGTAACCAAATCGAGCCCTAAAGCTCCTAAGCTATGAAGACTGATTGTTTAAACTAGATAATTTGTGGGGATAGAACACACACGTAGGAACAACAAAAACATTCAAAAGTAAAAAAAAAAGTATAATTTCATGCTATCCCCGCTTTAAGTTTGCTATTAAAAACCCTTGTATTATATTCCCCCATAGGCCTAATAAAAACGGTCAAGTTCTCTGGATACCGTTACAAGCATAGTCACTAGCGTGTGTGTGTGTGTGTGTGTGTTAGGGTTTAATGCCGGGATCCCGGATCCCCGGGAAGCCCGGGTACAACGGACTTACTTTCCCTCCCGGGAATGCCTTCGGGACCCGTCTTCCCGGAGGTTATCATTTCTTTCTTAATTTATCCATACAGATTGCGTTTTTTTCACATATCTATGAGTGGTCAAATACCAAATATAACCCTTGCATAATTAGACTGTAGGTAGGGATACATGAAGGGAGCGTCGCGGTGCCAGCGGGACGCAATATTGGCGACGCAAGGTCTAAATGCGAGCGGTCAGGACTCAGGACCGCACGAGTACGACTGCTCTTGCCGAGACAGCATGAAAATGTTGGCGGGGGTGGGTTTACAAGGCTAGCATCGTCATGCATTCATTTAACCATGATGCGGATCAGACACTTTAGCAAAATATGAACGTATGAAGAGAACTGCACTCACTGGAGCAGAGCATTGAGAGCAAAGTCCTACGCAGGCGCGGACGCAATGCATCTGTCCTGTCATTCATTATCTGATAGGTCTATAGGCTATCGAATCTGAGAGTTTATTTTCCTCGCGACAGATTGTCTCTGTTCTACAACATTTGTTTTTAGTTGTATGCATCATACGGCCACTCGGCAATGTTCAACAACTTATTACAACAGCCTACCATTTGTTTTAGCTGCAAAAAAACGCCACAGAGCAGCATCTCTCCCCCTCACTCTGACAGGCAAGCATGCAGACCAATAATCATATGTCCACCGAGATTAGACAATAATATATCCTCTTCAAAATAAATTATATAATGTGCATTGTATTCCGTGCATGTCATGTCAGACAGCAACTAAAACCTGTAGGCCTATAGCCGATAACACGCACATCTGCAATCAATTTATCATTAATCAACGACACCAAATATTTCAGCGATGTCACCAACCTAATACAATTATATGCGTGTTTTGCGTGCTACATTATTAATATTTGTATTTGATAATGCTCGTATTTTGGTCAAATGAAACGTTTAAAACAATAAAATATCACTATTCTATTGAGAATATTAATTATCTATATATAAAAGCATTTTACTTTTGGACTTTTTTCTATCTTTTTTTACGGGAATTCCCGGGAGGGCCCGGGAGATCGTCAGCAAAATCCCGGGATGTAAAATTGGCCAATTTCGGGAAAAATATTAAACCCTAGTGTGTGTGTGTGTGTGTGTGTGTGTGTGTGTGTGTGTGTGTGTGTGTGTGTGTGTGTGTGTGTGTGTGTGTGTGTGTGTGTGTGTGTGTGTGTGTGTGTGTGTGTGTGTGTGTGTGTGTGGTGTGTATACCTATAGTATACAGTAGAGAAGTGGTGTATGACAGCTATACAGCTATACAGGTACGTCAAAGGAGGCGGATCTCAGCGGGACACTGAGTGCGTCAGAGACACAACGCCTGGTAGCCTCTCTGTGCACAGATCTCCACACAACGCACTGCTGCGGTCACAGCCCACCTGGAATCTGCACCACCCATACAATAGCACCTATTTTTTTAGTACCTCCTTAGCTTGTTGATCTGCTAGACACTTTTTAACCTTTTTTCTTACCAGGGCCCACTATTTATTCTGCATTTGAGCCACGGACCATTACTGTATTTGATGGCATTTTGACCCCTACAGACCCCAAAACTAAAGTATATCTTTGCTTTTCTCCACAATACCAGGCAGAATTCAGAAACAAAACATACAGATCAAAATGACAATCTTCAACATTCTCTAGTTGTGTCGACTTGGTCTAATTCAGATGATGAATATTTGGTTTGACGAATAACTCTTGAGAGTGTAAGCAACTAAATGCTAGATAAGTACTTGTATGTACCTTTACAGGTCCACTTCATTTCATGTCAGTCTCTCAAGAGTTAAATTATAGTCAAACATGTGAAATACTTAATTTTCAAAAGTCCACACAGATAGAAAATGTAGAATACAGTATTGTTATTTTGAACGTTTTGCCTGTTTTCGCTCCCAAATTGTGGACAAAAATTAAATATGCTAGATAAGTACCTGCGTACATGTAACTTTTTTTTGGCCACCAAGGGGGGACAAGTGCCCCCCGGCACCTGTCTAAAATCACCATGGTGTGGAGGATATTTTAACCTGCAACCTACAAGCTCACAGCGTGCCACTCCGTGGGACGCTATGAGCTTGCTTGTCTGATATTTTTCTAAAGTAATGCCAATGATTTTTTATGATGTCCACCCAACACCAAGGTACATCAATGACATCGTACAGTGGTTTTCAACCTTTTTCATACCAGGGCCCACCATTTATTCAGAATTTCAGCCACGGAACACCATTTGATGACATTTTAGCCCCACAGCCCACCAAAACTAAAGATTTACCGTATTGTCCCGAATATAAGACGACTCGTTTATAAGACGACCCTCATTTTTCAAGACCCATTTACAGAAAAAAGAACATTGAATGTCAAATAGTATAGCCCCTGAATATAAGACGACTCCATTAATGGGATATTTCCATTGGGAAAAAAACATAGTCTTATATTCAGGCCAATAGGGTATTTTGCTTTTGTCCACAATTCCAGGCTGGATTTGGGGAAACCAAACAGTCCAACATACAGATCAAAATGACCATTAATCTTCTACATTCTCTAGCTGTGTAGACTAAGTTGGGCTAATTCACATGATGAATATTTTAACTCTTGAGAGTGTAAACATGAAACCAAATGGACCCGGCAGGGTCCATTTGGTTTCATGTTTACACGCTCGAGAGTTACATCTGGTTAACCAACTTTTCATCTGGTTAACCCACTTATCTGGGGACCACCTGGAACCCTCCCAGGGACCACTGGTGCTCCCCGGACCACCTGTTGAAAACCCCTGACATAGTAAAATGTTGAAAATGGGTGGACTTCCCCCTTTAACACGACGGACGCCGCGGACGGCGCCCGCCCGCCCGCTCCCTCCACTCACCGCCACGACGTCCGGGTTGACGCCCAGGTACTTCCCGTTGCCGCAGCCCACGTCGGCGAGCATGGCGCCGGGCGCCAGCGCCCGCAGGAAGTGGCAGACGCGGGGCCAGGGCGAGTGGCGCGTGCCGCTGAAGTGCTGCGCGATGGCGTCGTAGACGCGGTGCACGTAGCGCTCCTCCAGGCGCCGGGCGTCGCCCCCGCTGCGGGGCAGCGAGGGAAGAGGTGGGGCGGAAGCGCCGCCCTGCTGGCTGTCACAGGCCGACGGGAAGGCTAAAGGCGAGGAAAGAAAATTTCAAATCGTGGCTTACCCTTTCGTAGCACATGTACGGTACAACTGTTTAAAACATTATACTTATAACTAAAATAAACAAAAAAAAACACCATTGGCGTCTTATTTTTTTCATAAATAGAGAATATTTCACTCAACAGGAACTGCTCCTGTCGCAGGATGATGATGTCACATGTCCATGTGTGGTCTAGCTCTATGGAATATAGGGAATACATATGTTCATGTGACATCATCATCCTGCGACAAAAGCACTTATTAAAGGTAGGGGAAGTGATTTCACTTTTGTCAGATATCACCCAAAAAATATATTTTTTTCTGTTAAAATGCTCTATTATAAGGTGTGGAAACCACATATGGAGTTTCCCCCTCCCCCACGTTAGCAGAGGAGCTAATAAAAGTTCCCCAGGTCACCACAATTCTCCTCCAATCAGGAGAGAGCAGCAGGTTCACATAGTGTAGCTACTTTTGGGGGCCCCTAGTGCACCAGGCTGGTACTACACCATGAATTTCAAATCACTTCCCCTACCTTTAAGTGAAAGATTCTCTTTTTATGAAAGAAATAAAGTATTGAAGGTGTTTTTATCTGCATGTTTAATTGTAGAAGTCAAGTATAGTGTTTTAAGGCATATTTGTCTTATCAGCCAGGGATCCTTTTAAGAAAAGGTAGTCCAAGATTCCAATAAAAGAAAAAAAAAAAACTTGTGGGGAAAAAACACTACTTGAATGTTCACTAAAAGAAATGATACGATACAATAATACCAACATTTAGGGTTCTGAATCGATTTATATTGCGATTTTTGAAAAATTGTGAAAACGTGAAAAATTGTGAAAACGTACTGCAAATCTCTGAATACATTATTTTGGAAGCAAATCAATTTTTCGCTTCTGGGAACCCCGAGAACAACATGTTTTCAGATGGCGGTCTGCAGCCAAATATGGATAATTCTGGTGGTCCTTGGCTTAATTATGCCGTAATTATTATGCCGTGATCACTCAAAACAGCCAAACAGCTTTGCCACACCTCCAAGTTTTGACTTAAGACCTGATAAGACAATCAAAATAGGGCCCACAAAAATAAAAGTACTTTGTGCAACGCTCTCTCTCTCTCTCTCGCACACACACTCACACACACACCCACAGCACGTGGGGTGAATATCAAAACGTACCGCATCGACACGGCGCGTGTCTGATCTTTCGAAAGGTGAACGACGTGCGCACGCCCCTCTTGCTCAGTGTCAGGTTGCCGTGGTTACCGAGGTCAGTCATGGATTGGGGGTCGGAGGAGGCCGGCACCATGTCGAACTTCCTGGGGGTAATTCTGGCGGCAAGGTATATAAACACGTCTCGGTAAATCGATTGTAATTAAGGTAATGATAGATACATGGAATACACGGTAAAAAAAAATCATTTCTGTTATGGAGCCGGATATTATACTGCCGCTGCAGAGTGATTTGATTTACAAGGACCCCTGGTCAATACGACAAATATGCTATAATGTTTGCCTTCTATACCTCCGTTTTCAATATGCTGTATATCTGAACGCATTATATATGGCATAAATAAGCCACATGGCAGTAAAGAGGCAGAGTTGACCGACTAATAGTACACTACCTGGGCATTATTATACCAGTGGTCCTTGAGAGTTTCAGTTAAATATGGAAAGTTGGTTAACCAGATGTAACTCTTTGAGAGCGTGAAAATGAAACCAAATGGACCATTTGGTTTCATGTTTACACTCTCAAGAGTTAAAATATTCATCATCTGAATTAGCCCAAAGTCTACACAATCAAAGAATGTAAAAGAATGGTCATTTTTTTTTTGCCTGTTTTGTTTGTGAGATCCAGCCCGATATTGCAGACAAAAACATGTGGACAAGAAATTTTTAGTTTTGGGCTCGGCGGAGCTAAAATGAAAAATCAAATGGTGGTCCGTGGCTCAAATACGTGGCTCAAATACTGAATATATAATAATATAAAATATTGAAAATGAGTGGAATTCCCCTTTAAGACACGTGCATGCACACTTGCATTTGCGTGCACACGTGCGCAACACACACAGACACGCTATTAAAACAAGCGTAGCAGCATATTGAGCAAGATTGAGCAAGACAAAAAGACAAAGGCCTACTTTTGCCCCATAAATATTTTAGATGTGAGAAGCGTCGCCCCTCCACTACACCCCTGTCCACAGCCCTCCTCCCGTCTCACCCGTGGGTCCAGAGGTATCGGCTCTCTCCCTTCATCACCAGGAGGCTGCGCTCCGGCATCACCACCGACACCAAGCGGCCGTCTGGGTGATGGAACTCCATCACCGCCTGTTGGAAGTGGAAACCACGTCAGGGGCGGATTGGCACATATTTTCTCACCGGGACAATTTTGCCTTGGGTGGGGGGTGGGGGGGCAGCTGGTTAACCAGATGTAACTCTTTGAGAGCGTAAGAATTTTTACACCCTCAAGAGTTAAAATGTTCATCATGTAAATTAGCCCAACTTAGTCCACACAACTAGAGAACGTAGAAGATTAATGGTCATTTTGTCCTGTATGTTCCAGGCGAGCATCTAGCTCATTCTAGTGCATTTTGAAAGTGCCATTAGTGCATTTTGGAAGTGTCACTAGTGCATTTTGGATCTTGGCAGTTGGCAACACTGCCTCCAGCAGCGCCAGCACCCTGGCGCACAGGAGTGAACGGGAATATGGCAACTCTCCTACTTGAAGGCTCTGGTGTAGGACACCTTTTCTTTTTTGAAGGATAGAAACACTAGCTTGCCTGGCCTGGGCCTGGCGCCCTGGCCTGCCCTGCCCTTTAAAAAAAAGAAAAAAGCCTGTCCAGGCCACTAGGTAGGCAGCCGCCACCGGGAAAACTCCCTGTACTCCAGATGGCCAATCCGCCCCTGGAGACAATGACTGAGCTGCACACAAAGTTACACAGACAGATACAGATACACAGACGGCAACATAAAAACAGAGCAACACAAACATACAGTACACCTTAGTGCGTTCCATGTCCCTCGGGAGGGTGCATCCGGGTTAGTGTTAAGTAACTTGATCGAGAGAGGAACAAACGAGTGCTTGTATCTGTTATATTTACATGTAGGAGTTCTGTACCTTCTACCATTCCGCTTTAACACATGTTCTCAACATTCATTGGGCCTCATGCGCCTACCGTTCTTAAGATGTTCTTAAGAGGAAATTTGTTCTTAGGCACACTTAATGGCCCCCCATAACCCCCCCACCATACCCACCTCATAACCCCCCATAACCCCCCCACCATGCCCCCCATAACCCCCCCACCATACCCACCTCATAACCCCCCCACCATGCCCCCCATAACCCCCCACCATACCCACCTCATAACCCCCCCCCCCCCACCATGCCCCCCACAACCTCCCCCCCCCGCACCATACCCACCTCATAACCCCACTACCATGCCCCCATAACACCCCACCATACCCACCTCATAACCCCCCCACCATACTCTCCACCTTCCCTTATCCCCATACACCCCCACCCACTAGCAATTGTCCCTTCATACCCACCCTCCAGAGTCCAGTTATAACATTTTATATTCACTACTATCCACTACTTCTGCAATGGGTATTGTGCTAATTTCAGCCATTTTAGCCTTTCTCTGTGTGAGGTCCTGTGAGTTCTGAGTGCTGCAATCACACACACATGTGTGACTGGAGTCATGCAAAACCACACCCACCTGGGTAAAGCACAGGTAGGAGAGGGAATTCCCAATGCCTTATATGGGAATTGGTGGGTGGTTCCCTATGGTAATTAGGATGCAAATTAGGAAAGGTAGGGCGTCTACCTATGATAATTTGAAGGAACTGGCACACCCCTTCAACTTACAAGGATTTGGATCATCACCATGAGAACAAATTTTGCGAACAAAATGCCTACTTAAGAACGCTTCATGAATCAGACTGAACTTCTCTTAGAAATTCTCTTAGGAAGAAATCTAAGAGGAAAATGTAAGAACTTATTGGCGCATGAGGCCCATTGTTGAGAACATGTGAGGGATCAGAGACAATATTACGAGTCTCTCTAATGACTGCCTGTTCAAAGATGGTTTCGGGGGTGATCGGGGGGGTGACATGCCCATGATCTTCCCGGCCCTGGCGATCTAAGATTTAAATTTAATGGTAAGGTTTACCAAACCAACTGGCAATACCATATCTCAGGATCGACTCTAGGCTCGCTCTGTAGAGGATCAACATGACATTCACATTTAAACCAAACAACCTCAGTCTATGGAGGAAGTGTAAGCGCTGATGTATCTTAGCACAACAGGATGCAACATATCCTCATCCAGGGGTTGACACTAAGGTCTCCGAGGCAAGTGCAAGTCAGGTTCTACTTGCCCTCAGGTCATGGTCACTTGCCCTCCAAAAATATATTGTAAATTTAAGTTTAACCAGATGTAACTCTTGAGAACGTAAACATGAAACCAAATGGACCCTTGCGGGTCCATTTGGTTTCATTTTTACACTCTCAAGAGTTAAAATTCATCATCTTAATTAGCCCAGGTCTGCACAACTAGAGAATGTAGAAGATTAATGGTCATTTTGATCTGTATGTTAATTTGCCTGTTTTGTTTCCCAAATCCAGCCTGGAATTGTGGATAGCTAGAAAGCAGGGAAAGACACAGAGACAGAGTGCAATGACTGCCTTCAAGACAAATTGATCTTGTGTTGTGTTATAGTGCACTAAGTTGCACACTTGCCCGATCGGGCAACCAGGTAGCAGTCTTCACTTGCCCCACCATTTTTTTTTTTTTACTTGCCCCGGGCAAGCGGGCAAGTGTTAGTGTCAAGCCCTGGCCTGACTGATGGGGTTGTTATGAATACAGACAGCGGTGTGGTCACTAAAGGACCTGGGGTCAATTACTGTATGATCTGGATGGACCAGAGTTTCAGCATTCAGGGAAGTGAAAAAAGTAATGGACGGATTCCAGCCGAGCTGCGTCAGATGGAAAGAGGAAGATGTCGTGATGTTATTGATGTCGTTTTTTAAAAATGACTCCCACATTACGGCTGGTTTTTGCAGGTTATTTTGGCAGCCGTCAAGAGTTTAGAAGACATGCTATCTGAACAAGACCGCGGCGCGTTTAGACGGAGACACTTTAGCCCTGACTGACTGGCAACAAGGAGGCATTATTCATTTGCTCCCTTTTGATTCCGCAGCCACAGAATAACATTCTGGAGGGGGGAGAGAGACCTTCTGGGAAATTATGTCTAAATGACTTTATACCGGTGGTATCTGTCCCACTGCTGACAGCAGTGAGATTGGATTTGGTACAGTATTGATGTGCAGGTGCTTCTTCAGCCATTTTGGAGTTGGTAAGCGCATGTGTGTGTGTGTGTGTGTGTGTGTGTGTGTGTGTGTGTGTGTGTGTGTGTGTGTGTGTGTGTGTGTGTGTGTGTGTGTGTGTGTGAAGGAGATTCAAATCTGTACATTGAAAACGCAGTGCTCTTTAGTACTAGTTACTATCAGTGTTGGTCAATATTACTTAGGAAAGTAACTTCTTTACTTTACTCGTTACCCCCTTAGACAAAGTAATATCATTACTTTACTTATTACTGGAATCGAAGGGTAACATAATTACATGTTACATTATTACTTTCCCAAGTTCTCAACTCCCACCTTTGAAAAAATAGAGATGTACAACATAATCTGTTTAGCAAACTCTTTTTAGAACTGAATCCAATTTATTGGAATAATAATAGTCTCTTTGCCTCTTTGACTTTTTAAACTTTTTCACAATTGTTTTCAAAGACAGTTGAGGTCTTGTATTTAAAAATAAAATAAAGCAGCAAGCGATTTGTAGTGTACATAACTGTGCGCAGGATGCAGCGTGTGCACTGGATCTACGATCTAGTACACATCTATGTTGTTACAGTACCTGTCGATAGCTTGTAAATCTGTTCTTTTTTTGTATGCAACAACAAGCTCATTTTAAACAAGTAGCTGGGCGTTACTTGCAAAGTAATGCGTTACTTATTACCCATTTTTGCAGAGTAATCCTGTTACTTTACTTTTTGGAGCAAAAGTAATAATATTACAGTAATATGTAATCTAAAATTTGTTACTGCCCAACACTGGTTACTATCATCTGAAACAAATGCGCGCATGCGTGCACACGCACACACACACACACACACACACACACACACACACACACACACACACACACACACACACACACACACACACACACACACACACACACACACACACACTTATAATGTGTTACTCTGCCAAAACACGCCTCATTGCCTTGTTACAAATGAGCATAATGTGAAAATAGAACAGATTTACAAGCTATCAACAGATATCAGAGATGTGCAGTAGTTTGAAATAGCCGGCTGCCCACCCTCGAAATTATGCTGTATATAATGTATAATTATAATATACTGTATAATATAATATGCGTCCCTATAGCATTCAATCTGCAACTGCAGTGTGTACCATAAAGACAGATGCAGTATGCGACAGTAAAACGTGGCTAATAAACGGTACGGGGACATAATTTCAACCATGAAAGGCCGATGTATGATAATTTCTCTTATGATTGAATCATTTGAACGACGATGATACACACGAGCTTGAATGTATTTGTTTATAGGTTATGTATATTATATACAGTTTATATATAATAATATAATTTACATGATGCTGCACTCCTAAAATTATAGCTCATAACCTTGGTCGCTTTCATTATCCATTGCGTGACATGCATTGCAAATAATAAAAGCAGACTGAACGCTCAGAGCGGTTGGAAATTATATACAATATGTAGAGTAAATCTGCGGGAGTTGGTGTATTTGTATAATATATAATAATAGCTTCTCGGGTCAGCTTAAAAAACCCTTATTTTGAAGCGCCAGATCTCCTAAACAGGATGTGCGATAACGTCATGCTGTTTCTGTTGTCTTGACTAACCTGTCCTCTGACGATCTGAGCAAAAAGTTCCGGGTCAAAAGTCAGGAAGTGACGTCTAGCAACAGACGATCCACCCGTGCGCCACGGCAACGACATTGGAGATCCCCAGAAAAGGCTTCTGAATGCATTGAATTGAATGGGTGCGAATGGGACAAAAAAAAGTTGTCGCGGCAATTCTGTCCCAAATAAGAGTCAGCAACAGGATCTATATCAGATGATGCGCTGGGACTAATAGATGGATTAAAGAATGAAATCTACATTTTGTTGTGTTACGCGCCGTCGTCGTGACCGGCGTGCGTAATTTCACGGTAAGACAACGACGACCGCGGGATCGGCGGTCCGGGAGTTAAGAAAGGCAACGCGTGATTGCTATTTTTTTTTTTTTTCACGGACCATCCTCAAATGGTCTACTGTAGCATTGGTGGAAATTGTTGTTTTTTTAGCCACTGTACCAGACACGCGTCCTGCAGTGTCGTGCAACTTCTCCTCCGGTCAAAAATGCATTGTGCATTCATCGCCAATGCAATGGCCGATCGTGAAATGTGGACTTCAGACAAGCTGCGGCTGGGAACAGATGGGCGTCGCCATCTAAATCTTGTCCCATGTGCATTGCATCTAAACAGGTAGTAGGCATTTCGTCTAAATGGATGTGTTGTCGCTAAAAACGAAAAAAAAAAACGCCTTAAATCGGTCTAAATCTAAACGGCCCCGTATCAAATGCATCGGTCTATCGGTCACACCGCCCGTTAATGCAATAGCCCATGCAGCCCCCCCCGCCACTACTCCCCTCAGGCATGTTATATAATAATAACTATTGCAAGCACGGACACAGACGCTCTGTCTATCTTGCAACACATCTCACTTCAGTCTTTCACCATCACTGCGGGGAGAACAGGCCCCCGTCTAGAAGCATCATCAATTCAGTCTATGAGCTGGAAAGCCTCGGAGACAGAGAGAGAGAGAGAGAGAGAGAGAGAGAGAGAGAGAGAGAGAGAGAGACAGACAGACAGACAGACAGAATGAGAGAGAGACAGAATGAGAGAGAGAGAGAGAGAGAGAGAGAGAGAGAGAGAGAGAGAGAGAGAGAGAGAGAGAGAGAGAGAGAGAGAAGCAAGTGCTAAATAGGCTTTATATTCTGATAGTAATCATGGAGTGTTTGTTTATAGTAATCAATTTATACCAGTGGGTTTTCAACGTTTATGACACCAGGGACCACTATTTCTTCAGCATTTGAGCCACGGAGGACCACCATCTGGGGACATTTTAGCCCCATAGACCCCCGAAAAACTAAAGATTTCTTTCGGTTTTTTTTTCCTCTTTTGTCCACAATTCCAGGCTGATCTGTACTGTATGTTTGGCTGTTCAGAAGCGAAACAGCCAATCATACAGACCAAAATGACCATTAATCCTCTACATTCTCTAGTTGTGCAGAACTTGAGGTTAATTCAGGTGATGAATATTTTAACTCTTTGAGAGCGTAAACATGAAACCAGATGGACCCGCAATGGTCCATTTGGTTTCATGTTTTTATGCTCTCAAAGAGTTACATCTGGTTAACCAACTTTTCATCATTTTAGCCTGGAAGCCTCTCAAGGACCACTGGTTAAAAACCACTGACTTATAGTCAGAGTTGTACCCGAACGCGTTCAAAGAACGAAAGTTCTTTGAACCGTTCATATTTTTAAGGAACTTGAACCGAACGGACCCTATATCTGCTTGAAGAACGGCGATGTGAACGCGTTCATTTCTGGCGTGAGTGAACGTCACTTTTCTTACGTTCGATTTCGCTCAAGAGCAGGGCTCGACAGGCTCGAATTTGTGAGTAAAGAGTTCATAGCACCGGTGCGAGTAGAGCATTTGGCCATTCAGCTGTGATAGAGACATGACAAGTGCACATTCTATGAGTTATACCTAAATTTATATTACTGTAGTACGGCGGTGCTGTTCGCTAAAATAGAGCAGATATACAGTACAAGCTATCAACATGTTGAGGCTCGAGGCATCCTTAGCTTGAAGATCTGTTCTCCCTGCCCACCGCCCCGCCCCTCCCTCTGCTCTGTCAGCAGCGCACAGCATCAGACAGCTTAACACAGCATCAAGGAAGGACGCTTCTCTCCAACACGTTGAATGAGCTACTAAAGCTGTTCATGTTGGTAAAATGTATAATCTCCCTGCGCTATGCGTGTATTTAAATCATATACTGTCTGCGCAGCAACCTTTTGCCTCACGCACGTGTGCCAGCGCTATCCCGAGATTAATCATAAATAACGCACCATGCACGTGCGCGCTCGGACGCACAACACTTTTATATTCTTACCATCATTGACTGATTTGCCGTCGGATCGTTTTCATTTTTATTTACCGGTAGGCTGCAATTAGCCTACTACAGCGGCCTTAAGGTTTGGGGGACCCTTTCACATTGTGATTAATATAACAATATGTGCTATTGTATAGAGTTGGGATACCCGACTGAAACAATACCCGCGACAGCCCGTGCTCATTTGCTTAATTGGTGGTCTGTCTTTCAGTCGACCTGGCTATGTTAACCCACCCGCTGCTGCAAGAAAGGGGGACAGTAAGTGTCACTGCCAGAAATACCTGACTTTTAGACAATTATGGAAAAATCTATGGTGGGCCGTTCGAGACACGGAATACCTTAAAAAATCCTCCATCTCTTTGCTTTCATGGAAAAAAAATAAGTGAGTTGATAACATGTTCTGTTTTGTAGATATTAGCAATTGAATACAGTGCGTTATAATGGCAGATGATGCAGCAGGCCAGAGGCCATTTTCAATAACTCAATTCAAAGTTTTATTTAGCATTTAACATTAGGTAATATTACTGCTACACATCCATGCCATATATCAAATTAAACCTCATGATGCCTGCTTGAATCTAAAAAAATAAATAATAAAATAAAATAGCATCTACCGTTATGTAAATATCAGCCTTGGAAAGCAGCATTGTTACTCAATAGTGACTGAATTATGTGACATCAATCTGTTTTTGATCACTGATAACTCCAAAATGGTACATGCTAGAAACTCGCTTTTTCTTTTGTATTCAAGAGGACATCATAACCTTTCATTAGAGATATGGCATGTTCATGTAGTCCCCACAGATGATGTTCTGTGGCTGCATTTTCTTGCAGAAATCAGTTTATGATATAGCACAGTTAGGGAAATATACCACACTCACATCCACATCACACACTGTGATGTACTGTACTAAACTTGAACGGCACCATACCAAAATGTACTATACAATACCCATAACCATATAAATACATCAAAATAATATTATAAATAAAATCATCCCAACCTCAAACAACTTTTTTTTCATTTACTTCCACAACACATCACAACGAGCTTGAAGAACTGCCATGTTCAATGCCTGATGGATTTGAACTATTTCATGTGTGAAGTAGTATTATTTTGAGACCTGGTTACTTATTTCTCTCCGACAACCTGGCAACACTGTAGGAAGAGAGAGAGGGAGAGAGAGAGAGAGAGAGAGAGAGAGAGAGAGAGAGAGAGAGAGAGAGAGAGAGAGAGAGAGAGAGAGAGAGAGAGAGAGAGAGAGAGAGAGAGAGAGCATGTGTTGCATGTAGTTGAGTCTACAGGGTTCTCATCCTCACCCACGTGGCTCTCCCTGCCACGTGGCAGGAGAGCCACATGTGTCAGCTACGGGTTTCCATAGCAACCACACAACAAACAGAGAGACGAGAGAGTGTAGTAGAGGGAGCCTTATGGATCTGTACACTGAAGGAGCTTGGATTTATTGACTTTTGGATCTAATAGCGATCTTTTCCCTGATCTTATGGGTCTGTAACTCTTGAGATCAGAAAAATGAAACCAAATGGACCTCATGCTCTCAGGGACCACTGGTGGTCCCCGGACTACTGGTGTGTGTGTGTGTGTGTGTGTGTGTGTGTGTGTGTGTGTGTGTGTGTGTGTGTGTGTGTGTGTGTGTGTGTGTGTGTGTGTGTGTGCGTGTGTGCGCAGCCGTCTGCTCTCTCTCTCTCTCTCTCTGCTGCTGCTGCCATGCGGTGGGCACAGCAAGTTATATTCAGTTGATTTTTAGATACAATTGGCTACTCTGTCTGTGCATGGTGTGCTGTGATCGTCTGCTGTGGTGTTGTCCTTTGATGTAGACGTTTGATATCCACAGGGTGGATGCACAAGGGTTTAATCTAATGTATAATGGGGGAAATGGTTATCGTCGTGATTGGGCTGATCGTCGTGATTGGCGGGGGGGACGGACAGAGAAGATCACGAGTCCACGTGAACAGCAGGGGGTGGGTTAATAAATTGATATTGTAAAATAGTAGTAAAAATGCTAAGCATTGAGCCCTGTTCAAGAGTTAAACTACAATGAGCTGAAAATAGAGCAGATCTACAAACTCAGTGACGCACTTTGAGCTTGTTGATCTCTATTTCTGCTGATATTTTCTGCTCAATTTTCAGCACACAGAGATGCACAGGGCTGGACAGAACTGAGCGCCTTCATAATAAAAATCTTCACAAATCAACTAAGGACATCTTCAGTTGTATATGGCTATGGGCTGCAATCATTTTGAACAAAAAAAAGAGGGAGGGAAAAAAAAGAACGAAAAAGAACTATAATAGTTCTTTTTTTGGAACCATGAACTTTAGTTCTAAAAATTCAACAATGAACTATGAACGGAACTAGTTCGTTTTGAAAGGTAGGAACTATAAACTGAACTATTTCAGAAAAAAGAGAACTTTCCCAACACTGCTTATAGCGTTCAGTTACAGGGCTATCCACCTCACCTGCTCTTTAGTACACAGGAAAAAAAAATTAAGTGAATTGGGTGTCATCGGATGAAACTTGAAGTGATTTCCTACCTTGGCCCCTAGGCTGAGTGACATGATGGTGTCCTCAAAGGCAGAGTGAGTGTCCACGTGTGGAGGAATGCCTGCGAATCACACACAGACACACACACGCACACACACACACACACACACACACACACACACACACACACACACACACACACACACACACACACACACACACACACACGCACACACATGCACACCTTTTTTTAACTATTAAAAAAAGAACATTTTTCAATAGTTTAAATTGTCAGTCTACAAGCTCACAATGTGTCAATGGATTGGCACGTTGAACTATTCCAAAAAGTTTTTCAAAATAGTAAAAAAAAAATGATAAGGGGTTTAGATGGTAACGAAAATGGACCCCTAAGTGTCTTGCTCAAAGACACATGGACACTTAACTCCGGGGGAACCCAGGTTCGAACCGGCGACCTTGCGGTTACAATCCGGTGACTCTACCCCTAAGCCACAGCCACCCAATAGGCAACAGGAATCATTTTACTCACAGTAAAACGTTCTGGTCTCAATGCAAACCCTAAACAAAAAAAACGCATGGACCTGGCTGCTATAATATGAAGTACGTAATCCTCTCTTGCTAAGTTGCTAAATGACGGACTGACCCTGTCCACACTGGTACTGGTTGACGGTCAACTGGTCCGGCATGCTGTCGACATGTCCGCCTCTCACACACCGCTCCAAAATAGGAATGCACTCCACAGGAATACCTGGACAAACACACACACAAGAACACACACCGAGACGTGTGATTGGGCAAATAAATACATACATGCAAATACAATACATACAAGTTACAGGGAAATTAACCAGAACTGAGAACCGTCCTTCTGGAATAAAAGGACTACAGTTTAACACTTAGGTTAACACTTTTTTTTTTTTTTTTTTTGCCCAAGACGTCTTTACAATTACACTCATACGAGGCCCAGGCAGCAACGTCACGTTTGTACAATGACAGGGGGTTGTCCATTAGACGTTTGAACTTGTGTCACTAGTTTACAGTTGTAATAATGCATATACTGTATGCACCAATATGCAATGGATATAGCACTTTAAACAACCATATGTCATTTCCGTGCTGCTGGTCTTTGCACTATACCAGGGGTTTCCAACCTTTTTCATACCAGGGACCACTATTTATTCACAATTTCAGCCACAGACCACCATTTGATTAGCCCCACAGACCCAAAGACTAAAGATTTATTTTGCCTTCATTGACAATTTCAGGCTGGATTTCGGAGAAAACAAAACAGTCAAACATTCAGCTCAAAATGACCACTAATCTTCTACATTCTCTAGATGTGTAGACTTGGGGCTAATTCACATGGTGAATATTTTAACTCTCGAGAGCGTAAACATGAAACCAAATGGACCCGCAAGGGTCCATTTGGTTTCATGTTTACGCGCTCGAGAGTTACACCTGGTTAACCAACTTTTCATCTGGTTAACCAACTTAGCTGGGGACCACCTGGAACCCTCTCAGGGACCACTGGTGGTCCCCGGACCACCTGCTGAAAACCTCTGCACTATACTATCTTCTTGTAAGTATGTTGTCTGTATCAACTACCTGTTGACATGGCAATAAAGTTCTTGAATCTTGTGGTTATGGAAGTATGTACATGCACGGCACATGCATTTGCATGCACGTGTCTACATGTGTGCACGTGCGAAGAAGAGCCAACAGCGACTGCTCACACATAGAAAAAAAATGTTTTGTATAAATAATAAGAAGTTTTTTTATGAATACTCTCAAGGAATGCCTTGAATGAAAAGGCTAAAACGCAAAGAGAACGTTTTTCAAAATAGTAAAACAGAAGGGTTTTGGGATAAGCGGTTTAGCTTGTAATGAAAATGGAGTCCTATGTATACTCTTTTTACTACAGAAGTACAGTTAGTAAGACAAGACGGACTGTTCTGTTCTAGCGAGACTAAAAGGTTTGTTTTTAGTTTGTAGAACAGATAAGAGAAGCCATACGTTGTTGGGTATGAGAACACCACAGCAGTTTCCTACTGGAGCCATACGCTGCTTACAGTGTATATGAGAATGTGCAATCAGGTAAACAAAACTGTTGTTGTTATGTAAAGTAGGCTATCCTTTTCGACTTTGGCATGGTACTTGGAAAGACGTGAAAATACAGGGGAGGGTGGCGAGCATGCCCACCGCCACCGGCAGTGGCTCAGGGGTAGAGACACCGGATGGTTGTCGGTTCGATCCCGGGCTCCCGCAGAGTTACTGTCGAAGTGTCCTTGAGAAGACACTGAACCCCTAATTGCTCCTGATGTGCTAGTAGGTACCTTGCATGGTTTCCACTGCCATCAGTGTATGAATGTGTGTGTGAATGGGTGAATGTGATGCACAAGCTATGTAAAGCGCCTTGGATAAATGCACCATTTACCATTTTACCATTTCACCCTCCACCATAGCCTAAACCAGGGGTGCCCAAAATGTAGATCGTGATCTACCAGTAGATCACACAGACCGTGCAGGTAGATCACGATAGTCCCCATAGATCTGTAACTCTTGAGAGCTTTAAAATGAAACCAAATGGACCCTTACCGGTCCATTTGGTTTCATTTTACCGCTCTCAAGAGTTACACTCTCAAGAGTACGCAATTAGCAAATGGAGAATAATTGCTATTTTGACCAATGTCTTGCCAGTTCTCTTTCCCAGTTGTGGACAAAATCGTGAAAGCTCTTAGTTTTGGGTGCAAGAGACCAAACTCAACATTACAAACTGTCAACTCAAACCACAAATTCTGTTTTCAAACGTCAGTAGTAGCATATACAAGAAAACCTTTCCAATTCTCTCTCTCTATTTTTCATTTTAAGCGCATTATTCTTAAACACTATAACAGTAAGTACACTAACTATTTCAAAGCTCAAACTTTCTAGGAGGAGGCCTTGAAATGGATTTTCAGTAATGGAATAATCACATTTTTGATCTGTAGATCTTCTTGAGCCGGTCATTTTGAAAGTAGCTCTCGAGTCAAAAAAAGTGTGGACACCCCTGGCCTAAACAATAGGCTATGGTGCATCTTGGTAACTTGGTCTGGTGCGTCTTTTAAACAAGGGGGAAATCCAGTGGGTGCATGTGCACCCCGGCGCCGTTGGGCCCGGGACGTTTTTTCACAAAATCTGTACAAAACCAGATCGCTAAAATTCTATTTTTTGTGACAGCTCCCGTGGCTATAGGCAAGGCCTTGCACTCGCCTGGCGGACATTGCGTTACGCATGAGCGCATCCGTTCACTTTCACTTCCATGTTTACGACCCGACCAACATTGCCATTATCGCTGCTACAGAGAGATCGGACTTGACAGTGCTTGGGAGTAATAACGGACAACGACGTAGAGACTTCAGGGGGTTTTCGTCTGGTGCATGAAATGAATTTGACCCTATATGCCACCCACTGGATTCTCCCCTTGTTTTAGAAGTCACATGAGACCAAGACGAGTCTTTTTCCAAGTGCCATGCCAAAGTCAAAAGGATAACCTAATATACTATGCAAAGTATGCATAACAACAGCTTTAATTAAATGCTTTCCTGTTCCTGATCGCCCCGCTAGGGCTGCAACGATTAATCGATGGATCGTAATCAAATCGATAAGCCTGTTAGTTGTCAACTAATTTAGTAATCGATTCATCGTATCATCAGCTAATCACTGGAGTTTTTCCTACGCAATCATAGTTTTCTTTTTTGTTAAGAGTTAAGTGTAACTAAACTAAAGAGCTCTTCCCTTACAATATGCTGATAGTTGCACATGCACAGTTGAATGATTATAGTTTCAAGAACTTGATACAGTATGGATTTGGCCTTTATTTAATCATTAAATGAACAAATAACTAATCGGTTTCAGTGAAAACTCGGGTCTGATCTGCCGGGCCTTTAATTACACCATATTTTTTTACCTGACAATATAGATTCTACAAAACATTCGCTCTGAAAGAACATATAATATTTAAAGGTTTGCACTGCGTTTTCACAATTTGCAGGTGAACACCTGCTATTTTTCAATAAAACTTAAAACACCCCAATGTGTTGATAAGAAACTAGAGCATAAAAAAATAATAAAAAATGTTGACCGAACTGAACAGACGGGAGATGCTAAGGGATGATTATCTCGCAGGGGTTGACACTAAGGTCTCCGAGGCACTTGCCCATCGGGCAAGTGCAAGTCAGGTTCTACTTGCCCTCAGGTCATGGTCACTTGCCCCCCAAAAATGTATTGTAAATTTTGCATTTAAGTTTACTTCCTACTTGGGTGCTTTAAACCAGGGGTTTTCAACAGGCGGTACGGGGACCACCAGTGGTCCCTGAGAGGGTTCCAGGTGGTCCCCAGCTAAGTTGGTTAACCAGATGTAACTCTTGAGAACGTAAAAATGAAACCAAATGGACCCTTGCGGGTCCATTTGGTTTCATTTTTACACTCTCAAGAGTTAAAATTCATCATCTTAATTAGCCCATAGTGGTCACAGACCCAGTGGTCACAGACCCAGTGGTCCCTGACCCCAGCAAAATGATAGTTTGGAACCAAATGAACCTGGGAGAGAGATAGGTAGAGATAGCTAGAAAGCAGGGAAAGACACAGAGGCAGAGTGCAATGACTGCCTTCAAGACAAATTTATCTTGTGTTGTGTTATAGTGCACTAAGTTGCACACTTGCCCGATCGGGCAACCAGGTAGCAGTCTTCACTTGCCCCACCATTTTTTTTTTACTTGCCCCGGGCAAGTGGGCAAGTGTTGGTGTCAAGCCCTGTCTCGTGTACTGTATGTCAAAAACCAAAAACACCGTACCTGCAGATAAGGGCTTGTCCTTGTCGACATTGTTGTTGTCGTAGCGGAATTCATAACCAAAGTGTTTGACTCTCCTGTGCTTGAGGACCTTTTGAGCTGAAAGACATAGAATATGGCATACATCGCAACGTTAGAGAAAACAGCAACACACTATCGCACAAAAAATATTATCTAAATATCTAAAATATCGGCTATAATTCAAAATGAGGCATTTAAAGGTAGGGTAAGTGATTTGAAATTCATGGTGTAGTACCAGCCTGGTGCACTAGGGGCGTCCAACAGTAGCTACACTATGTGAACCTGCTGCTCGATCCTTATTGGAGGAGAATTCAGCCACCACCTGGGGAACTTTTATTAGCTCCTCTGCTAACGTGGGGGAGGGGGGAACTCCATATATGGTTTCCACACCTTATAATAGAGCATTTTAACAGAAAAAAAAATGTGGGTGATATCTGACAAAAGTGAAATCACTTCCCCTACCTTTAATCTGGGTTCTGCTATTTTTTAATGGATGACGCTTGTCTTTATGACAGAGTACCTCAAAACATATGCGGATGCATTACTTAACTTGTTGATGTTGAAAGATGATAATTTGTCTAGAATTGCAATTATGTGCTCAGAGAATAGTTACATGCCTGCTGAATGCAGGCATTCAATTTAGAAATGTGCGTTCACCTAACGCTGAGTTTACCAAATGGCACCAAACCAAACGGTCCCAGGCAGTTGTTGTTAAAGTTGCAACAGACACACAGCATGCCTAAAGCTAAAGGTCTGACTCAGAGAGTTTTCTGTTTTCAATGATGAAATGCTGTCGGTTTAGCGGTGAGACAATTGCAGTTTGTTAGTAGCAGTAGTAGTGTTTCAAATAATTTTAAATATAAGCACTTTAATTTGAAATATCCCGGGTTGTTTTGCATGCCATCGTGTTTGGTGGGGCAAATTGGGCATTGAGGGGGGCAGATCAACAAGCTCATGAGCTTGTTGTTCTGCTATTTTTGAAAAATTGTGAAAATGTGCTGCAAATCTCTGAATATGTTATTTTGAATGCACACATTTTTAACTCAATTTTTTGCATCTGGGGGAACCCCGAGAACAACATGTTTTCAGATGGGGGTCTGCAGCCAAATATGGATAATTCTGGTGGTCCTTGGCTTGAAATATGTTAGCATCACTGACACAGGAACACAGATTTTTCAGAAAAAATATAATCTAGTGTCAGAAACTATAGAATCTAGTGTCAAAAAAATCGATTCTAGTGTCGGAAACTAGATTCTAGTGTCAAAAAATAGATCCTAGCATAATTTATTGTCATTTAGTGTCAATAACTAGTCTCAATAACTAGAATCTAGTGTCAATAACTAGAATCTAGTGTCGGAAACTACTGTAGAATCTAGCGTCAAAAGCTAGAATGTTGCTGCAGCTGTAATCTGGTGTCAGGAACTACTGTATAATCTGGTGTCAGAAACTCGAATCGAGGGCCAGGACACAATGGGTTAATGGGGCACAGTGGTTAGTGCTGTCGCCTCACAACTATAAAGTCATGAATTTGATTCCCGCTAGGGATGCCGCGGTGGGTGCTGGCGGCGTGTCTCCTCCCTCCACGTCATCAGAAAGGTCCTTTCTGTGTAGCAGTGTTGCTTTTGTCGACTAAGACTAAAGACTACCGTAAGTCAACTAAGGTTTTTGATATTTAGTTGACTAAGACTAGACTAACAAAACTGAATTTCAAAAGACTAAATTGGACTAAAAGATGTAGGTTTTCAAAAGACTGAGACGAAGACTAAATCATAACCTAAGATTAATGGAAATAGGAAACATTTTTATCTTCCTTTTTTCGTTCTTTTTAAGTATGTGAACATATCCGCAGTATACATTGCATACCTTTTCGGGAAAGGAACTTATTACTATTGCAGTAATTTTATACAAGCAATAAAACAAGACATGTTTCATACTAAAAGCTATAACTCTGTATAACGTATATAAACCTACAATGTATTTGTATGTAAGACTAAATGACCAAGAATAAGATTAAAAGACTAAGACTAGACTAAATCCTTTTGGCATTTCGTCGACTAAGACTAGACTAAAAAAATGAATTTCAGAAGACTAATTGGGACTAAAAGACTAAATATGCCCTCAAAAAACAACACTGCTGTGTAGAGTTTGCATGTTCTCTGTGTGTCCCCTAGGGTAGATACCCTCACAAAAACATGCAGTAATCCTGGGCTCTAAACTGCCTCCCCCTGGCCAGTCGGGGCGCCTGATGGAGGGGACTGGAACTGGTTGGAATAACGTGTTCCTTCCACACGCTACGTCCAACCAGGGAAACTCCCCCCCTGTCAGGTGAAAAGAAGGCAGCTTGGACTCCTCATGCATTGAAGGAAGCATGAGGCCAGTCCGCTGCCTCCCCAGTTTGGTGGAGGGTGTGTGGAGCCCAGGATCACATTAGGAACTGGGTGAAATATAAAATCGGGGGATAAAAATATTTATCCACATGGGCAAATGCATATTTTGCATCTGCCCATGTGTGGGCACACTCGGCAGCTTAACATTGTTGCAGAGTAGAAACGTAGAAGTATGTAAATTTTAGCGATCTATATAAATGTCAAAGTAGAAACTCCTTTGAGAAAAAAGCCCCACATAATAATGTTATCCATATTTGGGTTGCGGGGATGATGGGGCAAAGTGTGAGATTGTTAAAGATGTGTTGTCGTGGGCCTGTGGTTTTCAATCAGTGGTCCAGGGGCCACCAGTGGTCCTTGAGAGGGTGCCAGGTGGTCCCCAGCTAAATCATGGAAAGTTGGTTAACCAGATGTAACTCTTTGAGAGCGTAAATAACTAGAGAATGTAGGACAGTGGTGTCAAAGTCATTTGGGGTGGGGGCCGCATTGGACTTAATGTGACTTCATGGGGGCCGGAGCACCGCGGTGCAAGTCGCAGACCACAAGCATGCACGGCACACGCATGTTTATGTACACAGCAGTTACTTCTATACAGTATATCACACAAGTCATATTTATTATTAAGAATAGCTATTAATATATATTAATGACTTTTCATTATTGGTTTTATACTTGTAGCCTAGATTAAGACATTTGCTATGAAGGATGCTATTTTTTATTTACAGAGCATAAATAAACCATACGAAAATAGCATTTAAATTTCAAATACTAAATTTAAGTAAGTATGTATAGTTAACTAAGTATAGTTCTCGGTTATACACCCTTGTACTGCTGAAGTATAGTTCTCTCGGTTACACACCCTTGTACTGCTGAAGTATAGTTCTCTCGGTTACACACCCTTGTACTGCTGAAGTATAGTTCTCACTTTGCAGTGCCAGCAGCCTAGCCTGGTAAAACGACTCCCCCTGCTGGACAACATGCATTACATGCAGTTCAGACGAGAGCTCAAAAGCATTTCTTTAAACGATCATAACTTTTGATAGGAACGTGCTAGAGACTTACTTTTTTTTTTAATAGACTCAGACATTTTTGCTCTACAAGCCTGGGGCCGAATTAAATCATCTCACGGGCCGGATCTGGCCCGCGGGCCTTGACTTTGACACATGTGATGTAGAAGATTAATGGTCATTTCGGATCTGTTTTGTTTCTGAATTCCAGCCTGGTTATTGTGGACAAAAGCAAAAGAAATCTTTAGTTTTGGGGTCTGTGGGTCTAAAATGTCATCAAAAGGTGGTCTGTGGCTCAAATAATGACTAAATAGCGGGCCCTGGAATCGAAAAAGGTCAAAAACCACTGCCCTGCGGCATATGATGCTGTAGTACTGTATATCAGTCAATCAGATCCTCACTGGCACTGGTGTCTTCGTCGGCGGTCGTCCAGTCGACAGCCGCCAACAGCGAAGACTCTTCCTCCTGAGACACAAAGTCCTCGACCAGGGAGAGTCCCTCTGGCAACGACACACACCCCTCCGCTTCGCTGGGTACTGCAGGACACGCACACAGACACACATTTTAATCATTTATTTCTGTCCACATAGGAGATACAACACATGGACACACATACAAGGTGCAGTGCAGAATACAGTTAACAGATCCCGGACAAGTACCTATGCACATCCCTCAGGGGTACAAGTAACAGCGTCGTCGCCATCTTTGCCGGCTACCGATAGTAGAAGAGACTGCACAGAATTTTGCGAGCTGTTTGGCTGCTTTTTTGACATTCCAAGTTGTCGGAAACCTCTTACAACCAACCTATGTACTGTACATGTTCTAAACCGCCAAAGATAAACACAAATAGATTGCACCCATAGCCTAGCTCTATGATGGTAGAAGTGGCTGGTATTTAATGACCTTGGTCATAAAGGCTTCCTCTAAGCTAGAATCAAAGGTGCAGACCACTTCAAGAACGAAAACTGATCTGGTCTCTTCTTCGACAACAACCATTTATACCACCATTTATACCAGCCAGGGGGAAACACACAAAAAACATTGCAGTTCACTGAGACAATGGTTTTCAACTTTTTTCATGGCAGGACTAATTCAGTAATCAATTAATCGGATCATAAACTAATCAATGGACTATTTTGCCATTTATCATAGCCTTTTCCCATTTACCTATAGTTTTTCCCAGTGTTAAGTGTAACTTAGCTAAAGAGGAGTGCTCCATCTCTCTTCTCTTACAATCTGCTGGTAAATACAGCATCAGTATTTGTCATTATCGGGTCATATTGTTATTGGACATGGCACATGCACAGTTGAATTATAGTTTCTAACACGAAACACATAGTATGAAGAGTTTAAAGTATCTATTTTTAAGGTGATAGCTAAATAAGCATCATAATCCGATGAATCGATTATGAAAATAACCACTACATGCAACCTAGCAAAAAACAAAAACAACAATGTTTTGTTGTTAGCAAAAACAACAATGTGCCGATGTTGTATGGTCCCCAAACCTTTTTCCAGTGAAGGCCACATAACTTTTCCCTTCACTGATACGGAAAAAAAAACTTGATATGCAAGCTCTTGAAAGTGGCACCTTTTATACAACATTTATTTTACATTTATGAAATCAATGAAAAAAAAAAATCAATTATCTCTCCCATGTGGCGGGATTCATAACATCGGTACAGATTGTATTCTTTGAATACAGACGCGAATTGTGTTCGCACGCCTATCCGTTTTGTGGTGTACGCGTTTAACTGTAAAATAAATGTGAATGACAAAATATTTTCACCTGTCATCACCAAGCTGCAATAAAAACACATGACCATGGGCCCTATTATAAAGTAAGTAAAGTAAAGTAAAGTAAAGTAAAAAAAAAACATTTTATGGTGTCAACAGTCTCTGTATTGAGTTGTCCTTGAAATGTACTGTAATTATCTAAACTGTTCATATAAAGAAAATGTTCAAACAATCAAAGTGTGAAACACTTAATGGCCAGTACGGGGATCAAACCCGCGACCTTGGCGTTATTAGCACCACGCTCTAACCAACTGAGCTAACCGGCCATGAGATGGCCACTGTCAACATGGTAGCTTACAGACAATAGTTAGGCTCGAATTATAGTCATGGACAAATACTATTAAATTAAATATAATATTACAATTTTAATGCTATATCATGTCGTTTAACTGTAAAATAAAGTACCTGAATGGACAAAGCTGAGGTACAACGTGACACTGTTCTCTCCAGACTGCAGCTGGTGGCCATTGAGCAAGGCATGGGCTTTCTGAGCACCCTCCTCCGACCTGAGGACACAAGATTAAGCATTTGAAACAGAGTGTGAAAGTTACGTATGTAACTACGGTTCTATGAATCCTGGAATGACCGCCAGAGGCGGTGCTTAAAGCACTGAATAGTCCGTCGCGCATGCGCAGTCGAGTACTATACCAACAACGTCACATTGTGACCCCATGATGACCCGGAGGAGTCTATATCTTCCGGAGGTCAGCATGGGCTCAGTCTCTACAGAACGTTCTCGCGAAACCACGAGGATTCTGAGTGACCGAGCACTCTGGCGGTCATTCCAGGATTCATAGAACCGTAGTTACATACGTAACTTTCGTTCTATTTCATCCTTCCATGACCGCCAGAGGCGGTGCTTAAAGCACTGAATGACTTATACCAGCAAAGTCACGAGGAATCCTGATTACAAACACTAGGGAGAATCAGAGGATTCAGACAAGAAAGCCACAAACGGATGGGGAGTGGCTAATCCAGGCCAGTGAAACCCGAAGACATAGTCGGCACAGACGTAGTCCGGAGGTACACACAACAAGGCATCCCATGACGTGGGGATGTGTCCGGTAAGAGGGGCACCCTACACCAGATGGCAGGGTACAACCACTTGCCCCATTAACAAGGTTGTGGGGCAGGCGCCGTCCGGAGGGAGCACAACGGCAAGGGCCATCATTGCCATGAAACAACCATCCCGACTGCCGAAGGCATGCGGCATGTCTAACAAGAGGGTCTCAGGGCCTGCACTGGGCCCGCCAGTACCTGCTCGCCAAACCCCTCTCCCACTGGAGGGCGATACTGTCCTAGCCTCACAGGCCAGGTGAGGCGTAAGAGCACCTTCAGGAGGAACACTGCTTGACCAAAGAAACACTCAAGCCGCCAGAGCTCTGCCACAGACGCGAGGCATCGACAAAGAACCTCAAGGCTGAAACTATCGTCCGGTCACTTGAACGGATAACGTCAAACGACCCCCAGGACCAAAACCCTTCCTCAGGATTGGAGGAGGGCGTGTAGCTCATCCACACTCTGCTAAATCAGCAGCCAGGAGCAACACCTTTGCCATGACATTCCAAACACAACCTGTGCCAAGGCCTTGAAGGGAGGACCACAAAGACGATCCCGCACCAGGAACGAACTGGAGGGGAGGTACCAGGCCTTGGAGGACGCAACCTCAGAGCCCCCAGCAGTAAGGGGGACACGGAAGCAGTTCCCCACCATGACCGTGTGAGCAATGATCGACACGATAATGCCACCACTCATGCTTTCAGAGCAGGAGGACATCCCCCGCCCCCGAGGGACCACGGAAGACCCAAAAAACTGCCATAAAGCAGTGCACCAGGCCTCTACCCAGACACTGACATAGACAGGCTGGAATTAGAGTGCATCAGCCATTTCAGCAAAGACCAATGGGCAACATGGTACCCTGTAGCCAGGGTGACATGGGTTGGGCTCTCTGCAACATCCTGCGACTCACTCCGTGTAGCAGGGAAAAGAACAAGTGCGCCCCACCCAGTGGAGGCCACAACAATATCGTGTGATGCTCCGAATGGACGCCCTGAAGCAACATGTACATCAGAGTAGTAGTACAAAGGCACATGCAGTGCCCCTGGCCAGTGCACATTCAAAAGGAAAAAACCCCGTGGGCGGTGGCCAACTCACGACAACGTGCAGCAGGCACGATGCAAAGTACTCCATTCACATCGGCTATGCAGCACAAAGGCTGGTGCGCCAACAGCCAATTGTGGTTACCCAGGCAGGGAGAAACCACCGGACCACTTCATCCTGGTCCGCAGGGCTGGTTGTCCAATAGGGAGAACCAGAGGCCAGTGAGACAGCGACCAAGGCGAAGAGGTCACCCTCGGCCCTGCCGAAGACCCGCGTAGGGGAGAGCCTGCCATGTAACCTGCACTCCCCGTAGAGAACTTGACCATAAGCCGAGCAGGCGGGGCCTAGTCAAGTCAGGGGGTCAACAAGACACCCGCAGGTGCCCGGCAGACACGGTTTCACCCAACGGTGTACAGAACACACGTCGACGTTTTGCATGACCAAGCAATAATGTGCCGCCAGGTCAGATATGTGCCACGACGCATACACCACCAGACAACGGTGTCAACGTGGGATGCCAAGGAACACGCTATCAACGGCGCGTGTCGGCCGTAGTACGTGGTCCAGGGGACAGGCAAAAGGTCCCCTCTAGCTGTTGAAGCACAGCTGGCCTAGAGGACATGCAGTGTGCCATAAACTTCCAAGCTGAAGGCACGTCCGCAAAATGCTTTGTCCAAGTGAGTAATGCACAACTGGACAACACACTGCCGCCGGCTCCACAAGGAGACTACAGAGAGCTCCCCAAAATGTCAGTCAAGCAGGACTGAAAGCCAGCCTCAGCGATGGGCCAGGAACAATGCACATCCGCCATCTGAGCCCGGAGGACACAAGGCCAGTGACACACCAAAGGAGATTGAGTCAGCATTCGCGTTTGGTGATTGATTAAGCATTGCCTCGAGTAAATTGAGGGGGCAAGCATAAGGTGTGACAAGGAGCTATGGGCCACGCCAGAACGGTCTCCCATGCCACAAAATGCGAAGAGCAAATAGTGCTCCAACACTAGGACCGAGGTCACTTGGCAACTCGCCTCAGAGCCTCGTTGGGTAACATAGCATGTAACAACAGGCTTGATGGCTGGCATGCAACTGGTCAGCCTGTATGGCTTCGCAAGCTCAACATCTTCACATCCATTCAAGCGTCAAACTGCAAGAAGTTACCCCAAGACACTTCCCAGGTAGAGCATGGGTGCCCGGGTCCGACCAACAGTGAGACATGGGCGAGGAAGTCACACCCATGTGAAGTAAGTGGTGGTACAGTGGTGCCATGCCACTTATGCAGCCTCTGGTGCTGCAGAAGACATCCACAAATTGTCACTTCACGAAGTGCTTACACCACACCACCAAATGTATAACATAATCATCCGCCCAGCAGGCCTGTAGCCACCTCAGGTACAGGCATGAGAAACAGGAACAGCCAGGAAGTCGGGGTGTAGTATGCAACCGACAGGGCCTGTAGCGGAGCTGGTTGTGCCTGCTGCAGTATAGCTAGCACCCATGTTCCATGTCCATCTGCATGAAGGTGTGCATGGAGCCACCTCAGCCAGAAATTAGATCACAGGGCCGGCCCCGACACTAGGGAGGGCACCGCCTTCTGCATCTTACGCAGCGATAAAAGTGCACAGCTGGGCTGTCAGGGAGAGCACATCGACCGAGACCACCACGGTATTGTAGGGGAAGAGACTTGCGTACCCTCCGCAATGCATTATCCATGTCATCCCAGGCAGTGAGTGGTCCGTAAAAAACAGACCACATGTGAGTCAGTTCCACAGATCACTGATATGCTGTGGACCGCGGTACGAGCCTTTCCGCCTGGGACACAGGGCAGGACAGAGGGTGGCTCACTGCTGAAGGGGAGCCTCACACATGAGGTGCCACGGTGGGAACTTCCAATGCGCCGGCACCAGTACCAACCAATGCGCACCAGTCCCAACTAGCCCAGGGCGCGGACGCTACTGGGTGCTAGTCTGTATTGGCCATACGCTGAAGGGAGGAAGCGCGCACGCAGCCTGTACCAGCATAGGCATCGTATTCAGAGTCCAGGCAGCTGTTCCAGCCGGTGTTCCCTACCAGAGCGCGAACGCCACTGTTAGATTGAATGCAGCTGTTAGCTGGACCGTCCAACCTGTCATGGTGGTGGGAGGGGCGCATATGCGGCCTATGCCACCAGCAGGAGAGGTATACTTATAATAAAGTAGTCTAGTACAAGGCTCAAATGCTGCCATCCACGGAGCAGTTGTCATGCTTCTCCTGCAAACGTACAATGAAGCACTCTGAGATATATCCTGATTACAAGTGCACCATTATATACACTAGCCAAGCACAAACCACCACACACTCATGCCGGGGTGAAGGAGCACTAATGCTACCTACACCAGCTAAAGGGGTGATACATAACACAAGCATTAAGCGGCAGCTACTGATATCTCCACCGCCAGGGCCATGTGCTGAAGGAAGGGAGCGCGTACGCAGCCTGTGTCAGCAGGGGCCAGTAACACAGCACAAGCTATACACAAATAGCTGTTAGGAAATGCTTAAACTAGAAACTAGTACCACAGTGTAGTAGTAACATCCACTAGAAGCCAGAGGCTGGGCCATGTGCTGAAGGAAGGAAGCGCGTACGCAGCCTGTATCAGCAGGGGCCAACGACAAAAACAACACAAGCTATGTGTACACAATAGCTGTGAAATTACTTAACTAGGAACTAGCACTTCGTACTGGACGTAACATCAACGAGAGGCCAGAGGCCAGGCCACGTGCTGAAGGAAGGAAGCGCATACGCAGCCTATATCAGCAGGGGCCAATAACAAAAACAACACAAGCCATGTATACACAAACAGCTGTTAAATGGTTTAGCTAGAAACTAGTACTTTGTACTAGTCGTACCATCAACAAGAGGCCAGAGGCCAGGCCATGTGCTGTAGGAAGGAAGCGCGTACGCAGCCTATATCAAAACACAGGGGCCAATAACAAAACAACACAAGCTATATACTGTATACACAAATAGCTGTCAAATAGCTGTCAAGAAATGCCTTGACCAGCAACTAGTACTTTGTACTAGTAGTACCATCAACAAGAGGCAAGAGGCTGCACCTCTACGGCCTTATATCACAACAAGTGAGCGTGCCACACACAAGTGCTGCAATAATACAATATATAATAATTATATAACATATTATATTCAATAATATTATATATTAAGGATATAATATACAATTAACAAAACGCCCGAGTTATCTTACAGGTAGTATCGGTTAATGACCCAATGCTGGAATACAGCCATATGCTATATGCTATAGCCTATATAAATAGTTGTTCGCCAACGCTCACGGTTTAGTTTAGAGCTTGTAGCAGCCATAGGCTACGCTGGCAGCGGCGCCAGCCTACGGAAATGGGCCAATAAGGCTACCACAAAAAACGCGGCAATAACCGCTTTAACCACTGGCATCAGTGTCAAATGAAAGCCCCACGCTGAGAATCCGCCTGGGTTATAACCAGACAAACTATGCACCCAAACAGCGTTGGTCTGTTCATGAACGCGTCGGTGACATCAACAACAGCTCCTCTCCAAGAGGACGCCATCACCACAATACCAAGCAGAAAAGCTGCGACAATGAGGGGTCAGAAAACTGAGCGTTCAAGCGCTAGTGTCCATGCAGGCTCAAACGCTGTTCGTACAGCTCGAACAGGGACAAGCTGGAGTCGGGCATACATTGTTTCCAACGAGGGCTAGCCCGCCATTGGGCTGGTCTCATGAAGTGAACGGAGTTAGCATAACTCTACACTCTATCAGCCCGGCAGCAACAACACCAAGGCACGCCAAACATGACTTGAACGCTGCCAATGCGTTCGTGCAGTACAAGTCGCATATGGCTTTGAACAGAAAGACATATCCGAACAGAGAAACGTTAGTCAACAATAACCAACTTAAATTATAACACGAGAATTACTAGCCATGCACCGCATGACGCTCGTACTTCACGTCACAATAATGGCAGGCATGTTTCAAGGCTAGTGAATTACATGCTATGCTGGAGGGGGGAGCGCTAACGCTAGTACGCTACCATCACCAGAGCTTGTAAATCAGCCTATTTATCAAACGAAGGCAACGTGACCATATTCGTATCCTTCGACAACACGGTCGCTTATAATAGCTTATTATTAATCAGCAGCAGCACCGTACACAGCGGGGCAAACCTGCAGGCTGAGCAGGGAGGCTACGCTAACGTAGCCTTTACCAGCGAGAGGTAATTCCGTGATACAAGTTGATATAATCCGAACGTTGGTCCAGTGCGGATAGCACCGCACTATACAGCAACGTACCTTTCATCCAGGAAGGGTGTTGATAACCCCCATATCAACCGGTGAAAGAAGGTGGACCGGCGTCCACGTAAATCCCAAACAAATCCACTCATAGAGGAGATAAATCCTTAGATGCAGTTCCTGGAGGGCGGACAACCGCTGCTCCGACCGAAACGGCCACGGAACTACCAGCAACTCTAAGGTAGGCATCATAGACTGCAGATTGTATTGCATATAGCAATACATAGCAGGTTGATGCAAACACAACATACACGCATAGCGAGAACGAAAAAGAGACTGAGCCCATGCTGACCTCCGAAGATATAGACTCCTCCGGGTCATCATGGGGTCACAATGTGACGTTGTTGGTATAGTACTCGACTGCGCATGCGCGACGGACTATTCAGTGCTTTAAGCACACACCAGCAGACAGTCCCTCCAGGCTTGAAGCAGCCTCGCTGGTGGCCAAGTTTGGTACTGCAGGCGGGTGGAATTCATGCACGAACGCCCCGAGAGCACGCACGCTCGTTTGCTTTGTGCACGCGGACAGGGCAGTTTGTTTTTAAGTTGTTTTCTGAATAAACCAGCGGTCCTCACGTCATATACTACCTCTCAAAACATAACGTATGTATTATATGACAGATAATAAGCTCAATGCAAACCCACAAGCTTGTTTTTTGATGCTTTTTGATGTTTTTTTCCTTTGCTCGTGCGCGACGGCGCTCGTTCATGGTTCCCATAATCCCTTGCGTCGGCGCGTTCATGGAGAAATACTTCCGCATTTGACCACCAAATTTTGGTGGTCAAATGCGGAAATAGGCGCACTTCCGGCGGTCTTCCGGGTGCTTCAATGCGCCAATGAGCAACTTGTATTGAAATGAACGGCAAGGGGCGGGGCTGTCGCTCGAGATCGGTCTCTGTTATTTTATTACTCTATGTTTAAGCACCGCCTCTGGCGGTCATGGAAGGATGAAATAGAACCGAGTGTCACGGTTCACCTTTAGGTAAGCCCTATTACCTAAAAGGTACTGCCCTCTTGTCCACCTCCAGCCAGGGCTCATTCATTCCAATGTAAATATCATGGACTTTACACATTAAATACTGGTACATTTTTGGAACCAGACCTTCAAAATCGCTTACAAATCCATCAACAGGGCATGCCCCTATGCAGGGGAAAAATGTGTGTGTGTGATATTATTATATTTATTATTACTATATATTTAAAACAATGTTTTATCATATAGGAAAGCTATTGGTGGAGAGGTTTGTCTATCACATGCTATGCTTAGCTGGGATTGGACCATAGCAGTTTGGGGAGGGTCTTTCCTAAAGGTCTATTCTGGGGAAGAAGATTTGTAAAAAAAAATAATAAATATACCGATCTATACGAAGCTTGTGTGGGTTTTTCCCCCTGCAAAGAGGTTTGTAAGAAGCTTCCAAAGAAGACATGATGATGGCTTTACCCATATGGAAAATGCTATATAAATGTCAGAACTCTTGAAATACAAGCCACTTTACGAAAAAATACTATGGATGTTATTTGTTTTGAATGTCACAATTCTTATACATTATACATTACAAAATTATGAAATGTTTCACATTGCAAAATAACACTATGGATCTATTTCTGCATTTATCCCTATCACTTTGAATGTCATTTATAATTCTTATAAATTACAAAATAATGTGTGTTTTAGCTGGAGTTGGATTCAAAACGGTTTACAAACACAGATTCTGGAAGTTGCCTATAATACCTTTAAAACGCAATATTTCTTATTTCTGTTGTCATAAAGGAGATACAATCCATTTGCCTTGTCATCCTGAATGAATGAGCTCTGTCAACGGAGTCTAGACATGCAAGGCTGTGGCAAACATCGACACTGTCGCAGCTGCAACAGAAAAATCTGTTTCTTGTCATGTTATTTATTTTTTTAGTCTGTGGCTTTTGCGAAATGATTGAAATATATACCGATTTAGGTCACCATTTCTGGTGTGACGGGACACCACAGCTCATGTTTACACAAGAGCAGAGATTGAGAGAACGCGCATAGAGTATCCTTAAGTAAGCCTGTGGAGGACTGCAAATGCAATACGCCCAAACAACATTTGTAACATAATCATTTCCCAATTGGGGGGCCTATAGACCTGCGCAGTGACGTCACCGCCCCTGTTCCGGAAGCGGATTCCCCATTCATTTTTCCTCGTAGAAAATGATTCATATAAAGATGATTACGCCGCGTACAAAGTCAAGTCGGGTCGTGACAAATCATGATGACACACACAATCTTTTGGGACAATCAAATAATTTCTAAGATTAAAAACGAAACAAAAAGTGTTGTATCCTGCCATTTTCTACTTCTTGCTAATTAGATATTATATGATAACAGTGGCGGCTGCCGGCTGGTGACTTTTTCTTTAGGGGGGGCGCTATTAAAAAAAATCATAATAATAATAATGATGATAATAATGATGATAATATATCATCACATTCAATGGAAGCAAAACAATGAGTTGGTGTGAATGGATGCTGTCAGCCAATCTTTACCAGCTCTTTGAAAAGGGTAGGCTACTGGTGTAGGATACTCTCTTCCTCTGTCCTTGGATTTTTGTGTGATGATTACATTTATCTGGTTCCAGCTCTTTAGTTTAAAAAAAAAAAAAACTGCAGTGTTTTGCTTTCAATTGGTGTTTTCTTTCTTGCTTTATAGTTATCTTATAATATCTTTGTGTTGTTATTCCATTATCAAAATTAATTCAACTACTGTGGTTAGAGTGGGCTTTAGTTACTTATATTATATACAATTTGCCATGATGGACTGCTTATTTAAAGAAAATGACAAGCTGCAGATTTCATTTCTCCGTCATTCATGAGGTAGGCTATTGCATGGTGGTGCGGCGCACATGCGCCCCTATTCACCGGCCGCCACTGTATGATAATATTGCATTTGTTTTCATGATTTGTCACGACGCGAGTTGGTTTTGTCCGCAGCGCAATCGTGTTTTTATTAACCATTTTCAAATGTCTATGAGGAAAATTAAATGGGGAATCCACTTCTAGAACAGGGGCGGTGACGTCACTGCGCAGGTCTATAGCACGCCACAGAGTGGCGTGCTATGAGCCGTGAACACCTGCTATTTTTCAATACAAGTTAAAACACCTAAAGTACAGTACAGAATAATTTTAATGGACCTGGCTCAGCTGCTAGGTGAGAACCTCACCCACTTCCACCCTTGTGCATTGTCCATTTAGAGTTCTCAAACTCTGCCCAAACCGGACCAGGCCCGACCCGACCCAACATTTTATGGTCGGGCTTGGGCCTAAAATGTATGCAGATCAGTAGGGCCGGGTTGGGCCTAGGGCTCTATGAAAAAAGCAATATATATTGAACAAGAGTTGTGCCCCTACGGGGCACAGGTCTCCACCGTCCGTCCTCTCAACTATGACATCAGGATACATTTTTTATATATGGGGGATATACTGACTTCTGTCTCCTACTATCTGAGCACCTCCTACCTATGACCAGTGTTGGGGAATATTACTTAGGAAAGTAATATATTACTTATTACTTATTACCCCTTTAGAAAAGTAATAATATTACACTACTTATTACTTGGATGCAAAAGTAATATGTAGTATATTACATATTACTTTTTTATATTACTTTTGCACCCAGATCCCTGAAAAAAGGAAAGTAGCTACAACTACACAATCTGTCAGCTTCTTTTAGAGCTGAATCTAAAGAAGAAGAATAACAAGAGTCACCAATCAGGCAAACATCAATTCGGTGACTGTTGCCCCCACCACCTGACTACGGATAAGCAGGTTAAGATGGATGGATGTAGGCCTATTTAGATGAATGTATTTAGATGAATGAATACAGGCATCCCACCCTGGAAAAAAATACTAAAATATATTAATATTTATATGCCACACATGATTAACATAGCCTACCATAGATTACATAGTTGCAGTAGGCTGTTATTTCAGTCAGTGGATTGTTATTTGGTTACAGTTCTGTCTGTCAACTATGTTTTAATGCAAAATTTAAAAATGTATGATAAACATACATAAGCATAAGATCTTTTTGATTTAATATTGAGTATATGAGGGCTTATAGCTCCAGTGGCTTAATTGATGATACTGTGCAAACAGAGTTAATTAGAACAGCTGTGTATCGGAAATCCCCTGGCAGACAGCGCATCGAGACAGGCAGCGAGTGTGGACATTTAGCCCAGCTGTGATAAAACACATATTATAAACGCATGACTTGTATGGCAAATGAAAATATCCTTGGATATACTTGGACCACAGTTGGAATTATTGCAATCGGGTGAGCATGGCCTGAGAGTTTTTCGATTCAAATCTCAACAAAGAATCAAGGTAAGAGCAATGCAGAGCATTAGCGCCAACTCCGTTCTCTTTATGTGGCCAGTCCAAGCGCGGCTCTTCTACATAGACTTCTATTGAGGATCGGGAGGGACAACAAGCTGCACAAACAGCTTTCGAGCGCTACATTTCTGACGCCTCAATGTCGCAGCTTTGACACCAGATGTCTTTGTACGTCTGCCTAATAAAAGTCCGCTGCTCATCTTTTTTCCGATCAAGCTAAAGTGACATTAGCTCATCTCCCTTCACCAACGCAATACTGTTGAACGCAGCAGCATAACAAAAGTAACGAAGTAATATTAGCAGAAGTAACTGTAATATTATTACTATTTTCTAGGAGGTAACGTCGTTACACTACTCGTTACCTGAAAAAGTAGTAATATTACTCGTTACTCGTTACTCGTTACTCGTTACTCGTTACCCCCAACTCTGCCTATGACCTCATCATGACGTCATCTCAAGCTTCTCCTACCTCAGACTGCTACTATCTATGATGTCATCTTCCCTATGTCACTCTCTATGATGTCACCTCAAACATCATTCTACCTCCGGCTCCTTGTCATCATCTAACGAATCCTCCCAACTCAGGGCTTCCCTATCTCACTCTTTATGACATCATCTCAAGGCTCACCCTAGCTCAGGGGTCCTCCTAGATCAGGCCCCCCTAGCTCGACGTCATCTCAGGAGCCTCAAGGGTCCTCCCAGCTCAAAGCCCTCCTAGCTCAACTATTGGCGTCGTCATGACGTCATAGGACGGACAGATCGTGGCCCGGACGGGCTACGTGCACGGACAGAGGGCGTTTTATAGTCACCACCTTCGGTGGAGACAACAATTATTTTATTATGATAAAAATAACATTTCTGTTCTGTCTGTCTGCGTATTTTTCCTCTTATGAAGATGGTGCTGATTGGTATTTTCACTTTTACTCAGTGTAGAGTGCTCAAATTCTATCCAAACCCGACCAGGCCCGACCCGACCCGAGCTTGTAGGGCCGGTCGGGCCTGAAAACTATGCTAATTGGCCGGGCCGGGCCGGCTTTGGGCCTGATCAGTTAGGGCCCAATTAGGGCCGGGCCTTAATTTTCAGGCCCGTTGAGAACTCTAGTCCATTTCTAGTTCCATACCTGTATGTGACGAAGGCGTAGGGTTTGTGCGGGGCATGACCAGGGCCTCCACCTCCCCCGCCTCTTTTAGCGACTCCAGCAGCTGCTCCCGACCGACGCCGTTGCCAAGACCACCGTTAGAGACCACCAGACTCTGGACAGGACAGGGAGATAGAGGTGGTAAAGAGGGGACATGTTAAAGGGGACTGCCACCCATTTTTCAACATTTTACTGTCATTAAAGGTAGAGTAAGTGATTTGAAATTCATGGTGTAGTACCAGCCTATTGCACTAGGGGCGTCCAACAGTAGCTACACTATGTGAACCTGCTGCTCGATCCTGATTGGAGGAGAATTCGCCACCACCTGGGGAACTTTTATTAGCTCCTCTGCTAACGTGGGGGAGGGGAAACTCCATATATGGTTTCCACACCTTATAATAGAGCATTTTAACAGAAAAAAAATTGTGGGTGATATCTGACAAAAGTGAAATCACTTCCCCTACCATTAACCCATTGTGTCCTGTCTAGGTTTCTAGTTTCGGAATAACATAATATTCATAAGATTTGCACCACGTTTTCACGATATTTCAAAAATAGCAGATATACAAGCTCATAGCGCTCCACAGAGTGGCGCGCTATGAGCTTGTAGATCTGCTATTTTTCAATAGTTAAAACATAATGCTTAGAACACCAAAATGCGTTCAGTACACTAAGGGTTTTAATATACCTTAGAGATGTTGCGTGGACGTGATAAAAAAAAAGGTTCCCCCGTTCTGTGTTTCCTAGAAATGGAGGTCTGAAAAAAATCACTAACATGGTGAAATACATTTTAATGACATCATCAAGTTGTGTTTCACCATGATAATGATGATTCTTCTAGGATCTTTTTTTTTCTGAGAGTGTAGAAATGGACTATTTGGTTCACATTTGTACACTCTCAGAATCTTGAAAATGGGTGGAATTTCCCTTTAAAGTGCAAATGGCATACATTTCTAAATTTGTTTTTAATACTTAATATCATATTGTCTATGTCCCTCAAGCTTATTTCTAATGGTTTGAGCCTCAGTCACCACTGGTATAACCAGTCTTTGTCATTTCTTTATGGACAGTTTAGCCGCAGTACCACAATGTCCTAAAGTAGTGGGGCGCTGATATGCAGGATATTTTACATATTTTATATATTATAATACTGATGCTAGATAAAAGAAGGCTTGTTTAAATTCCATGTCAACTTGGAACATTAACAATGGTGGACTGGACATTATAAACAAAGTGAAAATGCAAATTTGGAACTGAAGACCTAAGGAGAGGAGGAATTATAGAAAGCAGGGTGCATTGATGACATCATTATGAAGCCAAAATCCAACGTATTGTTCCTGAGAGCAATTTACATTAAAGCTTTAGTGTCCTGAACGCGTTTTGGTGTTTTATCTGTTGAAAAATAGCAGATCAACAAGCTCATGTCGCGCCACCGAGTGGCGCGACATGAGCTTGTTGTTCTGCTATTTTTGAAAAATTGTGAAAATGTGCTGCAAATCTCTGAATACATTATTTTGGAAGCAAAGATTTTATCTCAATTTTTCGCTTCTGGGGAACCCCGAGAACAACATGTTTTCAGATGGCGGTCTGCAGCCAAATATGGATAATTTTGGCTAGAAATATGTTAGCATCACTGACACAGGAGCACAGATTTTTCAGAAAAACTAGAATCTAGTGTCAGAAACTATAGAATCTAGTGTCAAAAACTCGATTCTAGCGTCAGAAAGTAGATTCTAGTGTCAAAAAGGAGATCCTAGCATCAGAAACTATCATTTAGTGTCAATAACTAGAATCTAGTGTCGTAAACTACTGTAGAATCTAGCGTCAAAAGCTAGAATCTTGCTGCAGCTATAATCTGGTGTCAGGAACTACTGTATAATCTGGTGTCAGAAACTCAAATCGAGGGTCACGACACAATGGGTTAGAGCCTACAGTATATGATATGAAAGAATTGGTCAAACTAGATCATTTGTGGGGATAGAAAACACACTTGGGAGCACCAAAACACTAAAAGTTGAATCTCATGATATTTTCCCTTTAAAGCTAGGGTAAGTGATTTGAAATTCATTGTGTAGTACCAGCCTTGTGCACTAGGGGCGCCCAATAGTAGCTACACTATGTGAACCTGCTGCTCGATCCTGATTGGAGGAGAATTCACCCTCCACCTGGGGAACTTTTATTAGCTCCTCTGCCAACGTGGGGGAGGGGGGAACTCCATATATGGTCTGCACACCTTATAATAGAGCATTTTAACTAGTCTTGGGCAATATACCGGTATTACCGTTTATCGCGATGTTGGAAATCAATACTAAGGCTTTAAACCGAAATCGCGATTTGAAAAAATGCGATTTGTGAATCGCAAGGGCCGCGATTTTTAATGTTTAAGTTTCTTTCAGCTTTGTTTTAAACTTTACTAGCGCTAAAGGCTGCGGGAGCGACATTATGAACCCCACCGCAGTTCTAGGAACGCTCCCCACGCTGTGATTGCCAGTAATGGCTAACAACTGCGGTGGGATTCATAACCACGCTGCGGGGTCCTTTCCACTATAGGCGCCCGTTTATGGTGCCTGTCCATAAATGGGCGAATCCAGGGCATCTAGAACAGGGGTTTTCAACCTTTTTGACACCAGGGACCACCATTTATTCAGCATTTGAGCCACAGACCACCATTTGATTACTTTTTCCACCCCAAAGACCTAAAACTAAAGAATTCTTTTGGTTTTATCCACAATTCTAGGCCGGATTTTGCAAACAAATCAGTGTAGACTTCTTAATTAAATAGTGCTAATTCAGATGATGAATATTTTAACTCTTGAGAGTGTGAAAATGAAACCAAATGGACCCGCAAGGTCCATTTGGTTTCATTTTTACGTTCTCAAGAGTTACATCTGGTTAACCAACTTTCCATCATTTAGCCTGGGGACCACCTGGAACCCTCTCAAGGACCACGGGTGGTCCCCGGACCACCTGTTGAAAACCCCTGATCTAGAAATACTTTTATTATACAGATGTTGATGTTGGCAAGCTAAATAGTTTTTCAGAAAACAGTTTAAAGACACTTAAAGAATCGGCCTCAGGTCTTATTGAGTTTAGAAGATCTGCAGTATCTACCTGGCTATTCTGATATTTCTTGATAAATTTCAAAATATTTTGTTCAGTAAGAAAAGAAGTTGCACTTCCACAGGTTGTTCAGAAACAGAACATGCACCTGTTGATTTCCAATTCCAGACAGTGTGTTGTGAAGAATGTACTTGGAAAATAAATATGATGCCTGTTGTAAGCAATTCATATCTTTTATCCTTATTCAGAGAAGTAAATGACTGTCTTTTGGTATTGGTAATGTTAAAATACGTTTTTAATGGACATGGTAAAGATTTAAACCGAAACTGGACTCTTTTAAAAAATAATCGCAAATTAATCGCAATCGCAATATTGCTCAAAATAATTGCAATTAGATTTTTTCCCAAAACCGTTCAGCCCTAATCAATACCAAGCAATATCGTTGGGTCTGTGAAAATATCGAATACCGAATATCGCCAAATACCGACATTATACTGTATTCTATTAAAATATGAGCAATGAGACTTAATTGTAACTATACAAACAATTTTCATGTTACACACATGCCTAAACTAGCCCTTATTTGGGCTAGGCTTTTTGGAAACAATGTATTTCCAACTCCAGTTTTTCCCTATTTAGGCTGCTTTAACAGCAGAGTATATCAGTATACCTGACGAAGGCCACTTCAGGCCGAAACGTTGTATTTTTTTACCGCTCTGTTGTGAATAAAATGTTTGGAGCTTTTAAAACGGTGTGCGGATCTCCTCTCTCTACTTCATGTTACTACGTTGGATCCAGCACCCGTTGAAATCTGTGGATGTGCGTGCACCCCTTGCGTTCTACAGCAGAGTGCTCAGTTTCTGACCCCTCAAAGTCGCAAATTCTGAGAACTAGGTGACTGGTGGAGCATTCCAACTCTGATTGCCGTCAATACCGGTAATATTGAATATCGAGCTAATTAAGACATTATCAATACTGATATTAAAAAATCAATACCGCCCAAGACTAATTTTAACAGATTTTTTTTTTGGTGATATCTGACAAAAGTGAAATCACTTCCCCTACCTTTAAGTGATTACAGTGATTGTTTGAAAGCCACTGCCTGAGATTGTTTACATAGTGAAAAGCACTGTATAGACTAGACTCGATCATGGGTGCCCAATGTGGCGTCTGGGACCCCTAGGGCTAGGGGTACTTGAAGGAGTTCAAGGCAGGGGCGGATGTAACATTTCCCAATGGGGGGGGGTAGAAGAAAATGGTAAGGGGCAGCTTCATCGCCTGTGCCGTTTCGTGTCACGGGCGATGAAGCCCCATACCATTTTCAGTAGTGTTTCAAATACTTTTAAATATAAGCACTGATCTTGGGTTGTATTGCATGTCATCATATTTGGTGGGGCAGGCTGGGCATTTAGGGGGGCATTGCACCAAATGGACCCACAAGGGTCCATTTGGTTTCATGTTTACGTTCTCAAGAGTCCAGGGTTACCCCTGGAAGTTGGAACCCTCTCAAGGACCACTGGTGACTCCCAGGACCGCTGGTTTAAAACCACTGAAACATGTGACATGATCATGGGCCCTATTATAAGCAACTAAAACTATTTCATGGTGTCAACAGTCTTTGTAGTCCAGTACTTAGCATATATACCTGTTCGCAATTTTGCGTCATGGGAATTTCTCAAGTGAATTGAGTCAAGGGGTCCCTAGACATGAAAAATCACCGAGGTGCTTGTCCGTCATAGTGGGACGAATGGCGCAATGGCCGAATCAAATATGGCCGCCATCGTATATGATGATAATCCAACTTTTGTGCACATACACATGCAATACCTCTATCCTGACTAATTTGGGGGTGGGGAATTCATTTCTGATGTTGTCATGACCATTTTGGGTGGTTTTGACCTTTAAAGGTCATGGTCAAGGTCATTTTGCTATTCCAAAGACCATAACTAACCATTGTTAGGGGTAATAACAGGTGCAATGGGTCTATTTCAACTAATTCTGACATTTATTAATTATTCATATCTGATATCTCTTGTTTTTTCATTAGTAGGCCAACATGTGCATAAGACATATGGCAATAGAATCAGTGTTAAACGGCAGTCATTATGGCAGGCTCTAGGATGCTGATTGTATAGCAGATGATTGTAGGAGATGTTTGGCACTACAAGGACAAAGCTGCATATCCAGTGATAGCACAGGATGGTTGCTGGCTGCAAATCAACTTTGCCCAGAACAGTTTGATGCCCCGATAGGACAAGTAGAGAAATTTAATGAGGAATTTCTGGAGTTTGAGAAGGAATGTGACGCCGTCAGAAGTCAGAACTCAGAACTCAAAACAGCCAATTCTTTGGAGTTTGGCTGGAGTTGGTAGCTGTAATAAAACTGCTGTAGTCTCTGAAAGGGAAGGAAACTGGAATTTACATGCGGCTAATGTTGAGACTAGAGTACTTCGGGTTAGCCCGAGACCCGATAAAGCCCGAGCACCGACCCGGCCCGTGGCCGGTTCCGGTTCCGTTTACAAGAAATGACATCCGGGCACAAACGGGCCGGTTCCGCGATGTCGCGGGTTCGTTCAGGCCGGTTCCTGCATGTCCCCTGCATGTCCCGGGTACAATCAGGCCGGTTCCGGGGCGTCTCGGACCTCGGGTTACACCCAAAACCCGGGATTGGCCGCCACAGCTGTCAATCACCCTCGTCATCCCCCCCTTGTTCTCCTCCGGCCAGTGAGAGGCGAGCATTGAGTCACGTGACTTTAGCATAGCAGGAAGTTACTGCATACGTCATCATCACAACAACAACACCCCCCCCCCCCCCCCCCCCCCCCCACACACACACACACACACACGAAGACGGCAACAACTTAACTATCGTGATAATAATAATTATTAAGATAAGCAATAAAGACTATGGTCTGCTGCTGGTGCGACAGAGACCACAAGAACAAAAAAGAAAGCACTCTTCCACAACGGAGATATGAATTGTGTGATCTACCATCACGAGACGGCAGTTATAATAGTTGACTATGGATTATTATTTTTATTCACACACAATGGTGGATGGCTAAGAAGAAAAGTACAGCTACTACTGGGATTCAACATCTAAAGACGACGTGGATTTATTTTCTATGCTGTGAGTCGAGTCCGTGTTCAGCATGGTGTTCAACCATGTACAACTAACAGTAAGCTTCCGTCTTATTCATAATATACTAGTAGAACTCATTAAAACGTTCGGACATTTCGGGTACTCGGACATTTACGGTTCGGACCCATGATTTCAATAATAGCACCGGGCTCGTCTCGGAGCCGGGTTAAATCATCCCGGGCATTCAACGGTTCGGAGCCGTCATGTTAATTATAGCACCGGGCTCGTCTCGGAGCCGGGTTAAATCATCCCGGGCATTCAACGGTTCGGAGCCGTCATGTTAATTATAGCACCGGGCTCGTCTCGGAGCCGGGTTAAATCATCCCGGGCATTCAACGGTTCGGAGCCGTCATGTTAATTATAGCAGCGGGCCCAAAGCGGAGCGGCTCCGATTACGTCCGGGTCTGAACCGGGCCGGTTCCTTGAAAATGGACCCGTGAAGGACTCTAGTTGAGACTATGGCGATATTTGCAAAATGTGAATGCAAAATGTGAATGCACTTCCTGCGTCATGCTTATGGTATCTTGTGCAAATCAAGGTGCTAGAGTTCACACACCCTGGGCTCTACTGCTCAGTGGGTTGTTCAGGATCGTCAAGGTGTTCTGTGCTGTAGGAGTGACATGAAGTTCAAGCAGACCATTCAGCGGGTGTTGAAGGGTCCTGGAGGTCACTATGTAGTAGGAGCCACATGCAATGCAAATGCTGTTGCATTTCAGCTCTTGTTTCATGAGATTGGGTTGATCACCAACATCCTCAACCTTCCATCTCCATCTCCAGCATGCACTGTGCACCACTCTGTGCCTTACATTCAGCAACACTGTGGTGAAGCTGCTGGACTTCATGTTAGAGTGCCAGAATCTATACTCCTCGTCAATGTGCCTGTAGCACTGCACAATCTGCTCACAAAGCAGGCTAATAAAATAATCAATCAACCATTTTGAAGAATAGTTGATGGTGACCTTCCAGCTTATGTCAACAACTCAACTCTTGTCAGTGAGATTGAGCCTGGACTTCATCTCACCCAATTGAGTGAAACATCTACTCTTGCAACTCATGTTGTGGTAGACCTCATGTCACCCCTCTACAAGTCTACATCATCCCTCTGCCAAGAGCCATAGTTCATTCACCTTGTACTTGATTCCTACATTCCTACATCTTTCTAAAGGAAGTGGAGGACATGTGATGTACAGACTCAGCAGCAGCCTTTGACATCATTGGCATGGACAAACATACCCATTCCTCAGCAACTTGACAGGTTCAGGGACTCTGAGAACAAGTGGAATCTCCAGCTGTTAGTTCAGGATATGGTGTGCAGTCAAGCCTGTTGCAATACCATCAGTGTCAGCTCTGTCATCCACGACAATGAGGTTCTCCCAGCAGATTTGGCTGGTGGTGAGGACATCTCTGATCTCTTGAACTGAATTGAGGAAGCTGTCACCAGGCTAGTGGTGCATATGGAGTGAACAATTCATGTTAAACAGTGCAAGAGAGTTATTATAGTTTCCAATGATGCGGACACCTTTCCCTTACTGTTAAATTACACCTACAGTACTGGGGGTGAAGGAAATCTGGCTGCAGTATGACACTAGGGAAAAGCGACGCATGCTGCCACAGAATCAAGTAGTCTCTTATCTTGGAAAACCCCTAGCCAAGATTGTGATCAAGGCACATATCCTGACTGGAGATGACTGCGTGAGCAAGGTGGGGCGGCTGTGGCTCAGGAGGTAGAGCAGGTCATCCAATGAACCGATTTCGAATCTCTGCTCCTCCTGTCTACATGTGTCCTTGGGCAAGACAATGAACCCCAAATTGCCTCCAATGAGTTGGTCGGTGTGAGCTTGTTGCCACCATTGGTGTGTGAATGTGGGAAATGAGGACGCTGGCGTCGACTGTTCGCCGCTTTACCTCCCAATGTATGAATGAATGTAACATTCTTTTGAGCACTTGGAAAGCATATAAAAAGCTATAAAAATGCAATCCATTATACGTTGGGCACCAAATATGGTGCCATGGTTTCTGACCCAGTACAATATCTTGATAAACTTTGGTGAGACAGAAACCTTAAAGGTAGGGGAAGTGATTTGAAATTCATGGTGTAGTACCAGCCTAGGGCACTAGGGGCCCCCAACAGTAGCTACACTATGTGAACCTGCTGCTCGCTCCTGATTGGAGGAGAATTGGTGGTGACCTGGGGAACTTTTATTATCTCCTCTGCTAACGTGGGGGCGGGGGAAACTCCATATGTGGTTTCCACACCTTATAATAGAGCATTTTAACAGAAAAAAAAATTTTTTGGGGTGATATCTGACAAAAGTGAAATCACTTCCCCTACCTTTAACTGAACAAGACGCAGCATTGGCAGAGAAGGACTTCGTACGTGTCTGGACAGTGGCCAGGTCAATACAACAACTGAAACGTTTGATGACCATAGGTTGGAAAACTATTTTAGTGTCAGTACTGGAATTGATGCTATTGATGCTACTGGAATTGATGCTATCCCTCCCACAAGCAATGTAATCAGAGGTCACATCAAACGAGGTGCCTTTCTGGTGCATAGGGTTTGCAACCTGCTGGCTACATCCAAGGAAACAGGCAAAACTAGCACCAATGGAGCATGGATGGGGGGACAACTTTGGTACACTTCTTCCATCAAAATACCTGAAGCCCTTACCACAAGTCAGCACTCAGCTCACAGTGTGCAACTGTGCAGGCAAGTGCACACAACGATGTGGCTGCTGTGCTGATGGACTTCCATGCATTACATTCTGCCATGGAAAATAATAATGTAATAATCAATCACACTAGTGTGCATGTCCACATATATGCACTTTGAGAGGAAATACCTATATCACTTTAGCACTCTTATTTAATAATTTCAGCACCTACTTAAAAAAAGGTTAAAAGAGAAATGTATGATTGCTATTATGTATTGCACATCTTCTGTTCTAAATAATAACAAAAGTAAGGGACAGAATTGCTATTCAGTCATTGAAAAAATATATTGACAGTTCAGTCAAAAGTCAATCAGTCAGTCATTGAATAAATAACAAAACAAAAATAAATAAATAAATAAAAATGGGGGAGAAGACAGCCTCCACGTGTCCTCCCCCTTAATAGCAGAAGTAGTGGTTGCATGCCCTTTAAGCGAAACAAATGCCTCCAACACCCACCGACCCATCAAAATACTCATCTACTTGTACTTATCAATATCAATATCACTCAGGAGTCATACATGTCAGAATTATTTGAATTAGACCCACTGCACCAGTTTTTATCATAACAATGGCCAAATTAGGACTTCGGAATTGCAAAATTACCTTGACCATGACCTTTAAAGGTCAAAAACACCCAAATGGTCATAACAACATCAGAAATGAATTCCCCACCCCCAAATTAGTCAGGATAGAGGTATTGCATGTGTATGTACACAAAAGTTGGATTATCATCATATACGATGGCGGCCATATTTGATTCGGCCATTGCGCCATTCGTCCCACTATGACGGACAAGCACCTCGGTGATTTTTCATGTCTAGGGACCCATTGACTCAATTCAAGTGAGAAATTCCCATGACGCAAAATTGCGAACAGGTATATATGCTAAGTACTGGACTATTGTATCGAGTTGCCCTTGAAATGTACTGTAATTTTCCAAACAGTTCAAACAATCAAAGTGTAAAAAATGAGTGGCCAGTACGGGGATCGAACCCGCGACCTTGGCGTTATTAGCACCACGCTCTAACCAACTGAGCTAACCGGCCATGAGATCATGAGTGTCAACATGGTAGGTTACAGACAATAGTTAGGCTCGAATTATAGTCACATTTGGGGACAAATATTATTAAATTAAACACAACCTTACAATCTAAATAATACTATATCACATCTCTGGCGTGCTGACTTTTGGAAACGCCAGGTGGGTGTTTAAAACTCCACTCCAGCATCGTGCTATGAGTATTAATGATTATTAATATGATTGATTATCAACTGCCATGTTTACCTTGGTAGGTTGGGACAGTGTACCGATGCCCTCGTGCTTCAGTAAAACGTGACTCGCTTTAATCTGTTTTCGGAGGAGTTTCTTCTCCTCTTTGCTCCTCCGGACAGCAGCAACACAGTGCACGTTCAGCTCCTCCATGGCAGCCATGGATGCATGCAGTGTTGCCAACTGCCAAAATACAAAATGCACTAGACTAGAGGCACTTCCAAAATGCACTAGTAGAATGTATGCGCTAGAGCAGTGGGTTTTCAACCATTTATTTCATACCAGGGCCCACGATTTATTCTGCATTTTAGCCACGGAGGAGGACCACCGTTTGATGTTGAGATTAGTCTCTCTGACTAATTTAGGAGAAATAACTGGCGAAATGTTGGTCAAAATGGCAATTCTTCTGTATTTTGAAAATGTGTAGATTCTTATTAAATTAGGTAATTTAGATGTTTGAATATACTCACCAGCAAAATAAGCACTAGATTTTCCGACAGGAAAAAAACTCACTAATGAAAAAAGCTACGGCAGGGGAGCCCAACCAGTAGATCGGGATCTACCGGTAGATCTCGGCCTGATCACAAGTAGATCTCGGGAGATGTGGGGGGAAAGAAAAAAAATGGGGTGGAAAAGAAAAATGAGCGATTTTCGTCTGTGTGTGAGATGCATTTGCAATGGCAGTGTTTGTCCATGTACTTATGTTGTACTGTTCTAGGCCTATTTATGACAAGTCTGTTGTACTTTATGCTTATAGACATAAAGTAAAGTGGTAAAACAAAGTAGTGTTGTGTTGTTGTGAAGTTACTGCAGGCTGGCAACGATGCGTGTGGTTTGAAATGTTGATATTGGACTGGTAGATCCCGGAGGGGTTGGCTGCTGAAAAGTAGATCTTGGGTCAAAAAAGGTTGGGCACCCCTGAGCTACGGTAGCAAATGATACGGTGACAAATCCGCCAAGTTGGCAACACTGCATGGCTGGGGCAGTGCGTGCAGCATGCTTTGCGGTCCGGGTGCAACACTGCATCTGTGTGCAATCTGTGATGTACAGCAGGGTATTATGTCCGGCTGAAACGGGGTGGATTTAAAGGGGAATTCCCCCGTTTAACATTTTACAACCGGTATGTCTTTAGAGATGATAAAAAAATCCCCCTTCCTATTCTGTAATGGAGGTCTAAAAAAAGTAATTAACATGGTGAAACACAACTTGATGACGCCACCAAGTTGTGTTTCACTATGCTAATGATGTTTCTTTCATGACATTTTTTCTCCTGACAAATGGAACCAAATGGCCCCACTAGGGTCTATTTGTTTCACATTTGTATACACACACATGAAAATGTTGAAATGGGTGGAATTCCCCTTAAAATAGTGACAAATAAACATAAAGATAATAAAATGCTTATGCGGCATCGGAACATACACGGAACATAACATTAGAGTAAAAGCAGCAAGGACAGATTCATGTTGGAGATCTCTCCATAATAGTCCGGGAGCCAGACCCCCCTACCATAATGTTTTCTGCTTAATTTTTTTCACTGTTATTTCCTGTTAGCATATACCTTGGGCCATCTCAGAATGAAGGGAGCACTCTCAACTCGGGGGCGTTTCGCTTTGGGGGCCCAAAACCCCCTTTTTGGGGGGCGAAATTGTGTTAAGGCAAATATAAATTCACTAAAAATACATAAATGCACATAGAAGTATGTAATTTGGCATGGGGCATCCTGACACATTGGGGTAAGTGGCAGAATAGGTTTTTGGAGTCTGCTACCATCCTACTGTAAAATATCACCCACAACATCACCAAAAACACCTCAAATATGCAGTCCGCTTGACAAATACCCATCAAATATGAATATTTCTCAGCACTTTAGAGTGGATATTTCTGCCTCAGTTGTAGCTACAAAACTGCCCAAACTCATAAGCTTCCATTTGAGCCCAAAATGGCCTCTCTATCTTGAGAATTACTCTTTCTGTGGCCAAAAGTCTGCACTATACCTCAAATCGACATTTTCAGTCTATAGCCTTCCAGATGCCTAGAATAGGTTGTGTTCTCCAACTACTACCATAATAATCACCCATCAAATGAACATGCATTGCAGTCTAGTACATTACAGTTACAGTACAGTTGTCTACAGCATGATACAGTATAGCCTGCTGTACAGTACAGTAAGGTACAGTAAGGCCTGATGCAGTATAGTACAGTACAGTACATTAAAGTACAGTGCAGTAAGTTGCAGTACGACCTGCTGCAGTACAGTACTGTACTGTACTGTACCTTACTGTACTGTATCTTAGTGTACTGTACCGTACCATATTGTACTGTACCTCACTGTACTGTACCTTACTGTACTGTATTGCACTGTACCTTACTGTACTGTACCTTACTGTAATGTACTGCACTGTACTGTACTGTACCCTACTGTACTGTACTGCACCTTACTGTACTGTACCGTACTGCACTGTACTGTACTCTAATGCACTGTACCTTACTGTACTGTACTGTACTGTACTGTACTGTACTGTACTGTACCGTACCTGACTGCACTGTACCGTACCGTACTGTACTGTACTGTACTGTACTGTACTGTACTGTACTGTACTGTACTGTACTGTACTGTACTGTACTGTACTGTACCTGGCTGCACTGTACTGTACTGTACTGTACTGTACTGTACTGTACTGTACTGTACTGTACTGTACTGTACTGTACTGTACTGTACTGTACTGTACCTTACTGTACTGTACCGTACCGTACCGTACTGTACCTGGCTGTACTGTACTGTACTGTACTGTACTGTACTGTACTGTACTGTACTGTACTGTACCATGCTGTACTGTATCATGCTGTACTGCAGCAGACTGCACTGTTGTGTAATGTAGCATACTTTACTGTACCGTACTGTACTGTACTGTACCTGACTGCACTGTACCGTACCGTACTGTACTGTACTGTACTGTACTGTACTGTACTGTACTGTACTGTACTGTACTGTACTGTACTGTACTGTACCTGACTGCACTGTACTGTACCGTACTGTACTGTACTGTACTGTACTGTACTGTACTGTACTGTACTGTACCATGCTGTACTGTATCATGCTGTACTGCAGCAGACTGCACTGTTGTGTAATGTAGCATACTTTACTGTAGCATATTGCACTATATACACGTCACACACCATACTGTCTACACAGTACACTACACTACACTGGCCACCTGGATGGTGTGTGGCGCTAGAGTGAGACTGCCAGAAGGTCATTCGAATTCTCATTTCAATTCCAGTGAATGTCTGAATTCTGATCCAAACAATTAAATCCTCTTCCATAGTCTGGATTCAATAACTTGCCTCAAAATACTGTCTATGCAGTCAAATTGCACAGACGTAGTGATGGCCTTCTACAGCTTGTACTCTTGCATCTACCCAAAAGGGAAACCTATTTCCCCATATTTTTCTACCCAAAGTACCTGTATGTGAGGAATTTCGCGTAATTCTGCTTCTACCGATTCACATAATTCACATTCTACCGATGTGAGGGTGATCATCTACATCAATCACATCAAAAACACAATGCCTCACATCAAAACTGAGTCAGAGCAAAAGACTGACATTTTCTTAATTTTGCTCTATTATGCAACAGGGTCCTCTTTCAGTATGTTAAAAGATTTAACTTTCAGGTATGTATCTGAAAGAGGGCTCATGAGAACAACCCAGAAATGCAGAAATGCAAATCATCTCTTGACCACGGGCTTCATTTGAACTCAGAAAATGGCAAGCTAGAGCCTTTATGGTTTGAAGAAGGTGACGTCATCCCAAAGCCCTCATTGATATTGTCTGAGGGGACAGACAAGGATGATGTAGAATAAATTCATATACATGATGATGATGAAGAGGATGAGGAACATGAATATGATGATTAATCCTAAAGTAGTTGATAGGTAAACAATGATAGTGAAGGTGTCAAATATGCCATGGCATAACAATAATTCTGAAACAGCTATAATATGTGCATATTTGACTTTATATATTGTGTGAATATCAATGAAAAGCAATTGATTTACTATTTTCATGTTTCTACCTTGAGATGGCAGTAGTTGGAGAACACAAGCTATTCTAGGCATCTGGAAGGCTAGTGACTGAAAATGTTATCATCTTCGATTTGAGGTATAGTGCAGACTTTTGGCCACAGAAAGAGTAATTTTCTAGACAGAGAAGTCATCTTGGGCTCAAATCGTAGCTTATGAGTTTGGGCAGTTTTGTAGGTACATTTGGCAGTAATATCCACTCTAAAGTGAAGAATATTCATATTAAATGGTTATTTGTCAAGTGGACATCATTCTTTGGGTGTTTTTACAGCTTAATAACCAACATATATAGGTTATATGGCCAGGGATACATTTTTTATCCAAAACTAATGTTTGGAATGGATTCAGTACCCCTGAAAACCCCTAGTTAGACACCCCACAATTTCATTTTAGACTTTTAATTTTTGTTCATATTTTTCAACGAAGCACTTTGTGCTCCATAACTTTGATTGGCTCTCCAGGATTTTCCCATGGGATTTGGGCTTGTACTAATTGAGAGGTGATTCTAGACACCTATCAGAACACATTGGTGAAGAAAGCTATTGGTAGTAAATTTTTTCACAGATGGTCCGAATATATTGCTAAATTTCCCTAACTATATAGATTCTTAAAAAAAATGCTAGTGTAACATAAAGCTGAAAATCTCCCCCCTAGGACAAAATATTGTAGATAAATTACACATTTCCTGAATCCTCAGTGTACCACTGTTCCAGATATTGTATTTTGTGTCAATGATGTTTTGTGATGGCATAGAAGTAAAAGAAAGGATATGATTTAGCCAAATATTGTGTAAAGAAAACGATTTGGTCCAAGTTTGAAGAGCACTGGCAAAGACTGTACTTGTCCCACATACTCACAAAATGGCTTAAATGAAAGCTTAAAGTGTCCTCTTCAAGATGAGTCCAAACACTATAGTATGATATATATGACATATGTCATTAAATTGAGCTAATATTGCAGTAGGTACCTGTACTTAAAATGGCAAGTTATCAACTCCGATTTGAGGCATAGTGCAGACTTTTGGCCATAGAAAGAGTAATTCTCAAGATAGAGAGGCCATTTTGGGCTCAAATGGAAGCTTATGAGTTTGGGCAGTTTTGTAGCTACAATTGGGGCAGAAATATCCACTCTAAAGTGCTGAGAAATATTCATATTTGATGGGTATTTGTCAAGCTGACTGCATATTTGAGGTGTTTTTGGTGATGTTGTGGGTGATATTTTACAGTAGGATGGTAGCAGACTCCAAAAACCTATTCTGCCACTTACCCCAATGTGTCAGGATGCCCCATGCCAAATTTCATACTTCTATGTGCATTTATGTATTTTTAGTGAATTTATATTTGCCTTAACACAATTTCGCCCCCCAAAAAGGGGGTTTTGGGCCCCCAAAGCCAAACGCCCCCGAGTTGAGAGTGCTCCCTTCATTCTGAGATGGCCCAAGGTATATGCTAACAGGAAATAACAGTGAAAAAAATTAAGCAGAAAACATTATGGTAGGGGGGTCTGGCTCCATGGACTGTAATAAGGATCTCTCCCAGAAAAAGAGTCATTGGAGAATGCGGGCATCGATCCCGCTACCTCTCGCATGCTAAGCGAGCGCTCTACCATTTGAGCTAATTCCCCGATGCGTCCACGCTGTCCTCGCTGTTCTCTATATTCTAATGCATGCATCCGTAAGATGCCAAAAAACTTGACATGGGCTACATGAAACAAAGTCCATTTCAAAGACCCCAAGAGTAAAACGTTGTGTCATTGCGATCATAGATGTATGATGATGCATGTATTGCCGTTAAGGTAAACGGCAACTAACTTCAAGCTAACATTAGTGATTGTTTACTGATACGGTGGTGCCCTCTGGTGGCTATAATAATGAATCACTCTAATGTGCCTTACTATTGACGTAGCTCAGTTGGGAGAACGTCGGGCCTCTGGCTCGAATCCCAGATAATTAGGCTATGAGGTTTTCACTAATCGAGATTTCCACGTAACGGCGTTGTAGGTGATCACATTATCTTTATCAATATGGATCAGAAATCGTGGCGTTACTAAATCACGTTTCCTGAACGCTTTCCACATTCTAGAGGGCACTTTGAACATACGCAGCCTCATCGCCGAAATAGCTCAGTTGGGAGAGCGTTAGACTGAAGATCTAAAGGTCCCTGGTTCGATCCCGGGTTTCGGCATTTTGACCCTGTTTTTTATGTACACTTTTCGGCCAAAACAAAAATCAAGACGATCTACCCAGAGGGAGAAATGTCATTCACTGGCCATAATATATAACTGCCACTACTAGGGGCTCAAGAACGGCCAAACTTTAACCAGGGGCGGATCTAGCCATGGGCATGGGGTACAATGCCCCCCTAAATGCCCTGACTGCCCCACCAAACATGCCGGCTTGGAAACAACCCAAATTTCAAATATATTTCAAATTAATGTGCTTATAATTAAAATGTTAAAATGATCTGAAACACTATGCTACTAACCAACTAACTAGGCTACAGCTGTGTCACCATTAAAACCAACAGCATTTCATCATTGAAAACAGAAAACTCTGAGTCAGCTTTATGCATGTTGTGTGTCTGTGGCAACTTCAACAACAACTGATGTTGCTATAGAGATGCGCAGTGACGTCACCGCCCCGGTTCCGGAAGTCTTTTCCCAATTCATTTTTCTCATAGACTTTTCGAAAATAATTTATATCAAGACGATTACGCCGCAGCCAAAGCCAACTCGAGTCGTGACGAATCATGATGACACACACAAACTTTTGGGACAATAAAATAATTTCTAAGATGAAAAACGAAACAAAAAGTCTTGTATCATGCCGTTTTCCACTTCTTCCTAATTATATATTATATGACGATATTGTGTTTGTTGTCATGATTTGTCACGACCTGAGTTGGCTTTGGCCGCGGCGTAATCGTCTTGATATAAATTATTTTCGAAAAGTCTATGAGAAAAATGAATGGGGAAAAGACTTCCGGAACCGGGGCGGTGACGTCACTGCGCATCTCTATTGGTGCTTTTCTTGCCTAAAAGAAGTCCTGTAATTGAAAAATGGTATGGGTGACCCCCAATTCTGCTCCCGAATTGGTAAATGTTATATCCGCCCCTGACATGTCAGACATTAAGGTCAGAGTATGTAGGCTATCAGCAAAGCATGTACTTAATGTACTGTCATATTCACCTCTGCTCTGACTATATATTAACCTATTTCAAATATTTTGACACCAAGTGAAGAAACCCAACACTGTGCCCCCCCCCCCCCCCCCCAGTTATATTTATGATTATGTTCATGCAGTCAGCAGTGATTAAATTTAATGTCCAGCCACAGATGGCATAAAGCAAATAAGTACAACTCCTTCATGCCTTACACAGATTGAACATGGGAAGTATCGTTTTACAGTTTCTTCATGTGGCCTATTAATAGACTAATAGTTTTATGTGCTAAACTGATACTTTTGCATGTTGTCAGGCCAGAGGGCAGGAGTGAAGAGTGTGTGTATGGTGGGGCCTATTGTAAACAAGTAGAAATACCTGATGCAGGAGTTTGTTTGGAGTCTGCTCAACTTGGCCTTCGTATAGTGTGTCCTATGGAACACTTTGAACGGGACAACACATATGGGCACACACAAACAAGATTTCATTGTACCCACCAGGCCATAGGCAATGTGTTTGTTTCCGTCTGTTACAGTTCACATTTGCACACTCTCAGGAAAAAAATAATAAAATGAGGCTCCAGACAGATTTTTGAATTTAATTTTGGGTCGAAAATGGCTCTTTCAACATCTTGGGTTGCCGACCCCTGTACTTGTAGATGCTGAAATGCTGTTATCTATGCGTTTTAACCCCCCCAAAAAACCCACATTTTGCCCTCCTGGTAACATTTGAGCACCTGCCCTTCAAAATCTCTTTGCACGCCACTGAAGGGGAATGAATTCCACAGATGTGGTCCAGAGGAGCGCACACTTTATCCCTCGTTAAGAGTCACAATAAGTAAACGTACTCACCACCCCGAGAAGGACAAGTGGTTATAAAATCCTTTTGTTATGGAAGGGCGCTCTGAGTTAACTTTGAATGACTTTCAGTTCTAGTTAAAGCCTACCCTACCCAGTGGAGAACCATCCTGGAAAAGGAATGACAACGACAACTAAACGTGGGCGGTGTGGCGATATAGTATAGTCACAACCAGTGTTGGGCAGTAACTAATTTTAGATTACATATTACTGTAATATTATTACTTTTGCTCCAAAAAGTAAAGTAACGAGATTACTCTGCAAAAATGGGTAATAAGTAACGCATTCCTTTGCAAGTAACGCCAAGTTACTTTTTTAAAATGAGCTTGTTGTTGCAGGCAAAATATAAACAGATTTACAGGTACTGTAACAGAGATGGGCCACTAGAATGTAGAATGTAGATTTTTATTATTATTATTATTATTTTATTTAAGACATTTACAATGTCGGATTTTGTTGGCTTTGTTTTCAGGTGCAGTTTGTGGGATTGGAGACTAATATTATTCCAATAAATTGGATTCAGTTCTAAAAAGAGCTCACTAAACAGATTATGTTGTACATCTCTATTTTTTAAAGGTTAGTTGAGAACTTGGGAAAGTAATAACGTAATATGTAATATATTACTTTTCGATTCCAGTAATAAGTAAAGTAATGATATTACTTTGTCTAAGGGGTAACGAGTAAAGTAAAGAAGTTACTTTCCTAAGTAATATTGACCAACACTGGTCACAACTAGCTTTGTCCACGGCGTAATTGTGCTTATATTGTGTTTATAGAAGTCTATGAGGACAGTGAATGAGGATCCCATTTCTGGAACACGAGCGACGTCCTGAAAGCTTGTGTTAAAGAATTTATTGATAATGAATGAATGTAATGAATGTAATCCAAATATAGATAGTGTGACATATATAGGCCTACCTGCGTGTGTGTGTTTGTGTGTTTGTGTGTGTGTGTGTGTGTGTGTGTGTGTGTGTGTGTGTGTGTGTGTGTGTGTGTGTGTGTGTGTGTGTGTGTGTGTGTGTGTGTGTGTGTGTGTGTGTGTAGGGGTGCATGTCAGAGGTTATGCCTAATTAATTGAAACCTCAAGATTTTAGTGTCGATTTGAAGGCAATCTGTGACAATCTTGGAGATTCTGAGCTTGCATTTATGTGGAATACAGTAGCCTACAGTACAGTCTTTTAATTGAAATATGAAATGATTTGTATAGGATAACACTTTTTGGGGAATGACATTACTATGGGGTCAGCAAGGGCCAGACCTTAACCTAGGGGTCAGCAACCTGCGGCTCAGGAGCCGCATGCGGCTCCTGAACACAGCCCTAGTGGCTCAGTGTTATGGGCTGGCTGTTATCTGTCTGTGATTTCTCTCCTTTCCCTATATGGTCTGGTGTGGGCGTGTGACTGGCTGCCTGGGCTGTGATGTGACCACCTCCTATGGAGCTGCACACCTGGGTGTCGCCTCCTCATCAAGCCTAGCTGATCAAACCCTGGCTCTTCACTCCAGCCCTTTCCAGTTTGTCAGTTGTCGACCGGTATGCTACTGCTCCTTTGAGTTTTTTGTTTTCTGTTTATGAAACTACATTTTTTGCTAACTCCTTGTCTCCCTGTGCCTCCAGTGCCTCCACGCCTCATGCCTGTCTGCCACTCAGCCCAGTCTACAGCCCTCCATGCCTGATCCCATTTTTTCATTTTTTGTGAATAAATAATTGAGCTTGAAATCTTGTTCCGAGTCTGCTTTGGGTCCAATTCTACAAAGCCCTAACAATCAGTGGCTGTAGCATTATTACATACACACACTGGGGTGATCCGCACCAAAATAATATAAACATTTCAGTCACCCAAAACGCGCTGCGCTGTCAGTTGCCAGTTAAAGTAGCACTTGGCCATGCCAAAAAAAAAGCCCAGCAGTTATCAGAGGTGGAGCTTTCAATCTGAACCACCCATTTTCAAAGGTTTACTCAGTTTACTATGTCATTAATATACCTTAGAGATGTTGTGTGGACTAGAAATGGAGTTCTGTAAAACTTTAGAAACTCCATTTCTGAAGAAAGGTTGTGTTTCACCATGTTAATGATTTTTCTTTGAGGACCTTTTTTTTCTGAGAGTGTGCAAATGGAACCAAATGGACCCGCCAGGGTCCATTTGGTTCACATTTGCACACTCTCAGGAAAAAAATAATAAAATGAGGCTCCAGACAGATTTTGAATTTAATTTTGGGTCGAAAATGGCTCTTTCAACATCTTGGGTTGCCGACCCAGACCTTAACCCCAGCCACACATATCAGACAGGCCCTATTCAGACAGAGTAAGTCAGCAGAGCAATGCACTTTAATGTCATATCCAGCATTGAAGATTAAGCTATTTTAAATAATTTACTTGGCTAGATATGCTGACACCAAGTGACGAAACCCAGCACCGTTCCACCCTCCCAGTTATATTCACGATTACGTGCAGTCAGCACTGATTAAATTTAATGTCCAGATGTCACGAAGCAAGTTCACCTCATTCATGCCATACACGGGCTGAATGTTGGAAGTATCATTTACAGTTCCTTAATGTGGCTTATTAATAGACTTAATAGGTTTTATGGCTAAATGTTTTGCAATGCTGAATAGTCGCCAGAAAGGGGTTGAGGAGTTGAGGGAGGGTGTTTCAAGTGAAGGGATTTAAAAAAAAGCAGTACAACATGTCACTTTGGAGATGTGTCGCTTTTTAGCTTAATTAATCACAGTTAACTGTGAAACCTTGCATCTTAGACACCTCTCTGCCCCCACAGTAGTTCGAAATAGTGCCTACGGTGTTCTAAGCACCTTCAGCAGACCACTGTTATATTATCGGTGCCATGTCATTATTCCGACCTCCCATTGTTGCGACCTCCCGTTGTTCCGAAACTAGACGCAAAACCCTACCCTTCTCCAACCGTATAACCCAAAGCCTAAACCCCCGACCCTCAAGAGATGTCGCTAATAGTAGAACACTTTATGGGACATGGAATTGGGGCAATGGAAGTGTGTGGATTAGAATCAAATCAAACATGGACAGAGGGAGAGAGGAAGTTTGCAAAAAAACAATGGATTTTAAAACTTAATACAACATTCCCACAGGGTTTAAACCACTATGAAAGATAATTAAGATTATTTATCTCAGACCTAGATAGACTCCTTCAACAAAGATGGCGAATGCAAACATTCTCTGTATTGTACTCATACATAATGTTGTAAGAGACAAAACATTGAAGTCTTTTACCACAAACCTAACCTCACAGACCGTCAGGTCTGTGAGGTTGTTGAGCGTCGGAGATTTAGGCTCTTAGGGTTACGGTGGGAGAAGGGTAGGGTTTTGCTACAAACATGCCTAAACCCTTCTCTAACCCTCATCCTCACCATAACCGCAAGAAGGTTGCAGCTGATAGTGGATTTCCAGCGCATGTTCGGACTAATGGGAGTTCTGCTCTATGGGACTTTGGTACTTAGACCAGTCCCCATATTATCCCCTTGTGATATTATGGGAAAAGGTTCCATACATGGGTATTCCCAGCTGATCCCCCAATCCTTGTTATGCCAATACCGTATAGAGATCAATATTATAATGGGAATGACAATATCATACTATGTGTGGTGTTGAGAGTCCTGTATCCTCTGTGCTGTGTCCTGTATGCTGTATCATGTCGTGCTTGGTTTGTTCCAGTATTAACAGTAATTTCTACTCTGTATGCAGACGTGCATTTCATACAATTTCAAATGTATGTAATGTATTAAACCAACAGCAAATTGCAGATGTACAAGCTAATAACAAATTTGGAAATAGCTCTGTAAAGTTTAAAATATTTTAATATTTTTCTGCAGTTTGTTGTTTTTTTTACTGCAATTCAGGGGCGGATGTAATGGGGGAGGGGGGGATGGTATGGGGACTTCATCGCCTGTGTTGCTGAAGCCGCACCCATACTATTTTTGCACAGTTACAGGACTTTTATTAGGCAATTAGGCATCAATAATAACATCAGTTGTTGTTGAACTTGCAAAAATGAAATGCTGTTGGTTTAGTGGTGCCACAGCTGTAGTTAGGTAGTAGCAGTAGTAGTGTTTCAAATCATTTTACATATAGGCACTTTTTGAAATATCTTGGGTTGTTTTGCATGCCATCGTGCTTGGTGGGGCAGACTACCCCCCCCCCCCCAATCCCTATCCACCCCTGCTGCAATTTCTGAGGTATTACAGTCTAAAAATAACTAATTTATAAATGTACAGTTATCCTGTATGTACAGTTATCCCTGTATCTCTGCTCATCTCAAAGCAAATCGTCTGGGCACGCTGTTAAATCATTTGGGGCTGTGAACACAAACATGGAGTCTATCAGAGTGTGAGAGAGGCTGTGTGGTGTTTCCATTAAACATGGTGTCTGGTAATGAAGGTATTTATGTGATGAAATGTAATGCTGAAATGAAACGGGATGAGCACAGGGAATAGAAATGAATTTTGGTGCAGGTTCAAGTTTGTGGAGAGATCAAATGCTCATTGCTCCTGAATTAAAGCCAGTGCCATAAATCTGCCATAAACTACAATGTTGTATACTAAAACTCCCAAAGTAAATACACCTTAAGTTTCCTCATCAAGTGAACTGCAGTGGAAGGGTGAAGACTTTACGTGAAAATACCAGTGATGTAAATTTAATACATATTTACTTCCCTCACTGAATATTAATTAAAATATTGTATGTGACAACTGATGCTGTGATACCAAAAGCAGTACCGCACCACCATGCCAATTATGCTATTTTTATATCATCTGGCATGGGCATGCATCACAAAGATGCACAAGTTTATGGGAATGATTTGGCTTATGCGGATGCTATCACAGTGTCAACCAGAAGGCCTTTAAAGGCCATTCCTACTTTTAATTTCTGCATAGCATGCAATTATCAACTGATATAAGCACGCTGAGACCGTTGACGTGCTGCAGACGTTCTCAGAGTTTCATTTGGGTGAGTGAGACTTCACCATGCCCTTCATAGAACTATTAAAGAATATCCTAGTCATAAAAGCCTATTAAATGATAGCTTTTAAATTTGACTGTGTTATGATAGACATAGACACACAAAGATTGAGTGTGTGTTTATCTATTCATTTATTTATAGGGGCATGTTGGGATTTTCACATGTCCATTCATTTCTATGTACAGATATTTCAATTATGTTTTTAGTTAAATAATAATTTGCATTGCATGGACTATTACCTGTACTAGAGGCATTATAATTTAATGAAGCACAGTTTAGCTATAGCTACCTCTGAATGTATTAGAAGATTTGCTTTAGCATTGCTTCAATACACATGCCTGCAGTAACCAACAACCAACCAATGACCTGAAAATTGTAATAAGCAAACCTACAGACAAAAAACAAACTAACAAAAAAACAACAACCCAGAAATAAAATCATGCATCAATTCATTTCATTGCATGTATGAGTGGCAAAAAGTCACATCTTTTCAGATGTGGAAATAATTTGAATTGAAGAAGTTTAAAATTTAATATGATGCATTTGGAATTGTGTGTTTTTTTCTGTTTCACTCTTAGGGGTTGCACTCAAGGTTTCACTGCTACTGGTAGAGGGGACAAGTGAGTATTCATAATTATTCTTTTGAACCTACATTGCTATACTGTAGCTACAGGAACAGTCCTACCATGACCTGCTCAGATCTCAGGTCAGTAAAGGCATCAACAGCGTCTGTCTACACCTATAGAAAGGAAGACTAACTTTCTATGAATTTATTTCTGTTTAGTTCATCTTTACCCTCAGCAGCAGCAGCAGCAGAAACAAATAGGACATCCTCAGCGTAAAACAAAGAAAATAGATCACACCTATGTGAAGTGAGGGGCATCAATGATAGCAAAATGTTTGTTTAGGCTGTCCAAACGTCAATTTCATTCTGCTGCTGTGGTTGAACATTTTAGTAAAGTTGATGACCTGTTTGGTAAAAACAAACAACCCTAAATGGATGAGAAGTGAGTGCTGTAAATGCTTTCTATAGACTATTTCTACCAGAACTTTGCGCCTGATATTCTTATATTGCAAACTACTGAACTGAATGGTTGCTTGTTCCCTCTTCAAATGTCTCCAGAAAGCCGCCACCATGAGTACGGACGAAGAGATGAAGCAGTACGGCAAGGCTGCCATTTATCTCCGTAAGCCAGAGAAGGAGAGAATGGAATCTCAGTCTGCGCCGTTTGATGCCAAAACTGCAGCCTATGTGGCTGATAAGGAAGAGCTGTACCTCAAGTGTAAGATCATCAGCAAGGACGGTGGCAAAGTCACCGTGGAAACGCTGGACAAGAAGGATGTAGGTCGAGTTGTGTATAAAATAAAATAGTGGCAACAATAGCAATTCACGCAAGCCTATATTCTGAATTTGTGCTTCTTTTTTAGACAAGAACTGTCCCTGAGGCGGATGTCACCCCTATGAACCCTCCCAAGTATGACAAGATTGAGGACATGGCCATGATGACCCACCTCACTGAAGCCACCGTCCTGTATAACCTCAAAGAGCGCTATGCAGCATGGATGATCTACGTAAGCTTTTCTACATGCTGAGAGCAGTACGCTATTGCATGAAAGAAAAATTATACCATCCGCTTGAAATAACAGAAAAAAACAAATGCAAACAAAGTCGTGTTTCTGAAGTGAACAATGCCAGAGTTAATGCCTTTTGCATGTCGTGACTGTAATCTGCTATGTTGTGTGATGTTAACATTCTCTCGCTTCTCGACTTCAGACCTACTCTGGCCTGTTCTGTGCCACTGTGAACCCCTATAAGTGGCTCCCAGTGTACGACCAGGAGGTTGTCAACGCCTACAGAGGCAAGAAGAGGATTGAGGCTCCACCCCACATCTTCTCTGTCTCTGACAATGCCTTTCAGTTCATGCTGATGGGTATGTACCAGTTGGGACAATGCAAACTAATGTATTCATAATGGTTTTTGTGCTTTATATCCATGACTAAAAGTTTGCTTTACATTTTACAGACAAAGAGAACCAGTCTGTCCTGATCACGTAAGTTTTCCATCCATCCATATGGCCTTTAGGCATTAACAACTTTGTACATAATTATGTTAAAACGTTTCTCTGAATGTTCACATTAATAACCAGTGGAGAATCCGGTGCTGGAAAGACTGTCAACACCAAACGTGTCATCCAGTACTTTGCTACAGCAGCAGCTGCTAGCAGTGGCGGAGGAGAGGGTGCAGGTAGCTCTGGTAAAATCAAGGTATATATACAAGGTTTTAACATTAACAAAAAATAAAGCACGCCATGCAACTTAGCTGAACAGCTCTTAAACTGGGTGATTACATTTTAGGGATCCCTGGAGGACCAGATTATCGCAGCCAACCCCTTGCTGGAGGCCTACGGTAATGCCAAGACTGTGAGGAATGACAACTCCTCTCGCTTTGTAAGTGTAAAATAACGTTTTATGAGAAAACATACCATAATTCCACAATGTGTAGAGGAACGCAAATAATTGTGCTATATCAATCAAACAGGGTAAATTCATCAGAATCCATTTCAACGGAGTTGGTAAACTGGCCAGTGCTGATATTGAGACGTGTGAGTATGAAGTTACAGTATAAGATACATTATGTGTTAATTTTATGATTACATTTTGACGTGTTTGACTTTTTTCTTATTTTTCTACTAAAACCTTTTTCATTATTTTGTTCTGTAAAGCAACTTTGCGTACATTGAAACTATGAATTCTGTACAAAACATAACCCATACAGATCTGCTGGAGAAGTCTAGAGTGACCTACCAGCTTGCACTGGAGAGAGGTTATCATATCTTCTTCCAGATGATGACCAACCACAAACCTGAGATTATTGGTAAGTGCTACTGAAACAGACACCAAGCCGTGCTTAAACAAGCATGATCGAATGCTGATCATTTTTGAAAAGTCTGAGTTGGGCGCATGGCTAGGTCACTTTTCACAGGATACAGTATGAGCCACAAGTGACAATAAAGCTTTGCTAAATGAATTAATAGAAACACATGTTCACACTATTTTCATTCCTTTTCAGAAATGTGTCTCATCACCAACAACCCCTATGACTTCCCATTGATCAGCATGGGTGTGATCACTGTGCCCAGCATTGATGACAATGCCGAGCTGGACGCTACAGATGTAAAAGACCATTATTTGTATTTACTGCTATTATTTTATTAGGTATTAAAAAGTTGGTGCCATGTGTAGTATGGATACACTTGTGATGAATGTTGGTTTGTTTGCTGTTGACCTGTACACGCTGTTTCAAAGGATATTTTTCAATCAATACTCTCAATCTTCTGTGCTTATTGACATCAGGATGCTATTGACATCCTGGGCTTCAACCAAGAGGAGAAAGTGTGCATCTACAAGTTCACCGGCGCTGTGATGCATCATGGTGTGTTGAACTTCAAACAGAAGCAACGTGAGGAACAGGCGGAGCCAGACGGCACTGAGGGTGAGCTGCATTTTCAACAAATATATTTTCCATATATTATTCATTCATATTTTTGACCGATGGTTGTATTGTGTAAGTCGCTCTTTGGATTAATTAGTCTGTTAAATGCTTAAGATATAAATTGTACGTTTTATGTTCATTTCAGTGGCTGACAAGATCTGCTACCTGTTGGGTCTGAACTCAGCGGATATGCTTAAGGCATACTGCTACCCCAGAGTTAAAGTGGGAAACGAATTTGTCACTAAAGGACAAACTGTGCCACAGGTGAGTGCAATATAATATTTCTGTTATTTCCTTCATACCTTGATATGTACTTATTGTTTTAGTTTGGATCCAGGCAACTACAACAATAAATTGCATATTAGAATGTCATTTAGATGGCATGCTATGTACTGTAGACAGATGCCTGGTTCATTTGTAGAACTGGCAACAGGTAAAATGTTTTTACCTATACAGTTTAAAGTGATATTAGGTACTTGGTTTACCTATGATACTAGAACACTATTGCTATGCCTTTAGTTGTGTTTTCCTGGCTTAACAGAATTTGAATTGTAAAATGTGTAATTCACACACCCACACCCCTAATATTCACCAGGTGATGAACTCAGTTGGTGCCTTGGCCAAGTCCATCTATGAGAAGCTGTTCTTGTGGATGGTCATTAGGATCAACGAGATGCTGGACACCAAGCAGCAGAGAAACTTCTACATTGGTGTGCTGGACATCGCCGGTTTTGAAATCTTTGATGTAAGCGTGGAACTTGTTTTACGTGTGATGAGCTTGGTTTAAGAGGGCTACTCTTTTTTGTCACAGAGACTTGCAGGCTGATGATATTTCACATTTCCATTCACAGTTCAACACCCTGGAGCAGCTGTGTATCAACTTCACCAATGAGAAACTGCAACAGTTTTTCAACCACACCATGTTTGTTCTGGAACAAGAGGAGTACATGAAAGAGGGCATTCCCTGGGATCTTGTTGACTTCGGCATGGACCTGGCTGTCTGCATTGAGCTCATTGAGAAGGTATATTATTATCACAAGCAGGACTCTGGGAATGCAAATACTCCTATTAAGTAACTCTTGGGTCTCTGAGACCCGTAAAAAACATCACCCATTCTCTCCCCTTAAGAGTTCACACCTCCATGCCCAGAGCAGCTCTATTGTTCCAGCTAATGGCTCATTTACATTCCAATTGAATTTCCAACCAGGAAGGACAAAGGTTGGAAAACAGGTTTTTCGTGCTTTGATGATTAGTGGGGGAGGATGGTAACGATGGGTCCACAGGACCCGCAATGACCAGTCATGGAAGGTAGAATCGCTTGTAAATTCATATTTAGAAATAACAGAGGAAAAGAAAAACAGAGATGACTTGAATTGCATATTTAGGAAAAGTCATGGAAAGGGAACTTTTTCAGACCATCACAGACAGAGACAATCCACTTCAAATTCTCTAAAAGGGGTCCTCACGACCCGTTAGTCTTTCTAGTGTTAGAATCTGATATTATTATCAATGAATGAGAATGTAAACAAATATTTGGTGCTTTAATTGAACATGATATTAATTGTGTTTTAGTTTTAGGTAATTCATTATCTATTTCGTCTCCTTTCCAAAGCCTCTGGGCATCTTCTCCATCCTTGAAGAGGAGTGCATGTTCCCAAAGGCTTCAGACAAAACCTTCATCGACAAGCTGATGGGCACGCATCTTGGAAAGTGCAAAGCCTTTGAGAAGCCGAAGCCTGCCAAAGGCAAGGGTGAGGCTCACTTCTCCCTGGTCCACTACGCTGGAACTGTGGACTACAGGTGAACAGAACCACACAGACACAGACGTACACAATCATAGACAGACAGACATACACACATATTCACGCATACACTGCTTATATTAATGATCCTAACCCAATCTACAGCATCACTGGATGGCTAGAGAAGAACAAGGATCCTCTCAATGACTCTGTGGTGCAGCTGTACCAGAAGTCTTCAGTGAAGCTGCTGTGTGCATTGTATCCCCCACCTGAGCCTGAAGGTATGTTTACGTATAATATATCCTTTTCATATTCACCACCTAGAGTATATACATTTTTTTTATAAGATGATGGAATAAATATAATATTACATGTTCTATCCCCCCAACTGAGCTGTATTGTGGTGTTGATATGATAAACACTTACTCTTACAGGAAGAGAGGCATTGTTTTTTCATTATGTACAGTATAACACATGATTCTAAAATAAACAGATACAAAGGGAGGTGGCAAGAAGAAGAAGGGTGGTTCCATGCAGACTGTGTCTAGTGCTTTCAGGGTAAGAAATGGGCATGTGTGGGTTAACCAATTTCTGTAATACCAGTTGTGAGCTTATTTGCATGTCTGAAATTTGATATAGCTTGAATCAGTAATGTATTTTTCAGATAAATTTAAATCTGCAAAGTAACTATTATTTAAATACTTAAAATAATTGTAGTGGTGGAAAACACATGTCTGCCATATTGGACCAATGTTTATGTTTATTGTTTATACTGATACTAGGCCTAATTGGCCCTTTTATGTCTCAATAGGCCAACTTGGGGGTGCTGATGACCAACTTGAGGAGCACTCATCCTCACTTTGTGCGTTGCCTGATTCCCAACGAGTCCAAGACTCCAGGTAATCAAAAACTAACTGCAGTGTGATGCCTTATAAATATCCTAGAGGCCCTAGACGGAACTTTGCAGGTGCAATAAGCCTACTTGTTTAACAAGTTTAACAATGTGTTCACTGAATGGTCCAGCGCATTGTGCAGTAACCCATGCAATAATAATTAACCAAGTTGTTTGCAGTCCTAGACACGTCCTGCAAACAGTAATGAACCCTTTACTGTTTGCTTTACAATAGATCAAACAATTTGAGCAAACAATGATAAATAGGTACAGTACAACATGGAATACCATTCCAATACGATCTCATGATATGCAGATGACATTCTTCAGTGTGTAACAACCCAGTATCATATGGATTTTGGTTGACTTATGTCACTTAATGCAACCATGTGTGTAACTGAAGTAACATCTTTACAGGCCTGATGGAGAACTTCCTGGTCATCCACCAGCTGAGGTGTAACGGTGTGCTGGAGGGTATCAGGATCTGCAGAAAGGGCTTCCCCAGCAGGATCCCATATGCTGACTTCAAGCAGAGGTGTCAATTAATTTTCACAGCAGATTTTAATTTGAACTTATTAATGGGAGGCATGCAAAGTGACCATGAAATTCTGCTAAACAGGTACAAAGTACTGAATGCCAGCGCATGCCCTGACGGTGCATTCATGGACAACAAGAAGGCTTCCGAGAAGCTGCTTGGGTCCATTGACGTACCTCACGATGAGTACAGATTTGGACACACCAAGGTAAGCACATTCCCGATCTGGTTTAACTCATGGACTGACAACTAAAAGTAGATTTGATGGTCATTACAGTGTTTGTAACAATTCATTCAGGTGTTCTTCAAAGCTGGTCTGCTGGGTGTCCTTGAGGAGATGCGAGATGAAAAGCTGGCTGCTCTCGTCACCATGACTCAGGCACTCGCAAGAGGCTACGTCATGAGGAGGGAGTTTGTCAAGATGATGGCTAGGAGGTACTTTCACATCTATTTGATATTGAGTGCAATTTGCAAGTAGATATTTTCAACGCAATAACAAAAATGATGTAAAGCACAAACTGTTCTGTAGGTCAAACTGAAGGCACATACTGGGGGCAAACCCACGATGAATGGAACTAATTGTTTTGCTTTCTCAACTCGGTTGATTTCCTTTCTCGCTGTGTATTTGAGTTTGACATGAACAGCAAAAAAAAAAAAAAAAAAAAAAAAATCCAACAGCACCACCAGCAATAATAACAGCAACCATAGTAACAACTATAATAACATGATAAGATAATTACAGACAGCAAGCATATCACATGGAAAACGTCAATCTGCTTTTCAATCGTGATCCGCTGAAGCTGAAACTGTTGTCCACAGAGAGGCCATTTACACCATCCAGTTCAACGTGCGATCATTCTGCAATGTGAAACACTGGCCATGGATGACGCTCTACTTCAAGATCAAGCCTCTCCTGCAGAGTGCTGAGACCGAGAAGGAGCTGCAGAACATGAAGGAGAACTATGAAAAGATGACAACTGACCTGGCCAATGCCCTGGCCGCAAAGAAGACACTGGAAGAGAAATTGGTGGCCATGACGCAAGAGAGGAATAACCTTCAATCAGCAGCTGCATCAGTAAGAATCTTCACCTGAATAGGAAATTTTACAAACATTTCAAAATGTGCATGGTCCTATCTTAAATCTTTTATACAAAGTAAAATGTAAATGTAGACTTGACCACCAGGCATTCTCTGCTATGGTTTGCGGAGAATGCCTGGTCGTCAAACATCTGTTGGAATGTGCACAAGCAACTGCTATCACCCACATGCCCGCTACTATAGTATATCCTTTTGAAGGAGGTTGATGCACTACTACAGTAGACCCATATCTTTTAGATGATACCCTCCAGTGTCACTGATTCCTCACCTCATGTTTAAACCATCTTATTCAGTCTGTCAATGTTCCCTGTGTCCTGAATAAGTTGTAATACAAATCTCAGATCACAACAAGAACAAATACTGAGATATTCCCTCATCGTATCCTTTTCATTGACAACCAGGGAGACGAGGCTCTGAATGATGCTGAGGAGAGATGTGAAGGTCTCATTAAAAGTAAGATCCAGTTGGAGGCAAAGCTCAAAGAGACGACCGAGAGACTGGAGGACGAGGAGGAGATCAATGCTGAACTGACTGCCAAGAAGAGGAAGCTGGAGGATGAATGCTCTGAGCTCAAGAAGGACATTGATGACCTGGAGCTCACCTTGGCCAAAGTGGAGAAGGAGAAACATGCCACTGAAAACAAGGTACAAATCATACAAGACTTGTAAGGGTCAATCTATACTGTCAGAGTTATAGTCTTGTAATGTTTAAGGAAAAAAATCCCCCATAGCAACCCTGAGAGTCCTTGGAGTCCACTTTGAGAAGCACAGATTGATCTGCTCCATGACGACACATTTTGTTGTGCTTCTATCAGGTGAAGAACCTGACTGAGGAGATGGCATCTGTAGATGAGACCGTCGCTAAGCTGACCAAGGAGAAGAAAGCCCTCCAAGAGTCCCATCAGCAGACCCTGGATGACCTGCAGGCAGAGGAAGACAAAGTCAACACTCTGACCAAGGCCAAGACCAAGCTGGAACAGCAAGTTGATGACGTGAGTTTAAGAAAGGGAATCTGTTGTTTTGAGCTCAATATTATGTTAATTGTCGTACTGAGTAATACAACGATAAATTGTTGGGCAGTTGGAGGGCTCTCTGGAACAAGAGAAGAAGCTCCGGATGGACTTGGAAAGAGCCAAGAGAAAGCTGGAGGGTGATCTTAAACTGGCCCAGGAAGCCATCATGGACCTGGAAAATGACAAGCAGCAATCTGACGAAAAGATTAAGAAGTAATATGAACCAACAATATGAAATGTCATTAAGAGAAACCACCTGCAGAATGACTCTAAAATATGACTATTGAATGTATTCAACAGGAAGGACTTTGAAATAAGCCAGCTTCTGAGTAAGATTGAGGATGAACAATCTTTGGGTGCCCAGCTGCAGAAGAAGATCAAAGAACTCCAGGTACTCTTTTTTCTGTGAAATCATTAATAACTAGTAAGAGTGAATGACCATTTTCAGAGGTTAATCAAACACAATTCTTTGAAAGGCCCGTATTGAAGAACTGGAGGAGGAGATCGAGGCAGAACGTGCCGCTCGTGCCAAAGTGGAGAAGCAGAGAGCTGATCTCTCCAGGGAACTTGAAGAGATCAGTGAGAGGCTGGAGGAGGCTGGAGGCGCCACCGCCGCTCAGATCGAGATGAACAAGAAGCGCGAGGCTGAGTTCCAGAAGCTGCGTCGTGACCTTGAAGAGTCCACCCTGCAGCACGAGGCCACTGCTTCTGCTCTGCGTAAGAAACAGGCTGACAGCGTGGCGGAGCTGGGCGAGCAGATCGACAACCTCCAGAGAGTCAAGCAGAAACTGGAGAAGGAGAAGAGTGAATATAAGATGGAGATTGATGACCTGTCCAGCAACATGGAGGCTGTTGCTAAGGCAAAGGTATGATAATCCCTGTGTATAATATAACTCTTGGAACAAACTGTTAAAAGTGAGTGTTTCAAGTGAAACTAAATTCTCCAAATTTAAAAATGACCTGGGTAGGGCATATTTGGGAAATGCATTCTTTATACCCTGCTCAGATTTAACAATTCAAGTATTCTTTCTTTGTATTATACACTGCATTAATTGGCTTTTCTTTGAACAATTCCAATGTCAATTTCCAGGGAAATCTTGAGAAGATGTGCCGCACCCTTGAGGACCAACTTAGTGAAATCAAGGCCAAGAGTGACGAGAACGTTCGCCAGATCAATGATATTGGAGCTCAGAAAGCAAGACTGTTGACAGAGAACGGTAAATGTTCTTGTCCTCATAATGTTTACTTTGTCTACATGGTCTGTTGATGATTGATTGAGCAAATTTATCATAAATATTACATATAACTAACTCTTTGATCAACAGTTATCCCGGGACTGATGGTTTATTTTAAATGCTTGAAACATTTACTATTTCTAACTAGGTGAGTTTGGTCGTCAACTGGAGGAGAAAGAAGCTCTGGTCTCTCAGCTCACCAGAGGCAAGCAGGCCTTCACCCAACAGATTGAGGAGCTGAAGAGACTTGTTGAAGAGGAGGTCAAGGTGAGGAACAGATTATTCATGGAGTAATTTTCATTTATTGGTAATTTCATTCAGCTCATGTTATTCTGACCATTTTCTTCTGACAGGCCAAGAATGCCCTTGCCCATGCTGTGCAATCAGCTCGCCATGACTGTGACCTCCTGAGAGAGCAGTTTGAGGAGGAGCAGGAGGCCAAGGCAGAGCTGCAGCGTGGAATGTCCAAGGCCAACGCTGAGGTGTGTCAGTGGAGGAGCAAGTATGAGACTGATGCTGTCCAACGCACTGAGGAGCTGGAGGAGGCCAAGTAAGTCAGCAGTGTTGCAACACTATCAGCTACCAGTCACTATGCAAAATGTGACTCTCAATAACATGATTTCATTCCAAACCGATCAACAGGAAGAAGCTCGCCCAGCGTCTTCAGGAAGCTGAGGAGCAAATCGAGGCTGTGAATTCCAAGTGCGCCTCTCTGGAGAAGACCAAACAGAGACTCCAGGGTGAAGTGGAAGACCTCATGATTGATGTGGAGAGGGCCAATGGTTTGGCTTCCAACCTCGACAAGAAACAGAGGAACTTCGATAAGGTGATTTGACATGCATACAAAATTATTCTTGGCTCCTTAAATTGCAGATAAATGGAACATTTGATTACAAATGGTTTCAGGTCTTGGCAGAATGGAAGCAGAAATTCGAAGAGGGACAGGCCGAGCTGGAAGGAGCTCAGAAAGAGGCTCGCTCTCTCAGCACCGAGTTGTTTAAGATGAAGAATTCCTACGAGGAGTCACTGGATCAACTGGAGACCATGAAGAGAGAGAACAAGAACCTGCAACGTGAGTCTTTCATTATACATAATTCTTCAAAACTCCTTGGACGAGGAGAGATTATTGTTTTGGCTGAAAGTGAAACAGTTGCTGGCTCTGCAGAGAACCTGCTAGTGTTGCAATCAGTTTTTTGTGATAAGTGAGAGTTTGGATTAATGCTTTATTAGGCAACAATCTTGCTTATTTCATATCATTATGAGCCTAACTTCAATAAAGACTGCATGCAAATAGTAATTTTGCCTGTTTCTTCAGATGCTAACGATGGCTAGCAGCAAAGCAAAAAAAAAAGCGGCTACAGGCTACAGCAACTTTTATCAAATTCAAATAAAATATTTGCTGATTGATTAATTACATTCAATCAACTGCAGAGGAGATCTCCGACCTGACTGAACAGATCGGTGAGACTGGAAAGAGCATCCATGAGTTGGAGAAGTCCAAGAAGCAGGTGGAGACAGAGAAGTCAGAGATCCAGACAGCCCTGGAGGAAGCCGAGGTATGCATTTAGCTTATAGACGAATTACATTGTCTATAGTTTATTCCATATCATGTGTAGCAATAGTGACGTCACAGAAGTGGTCCGACCCTAACTTGCTCTCTTTGCGTTGCCTGTTGTGTGCCAGACTGGTGAGATGGCCACAGGCATCAAGGGTTCGATAAAAATGAAGGCGCTGTGCAGTTTGCTACAATAAGTGTCACATTCAAACTTGCTCTCACAACCTTTGATTGTCGGTTACATTTCAGGGTACTCTGGAGCATGAGGAGTCCAAGATTCTTCGTGTCCAGCTGGAGCTCAACCAGATCAAGGGCGAGGTGGACAGGAAGCTGGCGGAGAAGGATGAAGAGATGGAGCAGATCAAGAGGAACAGCCAGAGGGTGGTTGACTCCATGCAGAGCACTCTGGACTCTGAGGTCAGGAGCAGAAACGATGCCCTGAGAATCAAGAAGAAGATGGAGGGAGACCTGAACGAAATGGAGGTTCAGCTGAGCCACGCCAACCGCCAGGCTGCTGAGGCCCAGAAGCAACTGAGGAACGTCCAGGGACAACTTAAGGTGAAAATGATAGTAGTTAGACACTTATTAGTATTATTGTTATATAGACACATACCGTAACTGCTGTGAACAATTTACTTTCTGATGTTTCTCTTAATGTGACCACCTCAAATGTGACTTATTTTAGGATGCCCAAGTGCACCTTGATGATGCTCAGAGAGGCCAAGAAGATATGAAGGAGCAAGCTGCCATGGTGGAGCGCAGGAACGGACTCATGGTGGCTGAGATCGAGGAGCTGAGAGTGGCTCTGGAACAGACAGAGAGAGGCCGCAAAGTGGCTGAGCAGGAACTGGTGGATGCCACTGAGCGTGCTGGACTGCTGCACTCTCAGGTAAGTCAATGGAACAATATCTCTTACATATTTACATACAAGTCATGAATGAATGAATGAATGAATGAATGAATGAATGAATGAATGAATGAATGAATGAATGAATGAATGAATGAATGAATGAATGAATGAATGAATGAATGTTTTTATTATGCAGCTTAAGAGATTTACTCTACATTTTAATTACAACTACAATAGAGCTGATAACTGTATGGATACACTAGTTAAGAATACACTTGTTTACGACGTGACCATCTTGTACATTCCATCAAAACATTAACAGACAAATACAAATATTCACTTCTGTACAGTCAGAGGCAGCAAAATATACAATTGCAGTGTCTGTAGGTTCCCTTTGAGAGTGGTTTTGAAGGAGTCAAGAGATTTGCATGTCCTAATGACTTATGGTAGGCATTCCACATTTTGGTGTCAAAGGAATGAAAATAATTAAGTTCCTTGTTTATGCTAGCCTCGACACCCAGGCTTTCATTTCCGTCCGCCTTGCGCGAAAACGGAAAGCCTGGACTAACGCGCGTTGGAAAGTGGCCTTGAGGGGGGTGTCAACTTTCCGGGGTGGGCGTCGCTCTAAATGATGTGACGTAGAACAGCAGTGGACGGGCGTGGGAGGGACCGGAGATGACGACACGTTAGTGAGATCAAATCAGAGCGCAGCACTTCCGCCGTGTGGATCCCACGACACCCCCGCCCCCCAAGGCCAAAATCATTGAGGGCTAGACCAGGCTATGTTTATGCTGGATATGGGTTGCACATGGTTGCCTCCCTATGGTGCTGTGGCAGTGGACTTCATTGACATTAAGGAAGTATTCGTACAGGTACATGGGTATTTAGGTTGTGTACCGAATCCTGTTGACCAGACCCATTGCGGAGTGAGGAGATTTGATATAGGAATCTAGTGGTTTTGTTGACCCATTCGTGGCCATTTTATCAATGAAAAGATTTGCCAACAGGATTTAATCTTGTTAGACAATTTCTTTCTTCCGTGTGACAAAATGTATACTGACATTGCTAAACTAAAACCTTTATTTCAGAACACAAGCCTTTTGAACACCAAGAAGAAACTTGAATCTGACCTGATCCAAGTCCAAGGTGAAGTGGACGACAGTGTTCAAGAAGCAAGGAACGCTGAGGATAAGGCCAAGAAAGCCATCACTGATGTAAGTTATCTACAGTATTACTGTAGATATCTTCATGTTTCATATTTAGACCTTTATTTATTAGAAGTCCTCATGCCATGATTCATCTTAACATACAACACGATACAATATGACTTGCCAGGCTGCTATGATGGCAGAGGAGCTGAAGAAGGAGCAGGACACCAGCTCTCACCTGGAGAGGATGAAGAAGAACCTGGAGGTCACAGTCAAGGACCTGCAGCACCGTCTGGATGAGGCTGAGAACCTGGCCATGAAGGGAGGCAAGAAGCAGCTCCAGAAACTGGAGGGCAGGGTAAGATGTTGTTTACTTCAACACGGCTTACAGTCAATTCAGTTGGAATGCCTAATTTAATAGTATTTAATTCCATTGTGAAGGTGCGTGAACTGGAAACAGAGGTGGAAAATGCAACTAGAGGTGGAGCAGACGCTATTAAAGGTGTCCGCAAGTACGAGAGGAGAGTGAAGGAGCTGACCTACCAGGTACTGAATGTTCACTTAAATAACCAGGTCATGCCACTGACTAAACAAAAAGATTCCATGAAGCTTAAAACTAATGTTTTAAATTCACTCTCACTTCAGACTGAAGAGGACAAGAAGAACATGGCCAGGCTTCAGGATCTGGTAGACAAACTGCAGATGAAGGTGAAGGGCTACAAGAGGCAGGCTGAGGAAGCGGTAAGACATCTATACATCTTTATCTGTGGCCACCATGGGCAGAGTGTTGAGAACTAACAACACTAACATGAACATGATGGCACATCGGCTTCATTAGTCCCAACTACAACTGAAATTGTCTCGTTTGGACTATAATCGGTAGGCATTCTTTTCAAATATCAGGGCCTTGAACCATTTTTGTTCTCCATCAACATTATTACAGGAGGAAGCAGCCAACCAGCACCTGTCCAAGTGCAGGAAGGTTCAGCATGAGCTGGAGGAGGCAGAGGAGCGTGCTGACATCGCCGAATCCCAGGTCAACAAGATGAGAGCTAAAAGTCGCGATGCCAAGGTAAATGCATTTGGAATATGAAGGTTCATGTTGATTGTCTAAACATTAACTAAACATTCACGTTGAACATGTATAACAATAGCGTATTCCTTTTCTACAGGGAAAGAGTGAAGAGTAACCATCTCCAATTCAACTCACCGTAAAAGGTCATAAAATATGACCCATTGGGTTCAAAAAGTCATAAAACATGATTAATTGAATTCAATAAAGGTGGCAACAAAATAATCGTCATGTTTCCTGTATTCATTACTCCATCAATAACTTTTTATTGTGAGGTTTGTCAGACCTTTCTTCAGTGGATATGTGGTTTTTAGTCACATATCCACTAGGGTGTATGGGCATGGGCATGTAGTGAGTGGCAAATCGAGTGGCACAGTGGCCCCTTCTCTACCGGCTGGGAACCCGTTCAGTTCTTTTTGGTTCTAGTTCCATGATCCAGACCTCTAAAATGGTTACATCAAAGCGGCAGTCCACCCATTTTCAACATTCTAATATGTCATTAGTATACCCTAGAGGTGCTGGGTGGACATGATTAAAACAGTTCCCCCATTTTGCGTTCCCAAGAAATGGAGGTCTGAAGAAAACCACTAACACGGCAGGGGTGGACTGGGAGCTCAAAACGTACCGGGCAATTTTGTCTCAGATCGGCCCTCAGAGCGGCCCTCTGAATCTTTGTGGGGGCTCCGGGGCCTGAGCCCCCATGAGAATTTAAGACATAAGGGGCTCTGGGGCTCGGGCTAACTAAAATTAGTTAGTTAGTTTTAGTTAACTATAAAAACCCTGCAATAGGCAGTCTCATTTGAAGAGGACAGAGGGCCGCCAGCACTGATTCGTGGGCCGGTTTTGTGCAGATTTTTTTTTTTTTTTAATTAAAACACGACATTAACGGCCCCCGGGGGGTCGGCCCACCGGGAAAATGCCCTGTATGCCAGACTGTCAGTCCACCCCTGTAACACGGTGAAACATCTTGATAACATCATCCAGATGTATTTTCACCATGTTAATGGATTTCTTTAGACACTTCTTTTTCTGAGAGAGTTCCATTTGTACGCTCTCAGAAAAAAAAAAAGAAAATGGGTGGAATTCCCCTTTAATTAGTGTACAAAACCATGTCTATATTAAATTGTTAATGCCACAAAGCTTCCCCAGTTACACCATGGCAATGATTTATTGTATTTTCAATTTTTAACATTTTAAATATGCAAATTGGGAAGGAACATCATCGACTGGATCTGGCTCACTGACTAACTGGTTCTGACTAAAAACTGAACTAAAGTGTTGTGCATATCGATGAAATAGCGATGTATATGACCCAATTCTGATTATCGTTATCATATCAAACTCTTAAAGGGGTCATAACATGAAATTCAACTTTTTTTTAACTGTTTTATCTAGTTATTATCTAGCTTTATCCAGTCTTTCAGGAACATGCTTTCAGGAACAGCTGCTTTGATTTTGGCCTCATAATGATGTCATCAAAGCACCCTGCTTTGAATAATTCCTTCAGCCTTCAGTTCCAAATTTGGACTTCCACTTTGTTTATAATGTCCACCATTGATTTCCAACTTGACATTTTAGCATCCGTATTATAATGACTCTACTGTAAAATATCCTGCATATCACCCCCAGATTGTGGTACTGCAGCTAAACTGTCCATAAAGAAACAAGCTTGCGGGACATATACAATATGATCCATGTTATTTGCTTACAATAAAGAGTATGTAGGCTAATTAGCAGGGCCATGGATCTACTCTCATACCAAGCAACCTTAGTTATATTTGTGATTACATGTATGAAGTCAGACAGCAGTGATTCAAATTAACATCCAGCCACAGATGCCACGAAGCAAGTTCACCCTCATTGGTAAATGCATTTATATAGCGCCTTTATCCAAGGCGCTTTATATAGCTTGTGCATCACATTCACCCATTCACACACACATTCATACACTTATGGCAGCGGAAACCATGCAAGGTACCAGTAATGACTTGAGGTCCACCAGCAAGGCTTGTCAACATAAGAATGAGGTTTATTCACGTTCTCCCTCCAGACATATGCAGTGTATATTTTTACATCAGCAGTGCCACCTAGTGGCCTGGAATGCTTAAGCATAACATTACAGGACCTACTGTATTAGTACATCAAGAGCAATTAGGGGTTCAGTGTCTTGCTCAAGGACACATTGACACTAACTCTGCAGGAGCCCAGGATCGAACCGGCAACCTTGTGGTTGCCATCCGGTGACTCTGAGCCACTGCCGCTCATTCATGCCATACACTGGCAAAATGCTGGAAGTATCATTTACCGTTCCTTAATGTTGCTTATTATTATTAATAGACATATAGTTGTATGGCCTATCGAATGTCAAATGTGTTAAGTTTTCACTGTCAGTGCATCAACACCAGCCAATGACATGGCCTAAATCATCAGTTTCCACATGTACAGTCTCAACACAACAGTATATTTTGCACCACTGTGTGGCTTTATAGGGATACGTATATCTACAAACATTGCATGTACACACACACTTTACAGGTAGAAATGAGTGTATTATAATAATGTTATCAAATGAGTTGAGGAATAACATGGTCAATTAAAGTAAAGATAACCCTTCAGCATTGCAATTTTGGTTATGATGGTTATCACACATCTTTCATTTTTCACTTATACAGCTACCAGGAATGAAAGTACACTATGTGAGACACTGTATTATGGGACAACATTAGGCCGAGCGGGCCATGCAGGGGCGGATGTAACATTCTCCAATTGAGGGGCAGGAGAAAATGATATGGTAAAATGGTAAATGGTGCATTTATATAGCACCTTCATCTAAGGCGCTTTACATAGCTTGTGCATCACATTCACTCATTCATACACACACTGATGGCAGTGGAAACCATGCAAGGCACAACCAGCACATTAGGGGTTCAGCGTCTTGCTCAAGGACACTTCAACACTAACTCTGCAGGAGCCCGGGTTCGAACCAGCGACCTTGCGGTTGAAATGCTGTTACTCTACCCATAAGCCACAGCGGCCGCTGTTGATTTGTGCCACGGGTGACAAAGCTACACCCATACCATTTTTAGTTAGAGGACTTTTATTAGGCATTTAGGCAAGTATACGCATCAATAATAGCATCTGTTGTTGATGAAGTTGCAACAGACACGCAGCATGCATAAAGCTAAAGGTCTGACTCAGAGAGTTTTCTGTTTTCAATGATGAAATGCTGGCCATGGCAAACATTTGGTCACACCTAAACATGTTTGCACAAACAGCAGTGTTTTCTTAATGTATTATCAACTATCAAATATTAATCTACTGGTATCCTGTAATTATTCATTTGATATTCTGACACCTAGTTAAGAAGCCCAGCACCATGTCACCCTCCAAGTCACACAGATTATGTCTATGCAGTCGGCAGCCATTAAATTTGATAGCCAGTCATGGATGCCACTTAGCAACTTCAGCCCATTCGCTCCATACCAAGTACGGGGTGAATGTTGGAATGAAGTATCGTTTACACTTGATGTGGCTTATTAATAGTTTCATGGCTACATGGATAACTTTTGCCATGTCACTGTTTCACATTCAGTGATATCATCTAATGATTTGATAATAACTACCGTAAAATACCAAATAACAGCCCTTACTCAAACAACCGCCCACTACCAAATAACGGCCCATGTACCCACACCATTTTGCTTAATAACCGCCCACGTCCAAATAAGCGCCCATGAGCTGTTATTTGCAAACATATTAAATACTATTATAGTGTATGGCGTTTGCAGACCTCCTCATTTCTGCCTGATGCGCACCATGCCGTCAGCATATCGCATGTCACAATGCGACAGCAGTTCTCCACCTCCCCAAAATACATGTTTAATTCTGCCATACACAGCCACAATACAACGTTTTTTTAAAACTCAGACTGCGTATTCTGTCAAACGTTTAGGTCTACTGTCATTTTGTGCATCTACGTTTGCGCGCACGCACTCACCATACTGAATCCAAGCGTCAGCGCAGCGCATCGACTCTGATGCGCTGTTGAGATGAGATGAGTTGAGATTACAAATGTCCCATCCTCACTCGTTTTTCAAGCGATTGCTGTAATTCCTACTCGTCAATACAGTGTATATTTTATATATTTTATATTTTCAATGGGTATAGCTATAGGTCACGTTTTATATGACTTCATCAAACAATATGAAGAGAGAATCGTCCTGTACGCAGTTTAGAGCGAGCACACGTACTTTGGCCCTACTCTTGTCTTAATTATTATAGGTGCTTTCCCAGCGGTTCATTTGATTGATTTGATTGAAAAACTGGGCACCATGTATTCTGTAAGGCCAAACCTCAATTGAAAGAATATACTGAGGCTATACATTACAATATTCTAAAATGTGAAAAGTTACACAGCTGTGCAGTGTGCAACCAATTAAGTAATTACAGTCAATCATGCCAGTCTGAATCTGGGTCAGATCTATTAAGCAATGCTGCCTATAAGGTCTCCTATTCTAAATATTAAATCAAAAAGTCAATAACTTTGCCTGCTATACCATATGTTTATTATACCTTTTAATTTTGCATTAAAACATGTTCAACAGAAACTGTAATGAAATAATGGCCCTGTGCAGGACGGTGCAAAAATAAATAACAGCCTACTGCAAATAACAGCCCAGTACCTAATAAGCGCCCGGGGTCCAAATGGATTTTGCATAATAACAGCCCGGGCTACTATTTGGTATTTTACGGTATGTCAGAAATGTCTGCGTAACAACCCGCTGAATCTTCAATGGTGCAATGCCATTAGAAACAGTGGCAGTATGTAGATGTGCTTGCAGGGGTCTACTCAACTCTGGGCATTAGAGTTTCAAAAATTGCATGCATGTGCACGCACGCACGCACGCACGCACACACACACGCACGCACGCACGCATGCACGCACACACACACACACACACACACACTCACTCACTCACTCACTCACTCACTCACTCACTCACTCACTCTCTCTTTCTCTCTCTCTCTGGTTGTATTGGTTATATATTATACAGTTTGTATGATGTTTTAATTCACTAAAAAAAGAAAAAAAGACATTTTATCCCCACAGGAAAAATAAATAAATAAAAAAACTAAAGATTTATTTTGCTTTTTATCCACAATACCAGGCTGGATTTGGGGGGAAAAACAGGCAAACATACAAATCAAAATGGTTTGTATATATGATTTTGTTGGGTCCTGATTCAGTTGTGTCAGAGCATAGAACTGTGTGGTGCGTGTATATTTGGGAAACAAAACAGTCCAACATGCAGATCAAAATGACCATTAATCTTCTACATTCTCTAGTTGTGTAGACCTGGGCTAATTCACATGATGAATATTTTAACTCTTGAGAGCGTACAAATGAAACCAAATGGACCCGCAAGGGTCCATTTGGTTTCATTTTTACGCTCTCCATGAATTACATCTGGTTAAAGATGGAGTGCCATGATTTTTTTCTACCCTAAAACATGATCATCAGGTATTAATGTTATATCAAAAGTAAGATTTTTTTTCCCAAAAAATGAACACTGTTTGTTAAACTGTCATTTTTATGATTCCACCCTACCAGTTCATTAAGTATGCCTGGTTTGCCTGGTGGGTGGTGATGGGTGGAGATCCACCTGAACTGAAGCCACGCCCACAGCTTTAGTTACATGATAAAGGGGGAGGAGTTAGGGGAGGGGCTGAGCACATGATGTCACTATATTGAAGTTTTTTTCATTGGCACGTTTGGCTGGAAAGGTTCATCCCCCAGGAAGAAACCCTAAATACAAAGGGAAGACATCATTGCACATAAAAAACGTGCCAAGGGGTCTATTTACATACTGCCACCGGTGGAGAAGGGGTCACTGTGCCATTCGATTTGCCATTCACTACATGCCCCCATACACCCTATAGTGGATATGTGACTTAGAACCAGAAAGATCTGACAAACCTCATAATGAAAAGTGATTGATGAAGTAACAAATACAGGAAACATAACAATTATTTTGTTGCCACCTTTATTGAATACAAACGATCACCTTTCATGACTTTTTGAAGCCAATGGGTCATATTTTATGACCTTTTACGGTGAGTTCAATTGGAGAGGTTACTCAGCTTCTTTCTGTAAAAAGGAATAGGTTATTAGATATTCAACATGAATATTTAGTTGAATCTTAGTTAAAGACAATCAGCATATTAAACCTTCATATTCCAAATGCATTTACCTTGGTGTCACGACTTTTAGCTCTCATCTTGTTGACCTGGGATTCGGCGATGTCAGCACGCTCCTCTGCCTCCTCCAGCTCATGCTGAACCTTCCTGCACTTGGACAGGTGCTGGTTGGCTGCTTCCTCCTGCAATATGATAGTTGTTGGAGAACAGAGATGGTTCAAGGCCTTGATATTTGAAAAGAATGCCTACCAATTATAGTCCAAACAAGACAATTTCAGTTGTAGTTGGGACTAATGAAGCCGATGTGCCATCATGTTCATGTTAGTGTTGTTAGTTCTCAACACTCTGCCCATGGTGGCCACAAATAAAGATGTATAGATGTCTTACCGCTTCCTCAGCCTGCCTCTTGTAGCCCTTCACCTTCATCTGCAGTTTGTCTACCAGATCCTGAAGCCTGGCCATGTTCTTCTTGTCCTCTTCAGTCTGAAGTGAGAGTGAATTTAAAACATTAGTTTTAAGCTTCATGCAATCTTTTTGTTTAGTCAGTGGCATGACCTGGTTATTTAAGTGAACATTCAGTACCTGGTAGGTCAGCTCCTTCACTCTCCTCTCGTACTTGCGGACACCTTTAATAGCGTCTGCTCCACCTCTAGTTGCATTTTCCACCTCTGCTTCCAGTTCACGCACCTTCACAATGGAATTAAATACTATTAAATTAGGCATTCCAACTGAATTGACTGTAAGCCGTGTTGAAGTAAACAACATCTTACCCTGCCCTCCAGTTTCTGGAGCTGCTTCTTGCCTCCCTTCATGGCCAGGTTCTCAGCCTCATCCAGACGGTGCTGCAGGTCCTTGACTGTGACCTCCAGGTTCTTCTTCATCCTCTCCAGGTGAGAGCTGGTGTCCTGCTCCTTCTTCAGCTCCTCTGCCATCATAGCAGCCTGGCAAGTCATATTGTATCGTGTTGTATGTTAAGATGAATCATGGCATGAGGACTTCTAATAAATAAAGGTCTAAATATGAAACATGAAGATATCTAATACTGTAGATAACTTACATCAGTGATGGCTTTCTTGGCCTTATCCTCAGCGTTCCTTGCTTCTTGAACACTGTCGTCCACTTCACCTTGGACTTGGATCAGGTCAGATTCAAGTTTCTTCTTGGTGTTCAAAAGGCTTGTGTTCTGAAATAAAGGTTTTAGTTTAGCAATGTCAGTATACATTTTGTCACACGGAAAAAATAAATTGTCTAACAAGATTAAATCCTGGTGGCAAATCCTTTCATTGATAAAATGGCCACGAATGGGTCAACAAAACCACTAGATTCCTATATCAAATCTCCTCACTCCGCAATGGGTCTGGTCAACAGGATTCGGTACACAACCTAAATACCCATGTACCTGTACGAATACTTCCTTAATGTCAATGAAGTCCACTCCCACAACACCATAGGGAGGCAACCATGTGCAACCCATATCCAGCATAAACAAGGAACTTAATTATTTTCATTCCTTTGACACCAAAATGTGGAATGCCTACCATAAGTCATTAGGACATGCAAATCTCTTGACTCCTTCAAAACCACTCTCAAAGGGAACCTACAGACACTGCAATTGTATATTTTGCTGCCTCTGACTGTACAGAAGTGAATATTTGTATTTGTCTGTTAATGTTTTGATGGAATGTACAAGATGGTCACGTCGTAAACAAGTGTATTCTTAACTAGTGTATCCATACAGTTATCAGCTCTATTGTAGTTGTAATTAAAATGTAGAGTAAATCTCTTAAGCTGCATAATAAAAACATTCATTCATTCATTCATTCATTCATTCATTCATTCATTCATTCATTCATTCATTCATTCATTCATTCATGACTTGTATGTAAATATGTAAGAGATATTGTTCCATTGACTTACCTGAGAGTGCAGCAGTCCAGCACGCTCAGTGGCATCCACCAGTTCCTGCTCAGCCACTTTGCGGCCTCTCTCTGTCTGTTCCAGAGCCACTCTCAGCTCCTCGATCTCAGCCACCATGAGTCCGTTCCTGCGCTCCACCATGGCAGCTTGCTCCTTCATATCTTCTTGGCCTCTCTGAGCATCATCAAGGTGCACTTGGGCATCCTAAAATAAGTCACATTTGAGGTGGTCACATTAAGAGAAACATCAGAAAGTAAATTGTTCACAGCAGTTACGGTATGTGTCTATATAACAATAATACTAATAAGTGTCTAACTACTATCATTTTCACCTTAAGTTGTCCCTGGACGTTCCTCAGTTGCTTCTGGGCCTCAGCAGCCTGGCGGTTGGCGTGGCTCAGCTGAACCTCCATTTCGTTCAGGTCTCCCTCCATCTTCTTCTTGATTCTCAGGGCATCGTTTCTGCTCCTGACCTCAGAGTCCAGAGTGCTCTGCATGGAGTCAACCACCCTCTGGCTGTTCCTCTTGATCTGCTCCATCTCTTCATCCTTCTCCGCCAGCTTCCTGTCCACCTCGCCCTTGATCTGGTTGAGCTCCAGCTGGACACGAAGAATCTTGGACTCCTCATGCTCCAGAGTACCCTGAAATGTAACCGACAATCAAAGGTTGTGAGAGCAAGTTTGAATGTGACACTTATTGTAGCAAACTGCACAGTGCCTTCATTTTTATCGAACCCTTGATGCCTGTGGCCACACAACAGGCAACGCAAAGAGAGCAAGTTAGGGTCGGACCACTTCTGTGACGTCACTATTGCTACACATGATATGGAATAAACTATAGACAATGTAATTCATCTATAAGCTAAATGCATACCTCGGCTTCCTCCAGGGCTGTCTGGATCTCTGACTTCTCTGTCTCCACCTGCTTCTTGGACTTCTCCAACTCATGGATGCTCTTTCCAGTCTCACCGATCTGTTCAGTCAGGTCGGAGATCTCCTCTGCAGTTGATTGAATGTAATTAATCAATCAGCAAATAATTATTTGAATTTGATAAAAGTTGCTGTAGCCTGTAGCCGCTTTTTTTTTTGCTTTGCTGCTAGCCATCGTTAGCATCTGAAGAAACAGGCAAAATTACTATTTATTGAAGTTAGGCACATAATGACATGAAATAAGTAAGATTGCTATCTAATAAAGCATAAATCCAAACTCTCACTTATCACAAAAAACTAATTGCAACACTAGCAGTTTCTCTGCAGAGCCAGCGACTGTTTCACTTTCAGCCAAAACAATAAGCTATCCTCGTCCAAGGAGTTTTGAAGAATTATGTATAATGAAAGACTCACGTTGCAGGTTCTTGTTCTCTCTCTTCATGGTCTCCAGTTGATCCAGTGACTCCTCGTAGGAATTCTTCATCTTAAACAACTCGGTGCTGAGAGAGCGAGCCTCTTTCTGAGCTCCTTCCAGCTCGGCCTGTCCCTCTTCGAATTTCTGCTTCCATTCTGCCAAGACCTGAAACCATTTGTAATCAAATGTTCCATTTATCTGCAATTTAAGGAGCCAAGAATAGTTTTGTATTTTAAAATGTATGTCAAATCACCTTATCGAAGTTCCTCTGTTTCTTGTCGAGGTTGGAAGCCAAACCATTGGCCCTTTCCACATCAATCATGAGGTCTTCCACTTCACCCTGGAGTCTCTGTTTGGTCTTCTCCAGAGAGGCGCACTTGGAATTCACAGCCTCGATTTGCTCCTCAGCTTCCTGAAGACGCTGGGCGAGCTTCTTCCTGTTGATCGGTTTAGAATGGAATCATGTCATTGAGAGTCACATTTTGCATAGTGACTGGTAGCTGATAGTGTTGCAACACTGCTGACTTACTTGGCCTCCTCCAGCTCCTCAGTGCGTTGGACAGCATCAGTCTCATACTTGCTCCTCCACTGACACACCTCAGCGTTGGCCTTGGACATTCCACGCTGCAGCTCTGCCTTGGCCTCCTGCTCCTCCTCAAACTGCTCTCTCAGGAGGTCACAGTCATGGCGAGCTGATTGCACAGCATGGGCAAGGGCATTCTTGGCCTGTCAGAAGAAAATGGTCAGAATAACATGAGCTGAATGAAATTACCAATAAATGAAAATTACTCCATGAATAATCTGTTCCTCACCTTGACCTCCTCTTCAACAAGTCTCTTCAGCTCCTCAATCTGTTGGGTGAAGGCCTGCTTGCCTCTGGTGAGCTGAGAGACCAGAGCTTCTTTCTCCTCCAGTTGACGACCAAACTCACCTAGTTAGAAATATTAAATGTTTCAAGCATTTAAAATAAACCATCAGTCCCAAGATAACTGTTGATCAAAGAGTTACAGTATATGTAATAATTATGATAAATTTGTTCAATCAATCATCAACAGACCATGTAGACAAAGTAAACATTATGAGGACAAGAACATTTACCGTTCTCTGTCAATAGTCTTGCTTTCTGAGCTCCAATATCATTGATCTGGCGAACGTTCTCGTCACTCTTGGCCTTGATTTCACTAAGTTGGTCCTCAAGGGTGCGGCACATCTTCTCAAGATTTCCCTGGAAATTGACATTGGAATTGTTCAAAGAAAAGCCAATTAATGCAGTGTATAAAACAAAGAAAGAATACTTGAATTGTTAAATCTGAGCAGGGTATAAAGAATGCATTTCCCAAATATGCCCTACCCAGGTCATTTTTAAATTTGGAGAATTTAGTTTCACTTGAAACACTCACTTTTAACAGTTTGAGAGTTATATTATACACAGGGATTATCATACCTTTGCCTTAGCAACAGCCTCCATGTTGCTGGACAGGTCATCAATCTCCATCTTATATTCACTCTTCTCCTTCTCCAGTTTCTGCTTGACTCTCTGGAGGTTGTCGATCTGCTCGCCCAGCTCCGCCACGCTGTCAGCCTGTTTCTTACGCAGAGCAGAAGCAGTGGACTCGTGCTGCAGGGTGGACTCTTCAAGGTCACGACGCAGCTTCTGGAACTCAGCCTCGCGCTTCTTGTTCATCTCGATCTGAGCGGCGGTGGCGCCTCCAGCCTCCTCCAGCCTCTCACTGATCTCTTCAAGTTCCCTGGAGAGATCAGCTCTCTGCTTCTCCACTTTGGCACGAGCGGCACGTTCTGCCTCGATCTCCTCCTCCAGTTCTTCAATACGGGCCTTTCAAAGAATTGTGTTTGATTAACCTCTGAAAATGGTCATTCACTCTTACTAGTTATTAATGATTTCACAGAAAAAAGAGTACCTGGAGTTCTTTGATCTTCTTCTGCAGCTGGGCACCCAAAGATTGTTCATCCTCAATCTTACTCAGAAGCTGGCTTATTTCAAAGTCCTTCCTGTTGAATACATTCAATAGTCATATTTTAGAGTCATTCTGCAGGTGGTTTCTCTTAATGACATTTCATATTGTTGGTTCATATTACTTCTTAATCTTCTCGTCAGATTGCTGCTTGTCATTTTCCAGGTCCATGATGGCTTCCTGGGCCAGTTTAAGATCACCCTCCAGCTTTCTCTTGGCTCTTTCCAAGTCCATGCGGAGCTTCTTCTCTTGTTCCAGAGAGCCCTCCAACTGCCCAACAATTTATCGTTGTATTACTCAGTACGACAATTAACATAATATTGAGCTCAAAACAACAGATTCCCTTTCTTAAACTCACGTCATCAACTTGCTGTTCCAGCTTGGTCTTGGCCTTGGTCAGAGTGTTGACTTTGTCTTCCTCTGCCTGCAGGTCATCCAGGGTCTGCTGATGGGACTCTTGGAGGGCTTTCTTCTCCTTGGTCAGCTTAGCGACGGTCTCATCCACAGATGCCATCTCCTCAGTCAGGTTCTTCACCTGATGGAAGCACAACAAAATGTGTCGTCATGGAGCAGATCAATCTGTGCTTCTCAAAGTGGACTCCAAGGACTCTCAGGGTTGCTATGGGGGATTTTTTTCCTTAAACATTACAAGACTATAACTCTGACAGTATAGATTGACCCTTACAAGTCTTGTATGATTTGTACCTTGTTTTCAGTGGCATGTTTCTCCTTCTCCACTTTGGCCAAGGTGAGCTCCAGGTCATCAATGTCCTTCTTGAGCTCAGAGCATTCATCCTCCAGCTTCCTCTTCTTGGCAGTCAGTTCAGCATTGATCTCCTCCTCGTCCTCCAGTCTCTCGGTCGTCTCTTTGAGCTTTGCCTCCAACTGGATCTTACTTTTAATGAGACCTTCACATCTCTCCTCAGCATCATTCAGAGCCTCGTCTCCCTGGTTGTCAATGAAAAGGATACGATGAGGGAATATCTCAGTATTTGTTCTTGTTGTGATCTGAGATTTGTATTACAACTTATTCAGGACACAGGGAACATTGACAGACTGAATAAGATGGTTTAAACATGAGGTGAGGAATCAGTGACACTGGAGGGTATCATCTAAAAGATATGGGTCTACTGTAGTAGTGCATCAACCTCCTTCAAAAGGATATACTATAGTAGCGGGCATGTGGGTGATAGCAGTTGCTTGTGCACATTCCAACAGATGTTTGACGACCAGGCATTCTCCGCAAACCATAGCAGAGAATGCCTGGTGGTCAAGTCTACATTTACATTTTACTTTGTATAAAAGATTTAAGATAGGACCATGCACATTTTGAAATGTTTGTAAAATTTCCTATTCAGGTGAAGATTCTTACTGATGCAGCTGCTGATTGAAGGTTATTCCTCTCTTGCGTCATGGCCACCAATTTCTCTTCCAGTGTCTTCTTTGCGGCCAGGGCATTGGCCAGGTCAGTTGTCATCTTTTCATAGTTCTCCTTCATGTTCTGCAGCTCCTTCTCGGTCTCAGCACTCTGCAGGAGAGGCTTGATCTTGAAGTAGAGCGTCATCCATGGCCAGTGTTTCACATTGCAGAATGATCGCACGTTGAACTGGATGGTGTAAATGGCCTCTCTGTGGACAACAGTTTCAGCTTCAGCGGATCACGATTGAAAAGCAGATTGACGTTTTCCATGTGATATGCTTGCTGTCTGTAATTATCTTATCATGTTATTATAGTTGTTACTATGGTTGCTGTTATTATTGCTGGTGGTGCTGTTGGATTTTTTTTTTTTTTTTTTTTTTTTTTTTTTTTGCTGTTCATGTCAAACTCAAATACACAGCGAGAAAGGAAATCAACCGAGTTGAGAAAGCAAAACAATTAGTTCCATTCATCGTGGGTTTGCCCCCAGTATGTGACTTCAGTTTGACCTACAGAACAGTTTGTGCTTTACATCATTTTTGTTATTGCGTTGAAAATATCTACTTGCAAATTGCACTCAATATCAAATAGATGTGAAAGTACCTCCTAGCCATCATCTTGACAAACTCCCTCCTCATGACGTAGCCTCTTGCGAGTGCCTGAGTCATGGTGACGAGAGCAGCCAGCTTTTCATCTCGCATCTCCTCAAGGACACCCAGCAGACCAGCTTTGAAGAACACCTGAATGAATTGTTACAAACACTGTAATGACCATCAAATCTACTTTTAGTTGTCAGTCCATGAGTTAAACCAGATCGGGAATGTGCTTACCTTGGTGTGTCCAAATCTGTACTCATCGTGAGGTACGTCAATGGACCCAAGCAGCTTCTCGGAAGCCTTCTTGTTGTCCATGAATGCACCGTCAGGGCATGCGCTGGCATTCAGTACTTTGTACCTGTTTAGCAGAATTTCATGGTCACTTTGCATGCCTCCCATTAATAAGTTCAAATTAAAATCTGCTGTGAAAATTAATTGACACCTCTGCTTGAAGTCAGCATATGGGATCCTGCTGGGGAAGCCCTTTCTGCAGATCCTGATACCCTCCAGCACACCGTTACACCTCAGCTGGTGGATGACCAGGAAGTTCTCCATCAGGCCTGTAAAGATGTTACTTCAGTTACACACATGGTTGCATTAAGTGACATAAGTCAACCAAAATCCATATGATACTGGGTTGTTACACACTGAAGAATGTCATCTGCATATCATGAGATCGTATTGGAATGGTATTCCATGTTGTACTGTACCTATTTATCATTGTTTGCTCAAATTGTTTGATCTATTGTAAAGCAAACAGTAAAGGGTTCATTACTGTTTGCAGGACGTGTCTAGGACTGCAAACAACTTGGTTAATTATTATTGCATGGGTTACTGCACAATGCGCTGGACCATTCAGTGAACACATTGTTAAACTTGTTGAACAAGTAGGCTTATAGCACCTGAAAAGTTTCGTTTGGGCGTCTTTAGGCCTCTAGGATATTTATAAGGCATCATAGTGTAGTTATTTTTGATTACCTGGAGTCTTGGACTCGTTGGGAATCAGGCAACGCACAAAGTGAGGATGAGTGCTCCTCAAGTTGGTCATCAGCACCCCCAAGTTGGCCTATTGAGACATAAAAGGGCCAATTAGGCCTAGTATCAGTATAAACAATAAACATAAACATTGGTCCAATATGGCAGACATGTGTTTTCCACCACTACAATTATTTTAAGTATTTAAATAATAGTTACTTTGCAGATTTAAATTTCTCTGAAAAATACATTACTGATTTAAGCTATATCAAATTTCAGACATGCAAATAAGCTCACAACTGGTATTACAGAAATTGGTTAACCCACACATGCCCATTTCTTACCCTGAAAGCACTAGACACAGTCTGCATGGAACCACCCTTCTTCTTCTTGCCACCTCCCTTTGTATCTGTTTATTTTAGAATCATGTGTTATACTGTACATAATGAAAAAACAATGCCTCTCTTCCTGTAAGAGTAAGTGTTTATCATATCAACACCACAATACAGCTCAGTTGGGGGGATAGAACATGTAATATTATATTTATTCCATCATCTTATAAAAAAAATGTATATACTCTAGGTGGTGAATATGAAAAGGATATATTATACGTATGTAACCCCTTTATACTTTGTATATAAAGAGAAGCTTTTATTTTGAAAACCGTTTGGTTAGTGTGAACTGAAAGAAGAGTAAACACAAAGTAAAGTATTATTGTTTGTGCCTGGCACATTATGGTCACTTTATGGTAAAAAGAAGAAATGGTTTATTGCACTACATGCTCAAGCTTACTTAAAAGAAGAGTTAAAAAACACTTAGAGTGTTGTATCTTTACTTCTGAGTTCGTTTTCTGTAGTAATGTGTTTTATTTTGAAGTGCCTCTGTGAAGGTCTCTTGTTTACCACGGTAATTTCACAGTAGAAGAAGAGTATAGCCAATCAGAGTGTCAGAATACGGTCATGTGACCAGTAGTACAGAGAGGAATGCTGGGATTGTATGAATGAGTTGGCAGAAAAAAGAAGATCGGTGACATGCGGTATGCGAGGAATGTGATGATGTAATATAAAAGAAAAGAAGCGTAACAGACGTTTTCTTAAAAGTGAGCTTTCTTGCGGATTATCAGCGTGGGACACACGGCTGGGACATCTGTGAGAGTGGCCTGTGGACTGTAAAAAGGTCGGAGAGATCGTTTTAAGACAGTTTACAGCAAAGTTAGAGTGCGATTAGTCGGCTAGGCTAAGCACCGTGTTTCCGACAGAGACAGGCCTGCCGCCTCGTTTTCGTTGGCTTGTTAGCACAGTGAGCTACGGAAGCAGCATAGCTAAACCAGCCGACGCTGTTCAGAAGAGGAGAGGATAAGGGGTTCTCAGCAATAGGCTGTGAATTTCAGAGACTTGTTCAATCCTTTAGAAGAAGACGCGAGGTCTGGAGACCTGACTCGACATCGGAGCACCAGAGGTCTGGAGACCTGACTCGGAGCACCGCATACGTCATCTGTTATCCCTGTCATCTGTTATCCCTGTCATCCCGGAGCCGTTTGGAACGGTACAAGACAGTAGTATTCCCCGTTCTGTGAGTGGTTATCCTTGGCGAGGACGCCATCTACTGGAAGGTAAACAGGCCTGCAACGAGGGTGGGTTTTGTTTTATTTTTGTTTATGCCGGCTTAGAGACATTTAAAGTGCACTTAAGGTTTTAAGGTTTACGGACAATTTTTGAGAACTTTTGTGAGGTTTTTGAACTTTTGAGGTTTAAAGGACTAAGAGCTGTTTGAATATTGGTTTTGCCAATTCGTTTGAGTTTGCTAATTGTACTTTAAGTTTTGCCAATCAGTATTTTGGACTTTTCTGAGTTTTTGTAACTACTTCCAGGTATTTTATTTTGTTCTACGCACACACACACACACGCACGCACGCACGCACGCACAGACACGCACACGCACACACACATACACAATACAGTTCTATTTGTAATTGAGTGGTCAATCCCTTTTGTAACTACATTTCTTATTCAAAGGTAATTCATCCTTTAAGATTTAAGGCTTGAATTTAAGGTCTACAGTGATCTAATATTTTGATATTTACAGGTACTTGGTAATTCAAGGTCTAAGTGATTTATTTCTAAAAGGTACATTTAAAAGGACATTTAAAAAAAGCTCATTGTTTATATTTAGTTAGTACTAAAACTACAACAAGGTTGTGCCGCTATAAATACCTTTAATTCATAGGATCTAAAACAGTAAAAAGACTACAGTATTAAAACAGTATTAAAAACGCTAAAAACCACTAGAGTATTTAAAAGTACTAAAAACACACCGTATTAAAAACTAAGTCTAAAACTAACTGTCAGGTTATCTAAAAGTTATTTTAAAAAGTATTCAAATTCAGGTATATCCTGGTTGGTCATTTTAAAAGTGTTTTAAAAGTACTACACGTACTAAGGTACTAAAGTGACTAGTGCATACTTGGTTACTTTGTCCTGTTGAGGTCATTGTATTTTTTTGTTTCTTTTACACACTTGGATGCCTTGTATTTTACTTTTCCCCATTCCCTACAACCAACAACCCTTTTCCCTACTCCCTGATCATTTTCATTCACTAAACACTATAAAATCCAGTTCTGTTGTCCGTCTGTTTACTCACTCAAACTAATAGGATTTTAAGACGAACTCAACCCATCCTTACTTCGATAGGGGTTCATATGGGCTACACGTAAACATACCTTCAGGCTCAGGTGGGGGATACAATGCACACAGCAGCTTCACTGAAGACTTCTGGTACAGCTGCACCACAGAGTCATTGAGAGGATCCTTGTTCTTCTCTAGCCATCCAGTGATGCTGTAGATTGGGTTAGGATCATTAATATAAGCAGTGTATGCGTGAATATGTGTGTATGTCTGTCTGTCTATGATTGTGTACGTCTGTGTCTGTGTGGTTCTGTTCACCTGTAGTCCACAGTTCCAGCGTAGTGGACCAGGGAGAAGTGAGCCTCACCCTTGCCTTTGGCAGGCTTCGGCTTCTCAAAGGCTTTGCACTTTCCAAGATGCGTGCCCATCAGCTTGTCGATGAAGGTTTTGTCTGAAGCCTTTGGGAACATGCACTCCTCTTCAAGGATGGAGAAGATGCCCAGAGGCTTTGGAAAGGAGACGAAATAGATAATGAATTACCTAAAACTAAAACACAATTAATATCATGTTCAATTAAAGCACCAAATATTTGTTTACATTCTCATTCATTGATAATAATATCAGATTCTAACACTAGAAAGACTAACGGGTCGTGAGGACCCCTTTTAGAGAATTTGAAGTGGATTGTCTCTGTCTGTGATGGTCTGAAAAAGTTCCCTTTCCATGACTTTTCCTAAATATGCAATTCAAGTCATCTCTGTTTTTCTTTTCCTCTGTTATAATTTCTAAATATGAATTTACAAGCGATTCTACCTTCCATGACTGGTCATTGCGGGTCCTGTGGACCCATCGTTACCATCCTCCCCCACTAATCATCAAAGCACGAAAAACCTGTTTTCCAACCTTTGTCCTTCCTGGTTGGAAATTCAATTGGAATGTAAATGAGCCATTAGCTGGAACAATAGAGCTGCTCTGGGCATGGAGGTGTGAACTCTTAAGGGGAGAGAATGGGTGATGTTTTTTACGGGTCTCAGAGACCCAAGAGTGCTTGTGATAATAATATACCTTCTCAATGAGCTCAATGCAGACAGCCAGGTCCATGCCGAAGTCAACAAGATCCCAGGGAATGCCCTCTTTCATGTACTCCTCTTGTTCCAGAACAAACATGGTGTGGTTGAAAAACTGTTGCAGTTTCTCATTGGTGAAGTTGATACACAGCTGCTCCAGGGTGTTGAACTGTGAATGGAAATGTGAAATATCATCAGCTTGCAAGTCTCTGTGACAAAAAAGAGTAGCCCTCTTAAACCAAGCTCATCACACGTAAAACAAGTTCTACGCTTACATCAAAGATTTCAAAACCGGCGATGTCCAGCACACCAATGTAGAAGTTTCTCTGCTGCTTGGTGTCCAGCATCTCGTTGATCCTAATGACCATCCACAAGAACAGCTTCTCATAGATGGACTTGGCCAAGGCACCAACTGAGTTCATCACCTGGTGAATATTAGGGGTGTGGGTGTGTGAATTACACATTTTACAATTCAAATTCTGTTAAGCCAGGAAAACACAACTAAAGGCATAGCAATAGTGTTCTAGTATCATAGGTAAACCAAGTACCTAATATCACTTTAAACTGTATAGGTAAAAACATTTTACCTGTTGCCAGTTCTACAAATGAACCAGGCATCTGTCTACAGTACATAGCATGCCATCTAAATGACATTCTAATATGCAATTTATTGTTGTAGTTGCCTGGATCCAACTAAAACAATAAGTACATATCAAGGTATGAAGGAAATAACAGAAATATTATATTGCACTCACCTGTGGCACAGTTTGTCCTTTAGTGACAAATTCGTTTCCCACTTTAACTCTGGGGTAGCAGTATGCCTTAAGCATATCCGCTGAGTTCAGACCCAACAGGTAGCAGATCTTGTCAGCCACTGAAATGAACATAAAACGTACAATTTATATCTTAAGCATTTAACAGACTAATTAATCCAAAGAGCGACTTACACAATACAACCATCGGTCAAAAATATGAATAAATAATATATGGAAAATATATTTGTTGAAAATGCAGCTCACCCTCAGTGCCGTCTGGCTCCGCCTGTTCCTCACGTTGCTTCTGTTTGAAGTTCAACACACCATGATGCATCACAGCGCCGGTGAACTTGTAGATGCACACTTTCTCCTCTTGGTTGAAGCCCAGGATGTCAATAGCATCCTGATGTCAATAAGCACAGAAGAGTGAGAGTATTGATTGAAAAATATCCTTTGAAACAGCGTGTACAGGTCAACAGCAAACAAACCAACATTCACCACAAGTGTATCCATACTACACATGGCACCAACTTTTTAATACCTAATAAAATAATAGTGGTAAATACAAATAATGGTCTTTTACATCTGTAGCATCCAGCTCGGCATTGTCATCAATGCTGGGCACAGTGATCACACCCATGCTGATCAATGGGAAGTCATAGGGGTTGTTGGTGATGAGACACATTTCTGAAAAGGAATGAAAATAGTGTGAACATGTGTTTCTATTAATTCATTTAGCAAAGCTTTATTGTCACTTGTGGCTCATACTGTATCCTGTGAAAAGTGACCTAGCCATGCACCCAACTCAGACTTTTCAAAATGATCAGCATTCGATCATGCTCGTTTAAGCACGGCTTGGTGTCTGTTTCAGTAGCACTTACCAATAATCTCAGGTTTGTGGTTGGTCATCATCTGGAAGAAGATATGATAACCTCTCTCCAGTGCAAGCTGGTAGGTCACTCTGGACTTCTCCAGCAGATCTGTATGGGTTATGTTTTGTACAGAATTCATAGTTTCAATGTACGCAAAGTTGCTTTACAGAACAAAATAATGAAAAAGGTTTTAGTAGAAAAATAAGAAAAAAGTCAAACACGTCAAAATGTAATCATAAAATTAACACATAATGTATCTTATAACTTCATACTCACACGTCTCAATATCAGCACTGGCCAGTTTACCAACTCCGTTGAAATGGATTCTGATGAATTTACCCTGTTTGATTGATATAGCACAATTATTTGCGTTCCTCTACACATTGTGGAATTATGGTATGTTTTCTCATAAAACGTTATTTTACACTTACAAAGCGAGAGGAGTTGTCATTCCTCACAGTCTTGGCATTACCGTAGGCCTCCAGCAAGGGGTTGGCTGCGATAATCTGGTCCTCCAGGGAGCCCTAAAATGTAATAGACATCACCCAGTTTAAGAGCTGGTCAGCTAAGTTGCATAGTGTGCTTTATTTTTTGTTAATGTTAAAACCTTGTATATATACCTTGATTTTACCAGAGCTACCTGCACCCTCTCCTCCGCCACCGCTAGCAGCTGCCGCTGTAGCAAAGTACTGGATGACACGTTTGGTGTTGACAGTCTTTCCAGCACCGGATTCTCCACTGGTTAATAATGTGAACATTCATAGAAACAGTTTAACATCATTATGTACAAAGTTGTTGTTAATGCCTAGCCATTGATGATGGAAACTTACGTGATCAGGACAGACTGGTTCTCTTTGTCTGTAAAATGTAAAGCAAACTTTTAGTCATGGATATATGGATGAAATTGTCGTCATGGATATACAGCACGAAAGACATTCTGAATACATTAGTTTGCATTGTCCCAACTGGTACATACCCATCAGCATGAACTGAAAGGCGTTGTCAGAGACAGAGAAGATGTGGGGTGGAGCCTCAATCCTCTTCTTGCCTCTGTAGGCGTTGACAACCTCCTGGTCGTACACTGGGAGCCACTTATAGGGGTTCACAGTGGCACAGAACAGGCCAGAGTAGGTCTGAAGTCGAGAAGCGAGAGAATGTTAACATCACACAACATAGCAGATTACAGTCACGACATGCAAAAGGCATTAACTCTGGCATTGTTCACTTCAGAAACACGACTTTGTTTGCATTTGTTTTTTTCTGTTATTTCGAGCCGATGGTATAACTTTTCTTTCATGCAATAGCGTACTGCTCTCAGCATGTAAAAAAGCTTACGTAGATCATCCAGGCTGCATAACGCTCTTTGAGGTTATACAGGACGGTGGCTTCAGTGAGGTGGGTCATCATGGCCATGTCCTCAATCTTGTCATACTTGGGAGGGTTCATAGGGGTGACATCCGCCTCAGGGACAGTTCTTGTCTAAAAAAGAAGCACAAATTCAGAATATAGGCTTGTGTGAATTGCTATTGTTGCCACTATTTTATTTTATACACAACTCGACCTACATCCTTCTTGTCCAGCGTTTCCACGGTGACTTTGCCACCGTCCTTGCTGATGATCTTACACTTGAGGTACAGCTCTTCCTTATCCGCCACATAGGCTGCAGTTTTGGCATCAAACGGCGCAGACTGAGATTCCATTCTCTCCTTCTCTGGCTTACGGAGATAAATGGCAGCCTTGCCGTACTGCTTCATCTCTTCGTCCGTACTCATGGTGGCGGCTTTCTGACATTTGAAGACATTTGAAGAGGGAACAAGTGAGCATTCAGTTCAGTAGTTCGCAATATAAGAATATCAGGCGCACAGTTCTGCTGGAAATTAGTCTATAGAAAGCAATTACAGCACTCACTTCTCATCCATTTAGGGTTGTTTGTTTTCACCAAACAGGTAAACAACTTTACCAAAATGTTCACTCACAGCAGCAGAATGAAAGTGATGTTTTGCCTAAACAAACTTGCTGTTATCTATGTTGTAAGATGATAAGAGTGCCCCTCACTTTACATAGGCGTGATCTATTTACTTTGTTTTACGCTGAAAAAGTCCTACTATTTGTTTCTGCTGCTGCTGCTGCTGAGGGTAAACATGAACTAAACAGAAATACATTCATAGAAAGTCTTCCTTTCTATAGGCGTAGACAGACACATAGAAGCTGTTAATGCCTTTGCTGACTTGAGATCTGAGCAGGTCATGGTAGGACTGTTCCTGTAGCTACAGTATAGCAATGTAGGTTCAAAAGAATAATTATGAATACTCACTTGTCCCCTCTACCAGTAGCAGTGAAACCTTGATTGCAACCCCTAAGAGTGAAACAAAAAAAATCAAATTCATCATTTCAAACATCTTCAATTTAAATTATTTCCTGGAAAGATTTGAATTTCAACTCTATTACATGCAATAGTTATTCTTTATTCAATTTATGTGTCAATGTATTATTTTTTTGTACTGACACAATGCTAAAGCAAATCATCTAATACACTCAGAGGTAGCTAGCCGAACCATGCTCGTTTTAAATAATAACTCTAGTACAGGTAATAGTCCATGCAACGCAAATTATTATTTAACAAATCATTATCATAAGTGAAATATCTATAAATAGAAATGGATAGAGCAAATCCCAATGTGGCCCTTATGAATAAATAAACAAATAGTGTGTGTGTGTGTGTGTGTGTGTGTGTGTGTGTGTGTGTGTGTGTGTGTGTGTGTGTGTGTGTGTGTGTGTGTGTGTGTGTGTCATTTAATATATTTATATGACTTAATATTGCTACCATCTCAGATATTCTTTAATAGTTCTATGAAGGACAAGAAGTCTCACTCACCCAAATGAAACTCTGAGAACGTCTGCAGCGCATCAACGGTCTCAGCGTGTTTATATCAGTTGCTAATTGCATGCTATGCAGAAATTAAAAGTAGGAATGGCCTTTAAAGGCCTTCTGGTTGACACTGTGATAGCATCCGCATAAGCCAAATCATTCCCATAAACTTGTGCATCTTTGAGATGCATGCCCATGCCAGATGATATAAAAATAGCATAATGGCATGGTGGTGGTCCGGTGCTGCTTTTGGTATGACAGCAATCACAGCATCAGTTGTCACATATAATATTTTAATATTCAGTGAGGGAAGTAAATATGTAGTGAATTTACAAGACTGGTATTTTCACGTCAAGTCTTCACCCTTCCACTGCAGTTCAGAGGAAATTTAACATAGTTTATCGTAGTTTATGGCAGATTTATGGCACTGGCTTTAATTCAGGAGCAAAGAGCATTTGATCTCTCCACAAACTTGAACCTGCACCAAAATGTGTCTCACGTCATTTCTATTCCCTGTGCTCATCCCGTTTCATTTCAGCATTACATTTCATCACATAAATACCTTCATTACCAGACACCATGTTTAATGGACTCACAGCCTCTCTCACACAGCTGATACAGTCCAGGTTTGTGGTCACAGCCCCACATGATTTAGCAGGGTGCCCAGAAAAAGACCATTGCAGTATCAAAACAACAAACTACAAAAATGTATTTATTGGATGGGTCTTTCAGTGCCCTCATGACGCTCAGTGACATGATGATGTTGCTGATGTCTGTATTCGTTTTTACGAATATTTTATGAATATTTTTCATCAATCCCCTTCATGACACATTCTGAAAGCAGACTAAACAGCACAAAAGATAACTCTCGGCTTTCAATCAACGCACATGGTATCTTCAACGATCTGAGATCTTCCGCAACCAGTGATGGGCAGTAACGTATTACAAGTAGCTAAGCTACCTAGCTTAACTACATTTTCCCGTAACTTGTAGTGTAGCTTACTACAATGTTCTGGGGATAGCTTGTAGTGTAGCTTTGCTGCATTTTTAATTAGTAACAGGTAGTGTAGCTTACTACATTTTCCCACCCACATTTTTGAATTCCACCCATTTCCAACCGGTAGAATTTATTTGTATACCACCTGTCATGACAAAATGCAGCTCAAAGTGCATTACAGACCAGAGGATAAAAAAGAAGGGAAAAAAGCAAGACAAAACAAACAACACATTGTTGTTGTTGTTGTTTAGAAAGTTGTAAACTAAGTTGAGATATACTGTATATGTAGTGTTGATGTAGCAAGCTACTTTTGTCGTGTAGCTTGTAGTGTAGCTTGCTACAATTTTCTGGGGATAGCTTGTAGTGTAGCTTAGCTTGATTTTCTCAAGAGTAACAAGTAATGTAGCTTACTACATTTTCCCAGTAACTTACCCATCCCTGTCCAGAACCCAAGCACGACATGACACAGGACATACTGGACAATAGAACTCAAGACACCACACACAATATGGCCACATATTCTCATTCCCATAATAATATTTATCTGTCAGCGATCTCCATATATTGGCATGACAGTCATGGGGGGGATCAGATAGGAATGTCCAAACCTTTCCACATAATGGCACAAGGGGATAATCTAACAGTGGTCCGCTGAAGGTGCTTAGAACACCATAGGCAGCACTATGTCGAACAGCAGAGAGAGTAACAGGGAAATTGGGTTAGGTGTCAAAGACGCCTGGTTTCACAGTTAACTGTGAATGGTGACCAATTAATTAAACTAAAAAGCAGCACATCTCCAAAGTGACATGTGCTGCTGTTTTTGAAAACCCTTCACCTCAAACACCCTCACTCAACCCCTTTCTGACGACTTTACAGCATGCAAACCATTTAGCCATAAAACTATAACTCTATTAATAAGCCACATTAAGGAACTGTAAATGATACTTCCAACATTCAGCCCGTGTATGGCATGAATGAGGTGAACTTGCTTCGTGACATCTGTGGCTGGACATTAAATTTAATCACTGCTGACTGCATACATCATAAATATAACTAGGAGGGTGGAACGGTGCTGGGTTTCTTCACTTGGTGTCAGCATATCTAGCCAAATAAATTATTTGAAAAGGCTTAATCTTCAGAGCTGGATATGACAGTACATTAAAGTACATTGCTCTGATGATAGCCCACACACTCTGTCTAAATAGGTCATTTCATGCATGTGTGGCTGAGGTTAATGTTTGGCCCTTGCTTACTGCCTAGTAGTGTCATACAGTACGGCAATTCAAAATATCCTAGTCAGTGACTTACATCCTAACGGCATTCAAAGCTACTCTTTTAATACATAAACAAACAGTTGATTCAGATTTTTTTCATGAAGATGAAACTGTCGATTTGTCCATTTTATTAAGAAGAATCCCATATGGGTGAAAAAAACGTTCCAAGAGGTGCCACTCTTGAAAGTGGCACCTTTCATACATACGTCACTTTACAAAAAATAATATGGGCTCCATTTCTGTCACACGCTAAACCGCTTATCCCAAACCCCTTATCTCTATTTTACTTTTTTTAAATAAACTTTTTTGGAATATTTCAACATGCCAATTTACTGACACGTTGTGAGCTTGTAGACTGGCCATTTTAACTATTGAAAAAAATGTTTTTTTTTTTTTTTTTTTATTTGTTTTAAAAGGTAAAGAAGTTAAGGGATAATGGGTTTAGATGTGACGAAAATCTACGCCTTTGGATCTTATATCTGTTTTGTATGTCATATATAATTCTGATAAATTACAAAACTATCATTATATATAGTATTTCAAAAAATACATTGGATCTTATATTAACTTTATTCTCGTATATGAGGATTGTAAGAGTTTGCATATGAAGATTTTTCCATATGTGAAACCTGCGATCTGTGGACCTGGATCCAGCTCTTCAAATAGTAAAATCAACATTACAGAAGTATTAACTGTAGTCCTCTGACATGTCATTATTTCATTGCAAATGTGTGTTTCTTGTTGCTATTTAATGCAAACACTCTATGCTATATCACATTACGGACATCAACACATATAGGCCCTAATGCAAAGTATACTTGACTGACATCTCAGAGAAGCAATCCGATCAAAATCGGATTCACACACGCACACGCACACACACACGCACACACACACACACACACACACACACACACACACACACACACACACACACACACACACACACACACACACACACACACACACACACACACTATGGCGTTATTGAATTAATTAATTTAGGCCTTAGAGACCATTTTGAAAACACATGGTCAAAGTATTACAATAACAGCACTTAAATATCTCATGGTTGCCTGTATTGGCAATTAGCTGAGCTGACTGTTAAGTTGTTATTTCGCAAGACTGTCAATAGTGTAAGTTTAATGCCTTTAATGCCAATTAAGTGAAATCACTTACTATACCTTTAAACAACCATGGTGTCCTTTTTAGAGCTCCCAGTGGTCTACCAACCATGTTAGTAACTTATCAATGGTTTGGCCTTCAGTGGTGTGTAGAATGTGTTTTCTGTAACTTGCTGGACTCCATAATTAAGTTCATGCATTTCTTATGCAACATGGCTGCCAATTACCAGGTCAACATCTGTACGGAGTTGAAGACAAAATAACTGCTACATCCTGTTCTAGAGACCCATATGGAAAAAAATGCCTATGGGTCCAAATCAGAGGTGATGTAATATTGTAATGTGGCACAGGGGATGGCACTGCGCTGTATATAAGACAAACTTTAACAATGGGTTTAGAGAAGTGGGGAGTGGGGACGTTGTCAGAGAGAGGATGGCGGTCTTGAGGCCTTCTTTAGACGTTCAACTGACGTTGATGTTGTTCTCTACCTTCTCTCCTTTATTATCTTCCTCCTCTTCCTCTTCTTGTGAGTTACAGGCATCGTCTGATCCCTACAGAATGTCCAAGTCTGGAGACGTGCTTCTGGGTGGTTTGTTTCCGTTCCATCTGGCCTCTGTGTTCCCTGAGCTGACTTTCACACAGCCCAGGGAACGGAAGCCCTCCTGCAGTCGGTGGGTATCACTAACAGCCAGCGAGAGAACACCCTCCTTGTTTTGTTTTGATGTATCGGAACATGATTGTACAGTATATCTCTACAAAGATAGAACATTGGGTGGGAAAGCTTCTTAGAACATGTGTTTGCATTGATCTAGCATAGTTATGATTGACTCACAAGCTCTTTAAGTATTTATAGCCGATACATGTATAAGCAGAATTGTACTACCACCGTTGGATATAACAACCTTACTGTAACAGATTTTTTCAGTAACTTCTGACGTAATTCCTTACATTTCCCATATTCCACAACCAGTGTTGGGCAGTAACTAATTTTAGATTACATATTACTGTAATATTATTACTTTTGCTCCAAAAAGTAAAGTAACGAGATTACTCTGCAAAAATGGGTAATAAGTAACGCATTACTTTGCAAGTAACGCCAAGTTACTTTTTTAAAATGAGCTTGCAAAAATAGAACAGATTTACAAGCTATCGACAGGTACTGTAACAACAGAGATGTGCAGCAGATTGTAGATCCAGTCCACACGCTGCATCCTGCACACAGTTATGTACACTGCAAATCGCTTGCTGCTTTATTTTGTATTTTATTTTTAAATACAAGACCTCAACTGTCTTTGAAAACAATTGTGAAAAAGTTTAAAAAGTCAAAGAGACAGATTTTGTTGGCTTTGTTTTCAGGTGCAGTTTGTGGGATTGGAGACTATTATTATTCCAATAAATTGGATTCAGTTCTAAAAAGAGCTCGCTAAACAGATTATGTTGTACATCTCTATTTTTTCAAAGGCAGTGTTGAGAACTTGGGAAAGTAATAACGTAATATGTAATATATTACTCTTTGATTCCAGTAATAAGTAAAGTAATGATATTACTTTGTCTAAGGGGTAACGAGTAAAGTAAAGAAGTTACTTTCCTAAGTAATATTGACCAACACTGTCCATAACAGCGTTAGTTATTGTAGCAGCATTGCAATAGCGCTGTTTAATAATATTTCATGAGGAATTGGCTTCAACACGAGCTCATTAGATTTATATGTGATTTATTAATTATGATCAGATTGAAAAGTACAAATATAGGCCTCCTTCTTATAGCTGCCTTAAAAATCGCAATCAAATAGACAAATAACGGTTGAGGACATAGTAACATTTTTGATGAGTGAACACCCCTTTGTGTATGTCAAACAAGTAAAGTAAAGTAACACCCTTACTTTCATAACTTAGCAGCGAGTAACGTAACATGCTACCTATTCAGAGAAGCAACTATAACTATAATTCCTTACTTTTTAAAATAACTTCCCCAACACAGTGTATAAGCCATATTCACTTTCACATATGTAATTTAAAGGTATAGCATTGTTTGTGTGACAGTCACTCATAAAACAACAACAAAAAATAATCTGTATGGAGACTCAAGATTTCTGCACGACAGCAATAATATTCAAGGCTACAATGTAATTGTGTGTGTCAGTTTTTCCGTTACTATATTCAGACTTGCACAGACCATGTCCTTTGCCGTCGCTGAGATCAACAGCAACCCCAGCCTGCTCCCCAACGTGACTCTGGGCTACCGTTTCTATGACACTTGTGCCACGGTTGGAGTTTCATCCGGCTCAGCCTTGTCACTGATCAGCGGGAGAGAGCAGCAGTTTACACTGGACCAGAACTGTGTCGGCTCTCCTCCGGTACTTGGAATTGTGGGTCCTAGCACCTCAAAAGGTTCTATTGCCATCTCGAGAATTTTAGGTGTATACACAGTGCCCATGGTAAGCGTTCTACTCCTATCCCCTTTCACCAAGTCTAAGCCTAAGTGTTATTTAATTCTGCTTATTTTGAAAATAATTCATGTGGCCTTTTTGCAGTTCATACAAAAAGAGGAAAATAGTTCGCACACCGTATAGTAGCTCCCAGGAAACTTTATTTGGAGTAGAGACACAACGTTTCGACCCTACATGGGTCTTCGTCATACAACGTTATCATACCTGACGAAGACCCATGTAGGGTCGAAACGTTGTGTCTCTACTCCAAATAGTGTGCGGACTATTTTCCTCTTTTTGTACGTTCGACTTTTTTTAGTTCAGCACCTGTGAAATTTATTAGAGATGTGCGTACTCCACCTCTGTTTCACTTTTTGCAGTTCAGGCAGTTCGAGACATGACAGAACATATAACGTGTTTTTTTTTTTTTATGAATGCCTTATTTCATCATTACACGCATTAGACTAGCCAATTAATAACTGGCCTTTTTTCCTTTGTATTCAGTGTAAAGTGACTGCCGATATAGGCCATGTGTTTTACAGGTCTGTTGGTTCATGGTGCAGAGTGAATCGCCTCTGTCAATTAGTACCTGTTATTAATATTAAAGGACCTCATATAATAGGTCCTCACTAATGTACATGATGAAATACCACTATTTTTTCTACTCAGTCTGTGTCTCACAGGAGGGCTGTGGGCAGCTCATAAACATGTGCACCAATGACATCAACGATGGGGAATCCAAGCTAATAGAAACTGCAGGCTTTCTATTCCTGAATATTATTATTATTCACCCAATAATAAAAATATAAATATCTTTTCAAAAGCCTATTGTTACAAAAACATCTGCAGAACGATGGGCCATACCAACACATTCCAACCCTTCACACTTCACAGTACGCATGATCTAGGACAATACGGAAGAGATATTTCCTGCTTTTATTTATTTTTTTTTTTTTTTTTTTTTTTTTTTTTTTTTCAGATAAGTTACTATGCTGGTTGTTCCTGTCTGAGCGACCGGGCTCAGTTCACATCCTTCTTCAGGACAATACCAAGTTTTGTCTTCCAGGTGAACTTCTATGACCAAAGATGTGTTCTTTATCGATCAAAGATGTGTTCTAAACGATCAAGTTTCACAACCTGGAAAACTCAAACCCATGTGTTGGGCAACTTTGATGATGCGTATCGAGGGCGACTATATTCATACTATTCAACTTTCCACATGTTTTTGCTAGGACTTTTTAAATCCATTACATTTGTATTTCATTTCAAAAGCAATTATTTAGCCTACCGTTGTGGCTGAAAGTATTGGCACCCTTGCACATAAAGACCAAACAAATCACATAAAGACCAAACAAATCTATGTAAAATAAGTTGAAATTGCCAAAAGTAGTTGGTGTCTCAAATTCTTCATTAAACTAATAATAACACAAGAACACAGTTTAATCATAACTTTATGTCATTTTTAAAATAATAAATAGAAAATTACTGTGCAAAGGTTTTGACACCCTTTGGCACGCATTGAAGGTCTGAAGGTCAGCTTGAATCTGTTTTGCAGTTGTCCGAGGTTGTTCTGCCACCTTTCAAACAATTCTTTGCTGCAATATTTGGTCCGTATTTCTCTTACGGCCTCTTCTGGGGAGATTGGCTACTGTACCATGAGCCTTAACTTTTTGATAAGATTTGATAAGATACTTAATTTGACTTAATGTACTTACATTGTAAAAACAGATAAAGAGGTGGGAGATTAAAAAAAAGACTATTAAAGCAGGGCATGTTTGGAAATGTAACCGTTGAAATCCGTCACACTCCTCTGATCTAACCTAACATTTCCCACTCAGGTGAGAGCTATGCTCCAGACTATGAGAAGGTTCCAGTGGACCTGGGTAGGACTGTTGTTCAGTGATGATGATGCTGGCCGTGACGCCGCCCAATTATTCCATTCTGGTCTGGACCAGTCTGGTCTGGGTTGTGTGGCTTATTCAGAGGCTCTGCCCTTCCACAAAGACCTGGATAAACTCCAGAGGATCGTCTCTGTGATGAAGACGTCCACAGCTCGTGTTGTCTTTGTGTTTGGATATTCGACCTATATTTACAATGTCTTGGATGAGGTTGGTGTTAAAATACGAGTTAAGAGGACGTTAATGTAGCGTTCCGTAATAGAAAAAACTAACACTTTACTTGAAGGTCCCCTTTATAATGATAATCATAATAATTCATATTATTATGAATAATTATAAGTTCATTTATACTGCATTATAACACTTAATAAATGTCCGTAACCATATTAGTCATAATGCGTTGTTATGCTCAAAGAAACAGCACACTTAGTCTGTTATAAAGGCACAAATAGAAATGATGTACATTATGCATTATAACCCATGTGTTTATTAAATGAAATGTCTATAACATGCTATAAGATGGCTGTGAGCCTGTTACTGTAAGTAAAGTGTGCAGATATTCATGTTCATGTCTGTAGTTTATATTTTGGTAAGATACTAATTAATGATACATAAACCTAAAGGTCTCAAAGCCATTTTATAGCATGTTATTGACGTTTATAAGACACTATTTCATTTACTAAACACATTGATTATAATGCATTATGAAGCAGTACATCATTTCTATTTGTGCCTTTATAACAGATGTGATGATAGGTATAATGTGCTGTTCCTTTAACCATAATAATGCATTATGACTAATAGTTATGTTATACTAACAGTTACAATATGTTATGTAGTATGAATGAGCTTATAATGCATTATAAAGGCAACCTTCTAGTAAGTGTTACCGAAAAATGCAATAGAAGGATCTAAAGTGGGAATGTATTAAAAGGCAATGCCTTTCATGTCTTTCTAAACAATGAACAGGTGATTAAGCAGAAGGTGACAGGTCTGCTATGGATCTTCCCTGCTACTGCAGGGTGGTGGGAAGACCCAAACCTCCAGTCTCCTGAGTACCGGCCATACCTCAGAGGCATGCTGGGTTTTTCCATCCGTCGTGGTGAGATACCAGGTCTCAAAGACTTCTTGTTAGAAATACGTCCTGACAATGGCCATGGAGATAACATAGTAGGTTTTCTGTTTAATTTGATTTTCATATTTAAAGTATATATAAACAATAAATCTCAGGATTTTATTGGGATTTTTTCCTTCTTTTTCTTCTTTATCTTAGACTGTTTACTTATTAGATCACCTCCTGAAAATATCTATTATCTACGACAACTATAGGAGCTGCAGTGGCCCTTTAAAAATCATTGTCCTCATAGACACCACCAGTCCTCCATTTTTCCTTAATCAGAGGCAGCTCAGCGAGGCTCTTCCTGGTTGGCTAAGAAATACTCCCGCCTGGACTATTTGTTAGCCAATATGGATTTCTTTGGAGGCCTACTGAAGCCCCAAGAAACGTCAAAAAGGCAGGATTTTTGGAGATGATCTAATTAAAGGTAGGGGAAGTGATTTGAAATTCATGGTGTAGTACCAGCCTGGTGCACTAGGGGCCCCCAAAAGTAGCTACACTATGTGAACCTGCTGCTCTCTCCTGATTGGAGGAGAATTGTGGTGACCTGGGGAACTTTTATTAGCTCCTCTGCTAACGTGGGGGAGGGGGGAACTCCATATGTGGTTTCCACACCTTATAATAGAGCATTTTAACAGAAAAAAAAATATTTTTTGGGTGATATCTGACAAAAGTGAAATCACTTCCCCTATCTTTAAAGGAAGACTTCATGAAAAACAATACAAAACAATGCAATTATTATTTTGACCATACAATTACATATAGGGGCTTTAATTGTATGCATTTAAAGGTCTCAATGAATTGTATACATAGGACCACAATGGACACAGTCTTATAGGACGTTGCATGTTGTGTTGCACCCTTGTATAATGTGTTGTACCACTGTACTATTGCAAACTGTTAAGTATTGTAAATGGTCAACCAACTATTCAATCATTTTAATTGTATTCACTGGTGTTCACACAATGAGAGCATTGTGTTCCTCCAGTGGAGGCATTAGGGTTCATCAGCCATGGGTGCCGATATCAAAAGGGCCCTCTCAGCGTGCGCTCACACATGCGCGTGCAGAGGTGTTTGTCAGATAATTTGGATCGTTTGGGAAGGCTCTCTTTTACGGCCTATATTCTCGTCCTATCCCACCTTGACTAATAAAATTCAACAAGCAACATTACATTATAAGGTTGAATACTAATAGCCAGAAAATTATAACAAGAGTCTACCAATCAGCCAGCTATGGATAAGCAGGTGAAGATGAATGGATGTATTTAGATAAATGTATTTTGATAGATGAATACAGACATCCCACCCTAGAAAAAACTAAAATATATTAACATTTAGGGCTATGCCACACATGATAAGTGATTAACATATCCTAACATAGATTATATGGTTGCAGTGGCTGTTTTTTTAATCAGTAGAGTCAGTAGGATTGTTATTTGCTTACAGTTCCTGTCACCTATGTTTTAAAGCTAAATTAAAATATATGATAAACACATAAGATAAGCATATTAAGGTCTTTGTGATTTTATATTGAGGACTTATAAATAGCTCTTGATTATATTAAGATTATATTGTATAAATATAATTGATTATATATAGGCCTAGAGTAAAATAGATTATACTGTGCAAACAGACTGAGATCATGTAATTAGCTCCATATACACAGCTGTGTCGTATTCCATATTATAAGAACGGGAATCCCCGATATGCACGCATGGGGCACAGAGACAGTGCATGGAGAAATGCGAAAATTTCCCCTCTCCTTTTGTGTGATAAATGCATACTATAAACGCATGACCTATATAGCAACTGAAAATATACTTGGATATACTTGGACCACACTTGGAATTATTGAAATCGGGTGAGAATGGCCTGAGAGTTTTTAGATTGGAATCTCAAAAAAATCTCGGCGGACTTTCAAAAGGTAAGCACAGAGTCGAGCAGCAGCAACAACTCCGTTCTCTTTAAGTGGCCAGTCCAAGGGCGGCCATTCTACATGGACTTCTATTGAGGATCGGGACAATAAATAGGGACCAACATGCTGCACAAACAGCTCTCGAGCGCTTAGTTTCTGATGCCTCAATGTCGCAGCTTTGACACTAGCCATCTTTGTACGTCTGACTGTAATAAGGTTGCTGTTTTTTAGATGAAAGTAAAGTGACATTAGCTCATTTCCCGTATGCTGCTCGCGTGGGCCCCACGCGACAAGATATATTTATAAAAGGAGAAGGAAAAAAGTCTGTTTGGGCCTCGGGGCCCCCCTAGAGTGGCGATGGGGCCCATGGGTGCCACGCACCCACGCACCCATTATAAATGACGCTAGTGATTGTGTTCCTCCAGGTGAGGCAGTTTTGGGAATACACATTTCGGTGTAAATTTCCACCTCTTCCATCTGGGTGGATGGATGCTGGTGGAAAGGTGTGTACTGGAGAAGAGGATTTAGGGAGAGCAGAAACAACGCTGTTGCGTGTGTCTGACCTCAGGGGAGAGTATAACGTGTACAAGGCAGTGTATGCTCTGGCCCATGCCCTCCATGACATGCTGCAGTGTGTGCCAGGAAGAGGGCCTTTCCCCGGGCACAGCTGTGCCACTTTGCAGACAATACAGCCATGGCAGGTGGGATATTAACTCACAGACAGTCGGGTTTAATATTTCTTTCAGAAGAAATGTTTATTATTCTGCTCCTCACAATTGCTAGCTTCTCTATTACCTGGAAAAGGTCAACTTCACCACATCTGGTGGTGACCCTGTGTCGTTTGATGAGAAAGGTGATGCTGTACCAATATTTGATATACTGAACTGGGCGTGGCTCCCTGATGGAAGCACCAAGATTCACAATGTGGGCGTGGTCAAGAAGACAGCCTCTGGAGATGAAGTACTCACCCTTGATGAAGACAGAATCATGTGGAACTTTGAATCTGCAAGGGTAATTTGAGCTTTCTAAATGTTGACATTGAAATCGTGATGTCCAGAATTTGGCCTCAGGTGAACGCTAAGAAAACTGAAATCATGACCTATAACATCCCCCAAAAACATTATGCTCCCAACTTATACTTAAACTGATGACAATAGACGATTTAAGATTGGTAGAACGTCAAAACCTACAACCTACAAGTAATGAATCGCCACCCGCTTCGACCTCTATCCATGGATTGAATAGGGCATAATCACGAGTAATCACACGATCGAATACAACGAGTAGACGCAGATAACAGATACCCGCTGGGCAAGTAGATATTTTGTATTCATTGCATCGGTGGATCACGGCTACTACTAGTAGGGCGGGGCGAAGGAAGTTTTACTGAGGTTATGGTTAGGGTTAGGTTAGGTTTAGGCATAAGTTTACTGAGGTTAAGTTTAGGGTTGGGGTTAGGTGTAGGCATAGCCTAGTTTTACTGAGGTTATGTTTAGGGTTTAGGATTAGGCTAGGGTTAGGGTTAGACAGTGCTTTATGCGGTTACTAACCCTAAACATAACTTCAGTAAAACTATGCTTCGCCCCGCCCTACTAGTAGTAGCCGTGATCCACCGATGCAATGAATACAAAATATCTACTTGCCCGGCGGGTATCTGTTATCTGCGTCTACTCGTTGTATTCGATCGTGTGATTACTCGTGATTATGCTCTATTCAATCCATGGATAGAGGTCGAAGCGGCTGGAATCGCTCTGTGCTCGATACATAAGCCTTGCGGCCGTCCTACCCTCTCCTACGACGGTAGAACGCGGCTTTTGGCGCCATGTTAACAACGTGGACGAGAGCTGCGCTGTAGAGGAGCGTCACCATGGAAACCAGAGACGCCAGTGGAAGAGGTGGATCCAGCCGGGGTCGCCTGCTTTCTCATTGTCTCGTCGTGTCCAAGGCCTAGATACGGAAACTTAAATTCCCTCTTTACTTTCATCTGGCCTCCGCCTCCCCTCCGTCTTCACCAGCATCTCCATCATCCACACTGACCACCTGCCTTGAGGAGATAAAGGCGTGGATGACTTTCAACTTCCTGCAACTCAACAGCTCCAAGACAGAGGACATACTAATCGGCACCCCACACCAGGTCAAAACTTCACCAATAACCAGCATCACTTTCTCCACCCAGGCAGGGGCGGGTTTACGTTTTACTTGGGGGGGGGGGGGGGGGGGGGCTTCACGCCGCGGCAGCGTCGGACGACCGGACGAGATGAAAAATTAAAAGAAAGAAAAAACACTGCGGTGCAGTCTGGGCTTCAGCCAGCAGGCGCCCTCATTCCCTCCAACTACCCCCCCCCCTCCAAGCACTCTCTGAGAGCAGTCCTCATCAGCTGTGAAGCCTGTGAGTGACGAGTCCGACTGATTGTCAACAATAACCATGCCTGCTGCAGCCGGTGCGGTGCATTTGTAACACAGTACACTACTTCACAATTGAAACAGTGCTAATCAAATTAAAACCTTACCACTGAACGGATTATCTGGATTGTTGGAGTCTACCCTACCCTGGACTGTGAGTACAAGTCAAGCTTATTTTATTTTTGTGCACCTGACCAGACAACCTATCATGCATGCTATTGTGCAGGAAAAGTGTTGTCCATTGAAGGAAACATTCTAAGTGTTTGGCTCATCTCAGGCTATTATTTGTTTAAATATGTTGTGGGAAAATGAAAAGAAATAACCGTTTTTTACCGATATATAATGGAAAACTAACCGAAAATAACTGATTTTTAATCGTGTGCACACGCGCTACGCGCGCGTGCATGGAGGGGCGCACTGTTACTAATTCGCCCGGGGCGTCATAAAGCCCAGAAACGCCACTGCACCCAGGACATCCCTCTCTCACCCATAGTCACCAACCTGGGCGTTAAAATGGACTCCCACCTCTCCTTTGACGCCCATATAAAGCATCTCTGCAAGACCTCATTCTTCCATCTCCGCAACATAGCCAGACTCCACCCCACACTCACCCTGCCAGACGCCGAAAAACTTATCCACGCCTTTATCTCCTCAAGGCTGGATTACTGCAATGCACTACTCACCGGGATCCCTGGCAAGAGCATACAAAGGCTCCAAAATATTCAGAACAGCGCTGCCAGGATCCTGGTGAGAGTGCGCTAATATGAACATATCACACCCATACTCCACTCCCTGCACTGGCTCCCCGTCTCCTTCCGCATCGAATACAAGGTCTGCCTCCTCACCCATCAGTGTCTACATGGCAACGCCCCCTCCTATCTTAAGGAACTACTCGAACCCCCAACCTCCACCCGCTCCCTCCGCTCTGGTCACTCACACTCACTCAAACACAACAGGACCAACCTCCGGACTATGGGTGACCGGGCGTTTTGCTCAGCAGCAGCACGGCTCTGGAACGCTCTCCCGGACCACCTCAGAGCTCCACAGTCCGTGGATGTGTTCAAAAAGGACTTAAAGACTTTTCTTTTTACAAAGGCCTTCTATTAGCCGGTTTTTAAGTTGCCCTGCTTTTAAACTTGCCTTTTTAGCCCTTGCTGTATTGTTTTACTGTATATCTAGCTTTTTTTTTAGCTCCTTTCTTTTCTTTTCTTACCTCATTTGTAGCACTTTGAGATTTGTTTCAAATATAAAGTGCATTATAAATAAAATTTATTATTATTATTATTAATTATCTGCAGCCTCCTCGGTCAGTGTGCAGTGAGAGCTGTTCTCCTGGAACCCGTGTGGCCAGGAGGAAAGGAGAACCTGTCTGCTGCTTTGACTGCATCGCTTGTTCTGAGGGAGAGATCAGCAATGAGACTGGTAGGTTTACATTTTGTAGCAAAGGGCAGTAGCTTATAAGAAGCTATGCGTATGTCAGGGCAGACAGGGAACCCACTTGCAGACAGAGACAATGAGACGTTGTATATAATATGCTTAATATTTATTACTCAAAAGCTCAAAAGTTCATCCAAAGTTCCAGGGAAAAATAATCCAAAAATAGTTCAATCAAATGTCCATAGAAAGCACAATAGGTCTTAGGTCTTCTGGTTGGAGCTGCAGGTGAGGTGGTCAGGCTGGCAGGCAGACACTGAGGAGGAGGAGATCAGAGTTAGAGCAGGCCGGGAGATGTTGAATTAAAGCTAGAGTCCTCACAAACAAACTGACCTACTGAGAGAGGCACAGAGGTGTGCACTGACTGGAGGTAAGTATATCACTGAGCACAGAGTGCAGTCACAGCCAGGTATATACAGTAAGTACCCTCCCAGGTGATTGGCAGATGGAGACCAGCCGGATCATCAGCAGGACACACCTCCCTGGAGTGCAGCTCCAACCTAATGCACATAGAAATAGAAAAGTTAGAACAGGGAGAATCCAGGCTGCCATGACAGCCTATGTCCCTTTAATCTTGTCACCTTTTTTATTTTAGATTCTACGGAGTGCACAAGTTGTCCCGAGGACTTCTGGTCCAGTGCCCAGCGTGACCACTGTGTCCCTAAGATCATTGAGTTCCTGTCCTACCATGAGGCCCTGGGGATCTCCTTAACAACTATGTCACTGCTAGGCACTCTTATCTGTGCCGTTGTCCTAGGGATCTTCATCTATCATAAAGAGACACCTATGGTCCGCGCCAACAACTCAGAACTCAGCTTCCAACTCTTGCTTTCACTCAAACTATGTTTCTTGTGCTCACTTCTGTTCATTGGCCGGCCCAGACTCTGGAGTTGTCAGATGAGGCATGCAGCATTTGGGATCAGCTTTGTGCTGTGTGTCTCCTGTATCCTGGTAAAGACTGTTGTCGTGTTGGCTGTATTCAAGGCCTCCAAGCCTGGTGGTGGATACATCATGATGTTTTTTGGTGCCATGCAGCAGAGAGGAACAGTTCTGGTACTTGCTTCAATCCAGGTGATAATCTGCATAGCATGGCTTGTGTCTGCCTCACCAACTCCTCATAAAAACACACAATACTATTCTGAAAGGATAGTCTATGAATGCAATATTGGATCAACACTTGGTTTTGCAGTGCTACTGGGTTATATTGGCTTACTAGCACTCCTTAGTTTCATTCTAGCATTCATGGTAAGGAATCTTCCAGACAACTTCAATGAAGCTAAGTTAATCACTTTCAGCATGTTGATCTTCTGTGCCGTGTGGATAGCCTTCATCCCAGCATATATCAGCTCTCCAGGCAAATATGCAGATGTAGTGGAAGTGTTTGCTATTCTAGCGTCTAGTTTTGGCATTTTGCTGGCACTGTTTGGACCAAAGTGTTATATCATCATTTTGAAACCCGAGAGAAATACTAAGAAGTCCATCATGGGTCGAGGTGTGGCAAAGACATAGAAGCAGACATTTAAAAATGTATTGGATATAAACTGGGCAACAAAAAATCAGAAATTTAGGGGTTGGACTTATTGGATTGAGTAACAATTGTAAACATGTGGGTTGCACTCCGAAAAATGTGCCAAAATTAAATGCTTGGCATTAAATCTCATTTTGAACTTCAAGTGCTGACAGGTGTGATCATTGAGTGGCATGTGCATGGGTTCTGTCACGTTCCTGACTTTGTTTATGCTCCAAGCAGCAACAACACTCGTGGAAAGAAAGATGTTTGTCCCTTCAGGATAAGGCCTGGTCAATAGGGCAGGGGTTCTCCATGTTTTGGCTATATATTAAAACCACATGTAATAATTAAAGAATGTTCATGCATGCACTATACTAAACATTCACATTTTTCTGCCATTCCTTTTTTTCTTCTTGGAGTTGAGAACCCCTGCAATAGGAGTGGAATCTTCACATATGGAAAGTTTTATATACAAATGTCTTATATGCAAACTCTTAAAAGTGGCACCTTTCATACGAGCCACTTTACAAAAACATACTATACTACTGTATACCTGTATATAGGGTTGGGACTATACTATATATAGGGTTAGGATTTTATCAAGTCCGAGTCCTTATCGAGTCCGGGTCTGGATGGGTCCCTTAATGGGTCACAATATACATTTTCCCCTGTTTTTCTGACATACATCATACATATATCATAGAAGTACATAATAAACACAAATTCAATAATATAAACAGATCAACACCCAACACATCCCCACCTCTAACAAACCCTTTCAGCACCGAATGCTGCTTTTCTTCTAGAGCAGATATTCCTGTCCATCACCTGGGTTTTAGACAAAGCCTTCTTGATCGCAACATCAATCCCCTTGCTGGGATTTTCCGGGCCAGAGTGTGTTTTCTCTCTCTCTCTCTTTCTCTTTCACCATCAAGTGAAGTTTTACTACATTGTATTAGAACTACTGTACCCATGAGCCTTTGCAGGAAGTTACATCATATCTGTACGTGTTCATTGGAAACTGTGACGTTGAATTTTCTGATAACAAATTTTCATATAATGTATATTTCACCATACAACTTTGGGAGAGAACTTTTACAGACTGTGGACGGCATTTTCATTTTCTCCCTATACAGAATGGAATAAAATCATTTTTTAAATATCAGGCTGCTGCATCTCCGTGGACATGTTTGTGCTTCGTCTCCAATCACTTTTTGGGAAGTGTCTATGCTGTTGGGTATTGAAAATTTGTGTTTATCATAGGCTGATTATGTTTGAGTATTCCTAAAATGCTCATAAAACTCAGTACTTTTTGGCTGAAGTACATTTACTCCGATTACATTTTGTTACAGTTTGGCTTTTAGCCTGGTCCTATCTGCTATTGAAGTAATTATAGTCAATTCCGAGATCTTTCTAATGGTCCTCTTAAAGGTTAAATTAGAACCCCAAATGGTCTCCCAATGTTTTTGGACAAATTGACTTCTCACCCTTATCATCCTTATATATTTTCTAAAAATATTTCCAACAATTTGGCCCTTCTCACTTTTTTTTTTTATCTTACAGCCCTAGATCACAGTCCTGGGCTATAAATTAATGCAAGGGAACACCCTGGATTCTGGTGTTCCCTTGCATTACCCTAGGCCGGTTGCCAAACTATGTTGTAGAAACTGTTGCCATCTGGGGGTCACCACCACAGGTTCACATAAAGGTACAATATTATAGTCTTCATTTAAAATCATTGGATATTTAAAGCCATTAAACTCAGGATATTGGTCATTCTTGTCAAATAAACAGAAAACAAGAAAATGCAACAGATCAGCTTACTTGCCAGGGCATTGAGCCATGTCATTTTTAATTGGTTTTATTGCAATGTTTCAACCTTGTGCTATTTAATTAGGCCCTGGGTTAATTAAATGACAGCATTGTTTGTGTGTGTGTGTGTGTGTGTGTGTGTGTGTGTGTGTGTGTGTGTGTGTGTGTGTGTGTGTGTGTGTGTGTGTGTGTGTGTGTGTGTGTGTGTGTGCGTGTGTGCGCGTGTGCGCGTGTGTGCGTGTGTGTGTGTGTGTGTGTGTGTGTGTGCGCATGTGTGCGTGTGTGTGTGTGTGTGCACGTGCATGCATGCCCAGGGGCTGCCTCAACTAAAGGACTGTCATTTGGGACATAACTGGTGAGTTGCATATACTGTAGCTTGGGCTTTAATCTTGTTTTGTCTCCCACTTCAGTGGTCACCAGGAGAGTGACCCCCTGGGGTGAGTGTGCGGGACTGACCACTGCTAAGATGCTAACAATATTTTAAAAATAAATGAAAACGGTAAATGAAATTCCACAGCCCTCTCACGTATTAGGAGGACAATATCAGTCACCAGAAAAAAAAAAAAAAAAAGATTGGCTGTTTTTGAATAATCTGGCATGGTTAAAATTGAGTTTTAAGTTATGGGTTTGTAATGTAGGAAGGAGGTGGATACGCTAAAATGAACATCAAATATCTAAATACTGAATGGAGTAACTTATAAACTGTCTGAGGTGTTCACATGAGACTTTTTTTTGTCTTTGAACAAAAAAGCGTTTGAAAATTGCCAGCTCAAGGTGATCTACCAACCCCCCCCCCCCAAAAAAAAAATATAATAATAATAATAATAATAATAGTATATATATATATATATCGTGATCGACGTAATGGGCACCCCTGAGTAGACGATAAAATGACCAAAAGTTTTCTGAAAGTGGAATATCCCTTTAAGAGTAGGTAAATCTACTATGTTACTCCCCACCGCTGGGACCTTTGCCTGTTAGGTCCTGCACGCCTCTGTGTGTTTGTGTATAGGCTCAGATCAGTGTTGTGGAAGATAACGTCACGTCATAAACGTTGGCACAGGGGATGGCACTGTATAAGATACCGAACAACTGGACAGAGGATTTAGAGAGAGAAGGGCAGTCATGAGGGCTTATTCAGAGTTGCAACTGTATTCATACTTGCTATTGTTCTCTCCCTTCTCTCCTTTGTCTTTCTCCTCTTCCTCTTCTTGTGAGTTACAGGCATTGTTTGACCCCGACCGAATGTACAAGGCTGGAGACGTGCTTCTGGGTGGTTTGTTCGCATTCCACTTGGCCTCTGCGTTCCCTGAGCTCACGTTCACACAGCCCAAGGCGCAGAAGCCAACCTGCCGTCGGTAGGTATCACTAACAGCCAGCAAGAAGAACACTCTCCTTGTTTTGATGCATGCAAACGTCCATGTGTACACTACAGTATATGTCTACAGCGATATAGGCCATTTGGGGGGAAACCTTCTCAGCACATGCGGATGATCTTGGGCGAGGCCCTAGGTCATTCTAAATGGAATTTTGAAGATTTTTTTCTACCTGGGGTAAAAAAAAAAATCGGTAACACTTGAAGGTCACCTTTATAATGCATTATAAGACTTGTTATAAATGTCCATAACCATATATGACTCCTCATAACTACATTTATAACGTATTATAATTGTTAGTCATAATGCATTATGATGGTCAAAGGAACAGCACATTATAACTACTATCACTTAGTCACTTATAAAGGCACATATAGAAATGATGTAAAGCGTCACAATGCATTATAACCTGCATTTATTAAACTAAATACTGCCTTATAAATGTCAATAACATGCTATAGGATGGCTTTGGGACCTTTAAGTAAAGTGGGCAGATATTCATGGATCATTAATAGTCGTAATATACTGTAAACTACAGACATGAACATGAAATATGTATATGTATTTCCATGCAGGTTCTTGGAGGTCTCTGGAACTAAAAATGTTGTCCTTGGAACAAAAACCTTGACCCTGAAACTAAAATGTCCCCGGAACATTTTTTTCTCTCTCTGGAAATAAAATGTTGTCTCTGGAACTCAAATGTTAGGTCCCTGTAAAATATTCACACTATTTCAAAAATTGCAGATGCACAAGCTTGTACAAGCTTGCTGATCTGCTATATTTTTTTTTTAATAACTAAAAACACTAAAGGGGTCCCAGTACAGCAGGGGTTCCCACACTTTTTTGACTTGAGAGCTAATTTCAAAATGACCGGCTCAACAAGATCTACACATCAAAAATGTGATTGTTCCATTACTGAAAATCCATTTCAAGACTCCCTAGAAAGTAGGAGTTTTGAAATGGTTGGTGATGGTGTTACTTACTGACATAGTGTTTAAGAATAATGCACTTCTGAAAACTATAGGGGGAGAATTGGAAGGTTTTCCTGAAAATGCTATTAATGACGTTTGAAAACAGTATTTGAGGTTTGAGTTGACAGTTTGTGAACTAAGAACTTTCACATTTTTGTCCACAATTGGGAAAGAACTGGCAAAACGTTGGTCAAAATAACAATTATTCTCCATTTTCTAATTGTCTGGACCCTTGAAAATTATGTAATTCAGATGTTTAAATATAATTTAGTACTCTCATTTTAACACTCTCAAGAGTTACAGATCTATAACAGTCCAAATGCTGGGAGGGCTGTCATGTGATCTACCTGCACGGCCTGTGTGATCTACTGGTAGATCACCATCTACCTTTTGGGCACCCCTGCAGTACAGAATGGATTAAATACAGAGACGCAACGGTTTCCGCCACAGCCGTGATGGCGTTCGAGGTTACAGTGTAATTGTGCGGCGTTTTAGGTTTTCCGTTGGAGTATTCCGATTGGCACAGACCATGGCTTTTGCCATCCACGAGATCAACAGCAACCCCAGCCTGCTCCCCAACGTGACTCTGGGCTACCGTTTCTACGACACCTGTCTGACGGCTGCAGTCGCGTCGGGTTCAGCGTCATCTCTGGTCAGTGGGAGAGAGCAGCAGTTTACACTGGACCAGAGCTGTGTCGGCTCTCCTCCAGTACTTGGAATCGTGGGTCCTAGTAGCTCAAAAAGTTCTGTCGCCGTCTCTAGAATATTAGGTGTGTACAAAGTGCCCTTGGTAAGTTTCCTTTCCCCGTTCACTATGGCCTGTTTTATTGAATTTTCAATTGGCTATTTGCGAATAAATGTCAGGGATTGAACTCTTGGTGTATGTTATTATGGGTTCTGTGTGCTTTTATATTATAGTTTTGCCATTGTATTTCCTGTATTTCCATCTTGAGTTCTACCGTGACAATGAATGTGGGCTTTCTGCAATTTGAAAGACATATATTATGTTTTATGAACGCCCAAGTGCAGTGGTTTTCAACCAGTGGCCTGGTGACCACCAGTGCTCTTGAAAGTCTAAAAATGAATCCAAATAGGCTACACATTGTTTTTTTTTTTTTTTTTCCCAGATAAGTTATTATGCTGGTTGTTCCTGTCTGAGTAACCAGATTCAGTTCCCCTCCTTCTTCAGGACAATGCCAAGTTCTGTCTTCCAGGTGAACTTCTATATCCATAGACCTGTTGGTATCTAATAGTTAATTTTTCACAACCTGAAATACTGAAGGAGGGCACTATTTCCACACGCACTCCAAAGGGCAATTTTGCATAATGCTGTCGGGCCGAAATCACCTCATCACCTTTCTCCATATTAAAGCTTTTTTTTTTTTACAAAAGCAATCTGTCACATACAAGTAGCAAATACAGGTATAGCAAATCTACAAGCTCTACACATGGTGCACTGTGACAGATCTTCTCACAGCTTCAAAATGTATTTAATTGTGAACTACCATACCGTATGTCCAAAATATGTTTACCTGTACTGATTTTGAACATTTAAAAAGGAAAAAGTAAACTAGGGAGAAAAAAATATATTTTCTTAATATTTAACAAATAGGTGATCTACCCCAATGCTTCTAGAATGTACAGTAGATCCCTCAAGCTACTGTATATACTCTGGTTACAGGGAGTCTCCATAAAACCCTGTTTTACTGACTTTTTTGAATGAGAAAATGCTCAGTGGGTAATTACGTTAAAATCTTTAATCAGATTAATCATCAAATTTAATAAATGCCATTAACTTATTTTTCAACAGCTTTAACACTAACACTCACACACACACACACACACACACACACACACACACACACACACACACACACACACACACACACACACATCAGGACTCATTAGGATCGTTAGAAGGAGTTTCATTCGGAACGTGTTCCTTCCACACGCTATGTCCAGGGGAAAAGAGGGCACCTTGGACTCCTCATGCATCGAAGGAAGCATGAGGGCAGTCTGAAGCTTAAGGCCCCATGTTGGTGGAGGCTGTGTCCATGCCCAGGATCGCATTAGGTAATTGGCGCTGTGTGAAAAATAAAATGGGTTACAACATTGTGGGTTCCAATTTTAGGAAAAGGAAAAACAAATATCACATAGACCAGGGATTTTCAACAGGTGGTCCGCGGGCCACTAGTGGTCCTTGAGAGGGTTCCAGGTGGTCCCCAGGCTAAATGATGGAAAGTTGGTTAACCAGATGTAACTCTTGAGAATGTAAAAATGAATGAATGAATGAATGAATGAATGAATGAATGAATGAATGAATGAATGAATGAATGAATGAATGAATGAATGAATGAATGAATGAATGAATGCCAATCTGAATTAGCACTATTTAATTAAGAAGTCTACACTGTTTTGTTTGCAAAATCCAGCCTGGAATTGTCAACAAAACCAAAAGAATTCTTTAGTTTTAGGTCTTTGGGGCTAAAATGTCATCAAATTGTGGTCCGTGGCTCAAATGCTGAATAAATGGTGGTCTCTGGTGTCAAACAGGTTGAAAACCCCTGACATAGACTGTGGCCTGCGAGCCGCCAGTTACGAACTAACCTAAGTAGATTTCCGTTTATTCCTCGTCCCTCTCAGGTGAGAGCTATGCTCCAGACCATGAGGAGGTTCCAGTGGACCTGGGTAGGACTGTTGTTCAGTGATGATGATGCTGGCCGTGACGCCGGCCGATTATTCCATTCTGGTCTGGACCAGTCTGGTCTGGGTTGTGTGGCTTATTCAGAGGCTCTGCCCTTCCACAAAGACCTGGACAAACTCCAGAGGATCGTCTCTGTGATGAAGACGTCCACAGCTCGTGTCGTCTTTCTGTTTGGATATGGGACGTATATTTACAATGTCTTGGATGAGGTTTGTGTTATGGTGCACATGGGGAGTAGAACATGTGGCCTTGTGGTTAGAGTGTCCGCCCTGGAACTGGGAGGCCGGGGTTCGACTTGCGGTCGGATCATATCAAAAAAAAAAAAAAAAAAGGGACCCAATGCCTCCCTGCTTAGCACTCAGCAACAAGGGGATGGCTTGGGGGTCAAAATCAGCTAATCATTCCCGAGCGCGGCAAGCCGCCGAGAAACAATTGTAACGTGACGTGCACTCGATCAACACAGTCTTTAGGCTTATTTCCAACGATGCATTTATTTGAAGAAATAATGGTTACAGAACTGGCATGCGCGCCAATGCACACGCGCTCTCGAGCTCAACCGCTCACCACAACGAAACTGAAAGGAAAGCATACTCCTCCACACTTGTCCGTCCCCATAACAGTTCCCCTGTCCCCCTGCATAATGTGTCCGGCTGGCCACTCACATTACACTGCTCCCTCCTAAGACTGAACATACAGTCTGACATAACATCACTTGAAAACATTTCAGAACAAAATACACTTTTCTTTAACACAGTACAGTCCGTATATTTCACTTTTTTTTTCTCACAGTACAAAATCTTCTTGCCAAGCTGGCCTTCTGACAGTCCTCTGTGGCCTGGCCACCTGGCTCATGTCCATGTCCGTATTTCCTCTTACAATCCCATTGAGAGGCTCATCAGCGCTCTGGGTTACCAACGTCCCTCTCGCAGCACCCTGTTGAGCCCCGTTTTCCTCCCCCGAGTAAACGTCTCCTCCTTGGTTTGCTGCAATTTCCGTTTCCCTTACCACTCTCCTTCCCCAAAGTGGTAACCTGGTGTGTGCCTCACGGCCACATTGTCTCCTGCCTCTCCCTGGTGCAACCTGACCCATCTGTGAATCATTAGTTAACACAAAATCAGGATTCCCATCATCATCATTTCTTGTCATTTGGTTCTCTCTTGACCCGATGTTCTGTGTATTACCCATGTATGGCTTTAGTCTGTTATAATGTACCACAGCTTTATATGGCCCTTCGCACTGTACCACCTCATACAGAACATCTGAAAGTTTTCGTACTATTTTAAAGGGCCCTTTGAACTTTTTTCTGAGCTTAGGCGACAAACCCTTTTTCTTTTGGTAATCACGAAGCCACACAAACTCATTCACCTCATACTTTTGAGGAGTTACCTTCAAATCAAAATACTCTTTTTGTTTACCTGTGGCCCTTTTATGATTTTTCTTTACAGCCTCCCTCACTGTGCTTAAGTACCCCTGTATCTTTTGCACATATTCGCTCACAAATTGGGCCTCTTGTTTCTGTGTTCCCATAACCACATCAACAGGTAGAGTAATCTCATTACCAAACAGTACTTTGTATGGTGTGAACCCTGTGGAAGACTGGACACTGCTCCTATACGCCATCATGATATATGGAAGCATCTCATCCCAGTTGCCCTGATTATCTTCCACAAAAACTGAGAGCATGCTAATTAAGGTTTTGTTCAGTCTCTCCACCAATCCATCCGATTGTGGATTATAAGGAGTGGTCCTGGTTTTATTCATTTGCAACAATTTGCACATTTCTTGAAAGACCTTTGACTCAAAATTAGCACCTTGGTCACTGTGAAGAGTGCGAGCTACACCGAGTTTCAACACCCATTCCTCCACCAGCTTCTTGGCCACTGTCACGGCCTCTTGGTTAGGTATGGCATAAGACTCCGCCCATCTAGAGAAGTAATCGGCTACAACCATGATGTACTTATTACCCCGCACTGTACAAGGAAAAGGACCCATTAAATCTATGGCTATCCTTTCGAATGGACGGCCTGTCATAGAGCTCGTCATAGGTGCTCTGGGGGACGGGCCTTTACTTTTGTAAGCAGCACAGGCCTCGCATGTCTTACACCACTGTTTTATGGCCCTCTGCCAGCCTGGCCAGTAAAATCTAGCTCTGATTTTTCCTGTGAGCTTTTCTATTCCTAGATGACCAGCAGTTTTGTCATTGTGCATAAAGGTAAGTATTTCGTTGACCAGTTCCTCTGGAACCACCCCCCTCCACATAGTTTCATCCGTCTCATAATCTTTACTCTTTAGGCATAATATACCATTTCTCATGTGTAATGCACCCCAGACTTGCCTGAACGGTTTAAACGTAGGTGCTGCCAGTAATTCGGTGGGTGACTCCATGTTTTCTCTCTGTTTCCACTCTTTCAACTGAGAAATTATAGGATCCCTATCCTGCGCTTCCATGAGGAAATCCATATTTGCGTGACACTCAGCACTTGCTATGGGTGCCATGGTGATCCCTCGTGACTCATCTAAGTCCATTGACCGTGCCATTGGGATGTCTTCATTTACTTGCCCCATGCTCTCTGACTGGGTATGACGCCTAGACACCCCATCTGCATTACCATGCAGTTTCCCTGGACGGTGAACTATATCATAGTGATATTGGCCAAGATGCTCTAGCCACCTGGCCAGTTGACCCTCTGGCTGTTTGAAATTACTGAGCCAGCGCAATGAACTGTGATCTGTTCTAAGTAAAAACTTCCTTCCTAAAAGGTAATGTCTGAACTGTTTTAGGAACACGACCACTGCTAGTAGCTCTTTTCTAGTTGTAGAGTACTTCTTTTCCTGTTTTGACAGGGCGCGGCTAGCGTATGCTACAACTCTTTCCCCACTGTCATGTTTTTGTGACAGAACAGCACCAATACCTGTGTCACATGCATCTGTATCCAAAATAAACTCCAATTTGGGGTCAGGAAAAGTTAATATAGGAGCTGCAGTTAACCTTGCTTTCAGCTCTTCAAAAGCAGACTCGCATTCCTGAGTCCACTGAAACACTTTCCCTTTGTCTGTTAACCGATACAGAGGCTCAGCTATCTGAGCAAAATTGTCGATGTAACGGCGGTAGTATGATGCAAGCCCAAGGAAACTTCTAGTCTCCGACACTGACTTAAGTGTAGGCCAAGACCTTATGCTCTCGGTCTTGGAGGGGTCTGTAGCCACCCCCTCTGCTGAAATAACATGCCCCAAATAGTTGACCTGGGATCTGAACAGGTGGCATTTTGACGGCTTCACTTTAAGGCCTGCCTGCTGTAACCTGCTCAGGACCCCCTCTAAGCGTGACACATGTTCTTGGAATGACCTTCCCACGACTAGAATGTCGTCCATGTACACTAGACATGTTGTCCACTGCATATCAGCCAATACCAGGTCCATGAGGCGTTGGAACGTACTTGGTGCGTTGCACAATCCAAAACTCATGACGTTGAACTCAAAAAGCCCCCTCTTGGTCATAAATGCTGTTTTACAACGGTCCTCAGGATGCATGTCCACCTGCCAGTACCCACTGGCCAAGTCTAAAGTGGAAAACCATTTGGCACCAGCCAAAGAATCAAGCGTTTCATCTATTTTAGGAAGTGGGTATGCATCCTTCACCGTGTTTTCATTAAGTTTTCTGTAATCAACACAGAAACGCATTGTGTTGTCTTTTTTTTTCACTAACACCACAGGTGCACCCCATGGACTGGTAGATGGCTGAATGATGTTCCTGTCTAACATGTTCTGCAACTGATTGTCAAACTCTGTTTGCAGATGGACAGGAACCCGCCTCAGAGCCTGCTTAATTGGCCTGGTGTTACTGGTGTCTATTCTGTGCTGAACCAACTTTGTGCGGCCCAAATCAAAATCCCCAGTACTAAACACATCAGCATATGCACTTAGTGACTCTTTCACGGTCCTGAGCTGGGTTCTGTCCAACTGCTTACAATCAAGGTTGAGCACTTTTAGTAATGACTGTATTTCCCACTTGGGCTGTTGGGTGGGTGGTTGGGACTGTTTTTCATTTTTTAAGCAAGTAACGATTGCTGTTTCACAGCCCTCCTCAAAAATAGAGTACCCACCCAGTTTTGTACCCTCTCTGAGGCATTGGGGGTCAGGTGATAAATTAATCACACGCACAGGTAATTTCCCTTTATCCGACCTGCCCAGGCTACGGGCTACCATGACACTGTTTTTTTCTGTGACCTCAGTACATGGTTCCAAGATGCCCTCTGTACATTCAATGTTGAGAGTACCTTCCACTTTAGCTGGAATGAACATTTCAGATCTGGCAGGAATTACAATATCATTCATGACAACCACCCTGCAAACACTTCCCGTCCCTCCCCGAGAAATCAAAGGTACCTGCTTACCCAGGATGGTGCATTTTCGTTTCTGCATGTCAATCACTGCTCCATATTTGACTAGGAAGTCAGTCCCTACCAGTGCACGTTGATCAGCGTCGCTGGCAACCACAAAGTCACTGGCAACCACAAAGTCACTGGCAAGGTTCAATCCATCAATGTTCATGACAGTAGACCACCTCCCCAACACATTGAGGGGCTGCCCATTGGCTGCCGTGATGGGTTTGTAGTAGGGTCTCAGCAGGTCCATCCTGCCTCCTGTTGCCTCTCTCCACACTCTCTCCTGGACCATCGACACCTGGGCCCCGGAATCCACCATCACCTCGCAGTCCAGATCCGCAATGCTGGCTTGTATGTAGAATCCTTCTCCTACCACGCCCGAGGCTACTGTGGCATGAGAATCCTGCGTGGCCTGGGTGTCCCTCGCCACGTAAGGGCAGTCTCTTTTCAGGTGCATGGTGCATCCACAGTGCCAACATGCTCTGCTGGGCACTGACGAAGACTGTGTGCGGTCGCTTCCTGGGAAACGAGATCTTCCTCTCCCCTGTGCTTGCTCACCGGCAGGTCGGCGTCCGCCCCCTCCGGTGGGTCCTGTCGATCCTCCCGACACTTGTTGTCCATCCCTGTCGGTCAGGTGTCGCACCTCGGTCCGTAACTGTGCAACACTCTCACACAGTGACTCCAACAGTTCTTTCGGGACAGTCATTTTGTCTGTGTCTTCAACAGCACCACACACGTTAATTTTGTGGTGGGAGCCCTCTCGGCCCTCAAGCTGTCTTATCTGCTCCAATTCACCTGCCATGGCCATAGCTTCTTCCATTGACCTGGGTTTATTGCTGCGCAGGTGTACACGGATGTCAGAATTTCCAATATTAGCAATAAAATGATCGCGGGCCAGAGAATCACGAGTAGCAGCACTGTAATCTGGATATGCTGTAGCAGCCAGGCGACGAACATCATAGCCGAAATCTCTCACGTCCTCACCTGCTTTGCGTCTGCGGTCCAGAAAAGCTGCACGGTTCCAGTCAGCATGCACTGGTGGTTCAAAATGTCCTTTCAGAGCACCCGTCAAACTTGTAAAATCTCCTTTCACATCCTGTGGTAGGTTGCTGCAGTAGGTCCTGGCTGGTCCCCTCAGCAGCAGAATGAGAAAGTTCAGGCACTCGGCGGACCTCCAACCATTAATCTCAGCAGCTAACTCGAACTGTTCTATCCAGGCAGTCCATTCGCCCACTTTTCCATCAAAAGGTTCTGGCATAATAACTGGCCGTCGATCCCGCGCCGGTGCCGATGAGGTGGCCGTCTCCTCCGTCTCATCATCCCCCGTACGCGGCATTGTGCGTTGTATTCAAGCCTTTAAGATGTGGGTGGCTCGTCTATCCGTTAGCCTCTTAGCTTACTGTAGCTGGAGCCTGTGTAGTGCGTGGAACGTCCCGTCGCTGCCACCAATTTGTAACGTGACGTGCACTCGATCAACACAGTCTTTAGGCTTATTTCCAACGATGCATTTATTTGAAGAAATAATGGTTACAGAACTGGCATGCGCGCCAATGCACACGCGCTCTCGAGCTCAACCGCTCACCACAACGAAACTGAAAGGAAAGCATACTCCTCCACACTTGTCCGTCCCCATAACAGTTCCCCTGTCCCCCTGCATAATGTGTCCGGCTGGCCACTCACATTACACAATTTCACTGCGTTAACGTAGTGACAAATAATGCGACTTTGACTTTAATGCAGGGATTCATAAATTGGAATCATCTAAAATGAGAATGTATTGGAAAAAAGACCTGCCTTTTTCAGACAACATTTATGCCTAATTTGACACAGTATTTACATAAACAGAGGCGTCCCTGCCAAGCGATGATCATCCACAAAAACATTGGAACAAAAGCAAAATACAGCCATAGGGACGTGTCTTTCAGCAGGAAAACACCCCAGCACAATTATATGGTGGCTAATAGAGGGGAAACGACGCAAGATACATATGAATATCCATATACTTTGAAATTAGACTTGAATTTAGAAATTGTGTCTATACTACCTTTAATTTCTTTCTAAACAACAAACAGGTGCTTAGACAGAATGTGACAGGCCTGTTATGGATATTACCTGCCACTTCAGCTTGGATGGGAGACCCTTACCTCAGGTCTCGCTACCTGCCATACCTGAAAGGCGCTCTGGGTTTCGCCATCCGTCGTGGAGAGTTGCCAGGTCTCAAGGACTTCCTGTTAAAAATACGTCCAGACAATGGCCGTGAGGATGACATAGCAAGTATTTTTGTTTAATTGAATACACATCGAATTGAAAGTCTTTAAAAGTCTGAACGAGTTGAATAAACGGGACCGCAATGGACGCAAGTCCTTAGGACATATGTTTTGTGTTATCCTTTTGCACTGCCGTATCATTGTACTGTACCACTGCATTATCTGTATAGTCATTCCCTGCTGTTGCCGAATACAATACATCCATCATTTCAATTCAAGGCACAGACCGACATTGATGTTGGTATGTGTGATACTAGGACTTCCGTAGGACTTGAGTACATTCAGAAATATGATCAAAAACATGTATCCAACCGGTCCAGTCAAATGCTATACCAAAAAAGGAACATTGCAGCGACACACTGTTCTCTCAGCCAGTTAAAATAGCGACTCTCTTTTCTCTTTTAACGTATATGGTGTTACCATCATCATAGCACATAATATTCTGTGTCTTCAAAGATTTGTACTGTAAAATGCTATCAAAAAAGTGAGGAATGTAAACGCTATGTGGAACCGTGGCATTAAAGTCATCAATCAACCAATCAATCAATCGTATACTTATTTCATTCAGGTGAGGCAGTTTTGGGAACAGACATTTCGGTGTAAATTTCCACCCCTTCCATCAGAGTGGGCGGACGCTGGTGGAGGCGTGTGCAGTGGACAAGAGGACCTGGGAACAGCGAAAACAATGCTGTTGGATGTTTCTAACATCAGGGCACAGTACAACGTATACAAGGCGGTGTATGCTCTGGCCCATGCCCTCCATGACATGTTGCAGTGTGTGGCAGGAAGAGGGCCTTTCCCTGGGCACAGCTGTGCCAGTTTGCAGACAATACAACCATGGCAGGTGGGATATTTTATTCAAACTTGTACAATGAATTGTCAAAGCCGGGTGCCAGCTAGGTTTGGTGTATGCATGCTCTCATTTTGTGTACTACAACGTGCACTGAAGTGGCTGACATTCTGCTAAAATTGGAAGCTCCATTGATTGTACGGTACATTCTGTAACTAATGTTTTTAAATTGATTAAATAGCTTCAGGGACTATGCCAAAATGTTTGGGAATCGGCACACGTAAGCCTACTATTTAAGAGTGGAAATGTGCAGTTTACATAATGCTATCTGATGGTCTCAATTGGATTTCCCTAAAATAAAGGTTACTAACTAACTAACTAACTAACTAACTAACTAACTAACTAACTAACTAACTAACTAACTAACTAACTAACTAACTAACGTGTAGTGCATTGCTTTTTTCATGTCGTATTTGAAATAAATGATGTGTTAACCACTTCTTGTCTAAAAATGTGGTCATGCATCTCTTTCATCTCTTTTAGTAATAAAACCTTTAGAGCCTTTTCACTAAAATGTGGTCCACGTCTTACACTACGAGTCTAAAGCCTGGTAGTGGAATATACCAACTTGGCAACAAGAACACCCCTTGCACAATGTTTAGATCACCAAATATTGCGTAGCGTAACCTTAAAGGTGCACTATAGGTAACTTGACTACCGGTACTACAGTTTTTAGATCGAGTTCGGCATTTCCAAGCACGCCTTGCATGTTTAGGTAACATTTTGATTGGCCCTTGTAATCAAGGAACAATCAGATGTGTGATGTCATTTTCCTGGGAAACAATAGGCCTATCCCCATCACTTTTCCATCCATGAAAAAGAGGATCATTGTGCTCGAAACGTTACTCACCTTTATGGTGCAATAAAAGTTACCAGTCCAGCATCTGAGCCCTCAGTGTGCGAGCTTTTCTTTATCATTTTTGATGTGACAAATATGCCAGTAATAGTGGACATCAAATTTAAGATTCATTTTAATGGAAAAGTTACCTAGTAAACCTTGAAAGGGGAATTCCACCCGTTTTCAACATTTTTTCTGAGAGTGTACAAATGCAACCAATTTGGTTCCTCTAAAGAAATCCATTAACTTGGTGAAAATACATCTTGATGATGTCATCAAGATGTTTCACCATGTTAGTGGTTTTCTTCAGACCTCCATTTCTCGGGAATACAGAATTGGGGGAACTTTTTTATCATGTCCACACAACATCTCTAAGGTATATTAATGACATATTGAAATGTTGAAAATGGATGAAGTTCCCCTTTAAGTATGTTTTTAAATGCTCTTGGTCGTCATGATTCTGCTTGTCACCACCACCAGCTTCTCTATTACCTGGAAAAGGTCAACTTCACCACAAATGGTGGTGATCCTGTATCCTTTGATGAGAATGGTGACGCTTTACCGATCTTTGATGTATTGAACTGGGCATGGCACCCTGATGGAAGCACAAACATTCACAATGTAGGCGTGGTCAAGGAGACAGCCTCTGGAGATGAGGAAATCATCCTCGATGAAGACAGAATCATGTGGAACTATGAATCTGCAAAAGTATGTTTAGCAGGTTTCTTTCTATATTTCCAAATGTAGCTTATAGTGTGAATATACTGTATACTCAACCCGATCATTGCCACTTTCCTCTGCAGCCTCCTCGGTCAGTGTGCAGTGAGAGCTGTTCTCCTGGAACCCGTGTGGCCAGGAGGAAAGGAGAACCTGTCTGCTGCTTTGACTGCATCGCTTGTTCTGAGGGAGAGTTCAGCAATGAGACTGGTAGGTTTAGATTATGTAGCTGTGTACAGTTATGTTATAAGAAAATGTGTGTCTGTCCTGTTTAATCTTGTCCTCTTTTTCTAGACTCTACAGAGTGCACCAGTTGTCCAGAGGACTTCTGGTCCAGTCCCCAGCGTGACCACTGTGTCCCAAAGAGCATTGAGTTCCTGTCCTACCATGAGGCCCTGGGAATCTCCTTAACAACCATCTCATTGCTAGGAACATGTGTCTGTGCTATTGTCATGGGGATCTTCATCTATCATAGAGCCACACCAATGGTCCGGGCCAACAACTCAGAACTCAGCTTCCAACTCTTGTTTTCCCTCAAACTATGTTTCTTGTGCTCACTCCTGTTCATTGGCCGTCCCAGACTCTGGACTTGTCAGCTAAGGCATGCAGCATTTGGGATCAGCTTTGTGCTGTGCATCTCATGTATCCTGGTAAAGACAATGGTGGTGTTGGCTGTATTCAAGGCCTCCAAGCCTGGAAGCGCAGACATACTGAAGTTTTTTGGTGCCTTGCAGCAGAGAGGAACAGTTCTGGTTCTTACTTCAATCCAGGCAATAATCTGCACAGCCTGGCTTGTTTCTGCCTCACCAACTCCTCATAAAAACACACAATATCTCAGTGATAGGATAGTCTATGAGTGTAGTGTGGGATCAACAGTTGGTTTTGCAGTGCTAATAGGTTATATTGGCGTTCTAGCACTCATCAGTTTCATGCTAGCATTCATGGTAAGGAATCTTCCAGACAACTTCAATGAAGCTAAGTTAATCACTTTCAGCATGTTGATCTTCTGTGCCGTGTGGATAGCCTTCATCCCAGCATATATCAGCTCTCCAGGCAAATATGCAGATGTAGTGGAGGTGTTTGCTATTTTAGCGTCTAGTTTTGGCATTTTGCTGGCACTGTTTGGACCAAAGTGTTATATCATCATTTTGAGACCTGAGAGAAACACTAAGAAGTCCATCATGGGCAGAGGTGCCGTCAAGACATAGAAGCAGACATGTTTATTCACATACTGTGTATTTCACTACAATTGGTATATTGGACATAAATGGCTGATTGGTAATAGAGTCTGCTTCCTACTATATTAAAGTACATCACGTCAGATACAAACGTCTATTATCGGTGATAAGGGATGGCTGATATTTTCCCTAAAAACCACTCTTTGATTTTAGAACTACAGTATATTGACAATTTGTACATTTGTAACTCTCCAATATTTGTGGAGCAAAAATACAATACAATACAAGTACCATAGTATAGTATACTGTACAGTAGTACATGTATAGATCATGTATAGGTTTAAAATTGAAAATGTAGCCTTTGGGTTAAAGATAATAAAGGCAACTTTTACACCAAAAATCCAAATAGATATACAGTATATTTTTACTTTCCCCCCTTTTCATTGCTTCTACTTTGATGCTGCAGCTGTTTCCCTGCAGATGGGCACTTGCTTTGTCCCGCAGACGGTCCAGAACTTTGTGGTTGTCAACATATGAAAACAAAACATTCGTCGGGCTCTGTACAAGGCGGAGCTAATGTCTCAGAGGGAGGGGTTGAGTGGGGTGAGGCAGCATTTTAGCCAATCACAGCATAGCAGTCTCCAGCAGATTCATAATGAGCCAGTAGGGTGACTGAGGAGTTAGATGCAACTTTATTGTGTACAAACACAAACAAACACACAGAAATTATTAGTGTGGTTGCCCGAAGGGCAACCAGACTCTTGTATTCCAAGTTGGGAAACTTCGCCGCGCTACTCCTCCCACAGTTTTTGTCGCATGCACCCGAGCCATATGTCAAATCGACCGGCTTCCTCGGGAATGGTGTGCTTGTATTTTTCTAAGAGATCCGTTGTATAGTTTAATTGATATTAATTTATTTGTTAATGTGGGTTAACACATGTTAGCCCAGATGCAGTTGTGGGCATGGGTCGGCCCACGTGGGTTTGTGGGCAAAAAATCAAGTTCAAGTATTTTTCCCTCGCAGACCATAAGGGCTATTCTTACAAAACTTGGGGAGGATGTTCATAATGATTTAAAAAATGAATTGCCTTTTGATGTTATCGTTCGGCCAGATGGTGGCGCTATAACAGGCCACTTTACGTTTTGGCTTATAACTCTTGAACCGTAGGTTGTAAAATCGGATTTCTTGTTTCCATGGATTCCTTGGATCATGACGCATCTCCCCAAATAGGCCACGCCCATTTCCGTTAAAAATTTTAGAGACGCAATTTTGAATTTTGTCCAAAACACACTTTTTGCCCCCATTTCTTCATATTTGGTCCAAATCTCATAAAAATTGGTACGGAAGGTCTCTGGACCAATCCGATTAAAACAGCATTGGGGGAATTTTGATTTTGCGTATCGTTTGGCCGCAATGGCCTTCTGAAATTTGTGGGATCGGCCTATTTTACAGAAAATGCCACAAATCACGCATCAAATGTCCAATCCACCCCAAATTTGAATCACAGGTCTTGGGTGAGCCCTTCAATAGGCAGCCAAAAGCAATTCAATTTTCAACCATAGGGGGCGCCATAAATGCACAAAATGTAACTATTTGTTGCAAAAACGCCATTTTGGGGGAATAAATGACCTCCAAATTACTTCCACATGATCCCGGGGATGACTTGACAAGTTCACATCATAATTGGTTTGGGAGGGGCCTACGCAAGTTAGTGGGAGGGGCCTATTTTACAGAAAATGCCACAAATCACGCATCAAATGTCCAATCCACCCCAAATTTGAATCACAGGTCTTGGCTGAGCCCTTCAACAGAGGGCCAAAAGCAATTCCATTTTCAACCATAGGGGGCGCCACAAGTGCACGAAATGTGCGAAATAAATGCCCTCCAAAATACTTCCACGTGATCCCGGGAATGACGTAAAAGTTCACATCGTAATTGGCTACCGGAAGCTGAAGGGGGGCCGACGCAAGCGACAACGGCAACCACACTTTGCAATTTTTAAATTGCGAACATTCTAGTTACCCTTACTTTACTTTGTTGTGGACAACAGTTAATTCTCAAGATGGTTGGTAAGGCATTAGGACCGAGCAGTCTCCTAATGGGGGCTTGGTAATGGGGGCTAATGGGTGCTTGGTAATTAATTACACCACCAGGCAATTGTGTTAATCATTTAACGGTCCCAGGTCTGGCGGATGGGTCAAGGTTTTCGGTGCAATTAGGAGGCTGCGGGGCGGCTCCCCCCTCCCAAAAGGGACAAACAACATAATAATAATAAAAGAAAATATGATTCTGGTAGCTATCTGCTCTCATGTGCCTACTCTTGCTGAAACCATCATCTCGTTCTATTGTTCATCAATGTGTGTTGCTTATGAAAGGAGGGCTTAGACCCGGCCTTTTGACCAACATGTCTGCTGCTCTGAGCCTGACGTGGTGCCAGCCACAAGAGGAATGAGCACACATTTTTTCTTAATTGAAAGGTGTGCGCAGCTGCACAAGCCAAATTGTAGCAGATCTAATGCATTGTGCCGGCATTGTGAGCTTGCAGAGTGGCTATTGGGTGTGAGGTACTGCAGCGCAATGAAGTTGAAGCATACTGATCAGAACTAAAACATTCGTTCATTCATTCATCTGGAGTGGGGAGCTACTATTCCAATAATATGGAAATAATACAATTATTCCTTTGTGTGTGTGTGTGCGTGTGTGCATGCGTGTGTGTGTGTGAGTGTGTATTATTGATGTAACCCTTTTATAGTACGTTCTGCATATAGAGAAAAGCTTTTATTTTGAAACCAGGTATGGTTAGTGTGAACTGTAAGAAGAGTAAACACAAAATAAAGTGTTATTGTTTGTGCCTTGCGTCTATGGTCACTTTATGGTAAAAAAAGAAATGGGTTCATTACACTACATGTTCAAGATTGCCTCCAAGGGAAAGGGTGAAGGAATAGCGGTTTTGCATGGGAGATAGCCCTACTAACAACTAGATATATGTAATAAGAAGTGAGAAAGTGTTGGAAGACGGGGGCTTGGATGGATATCATTTATACAGTCATACAGGTGCCCAGATCAGTGGCTACACTAGGAGTTCTCCGAGTTAGCTTGCCTCAAGTCGAGTCCAATCTCGAGTATTTTACCTATGAGTCCAAGTCGAGTTGCGAATGGTCAAATATGGGACTGGAGTCCGACTCGGGTCGATCAATTTACAAATTACAATTTAGGCATTTAGCAGATGCTCTTAATCCAGTGTGACTTACATTAAGTAAAAACATTGCAATACACCATATGCATACAGATTAGTTGAAATTACAATGTTTAAGCAGAATTTACAATACACTTTTACAATTTACAATGCAAGCACTAAAACATGCTAATACATTACACCAGTAACCTACTGTATATAGGTCACTGTTATCTAGGCCTAAGTCTTGTGAGGTGCTATCTAAACTATCTAGGATGGTACTGCAAGTATTATGGGTTGAGATGGAGTCTGAAGAGGTGTGTTTTAAGACTGCGGCAGAAGATAGAGAGTGAGTATGTGGGAAGTGCATTCCATAGTTTTGGAGAAAGGAGGGAGAAGAGCTTGGGGTGAGTGGAGAGTTGATCAGGCGTTTATAGCAGGGTTACTGCCAGCTTCCCTGTGTTGGCTGATCAGAGTGCACAGGAGGGCTTGTATCTGTTTGGATATTTAATTTGTGCTTCTACGTCTTGCCGACACCTCGGCCCATAATGGACTTCTTCGTGTTTCTCTCAGGTTTCAAAATGATTATATAACACTTTGGTCCAAACAGTGCCAGCAAAATGCCAAAACTAGATGTTAGAATAGCAAACACCTCCACAACATCTGCATATTTGCCTGGAGAGCTGATATATGCTGGGATGAAGGCTATCCACACGGCACAGAAGATCAGCATGCTGAAAGTGATTAACTTAGCTTCATTGAAGTTGTCTGGAAGATTCCTTACCATGAATGCTAGGACGAAGCTGAGGAGTGCCAGTAAACCAATATAGCCTAGTAACACTGCAAAACCAACTCTTGATCCCACGTTGCACTCATAGACTATCCTATCACTGAGATATTGTGTGTTTTTATGAGGAGTTGGTGAGGCAGAAACGAGCCATGCTGTGCAGATTATTGCCTGGATTGAAGTAAGAACCAGAACTGTTCCTCTCTGCTGCAAGGCACCAAAAAACTTGAGTATGTCTGTGCTTCCAGGCTTGGAGGCCTTGAACACGGCCAATACCACCATAGTCTTTACCAGGATACATGAGACGCACAGCACGAAACTGATACCAAATACTGCATGCCTTAGCTGACAAGTCCAGAGTCTGGGGCGGCCAATGAACAGGAGTGAGCACAAGAAACATAGTTTGAGGGAAAACAAGAGTTGGTAACTGAGTTCTGAGTTGTTGGCACGGACCATTGGGGTAGCTCTATGATAGATGAAGATACCCATGACAATAGCACAGACACATGTTCCTAGCAATGAGGTGACTGTTAAGGAGATTCCCAGGGCCTCATCGTAGGACAGGAACTCAATGCCTTTAAGGACAGAGTGGTCACGCTGGGGACTGGACCAGAAGTCCTCTGGACAACTGTTGCACTCCGTGGAGTCTAAAACAAGAGGACAAGATTAAAGGGACAGATACGTACCTTTTTACAACTTACTGTGCATAGCTGTGCAAACCTACCAGTGTCATTGCTGAACTCTCCCTCAGAACAAGCGATGCAGTCAAAGCAGCAGACAGGTTCTCCTTTCCTCCTGGCCACACGGGTTCCAGGAGAACAGCTCTCACTGCACACTGACCGAGGAGGCTGCAGAGGAAAATAAAAATAGTCAATTCATCTATAACTTACATTAGCTTTATGAGCTCAATTTCAAAATGTTGAAAGCTGCTGAGATTACTTTTCTGTGTTCAAAGTTCCACATGATGCTGTCTTCATCAAGGGCGATCTCTTCATCTCCAGAGGCTGTCTTCTTGACTACGCCTACAATGCGAAGATTTGTGCTTCCATCAGTGAGCCACGCCCAGTTCAATATATCAAAGATTGGTAAAGCATCGCCATTCTCATCAAATGATACAGTATCACCACCAGATGTGGTGAAGTTGACCATTTCCAGGTAATGGAGAAGCTAGAAATGGTGATAGCGAGAACATATAAACATGCCTGTATATGGCCCCTATTTAGTCTTGGGCGGTATTGATTTTTTAAGATCGGTATTGATAATGTCTTAATTAGCTCGATATTCGATATTACCGGTATTGACGGCAATCAGAGTTGGAACGCTCCACCAGTCACCTAGTTCTCAGAATTTGCGACTTTGAGGGGTCAGAAACTGAGCGCTCTGCTGTTAAAGCAGCCTAAATAGGGAAAAACTGGAGTTGGAAATACATTGTTTCCAAAAAGCCTAGCCCAAATAAGGGCTAGTTTAGGCATGTGTGTAACATGAAAATTGTTTGTATAGTTACAATTAAGTCTCATTGCTCATATTTTAATAGAATACAGTATAATGTCGGTATTTGACGATATTCGGTATTCGATATTTTTCACAGACCCAACGATATTACTCGGTATTGATTTCCAATATCGCGATAAACGGTAATACCGGTATATTGCCCAAGACTACCCCTATTATTTACCAAAGTCACAATACACACTATTATGTGATCTGTGTGACCATTGTGGTGTGCAAGGGGCATTCCTGTTGCAAAGTTGCTATATTCCACTAACTGCCAGGCCAGCCATATCCACTATACATGCTTTACCCCTTGTATTATGCAATGCTTTGAAACAAAACCATATTCATGATATTGCCCACATGTTACTGTAATAGTGCATGTAATATTTGTATTCCAATCCATTTGTTCACCTCTTTGAGCTGTGTAGGACATGTTTTAAAGAAAACAGGCCCCCCTACTGGTCACACAAATGTATTGCCTCGTCTTTCACTTCCTGGTTTGTTTACTGAGCCTACAAAGCCACACTACAGCTCTCACTTGTAGATGAAGAGTCTTGTTGTATACACATCTGTAAGTACTGTTGTTGTAGGCTACTTTAGGATGAGACTTGATGAATAACTCTGTTTTTTGCAACTGTGTTTTTTTCTTTGCTACAAAAACGTCATGTTTGTTGTCATCCACTAACAGTTATGAGGCCTAGCATGTGTTCCTTTATACTGTAGGCTACTGTGCGGGGTTACTACTACCACTCATGCACTGCTCATGCTACTAATTAATATCCCACCTGCCACGGCTGTATTGCCTGCAAACTGACACAGCTGTGCCCAGGGAAAGGCCCTCTTCCTGGCACACACTGCAGCATGTCATGGAGGGCATGGGCCAGAGCATACACTGCCTTGTATACGTTATATCCCCCAGTGAGGTAAGACACCTCCAACAGGGTATTGTCTGCTGTTCGCAGGTCCTCCTGTCCACTACACACCTTTCCACCAGCGTCCACCCACTCTGTTGGTACGGGCGGAAATTTACACTGAAATGTGTGCTCCCAAAACTGCCTCACCTGGAAGAGCACAATGAAATCATAAGTACCCCGGTAATTGACTATGTCAATGTATTTTAAATAGTTATTAAATAGTTAGAAATGACCCAATATTGTCCATGTATCGTATTGTCAGCGTATTGAATCGCTGTTAAACTGTATCGTCAGGGCCCTAATCTACTGTATATATTGCGCTATTCTATTAAAGCCTACAATGGTGCAAAAATTATAACACAAAATGTCCTAAGGGTCCATTGTGGTCCCCGTGTGTATTCAATTCACTGAGCCATAAAGTCACAAGACCTACAATAAAATCTACAATCAAATCTAACAAAAAATACTCACTATGTTATCCTCGTGGTCATTGCCAGGATGAATTTTTAACATGAAGTCCTTCAGACCTGGTATCTCACCACGACGGACGGCAAAACCCAGAGCGCCTCTCAGGTATGGCAGGTAGTGAGGAGACTGAATATGAGCGTTTCCCCACCAACCTGAAGTGGCAGGTAAGATCCACAGCAGACCAGTCACGTTCTGCCTAAGCACCTGTTAATGGTTTAGAAAGAAATGAAAGGCTTGTCTTTCTTTTTAATCCATTCTCATACCATATTCCCCTGGTTACAAATGCCCAGTGTTGCGCATAACAGCGTTAGATGTTCATAACTTTTGTACTAATACAATTTTGTACTGATGTATTGCGCTTCCTTGTTTCTGTTATATTGTGTTTTCTCGTCATATTGTTTTTCTTGTTGTTCTGTTCTTGCTTTGGCAACATAAACGTATGTTTTCTCATGCCAATAAAGCCATTTCAATTGAATTGAAAATTGTAACAGCGCTACTGTAAGATAATTAGACTTTTCAGCAGTAACTTCTAACGTAATTCCTTACGTTTCCCCATTCCATAATGGCACTAGTGATTGTACGGGTGCCGTGGTATATTATGCTGAGTGTGCTCTCATACTAGCCTTTCAGCTACATGGCTTTCTTTTCACTCTACCTTGAACAGCACGTGTCACAGAAGAGGTCATTGATTGGCAGTGTTGGGAATATTACTTTACCTTGTTAATATATTACTTATTAATTATTACATTAATTTTAAAGCAATATATTATATTACAATATTACTGTCTGAGCAAGAGTAATATATTAATATTACTATTACATATTACTTTAAACAACTTTGTACAAAATATCTAATTAAATATTTAGTATCACTATTAATCAAATATTGGGTAGGCCAGTGGCATACCTACAATAAAGCAAGCACACTTGGCTATCTGGCCAAATCCATATGAAATCAACTTGGAAAAAATGTCACTCCTGAATGAATAATTTGACGACAAATGATAGAAATTTAACTTTTGCAGTTGTCAAGATAATTTCACAAGAACATTTTCAACGACACAGATTGGCAGAAAGTAATATTGAAAGTAATGCAGTAATGCAGAAAGAAAAACTATAATATATTAGATTGTTTTAGTTAAGTAATATATTTATATTACAAGTTACTGCATTTTGGTAATATATTATGTAATATATTAAGTTACGTAGTGCACATGTCCCAACACTGTTGATTGGCTAGCGTAGGCCAAGATTTCCGAATAAACCAATCAGGGACAGTTGACAGACTAAGGTGGGTCTTACTCGTAGAAGAAGAGTTGCGACATTGAGGGGGGCAGAAAAGTGCAAGCCTGTAACTTACTTTGATTGTCCCTAGGTTGTCCCCATTCTTAAGATAAGTCTATGTAACTCCTTACTTTTTAAAAGTAGCTTAATCCCCAACACTGCAAATGTCTATATTAGCACACATGTAACATAGCACAAACCTCATCCAGAACATTATAAATATACGTCCCATATCCGAACACGAAGACAACACGAGCTGTTGACGTCTTCATCACAGAGACGATCCTCTGGAGTTTGTCCAGGTCTTTGTGGAAGGGCAGAGCCTCTGAATAAGCCACACAACCCAGACCGGACTGGTCCAGACCAGAATGGAATAATCTGGCGGCGTCACGGCCAGCATCATCATCACTGAACAACAGTCCTACCCAGGTCCACTGGAACCTCCTCATAGTCTGGAGCATAGCTCTCACCTAAGTGTATGAAGAAAGAATGGAAATGCACATTGTATTATACTATATTTGTCTATATGTATGTGTAGGCTATACGTATGAATAGGAACCAATGTAGACATGTATATGAGTTGTACATATTAAGTTACGTACAGTACATATATGTATCAAAAGACATCAAGCCTACGTATAGCTCATACAACCAACTATGGCTTCTCCGTGGCCCTTTTCGGAAACAGGCAGAGAGAGAGATTTTCTTATATACTGTGTAGGCTATATTAGGGGTGGGACAAGATAAAAAAAAGAATCAAATTAATTTGCATTAATTAATTAATCTCAATTAATTGCATATCAATATGTGACCTGAGAAGCATTTTCCAGGCAATTAAAACAGGTTGGTATATAGCGTATCGATGAGTGAGTATTATCAAGGTTAAAAAAAAAAAAATCACTGGGTTAACTAAATCTGTCGGATTGGCAGGGACTGTCCTAAATCCCAGAAATCCGAAGTCCCATTACTCTGAACATGCGCTGGAATTCCATCATCAGCATAACAGTTGGCCGCATCGTTTTAAGCAAAGTTATAACATACGTATAAATAAATTAATGCATTTGGAATTAGATAAAAAATGTTAGGTATTCAAGAGAAAATCCTAGCCAAAAAAGCTAAAACAGAAGCTCTGTAGGCTCAAAACGTGTCACAGTGCAACACATGTTGGATAGAGTTTTGCTACTTTTGTGTGACAGAATGCATTGGCCCTCTGGGGTGAGTATGGAAATATAGATGTTTACCTGGAAGACAAAACTTGGTATTGTCCTGAAGAATGACGTGAACTGACTCCGGTCGCTCAGACAGGAGCAACCAGAGTAGTAACTGATCTGGGGAAAACATCATAAAAACAAAGCACAAAATATCTGTTCTGTAAAAGATCAGTGGTTTTCAACTTTTTTAAACACCAGGGCCCACTATTTATTCAGCATTTGAGCCACGGACCACCATTAGAGGACATTTTAGCTCTTACTTGGGTTAATTCACATGATGAATAATTTACAACGTAAATTAAAACAAAACCTATTTAATAACACCTTTCCCTTTTGCAAATGTCTCATTTCTTGTTAATTTTTTATTTAAAGACGGTTTGCTATTCAGAACCTTTTTTATATTTGCAATTGTTAATACAATAGTACAAACTCAAGTATATAAATTCAAATTAAAGCTCATTCAGTATAATATGATTTACACAGGCTTAATAAAAAAGTTTTCAAGATAAAGGGGGTGCTTCATGAAACTTACCCACTGGCTCATCTTACCCACAATCCTCCCCTATAGTTATCACTGCTTTTTAATTGACCTGCCTGCATGGTTTATAATAAAAGCTTCATACCATCTTTACATCTAAATTTGAGTGAGCCACAGTCTCTGCAAAAATAGTTTCGCCTGTGTTTTACACAGCGCTTTTGCAGGTCTCATAAGGGGAAATAAAACAAAGAAAATTGTGATCTACCAGTACATAACAAAGGCTGTGCACATAGATCGCATGACAGTCCCCTAAAATATGAACTCAAACCCCAAATATTTCACTTTCAAACATTGTCACTAGCCGCATATACAAGAAAACCTTCCCAATTCTCCCCCTCTACTTTTCACTTTAACTGTGTTTTTTTTTTATAAACACTGTACGGTATAACGGCAAGTGACACTATTGCCGCTATTTCAAAGCTCCCACTTTCTAGGGGGCCTTGGAATGGATTTTTAAGGTGTTTTCTGCAATGGGACAATCACATTTCTGATGTGTAGATGTTCTTGAGCTGGTCATTTTGAAAGTTGCTCTCAAGTAAAAAAAAAAAAAAAAGTGTGGGCACCCCTACTTTATACTTTAACTTAAAGGTAGGGTAAGTGATTTGAAATTCATTGTGTAGTACCAGACTGGTGCACTAGGGGCCCCCAAGAGTAGCTACACTATGTAAACCTGCTGCTGGATCCTGATTGGAGGAGAATTCACCCTCCACCTGGGGAATTTTTATTAGCTCCTTTGCTAACGTGGGGGAGGAGAAAACTCCATATTTGGTCTGCACACCTTATAATGGAGCATTTTAACAGAAAAAAAAATCTTGGCTGATATCTGACAAAAGTGAAATCACTTCCCCTACCTTTAAACAAAGTAACAAAAGACTTGCGGACTATATGCTCACAACATGTGACACTGTGATTGTTGAGCGACTGTGTTTGATACTTTGGTATGACACTATAGTAAACTGAAACAGGGCAACCAAATATTAAATAGAATACTGTAGGTCATAGTGGAAAAAAGGAAATCGGAAACTTACCAAGGGCACTCTGTACACACCTAATATTCTAGAGACAGCGACAGAACTTTTTGAGCTACTAGGACCCACGATTCCAAGTACTGGAGGAGAGCCGACACAGCTCTGGTCCAGTGTAAACTGCTGCTCTCTCCCACTGACCAGCGACAACGCTGAACTGGAAGCAACTCCAGCCGTAAAACAGGTGTCATAGAGATGGTAGCCCAGAGTCACGTTGGGGAGCAGCCTGGGGTTGCTGTTGATCTCATGGATGGCAAATGCCATGATCTGTGCCATTTTGAATATGTCACTGGAAAAACTAACACAAGCAAATACATTGTAACTTTGAATATGAGTGCATTCTGTCGGACATGAACCTTCCCACATGGAAAATGTTATATATGCGAGCTCTTGAAAAGTGGCACCGTTCATACAATCCACATGAGAAGAGAATACAGTTAATGTAAGATCCATAGTGTTTTTTGTAAAGTCAAAGATATATAAAACATATGATTTTGTAATTTAAAAGAATTATACAGTTTATGACAATTCAAAAAATATATATACTGTAAGTTCCATAGTATATTTTGTAAAATGAAACATCATTTTGTATATAAATTATATATGACATACAAAACAGATAAGATCCATATTATTTATTTATTTATTTATTTGTTTGTGTTTGTTTATTTAAAGTGGCTTGTATCAAAGGTGCCACTTTCAAGTTTGCGTGTATGTCCACCTTTCAACGTCTTATATTTTTGTGTCACAAACCTCTTACTAAATAACATACTAGTCCAGATCTACCAACAACACATGTTCTGACAAGGTTTACACCACAACAGCCCCTATCTTTATAGTGTGCAAATCAACTTATGTTTCTGTACATCAACACAAAACAATGTTGCCGTTCTCCGCAGGTTATTAGTGATACCCACCGACTGCAGGAGGGCTTCCGTTCCCTGGGCTGTGTGAAAGTCAGCTCAGGGAACACAGAGGCCACGTGGAACGGAAACAAACCACCCAAAAGTACGTCTCCAGACTTTGACATTCTGTTGGGATTAAACGATGCCTGTAACTCACAAGAAGAGGAAGAGGAGGGGGACAAAGGCGAGAGGGAAGAGAATAGCATCATCAAGTAAGAAAGCAGTTGTATGTCTAAAGAAGCCCCCATCCTCTCTCTTATAACACACCCCCTTCTGTAAAATCTATTGTCCATGTGCGTTTTATACAGTGCAGTAGTGCCATCTTCTGTGTCACCTTTTACATCATCGTTCACAACATTGATATGGGAATGCAGTCACTGCACGCACGCACAGGGGCAGGGCTACCTAGCTCTGGTCCAGAGCTCCACTGCTTCTGAGTCTGACTTGCATTGGAGCTCTGTTGGTCTCCGTGCATTCGGCCATTACTGCACCCGACCAGCCTCTCTTCTCTAGTGGATATATAAAGAACGTTTTACCTACTCACCAAAATAAACACGTCTTGTGTCATTAGAAAGCCTACTTACCTTAGTGGAAACACTCTGAGCCCCCCACCACACAGATAAAACAGACTTTTTGGCCAGAACGCGATCGTTTTTCACTGAAGGAAAAATATTTCCTATGGAACTTTTCTATTGGCAATATCGGTAGAGGGCGCAAATCCTGGTTGTTTTTCCGGTGAAAAACGATCGCGTTCTGGCCAAAAAGTCCATGTTATCTGTGTGGTGGGGGGCTCAGAGTGCGACCACTAAGGTAAGTAGGCTTTCTAATGACACAAGACGTGTTTATTTTGGTGAGTAGGTAAAACGTTCTTTATATATCCACTAGAGAAGAGAGGCTGGTCGGGTGCAGTAATGGCCGAATGCACGGAGACCAACAGAGCTCCAATGCAAGTCAGACTCAAAAGCAGTGGAGCTCTGGACCAGAGCTAAGGGCTACCTATACTAGAGGCCTGCATTGGGTCACGGGAGCCCTCTGAGCCCACGGGACCCAGTGTAGCTCTGTCGTGATGGCCTCCAAAGTCTAGTATATGCCCCCGGACCAAGGGGATGTCCCTTTGGTCTTGTGGTTAAGATGTTGGACTTTCATGTGGGAGACTGGGGTTCGAATCCCGGGCGTTACACCAACACAAAATAAATAGAAAGATAAAATAAGCGGGCCACGCATAGCCTACTCCCACAATTAACCACATGATGCAGAGCTTAACCTTGAAAGTGCATGAAAGAGCGCACCACACCGACAACAGATGCGTGCCCGCACCTGTCATTCATTAGTAGCCTAATCGACTTGATAGAGGAGTTTATTTACCACATTCCTCATTCCTTGCAACCCTACCTTTTGGCATTTCCCTGTGTGCGTCTGATGCATTACATGGTCACTCAGAAAACAACGTGAATCAGAACACTCGACAGAATTAGTACAAATACTAGGCTTGTCCTACTGTGACCCCCACCAGCACACGCCTCCCTCTCTCACTGTCTGTTATACCACTATACAGTATATTGCATATTAAGCATAATAGGGCCAACCTATAATATTTGTCCAGTCGTTTTCCTATCTGTATCCTACTCAGTGGACATTTTCTAGTTTTAGTGGGACTAATCAATAAAAATGCAGGTTGTTGTGGGACTAAATGGGACCTCTTCTTTAATGTGGGATGGAGCGGCGGACAGCCGATCAGTGCAGGCAGTCAAAAATCATTGCGGGAAGGAATTGGCAGAAATCTAGCAGAAGCAGGCGGTAATGGGAGCAAAAAATCAGTCCCACACAGGGCTATACTACCTACTCAGAGTAGGTACCAGGAGTGGATACTAGCAAAGTACATTGATAGTACTGCCAAAAGTACTACCAAAAAACGTACTGCCAAAGTACTGCCAAAAAAACAACTTTTTGGCAGTCGCACGCGCATGCAGGAGGTAAGCACTGTACATGCGGTAGAAATGATCACATTATAACAACCGTATTCTGATTAAAAAAAACAAAAAAAAACACACAACATAGTTTCTCAGCACGGCCTACCTGTATCTGTTCTTTACTTCAGAATAATCATTCCCAATAGTTTTCAGTAACCACTTATGTACAGTATTTTTCCAAGCTTGAGCCTGTCAAGTCAGATATTTTCAAGAGATTTCAACATCTCAAAAGGACCAGTGTCAGGTTGGCGGTCAGTGGCACCTGGTACATCTGCTCACCGTGAAAACTGCTCAGCTCTGAGGCTGTTAACTCTACCTTTTTAAACTATTTTAAAAAAACATTTTCCAATAGTTAAAACGGCCAGTCTACAAGCTCGCAACATGTCAATAGATTGGCATGTTGAACTATTCCAAAAAGTTTATCAAAATAGTAAAACAAAGGATAAGGGGTTTGACATAATGGGTTTAGCGTGTGGTGGAAATGGAGCCCCAAGACTCTTGGTCTGGCCAGGTATTGTCAACCTATAATTACTTTTTTACCTATAATTACCAAGATATTTTTATCCAATGAGAGTCTGAGTTGGCCTAACAACAAATCCAAACAGACGCAGCTGATTGGCCAGCAGACCCGTCACTCAACAGTGCAACAGTGTGAAACAACAAACATGGCGGCTGCAACTGCAGTGTGAAACAACAAACATGGTGGCTGCAACTGTGGTGAATCGTGGCCATATTAATCTATCCATTAAACCGACGTATGACAATTAGTTTCTTTAAATAAGTGCTGGGTTGTATAAACATCATCATTTGACATATTTTACTGATTTTGTTTACATGCTAAAGCTCATTGGCTGTGTTTGTGTGGGTGGCAAACAGGCTAGCCCATTCGCCACATGATTGACAACAACCTCATGATTGACAACAACCTCCCGTCCCCCTTGAAATCTCACAGACAGTGGACAATTTCAGACTCAAGCTTCAGGAAGCTGAACTCGAGTCTGATAATTAGGCTAACAAATCCCAAGATATCGCCAACTCACCTGTGTCCCAAATGAGAGCTAAGTGATGTCATCTTCCTGGCACATAAGGCATGCACACACACGCGCATGCGACACACACGCACGCACGCACACACACGTTATTTAATTAACCCAGCCTTAGAGACAAATAATAAAAATGCAAGATTGAAACATTGCAATAACACCAATTAAATATCACATGGTCCAATGCCTTGCCAAGCAAACTGATCTGACTGTTTATTGTTTAGTTGACAAGACTTTCAATAGCACAAGTTTAATGCCTTTAATGTCCAATTCTCTTATGTGTGTGCTGTGTGCAGGGGGGTAGTGGAGGGGGTATACTGTTTCCCTACTTCACTAACATCTAAAATATTATTGGAGGCAAAAATACTGGTTGTTTTTTGACTTGTCACTTACTTTTGTGGATACAATTAAGCTTTTAAAACCAACCTTCTCAATATGCCATACACTTCTTTATTTTTTAATAGTGTGCTTGTTTGTGTTGCGCAGTTGCGTGCAAATGCACTTGCATGTGTGCGTGCACATGTCTTAAGGGGTGTCCCCCCAATTCTCATAGTGGGAGTGGGATGGGACAGGAGTGGAAATACTGTCACAACTCTCTAGATGCTTGATTGATTACTTTATTAGTCATGTAAACTGTACTGTAAGAACGTTATGCTTCTCAAAAAAGAATTCATTTTGGATAAAAGAAAAATAATAATTGAGTCGTTGGGTACACCCCCCCCCCCCCCCCCCACACACACACACACACACAGTGTAAATGATCAACTTATATATCACCTTTATCACAGTACAATGGGCATTGTACTCACATTCTCACGGTCTCCTCTGTACACACACACACACACACACACACACACACACACACACACACACACACACACACACACACACACACACACACACACACACACACACACACACACACACACACACACTGGCTCTCTGGCTCCATTGAAGCGCAGCATACAAATCAGCAGTGGGCCCTACCCTGCCCTTGGACCATCGTTATTAGATTCATTCTACCCATCTACAATACTGAGTTGAGGACGGAGAAGGTGTGAAAAAGACAGGTTAAGATCTCAACTGATTCTCCTCTTGCGAGAGAATCACCTGATATCATTGAACACTGTGTGGAGTTACAGTATATCCTTCTGAGAAGGCAATGCTATTCCCATTAAAACTCAAGGAGGGTATGAGTTAATGATGTGAAGTTCACTTTGTTTGCCACACAATTTGCCATTCCCTTTAGGCATGCACATGCGTGAGATTGTCAGTGGTTATAGTACCCTGAATTGAAAGTAAACGACCAGCAGGGCAAACTCTAAGGCCCCGGCCACACGACTCCGGATCTTTTGCCAAACGCAGAAATATTCCTGCGTTTGGGCCGTTCTACTACACGCAAACGGCGTTTTACGTCACTCAAACGGAGTTTTCTGCAAACGGATAAATAAGTGAAGATATTCGAAAATATCCGGAGCAGCGGAGCCGTGTAGACCACGGCCCCAGATAGTGGCTCTAGGCTTGAAGCAGGGGGGGGCCTGGTGGTCAAGTCTGGTACTGCAGGCGGGTGGAATTCATGCACGACCGCCGGAGAGCACGCACGCTGGTTTGCTTTGTGCACGCGGACAGGGCAGTTTGTATTTAAGTTGTTTTCTGAATAAACCAGCGGTCCTCACGTCATATACTACCTCTCAAAACATAACGGATGTATTATATGACAGATAATAAGCTCAATGCAAACCCACAAGCTTGTTTTTGATGCTTTTTGATGGTTTTTTTCCTTTGCTCGTGCGCGACGGCGCTCGTTCATGGTTCCCATAATCCCTTGCGTCAGGCGCGTTCATGGAGAAATACTTCCGCATTTGGACACCAAATTTTGGTGTCCAAATGCGGAAATAGGCGCACTTCCGGCGGTCTTCCGGGTGCTTCATGCGCCAATGAGCAACTTGTATTGAAATGAATAACAAGGGGGCGGGGCTGGCGCTCCAGTCCGGCCTCTGTTATTTTATTACTCTATGGTGTAGACGTGTGAAACGAAAACGATGACGTCTCATACTTATCAGCTCATGACGTGACCAAACAACTTCCGAGGTGTCCCTATTCATGCTGCATTGAACAGCGCGAGCGCTCAGTTTCTGACACCTCTATGTCGTAACTCTTGGATGTTATATTAAAGTAGTCTAGTAGACTACTATAATGTAACATCCAGTAGAAGAGTTACGACATTCCCACCTCCCGGAATCCCAGACTTTTATCAGTCCCCATAGCGCATCATGGTAGGAATTGTGGAGCGGCTGCGGACCTTTGTTGTTTTTTTTAATTCACAGGAAGGGTATACCCCTCCTGTGCATTAATTAATGTGAACTGTATACAGTTCACATTTCCTCCAATATTCAATTCACTTCAATTCAATAACTCCAATAACATAGTCCCTTACTAGCCTACTACCAGGTTACGTGAAATTTGTATTTGGGTAACCATGGAAACCAGCTAACACCAGCCATTTCTGTGTTGTGCCAAATATTTCTTATCGCCACCTACTGGCTTGGCATACGTGTTGGAGCCCCAAATGTCCGTTTTGAGTTTACGTGTGGACAAGGATATCTTTGTCGTGTGGACAGGATTTTTTTTTTCAACGGGGGAGGAAAAGAACGGATATTTTCCTCGTGTGGCCGAGGCCTAAATCTGATTGGCTAATCTCTCTCCTATTAAATTAAGTAACAAGGGCAGATTTGGATATTCATTTCTCTGTTGTACCTGCACAGAATGGAAGCAGAACACCCATGTATATATAATGAATAATTTATTTAAAATGAATATTTAAATATATAATAAATGATATATTAATTATACAATACAAATTTCTCCATCAGGCAAGTGGTCCAACACTAATAAGAAGTCATCCAAGATTGGATGCTGTTGAACAGGGTGTCACAGCAGATTGTAAGCACAAGGGTGTGCTGTTAGATCAATAACTACAAAACATACAGCATTGATATTACAAGTTTTGATTTGACATAAGTTTATTACAATTATTACTACATTCTACACATAGTTTGACTTGACTAAAAGTGCTTCCCAGCAAACAAAATCACGATGTCAATTAGTGACATCTTGATTGTGGACAGATCAAGGCAATCCGAGACTAGTCAGATCTGGCCAACCAACACAAATCCTGTCCACTAAAGAAGGATGTCGCTACTCCCTGGATGAATCAGAGTCACAGAGTCAGACTGAGGCCAAACTAACTTAAATCAATCATAACTATAATCAGATCTGTCCCAGAATAGCTTAGCCATAGTTTCATTATTTAAATTGGTAACATCACCGAAGTCCTCCAGTGACGTTACAATGATGTCCTTCAGTGATTCTGCTTAAAGACTAGGCCAGATCTCAGCCCATATGGCGTTGATCTTTACGTTATTTTCAGGACATCTTCACCAATTGAAATAATAAAGCTTATTCTGGGCCAGATCTGACTAGTTATGAAATAACAGTCGCGACCATTTTACATAACAGTCGACAGTTTTGCATAACAATCAACTGTTTTGCATAATAGTTGCGGCCGTTTAACGACCATTTAAAGTTTAAACCACTATGAAAGATAATTAAGATCAGTTATCTCAGACATAGATAGACTTCTTCAACAAAGATGGCGAATGCAAACATTCTCTGTATTGTACTCATAAATAATGTTGTAAGATACAAAACACTGAAGTCTTATACCACAAACTTAACCCTCAACCATTAAGCAAGCCGTCGTCACTGTTATGCAAAACGGTTGACTGGAGATATTATACATTTTATCCATATCATGCAACGCTAGAGGACCCCTCTAGTAGAGATCGTTAGCACATTTGTTATCATTACTGCAATGGGGACTAAACAGAAACAGTGCACTATGGATACACGAGGTGTAAAATGAATGCATGCACGACCGAGACATAAAAAGTGACTCGGACATTTATGCCAGTGTAAGGAGATCAGGGATCTCAATTTAATACTAGATCGGATCAACAATTATGACTCATGATCACGATTATTAATTTTGATCATGGTAACTGGTATAGAGGATGAAACCGCTGTTATGAAGTAGTAATAACTGCTGCTCGTGTCACTTCTCTGATGTGAATGTTCCCATCCTCATCCTGGGCGACCATTCGGACAACTTGTACTGCAACCATCTGTTCACCATCGTCGTCTCGTTGCTGTGGTTAGTGACACAGAAAGAAGTGTGCAAGTATGTGTGTGTGTGTGTGTGTGTGTGTGTGTGTGTGTGTGTGTGTGTGTGTGTGTGTGTGTGTGTGTGTGTGTGTGTGTGTGTGTGTGTGTGCGTGCGCGCGAGAGAGAGTGTGTGTGAAAGAGAGTGTGTGTTTGGGGTATTCAATGTGGAAAGGAATGGAAGATCAGACAACCCAAGCAAAACATAATTGAGAACAAACTTCATATACCTAGGCTGAAATGTAAGAGGTAATTCAATTGTTCCATTTTAATTGGAGGTCATTAAACAGGAGTTTGTTCCCTCTAGCTGAAACAGAAGCTCTTATAACCTCATACAAACTCTTGGCTATATCAAACACAAAGTTATATACAGTATGAAGCGTAACATCGGACGTGTTCATCTTTACTGTTCTCATATGTGAGACACAGCTCTGCAAAGTATTGGTTTGGTATTGATTTCTCTACACCGCGGAACTGTTGTTACTAACTCAGCCTTTGTTCTCCCCCTGAGTCTCATAGTTGGAGCTGCTGTGACAGTTCAGGAAAACAACCTGTAGTAATATAAAAATGTCATTCCTCTTTCTCTTGTTCATTTGGGGCCACTCCTATGAGTAATACCACTCAAGTACCACCACTACTAATAATACTAATAGTAAAGTGGTTGTGAATGGCAACCTCTCACTTATTTATTTTTTTTACAAACTTTTATAGCAATTTAGACCCCATAAAACACCTGGTCACAACCGTTCACGGGATCTATCATGTTGTACTGTATATTATGTGAAGGAGTGTGTGACAAATTGTGTATACATGTACGAATATTGAGCCCACAGCACAGTATAGCTATTGCAAAATATGAATTGCTTTATTGCCAAACTCACCCTCACTTGATATGGATTGGCTATAGTCATGCCGGGATGTTGCATTCTTGGTTGCTGTTGTTGTACTTTGGGAGGGAAATACATAAATTACATTTTGTTATTATTGATATCATCGCATTGCTCTAAATATCAGACATTACGTGAAGTAAGTGAAGATCACCCGGTAGAAGGTGGGATCCCACAATGCCATAAATAGGAATCGTATAGACATTCTTGAAAAAAGCTACTTAATGTGTTGTTTCTATATGATTTGTACTGTGATGAAACAATTTCTCCCATGAGCTAACGCTTTATCATAAATTCAGCAATAAGCATAATAGATAAAATGTAATATAGCCGGATAAACTGAAAAAATATTTATTTTTTACCTGGGACAACAAAAATCTGTTGTGGAGGCTCATTTCGGGTGTCATCTTCATCTTCGCAGCAACAACAACAACAAAACAGATAGTAACACGGGCAACACAGCAATCTACACATCTGAAAAATACATTGAAAAAACAAACAAAAACAAAATAGTATTAAATAATGAGCAAAAAAACGAAAATTATATTCATTCCAATCCAAATATGGTGTTGTTTCTGTCTACTGTACTGTAGGCTGAAAGAGGGCTGTGGACAGTTCAGAAACCAAACACTCAAACATCTGTGGTCGTGAGAAGTGCTTTTGGGTAAGCAGTACCTCATTGGTGAGAGTCTGGACACCGCTTTCGTTTGAATTTACTTCCACATGGTGCTGCTGAAAACAGCCTTTATGTTCATGCATTGACAAGAAATGTCTGTAAGTACTGTGAGAGCAAGCATTCCAAGTCGCGTTTGGGGCATGGGCCTAGGTCTGTGTGCTAAGCTAAAGCTACCCTCCCATTCATTCATGTGCATTGAATTTAACATGTGGTTTCAGCTGGTGTTATGCCAACACCAGCTCATGGGTACAGTGCCATTTCGTACATGGCACAGTTCATGAAGGCCAGATTATAATTCATAATTGTAACTCCTGGTTCAACTAAATAGACAGCATTTCCATATTTAACTCTCATTCATAATTACAGTGAAAGTGCAGTGCTTTAAAAACTATTTACACATATCTACAAGCTATTTACATTTTCTATACAGGCATTTCATGTAATTTAAAACTGATAACCTACTGTGTGTAGTACTGTATCGTGCTTGTAGACTTGTAGCTGTATGTTTCATGCTGTTCATTATTTTTATTGGAGTTTTGCACAGTGGACATTAATATTTAATTAGTGTTGCCTTCGCTCAGAGAGAAAAGGAGATCCAAGCTTAAAGAGCAAAGCAATGGCCGACACGGCACAAGTGTCACCTGGTCTACAACTGAAGGAAGCTGAAAAGACACACAAAGAGGCCCATGTGCAGTTATTTTCGCTTTGATATGAAGGAGACACTGCAGCAGCTGAAGCAGAGGCTCAGGTTCTAGATGCAGCAGCAGATGCTGAAAGTGAAGAAGGCAGCAAGAAAAAACTGGAAGCCACAACACAACCTGCCATAGAATTACATCCCCAAGAGAGCCTCTCCAATGTTGGAGTGCCCGGCCCTTGCGGATAGAGTGTAAACTGCAGGTAATCCATGGATTCATGGCTAGGAAACCCTGTGCCTCTGAAGTTTAACATGGGGGAATCGTTCATGTGCGTGTTTGGAGGTAACACTTCTGCATTTTTCGCACTTCCAACCAACAAAATATGGTGGCCAAGTGTGCGAAAATGCGGAAGTAAACCCTACTTCCGGCATTCTTTCGGGTGCTTCAAAACGCCACTGAGCAGCTTCTATTGAAATGCATGGCAAGGGGGCGGGGCTATCGCTCCATTTCAGTCTCTATATTTTATTACTCTATGCATAGAACGCCAGGGTTGGGTGTAACGAGTAACGAGTAAAGAAGAGTAATATTACTACTTTGTCAGGTAACGAGTAGTGTAACAACACTACGTCCTAGAAAACAGTAATAATATTACAGTTACTTCTACTAATATTACTTAGTTACTTTTGTCATGCTGCTGCGTTCAACGGCATTGCGTTGGTGAAGGGAGATGATCTGATGTCACTTTAGTTTAATCTAAAAAAAAGTGCGGTGAAGAGTGGCGTATTATTACACTAGTCACTAGATGGATTTGCACAGCCATCTAGTGGCAGTACATGGCTTTGTACAGCCATCTAATGTCAAAGCTGCAACATTGAGGCGTCAGAAACTGAGCGCTCGAGAGCTGTTTGTGCAGCATGTCGTCCCTATGTATTGTCCCGATCCTCAATAGAAGTCTATGTAGAAGAGCCGCGCTTGGACTGGCCACATATTAGAGTTTGTGGCCAGTTTACTTTTGCATCCAAGTAATAAGTAGTGTAATATTATTACTTTTATAAAGGGGTAATAAGTAATAAATAAGTAATAAGTAATGTATTACTTTCCTAAGTATTCCCCAACACTGTACAACTGTAGAACGCACACAAGCTTATGTAAAAAAAAAACACTCTCAGATGCTTGCTGCTCTCACAGAACATCCAGAGCAGCAGCATTGGAAAGCCTCATGCAACAAGCAGTGTTGCCAACTTGGCGCATTTGTCACTATATTTAGCTCTTTTCCAGACCCCCCTAGTGCCAAAATTAGTGAAAAACTCCTAACGGGAAAGTCTAGTGCTTTTTGACTGGTGAGCTGGGGGGGAAATTGATTGACAGGCGCCAGAGATAAAAGCCCCATTTTTCACCATTTTTCCTCCTATGACAGTGGTTTTGGTCTCCAGGCTAAATGATGGATAGTTGGTTAACCAGATGTAACTCTTTGAGAGCGTAAAAATGAAACCAAATGGACCCGCAAGGGTCCATTTGGTTTCATTTTTACGCTCTCAAGAGTTGAAATATTCATCATGTGAATTAGCCCAAGTCCACACAACTAGAGAATAATTAATTGATTAATGGTCATTTAATGGTCATATTCCCTTCCAGCAAGCATCTAGCACATTCTAGCGCATTTTGGAAGTGCCACTAGTGCATTTTGGATTTTGGCAGTTGGCAACACTGGCAACAAGCAGATGGACATAGTACAATACAAACAGACCCACGGACAGTGTCTGTGTGCAAAACATTCCCTTTCCTAGCTAGAGAAGCGATACCAGATCATTATCAATAATTGGACTTGATAATGGGCTTATCAAGCCTGTTATTGCACACAGCAGTCCATGACATCACAATCGATACAAGAGGAGCTCAATAAATACATGTCATCATCCACACTGGCAAAAAACACGCCGGTCTAAAGGTGAGTTAATAGCCTACCTGCAAACCAGCACTGGAAACAAATTAAAGTAATGGTACACTGTGTTTGTAAACAGATTTATTTAAAAACAGAATCTAACTTCATCTCAACTCCACTCTATTGGCTCATTATTAAGCTGCTGAAGTGCTGTGATTGGCTAGAACGCTGCCTCACCCCTGACAACCCCCTCACATGTAGCACCCACCTTGTCCTGAGCCTGACAAAGGTTTTGATTTCATGATTTGTCGACATCAAATTTCTGGACCATCTGCAGGGCGAAACATGTGTCTGTCTGCAGAGAAACAGCTGCAGCATCAGCAAATAAAAAGTTACCTCTACCTCTAACTGCTTAATTGTCTTTCCGACTGTTAGAAATTTATTTTATTTGAAGGTCCTTCTGTTCAAAATATATTGTCTTCATCTCTCCAAAACACAAAAAGTTTCATTTATATTCTGCAGTAAAATGGTGCAGATCCACCACGCTGATTCATAGCTCTACTGCAGGCAGAATCGTAGAAGCAGAAGCAGTAAAGATATGGACCAAAGCTCGGACTAGGACACCAACTGCAAGTATTACAGATCACACAAATAGTCTTCTTTGACAGCAAATTCTGCTCGATAGTGGGCTCAATAATAAGAAGCCTGCTCGAGAAGGTGATTGCTATCAATAAGAACCAAACAAACTCCATCCCTAATCTCTCCCCACATCAGGTGGAGACAATAGACTCAGAGATAGCCCTTATCTGTGAGTCTAGCCCTTATTTATATAATATACTGTAGGCTATATAGTTTTACAACACATCTACTTCATGCTACCTGTGAACTTCAATCATCTCCATGCCTTGAAATCAGTAGTGTGTGTGTGTGTGTGTGTGTGTGTGTGTGTGTGTGTGTGTGTGTGTGTGTGTGTGTGTGTGTGTGTGTGTGTGTGTGTGTGTGTGTGTGTGTGTGTGTGTGTGTGTGTGTGTGTGTGTGTGAGAGACAGTAGATTGAGATACTGTAAGACCAGTGGTGTATGTTTTATGGATAGGCTACTGTATGTGTAAATAGTGCATGTAGATAATAGATACTTATTTTCTCTCTTAGTTCATTTGCCAGAACCCGGACATGTTGAGTACATAAAAGTGTTAGGCTATGTTTTATGCTATCCGGCATCTAGAAACTGTTAAAAAAATGTTAAAAAAGTTGAGTGGTTGAGCACTATTATCGTAATTGTAGGCTAACAAACTTAGAGGTCTTAGAAATGTTTGGACCAAAGGAGAAGTTCCCAACTTTTTAGGAATATTTTGAAAATAATATAATAATGTAAATATACATTTTCGATTTTGCACCCATCATAGCCTCCCCATGAACACACGCACACAAGCACTTTCCACACACACACACACACACACACACACACACACACACACACACACACACACACACACACACACACACACACACACACACACACACACACACATACACACCCCCAAGCACTTTCTACACACACACACACACACACACACACACACACACACACACACAGACACAGACACACGCACGCACACACACACACACACACACACACACACACACACACACACACACACACACACACACACACACACACACACACACACACACACACACACACACACACACACAAGCACTTTCTATTACTGTCTTGCAACTATTTACACGTATCGATATAATAAATAGCCTACCCTAATATGTAATAATATACCTATACTAGTCTTTAAAACAGTGGTTCTCAACAACTTTTGGACATTTTGATAATGTCAAAACTACAGGTCTCTAAATTTAATTTCATTTAATTGAGATTGTACAATGAAACAAAATGGCTGCAAATTCTTCATGGGGCCTCAAGTCCCACGGCCCCAGCAGAAATAATTAATATGTGATTCATATATGCACTGGTTGCAGTTTGCAATACACTTTTAGGCTGACAAGTTTGTGTGATCGTGGATGATAAGAGTTATTTCTTGATCATCATCAGTATAACAATAATATTGTCAGTGTCAACATATTATGGTACAAACACACTCACCCTGTAGTGGACTCCGTGTCCTCTCCTCCTTGTGTTTCTCCGAATGCAATGTGACTATGTAGTGTCTTTACTCTTGTATTTCCTCCTACACCTGCACCGCTAATTCTTGTAATCTACGACACACACGCACGTTGAACTTTGCTCTTCACATTGCTCTTCATATTGCTTCACCCTGCACTGGGCAAAACGCACGGGATATGGATGTGTATATTACTGGAAACTCCTGCCAAACTTCCCGGTAAACTGCCGAATTGTACCGTCACGCCTGCTATATTACCATGCTGTATCTGCCTGCTCAACCTAAGATTTACAGGCACCTCCATGCCCATAATTGCCCGATAAGCTCTGGTGCCTTTGTGTAAAAGGTTAAAAGTTTCCATGATGTGGCTACGGGAGATGGCAATGTGTGTAAAATATCAAAATGGACATCAACATGGAATCGGTTTCAGAAGGGAGGATGTCACAAGTCTGCAGTTCCGCCTGCAGCCTGAAGGTTTACAGTGCCCAGGTGTGTCTCCACCTGAGCCTGACTTCAGGGCCGACCACCCAATGACATCTCATCTCAGACTCCTGCCGTTCCACCAGACCAGTGATACTCAAATAGCCAGGGGCCAGTAGATCAACATTGACCCATTTTTGGCGGGAACACCTTTTGGTGTTCTAGCATTATTAGCATTTCTTAGCATTGCTTAGGGTTATTAGCATTACTGGCATCCATTAGTAGTATTAGCATTACTTAGCATTAGTAGCATTATTAATGACACTTAGCATTAGCATTTCTTTGCATTATTAACAAAACTTAACATTAGCATTACTTAGCATCATTAACATTATTAACCCCTTTTGGACGACTTGGTCAGAGGTCTTGCAGTTCGCCTGCATCAGAGTCTTGCAGTTCGCCTGCGTCAGAGTGCAAAATCGTGACACCAGAGCGAATAAATACACATTCGCACATTTGCCACTGGTGTGGATACTTGCATTGAAAGTGAATTATACACTCGAATAATTTGCTTCAATAAATCGCCAGTGTGTATGAACGGGTATAATCGTGGAATGGTGGTCTTTAGGCATGTAGGGACTACAGCCAGGGACAGAGAGGTGTTAAAAATGTCTGACAGCACCACAAAGAGCTTGTAGGCACAGTTCTTGAGGGCCTTGTCTGGAATATTATTATTTTATAGATTTAGTTACCTATCTATTTATCTGTTTACTGTTATGAATTCTCAGTGTTTCAATGGCTCCATAAAGCAAATGGTTGTAGATGCTGCCATGAGCAGTAGCAGCTGCAGCAACAGAAACAAATTGCACTAAATGAAAACTGAAGCTATATCCACTTCTTGATCATACTATACTATACTATACTATACTATACTATACTATAACACAAAGTAGCACCTGGCAAATCTACAATACTAATTGGAGGAGTAAAAAAACACACAGAGAAAAAAAAGAAACACACTAGGGCAAATTGTTATTTATGGTTATGATTTTCCACAGCTGTTTCACTGAAATGCTTGCTTTCTGGTGATAGTAGGTAGTAGCAGCTTTAGCAAAAGAAAATAATTAAATTCAAGCGTCAAATAAATGCTAATTCTTACTTGTCTCATCCAAACTAGCAAACATGCAACAAAATGCTAGCTCACTGGTCGATGCCTGATGGGTTAAATTTGACCCAAACAAACATTTACCAAATCCGACCCAACAGTCATTGATAGCCTTTCTTTTCTACCTGGCCTATATTTGGACATTAGGCTAACTGGTATGTTCCAGCTGGCATGTGACGACTGTCACAGTGCAGCAACAAGAAGTTGTTCACTGGACAAGATGGCAGAGAAATTTATTTTATGCATGCCGGAGCACCCGGCTTTATGGGACTGAAGTTGCTAATATTACCTATAATAATAGTTTTATTTAAAGGTAATATTACCTTTAAATAAAACTGTCAGTTTAACTACTATAAGGAAAGTAGGACATGTCACAGATTTAGCAGGTAACGGAAATCGAGTATTAAACATTATACATACAGTATACAAAATAGTTGCATTAAACAAAGCTAACAGTGCAGCTATACATTCTGGCCCAGAGATAATGCAACAACAAAATGCAGTGGTGAACATGTTTTATTGGCAACATAGCTTTATCACAGATGATAGATGTTTGTATCTCTGGCTGGATATAGCCTAGTTCAATATGAAAAAATGGTTATATTACTAACAATGGTATTATATCCAATACACTCATTGTAATATACACAAAATGTGTATTTTATTTTTTTAAAAGTCCGCTTCTATGTCTTGGAGGCACCTCGACCCATAATGGACTTCTTTGTGTTTCTCTCTGGTTTCAAAATGATGATATAACACTTTGGTCCAAACAGTGCCAGCAAAATGCCAAAACTAGACGCTAAAATAGCAAACACCTCCACAACATCTGCATATTTCCCTGGAGAGCTGATATATGCTGGGATGAAGGCTATCCACACGGCACAGAAGATCAACATGCTGAAAGTGATTAACTTAGCTTCATTGAAGTTGTCTGGAAGATTCCTTACCATGAATGCTAGGAGGAAACTGAGGAGTGCCAGTAACCCAATATAACCCAGTAGCACTGCAAACCCTACTGTTGATCCAACATCACACTCATAGACTATCTTTTCAGAATAGTATTTTGTGTTTTTATGAGGATTTGGTGAGGCAGACACAAGCCAGACTGTGCAGATTATTGCCTGGATTGAAGTAAGAGCCAGAACGGTTGCTCTCTGCTGTACTGGACCAAACCACTTCATAATGTCTGTACCGCCAGGCTTGGAGGCCTTGAATACAGCCAACACCACCATAGTCTTTACCAGGATACAGGAGACACACAGCACAAAGCTGATCCCAAACACTGCATGCCTTAACTGACAAGTCCAGAGTCTGGGAAGGCCAATGAACAGCAGTGAGCACAAGAAACAAAGTTTGAGTGAAAGCAAGAGTTGGAAGCTGAGTTCTGAGTTGTTGGCGCGGACCATGGGCGTCTCTTTATGATAGATGAAGATCCCCAGGACAACGGCACAGATGAATGTGCCTAGCAGTGAGATAGCTGTTAAGGAGATTCCTAGGGCTTCATGGTAGGACAGGAACTCAATGGTCTTAGGGACACAGTGGTCACGCTGGGGACTGGACCAGAAGTCTTCTGGACAACTGGTGCACTCTAGAGTGTCTAAAATAAAGGACAAGATTGAAGGGACAGACACGTACAGTATCTCCTCATAACCTGCTGTACATAATGTAGCTAAACCTACCAGTCTCATTGCTGATCTGTCCCTCAGAACAAGCGATGCAGTCGAAGCAGCAGACAGGTTCTCCTTTCCTCCTGGCCACACGGGTTCCAGGAGAACAGCTCTCACTGCACACTGACCGAGGAGGCTGCAGAGGAAAGTGGCAATGATCGGGTTAAATTACAGCCACATCATGTGCTGAATTTCAAATTTCAAGAAGGTGAAATTACCTTTGCGGATTCAAAGTTCCACATGAGTCTTTCTTCATCAACGATGATCTCCTCATCTCCGGAGGCTGTTCCCTTGACCACACCTACATTGTGAATCTTTGTGCTTCCATCAGGGAGCCACGCCCAGTTCAATATATCGAAGATCGGTAAGGCGTCACCATTCTCATCAAAGTAAACAAGATCACCATTAGATGTGGTGAAGTTGACCTTTTCCAGGTAATAGAGAAGCTAGCAATGGTGATAAGCAGAATCGTGAAGAGCTTGGTCATAGGCAGTGACAGGTTTTGATGTAATATTAAATTCTGATATGATGCAGGACCTTTAAATTCACCACTTTTCAACGCATCTTCGCATACTAGACCCTCACTAATGTATATGATAAAATACCATTACTTTTTTCCACTCTAGTCTGTGTCTCACAGGAGGGCTGTGGGCAGTTCAGAAACCCATCCTTCAATGACATCATCATTTGGCTGTTTTTTTTAATATGTTAATATATATATTTCTAATTTAATATATATGTTTCTTGAAAAAAAATATTTTTTATTATCGTGAGATTGATGGCTGCCATTTTTACAGAAAGCCTTACAGTTTCTGTTGGCTTGGATTCCCCATCCTCCTGTGAGACACAGATTGAGTAGAGAAAAAATGAGTGATGTTTCATCATGTACTATTATTAGTGAGGACTATTATATGAAGAAGTGGTCAAGGGGTGAATTGGTCCTTAGTCCTTGAATGTTGCTAAATAATTCATGTTTGATATTCATGATTTTGTTGCATTTTTGTTGGTAAATGTGGTCTCATGTACACAACCTAATAAAACACTGTTGTTTCGAATTTGTTATAAAATCAACAAATAACCAATACATAAAAATAATCCTACAGGTTAACTGAATTAATATTCCACCTGCCATGGCTGTATTGTCTGCAAAGTGGCACAGCTGTGCCCAGGGAAAGGCCCTCTTCCTGGCACACACTGCAGCATGTCATGGAGGGCATGGGCCAGAGCATACACAGCCTTGTATATATTGAGTGGAGACTTATCCTGGGTAGACATGTCCACTGCTGTTCCCAGGTCCTCTTGTCCACTACACACCCTTCCACCGGCGTCCACCCACTGTGGTGGGAGGGGTAGAAATTTACACTGAAACGTGTGTTCCCAAAACTTCCTCAGCTGAAAGAGCACAATGAGATCAGAAGTATACCGGGTGGATTTATGCTACGATTCAACATGTATCGACAAATGAAAAAATGCATCTTTTCCCCAAATACGATTTTCTTTTTTATACTAGAACATTTTAAAACAAATCTAAACAACATGGACCATGTTGAGACTATCAACGGTAGTTACTGAAGTTGCTACCGGAAGTTGCTAACAGGAGTTGCGGAAGTTACTGTACTTACAGTCCCCAGCGAAATAACCCTATTCAATACTCACTAGCATCTTGACTTGTTCACTATTATTTTCAGAAAAAAAACTGAACAAAGCAGCATAGAAGTGTGCAAAGTGCACACAATTCCATCTTTTAAACCTTTACAACGGCTTCGTGAGCACAAAGGAAGAAATAAAATGTTTCTGCAGGGTATACAATTCCGGGAGCACTGCGCCGTGATTGGCTGAAAAATGGCAACTTCCAGGGGAAGTTAACAAACCGGAAGGCCCGGCTTTTTGATAGTGTGTTTGGGGTACAATGTGGCTATTGTCACTGTTATTGGTAGTTAAATAGAGCTTTTACAAAAAAAAAAAAAAAAAAAAAAAACTTAATGTAATTTTTTTTAAACCACCTTATTTCTGGGTGTACTCTAATCCTAACTCTAACTGTTTACTCTTTTGGAAGTCCAAGGATCACACACACACACACACACACACACACACACACACACACACACACACACACACACACACACACACACACACACACACACACACACACACACACAGACTTCACATATGTCAATGGTGATATGTTGATCTGTGCCTTGGATTGAAAAGACGGATGTATTCATCCATGGCAAATAATGCAATTCATAATTTACAAATAGTGCAGTGGTACAATTATACAATATGGAGCAAAAAGGATGACACGAAATGTCAAGGGCTTGTGTCCACTGTAGTCCTGTTAATTCAATTGACTGAGACATAAAAAGATATGTCTACGTCTAAACATGACGCTTACTATGTTATCCTCATGGTCGTTGTCAGGACGTAGCTTTGAAAAGAAGTCCTTGTAACCCGGTATCTCTCCACGACGGATGGCGAAACCCAGCATGCCCCTGAGGTATGGCTGGTAGTGAGGAGACTGGAGAAGAGCGTCATCAACCCAACCTGACGTAGCAGGTAAGATCCATAACAGACCTGTCACATTCTGTTTAACCACCTGTTTGTTGTTTTAAAAGAAAGGTTTCAACAGTATGATCGATTGAAACCATTATTTATTCTCGAAAAGGTTTTGAGGTACCGTATTTTCCGCACTATAAGGCACACCGGATTATAAGGCGCACCGGATTATAAGGCGCACCTTTTAGAACTGTTTTCATATATAAGGCGCACCTGATTATAAGGCGCAGAGAATAGAAGCTACTACAGTTAACATAGAATAGAAGCTACTGCAGTCGAACGATCCATATATAAGGCGCACTGGATTGTAAGGCGCAGGGTGGATTTTTGAGAAAATTAAAGGCTTCTAGGTGCGCCTTATAGTCCGGAAAATACGGTATACCCTCTACCTGCTGCCGAGATCAGGAACACAGAGACCAAAATCAACCAAAAGACATGAAATGAAGTGTAGGCCTACAAAAATCAAATTCTCAGAACATGAAACCAATCAACAATGAAGGCGTAAGGTTAGAAAAGGTTATAAATACACAAGCAGTGATTGTAAAGCATGCTGTAAGTTAAACAATCACATATTGAAGTAGGGAGCTATAAAAACAGGTTGCTAAATTTTCCATAGGATATTGGGGTATTAATTTTTAGCGTTTGTTGCAGAGTTTTCCATGAGATAGGGGCATCAAAGCAGAGTGAAATGTGTTAAAAGAAAAAAAGATTTAAGATGGTCTAGAGATTGTCCCTGCAAAGTCTTTATTAAATGCAAGGCAAATCAGCTTGATATTCAAGTACCAAGTTAGCATATTTGGTATGTGAGAATAATGTCTACTTGAGGTTATAACAGGAATATGGTTCAATAGGGACCCATGGAAGTGGAAGGGGGTATGTTTTAGGTGGAACATGATGTGGATATGTACTGTATTGTTGTCTGGTTGGTGAGAAATAGGAATAACGGGCAGTTTGTGGTAGTGGGGCAGAGCTTGACACTAACACTTGCCCACTTGCCCGGGGCAAGTAAAAAAAAATGGTGGGGCAAGTGAAGACTGCTACCTGGTTGCCCGATCGGGCAAGTGTGCAACTTAGTGCACTATAACACAACACAAGATAAAGGCAGTCATTGCACTCTGCCTCTGTGTCTTTCCCTGCTTTCTAGCTATCCACAATTCCAGGCTGGATTTGGGAAACAAAACAGGCAATTTAACTTTCACATCAAAATGACCTAATCTTCTACATTCTCTAGTTGTGTAGACCTGGGGTAATTAAGATGATGAATTGTAACTCTTGGGAGCCTAAAAATGAAACCAAATGGACCCGCAAGGGTCCATTTGGTTTCATTTTTACGTTCTCAAGAGTTACATCTGCAAAATTTACAATATATTTTAGGGGGCAAGTGACCATGAGCTGAGGGCAAGTAGAACCTGACTGCAGAAACTCTGTCCGTGGTGCTGAAATGAGCTTTCTGTTACTCTGTCCGTGGTGCTGAAATGAGCTTTCTGTTATGGTAGCTGTAGTGACTCTGTCCGTGGTACTGAAATGAGCTTTCTGTTACTCTGTCCGTGGTGCTGAAATGAGCTCTCTGTTATGGTAGCTGTAGTGACTCTGTCCGTGGTGCTGAAATGTATATTTACTGAAATGTATATTTACTTGCCCCCTATATATTTTAGGGGTAAGTGACCATGAGCTGAGGGCAAGTAGAACCTGACTTGCACTTGCCGGATGGGCAAGTGCCTCCGAGACCTTAGTGTCAACCCCTGTGGGGGAAATGAAAGGCATGTCGTTCTTTCAGCACAATCTTGTTTTACATTCTTCTAAATATGAATCCCTAAATAAACATCCTCCCGGTCACATGTACGATAACACCAACCTCATCCAAGACATTATGAATATAGCTCCCATATCCAAACACAAAGACAACATGAGCTGTGGACGTCTTCATCACAGAGACGATCCTCTGGAGTTTATCCAGGTCTTTGTGGAAGGGCAGAGCCTCTGAATAAGCCACACAACCCAGACCAGACTGGTCCAGACCAGAATGGAATAATCCGGCGGCGTCACGGCCAGCATCATCATCACTGAACAACAGTCCTACCCAGGTCCACTGGAACCTCCTCATAGTCTGGAGCATAGCTCTCACCTGAGTGGACAAATCTACTTAGTTCATACAGTACACGGATTACATGGTGCATGACACATTTTCAATTATGTGATTTATGCTTTAATGACTTCGGTCTATATTAGTTTGTCAGTCATATTCGCATTACACCTGATTCGTCCCTCTCTGCCTACCATAGTGTAATATAAAGTCCCAGCATAGGGCAAGCACTACATGCACTGCTATCTAATCTATCACATACTCTACTACAGTATCATCTCAGTGATTTCGTTTTAACCATTACAGTATCTTATGGTGTGACAGAAACTATGAACAAACCTAAAATGATTGCATCCATAACCTTTGCGTGAAGACACGCTGTAAGGTTGCAAATCCAGATTTATTTTCTGCACACGCTCCGCTTTACAGCAAAATATATTTAATTCCAGCTTGGAAACGGAGCATAGAGTGAATGGAGTCGGTCCAGGGCAGCTGTTCTTTCAAACGTCATTAGTGTGACAATGCCCTGAGTTTAGTTTATTGAACTAGTTTTATTTGATGCTGCCATTCTCTGCTGCTTCCATAAACAATAATCACAGCACTGATGCTCTAATGTCAGCTGAAACATAGTGATCCTCTTAAGCAACTGCAGACATACAGTGTATAGTGGGCTTGAATAGTCCAGTGAGTGGAACATGAATAATTATTTAGTATACCACACACTTCTAATGTTATAGAAGTTCACCTGGAAGTTAAAACTTGGCATTGTTCTAAAGAAGGATGGGAACTGAGTCCGGTCGCTCAGACAGGAACAACCAGCATAGTAACTTATCTGAAAAAAAAAAAAATAAATATAAACACAGCACAAAATAGCTGCAAGCAGTGATAAGGTGGGACCATGCAGGAAGGCAATACGCAATGAGAACAAATCATGTACAATAAGCAATAGAAACATGGATGTTTTAACTTCAGAAAAAAACTTCAGAAAAAGAAAAACTTTGAATTGTGATAGGGTTAGTTTTAATTGTGGGGTGGCAAGGATATCTAAGTTGAGCAGGCTGTGCCCTTATATGATCTTACAACCTTGTGTTACAATGGGAAGCGCTCTATGGACTGAGCCATGCCAATCAGGCATGGTCTTTTTGATAATAACTGTGTGTCCTAGTTTTGGACATTACTAGTGTGTTTACAGTTCAGGTGTTCATGCACAAACTTGTCAGCTGGAATAAGATAATGGTCAGATAATGGTCCATAGATTGTGTGTAGAACATTTCACTCAGATTGCTCAATAATCCAAGCAGATTTCCCAAACCAGAAATTTTCTTCTGTAATTTTGTAAAATAGGCCAAACAGACAAAATTAAAATGTATAGGTCATGGTGAGAGAGAATAGGAGACTTACCACGGGCACTGTGTATACACCTAATATTCTAGAGATGGCAATAGAACTTTTTGAGGTGCTAGGACCCACAATTCCAAGCACTGGAGGAGAGCCGACACAGTTCTGGTCCAGTGTAAACTGCTGCTCTCTCCCACTGATCAGTGACAACACAGAACCTGACGCCACTCCAGCTGTGATACAGGTGTCATAGAAACGGTAGCCCAGAGTCACGTTGGGGAGCAGCCTGGGGCTGCTGTTGATCTCAGCGACGGCAAAAGCCATGATCAGTGCCGCTCTGACTGCTCCATTGACATAACTAACACACACAATTACATAGTAAACTAAGCATCTCCATACACATTCTTATAGTTCTGTGTCATGCATTATTTGGTCATACTACAGTTTCACACATTGTTGTGGTATTTTGGAAGACCAATTAAGTGTTAAGAATATGTAAGTGGAATTTATTGTAAGTAATTTAAAACAGCAAGAGACTAAATAATAACTACCCTAGATCCAAACACGTTCTGAGAACGTTTCCACCTGACATAAGAGCCTATGGGTTCCATGTTCATCAACGCTAAACCCCTTATCCCTTAGCTTCTTTGCCTTTTTAAACTATTAAAAAAACATTTTTCAATAGTTTTAATGGCCAGTCTACAAGCTCACAATGATTGGCACGTTGAACTATTCCAAAAAGTTTTTTAAAAAATAGTAAAAAAAAAATGATAAGGGGTTTAGGATAAGGTTTTTAGGTGGTAACGAAAATGGAGCCCCATATCTTTGTAGAAATAATATACACACCAGCTAATTGTCTTTCTATACATGGAAGATACATTACATAGGGTGTTCTCTTGCTGTCTGTTATAGCTGATACCTACTAGATGCAGTATGGTTTCTGCTCCTTGGGCTGTGTGAAAGTAAGCGCTGGGAACACTGAGGCCACGTGGAACGGAAACAAACCACCCAGAATCACATCTCCAGACTTGGACATTCTGTAGGGTTTAAACAATGCCTGTAACTCACAAGCAGAGGAAGACAAGGAAGACAAGGGGGAGAGGGAAGAGAACAACAACATCAAGTAAGAAAACGGTAGAGAAGCCTTCATGACTGCCCTCCTCTAACATCCCCTCCCCTTGTCCAGTTGTTAGTTATTTTATACTTGCAGTGCCATCCCCTGGGTCGCCTTTATGCCATTACGTAATCTTTCACAACACCAATCTGGGCCTATACTAGGCAGTAGGACCACACAGAGACAGGACTTACCATATAAAGTAGGGATCAATGGTTGAAAGTAGATTTACTAAACATTGTACTGTAGTACTGTAGTGTACTGTAGTAGTCCAGGTGGCTCAGGGGGTCGAGTGGCTCGATGTTTAACCAGGGCTTGACACTAACACTTGCCCGCTTGCCCGGGGCAAGTAAAAAAAATGGTCGAGCAAGTGAAGACTGCTACCTGGTTGCCCGATCGGGCAAGTGTGTGACTTGCCTGATTCCCCTTTAATGCACTATATCACAACACAAGATAAATTTGTCTTGAAGGCAGTCATTGCACTCTGCCTCTGTGTCTTTCTCTGCTTTCTAGCTATCCACAATTCCAGGCTGGATTTGGGAAACAAAACAGGCAAATTAACATACACATCAAAATGACCTAATCTTCTACATTCTCTAGTTGTGTAGACCTGGGCAAATTAAGATGATGAATTTTAACTCTTGAGAGTGTAAAAATGAAACCAAATGGACCCGCAAGGGTCCATTTGGTTTCATTTTTACGTTCTCAAGAGTTACATCTGCAAATTTTACAATATATTTTTGGGGGGCAAGTGCCCATGAGCTGAGGGCAAGTAGAACCTGACTTGCACTTGCCCGATGGGCAAGTGCCTCCGAGACCTTAGTGTCAAGTGGCCCGATGTTTAACCACAAGGTCGCTAGTTTGAACCTGGGCTACAAAGTTAGTGTGGGCAAAAACACTACTTAATTGCTTCTAATGTGCTGATCATTAGTCGCAGTTCAGGAAAGAGCTTTGTCAGTGTTGACCACCATTTAATTGAATAAACAATTCCAACCACATATACAATACTTCTTATTGAATATTATTATACCAATTATCATAAGGCTCCTGATCCAGTGGACCACCTGGCCTGAGAAACCCATACTTCAAGGTCTTATTCCTATTATTTAGCTAGTAAACACACATTTTGAATTCCTTTGGTAGACGTCAAATGAGCTAATTTTAGTCATGATTAAACATTACCTATTATCTCCAGGATAGCAGTGCAATTAATTGAGATTAAGAAAATGAATTGATGCCAACCACCACTTTTACTCTACTACATCTCATATCCAAATATTGTACTCTTACTCCTTTACATTTATTTGTGAACTTTAGTTATAGTTACTTTGTAGATTTTGATTTGAATGAATGAATGAATGAATGAATGAATGAATGAATGAATGAATGAATGAATGAATGAATTACATTTTTATTAACAGCGATGAGAGTTACAGTACAAGTACAACTACAGCAAATCTGAAAAAAACTGATTGGACACACTAGCTAAGAAATACACTTGTATGCACACACTTGTACAATAGTGGCCAACTTACGGTCAATTTGATTTGGAATATTCATTAAATGCTTTCCTAACTTTATACTTTATTTGAAGTGAATGGGGCTAATGGGTGTGGTTCAAATTCACCTATTTACATCCAGAAATGCTTTTCCCCCCCTCTCTCTCTCTCTCTCTCTCTCTCTCTCTCTCTCTCTCTCTCTCTCTCTCTCTCTCTCTCTCTCTCTCTCTCTCTCTCTCTCTCTCTCTCTCTCTCTCTCTCTCTCTGTCCACAGACACATCTGCTCCAGTAGGAGTATGTTGAAAAAGGAGAGGCCATGTACAGTAGTTCCAAGTTTGCAGATGTATGATCAGTGATACATTATGATTTTGTTTTTAATAGTCATTATAATTTGTTGAATAGTCGAAAGAAAGAAAGAAAGAAAGAAAGAAAGTAAGTAAGAACAAATTACCATAGACAAATTACCAAAAAAATAAATACCATAGGCCTACAGTAAAAAATAAATAAATAAAAATAAATAATAATTAAAAAAAAAAAAAAAACAACATGAAGTCGAAAAGTGATAACTGTAGACTCGCTTGTCCCATCCCAACTTCGATCCAACTGGCAAACTGTCCTTGGAGATCAAGACTGTTTCTACTATAGGAGGAAACAGTCCTTTCCTTCTTCATCCAGCCTCGGTCTCTCCCGGCCGGTTGGTTGCTCCAACATGGCGGATCAGTCAGAGCTGCGCGCGGAGCTGCAGAAACATCTGGACAGTTTGGACATACAGACCACCTGCGTGGAGCATCCAGCGGTAAACACAGAAACCTCTTGTCTAATCCTTTACTACTGCCGCGGCGACAGAGGCCGACGACAATGCACAAACAAACCAAACCTGTGTTGTGTCAAGTCACTACAAAGAAGACAGTTGTGTTTCCGATAGTATACACGTCAAAATAAAAGCTTTCATTGACTCATATAAGACGAGGGGGGGCATTGAAGCGAGATGGCATGACAGTGAGTGAAGTGAACATATAAAGGCTTTTAAATGCCTTTCTGCGTTTCTGGAAGATTTACACAACAATATCGCCATCACCCCAGACACAACTCGTTTTATTTTGAAGGTGAAAAGTGAAGCGCAGTCATTGCCTGTGGTGGTGGACTTGACGTTGACAGACACAGTCACAGATCTGTCACACATACACGCACTGCTGCTGTGTTGTACAACGTGTGCTGGGTTTGGGAACACCAATTTGGTTCGCATGCAATGCATAGTGTTAGCTCTGTTTAATGGGTTCGGCGGCTGCCACACTATACATTACAGCGTTGTTTTTTTTAACGATGCACCGTGTTTACAAATTGACACGTGTTCAACTGCAAGCAGTGGCTCCCAGTCGCCACTAGAGTGTGCTGCTGCCATACCTCTCCTCCTGCCCAAACACAGCAGTGGCACTTGTGGATGGATGGATGGATGGATGGATGGATGGATGGATGGATGGATGGATGGATGGATGGATGGATGCAGGGGTGTAGTGGAGGGGGGACGCGGGGGGACGGCGTCCCCCCACTTCTCACATCTAAAATATTTTTGGGTCTGAAAAAAATCATTAGCATGGTGAAATACATCTTGATGACATCATCAAGATGTATTTCACCATGTTAATGAGTTTCCTTTTTTCTGAGACTGTACAAGTGTACACATTTTAGTTAGGGAAAATTAGCAATATTTTTGGACAATCTGTGAAAAAATTTACTACCAATAGCTTTCTTCACCAATGTGTTCTGATAGGTGTCTAGAATCACCTCTCAATTAGTGCAAGTCCAAATCCCATGGGAAAATCCTGGAGAGCCAATCAAAGTTATGGAGCACAGACTGCTTTGGTGAAAAATATGAACAAAAATTAAAAGTCCAAAATGAAATTGTGGGGTGTCTAACTAGGGGTTTTCAGGGGTGCTGAATCCATTCCAAACATTAGTTTTGGGTAAAAATGCCTCCCTGGCCATATAACCTATATATGTTGGTTATTAAGCTGTAATTAAGCCGCTATTAAGCCATAATGTATTCTATGCAGCATAAGAATAGTGTAGAATAGATCATGATGGTATTGCTGAATTGCTTCTATTCTTAAAAATACCATAAGACAAGAGTGTACACCTACTGTGCCCAAGCTCAGTGGGATAGACTGTCTGCCTTTGGGAACGTAAGGAGCACCAAGGGCATGGTTGAAAAATAATGGGAAATGAAAAGTTAAAAATGAATTTATAAGGTGTTTAACTAGGGGGTTTTCTTGGGTGCTGAATCCATTCCAAACATTAGTTTTGAGTAAAGAACAAGTCATTTTCCAGAACATATGTTATTACATACTTTTAAAGTAAGAAATGTGCAGTAGCCTATTGATGAAATCTGGTCAGTTTGGGCAATAACCAAGTCTATAATATATTGTAACTGCTAACTGTAATACTAGTATAACTGCTGAGGCAGTCAACTGATGTAATCCTCTTCTTATCACATTAACATGTTGCTGCTACTCTTTTTAGAAACCATTTTATTACTTTGCATCGACAAGGACAGTGTTTAATAGTCAATAATCACATCCAACAGCTGGGCCTCTTTAACCTGTTCAATAACAGCTCCTTGCAAAACATCAGAATACTTTTTTTTTTTTTTTTTTTTTTTTTTTTTAAGTTTCAGCTTTAGCCTATTTTACCTAGTTAGAAACCATTACTCAATATTAACAGAAGCAGAATTTTCCTATTCAACAGATCTCAACAATTGCAAGGGTGCAATTTATCAGTGGATGTAAGCTTCATACATATATAATATGTTGCCATTGATTAAAATCAACAGAATTGACCAAAGTACTGCACAGTCTGTGCAGTGCTGCAGTTTCTATGTGGAGTTTCCATGTTCTCATCAAAAAGGAGGTGGGTCGCACGACAGGTTGCAGGAGTGTTGTAGTTTATTAATTTCTGCTTACATTTCTTTGTACTTTGCACGGCCGAAACGACAGTTTCGGCCGTGCCGGCCTTCTTCAGGTTCACACCTGAAGAAGGCCGGGAATTGGTAACGTGTTCCTTCCACGTTCCTTCCCTGGTGCTCCAACCAGGGAAACTCCCCCTGTCAGGTGAAAAGAAGGCAGCTTGGACTCCTCATGCATTGAAGGAAGCATGAGGCCAGTCCGCTGCCTCCCCAGGATGGTGGAGGGTGTGTAGAGCCCAGGATCACGTTAGGAATTTGCACTGGGTGAAAAATGGGTTACAAAATCGTGTTTTTTGCTACACAGTTAATAATCAAAGCATCATACAAATAGAGCACAATATAAAAACTGTCCACAAATGGTGCATTTGTATACAGTGCCTTTATGCAAGGCTATTTAGATTCACCCAGTCATGGACCAATTGCTGGAGAAAACCATGCAAGGCACCAACCTGTACATCAGGAGAAATTAAGGGTTCAGTGTCTTGCTCAAGGACACTTCGAGCATGGGGGGAGCCTCATTCTACCACTGATCTACTGCCACCCTCCCCTCCACCCAAACAATGGACACTAGTAAATGGACACTTTACCACTTAACGTATGAAGAATGTTACTTAGACAGCACGTTGTTTCCACATTAAGCTACGTTTGATGCATATACCTGGTGGTGTGTCCTACAGTAGTTACTTTATAGTATAACGTTTTTACTCTACATAACATGCCCATTTACTCTTTAGTTGTTTTTTATCAACGTGGAGAGGAGTGTGGCAGTGGCTCAGGGGTAGAATGACTCAATGGCAACCGCAAGGTTGCCAGTTTGAACCCAGGCTCCCCCCAGAGTCAGAGTCGAAGCGTTCTTGAAAGACACTGAACCCTTAATTTGTCCTGATGTGCAGGTTGGCGCCTTGCAGGTTTCCCCCCCAGCATTGGTGCATGAATGGGTGAATGTAATGCACAATCTACGTACAGTAGATAGCCTTGCAGAAAGGCACTCTATACAAATGCACTATTTATGCACACTTTTTTGTGTTGTGCTCTATTTGCATTATTGAATTATTGACTGTACAGTACTTTGGTCAATTCTTTGGTCAAACATGTCAATATGATAAGAAGAGAATTACATCTGTTGACTGGCTCAGCGGTTATACTTGTATTACAGTTAATAGTTTTATTGTAGACTTGGTTATTGCTTAAACTGACCAGGTTCCATCAATACTGCACATTTCCTACTTTAAAAATATGGAATAAAATATGTTCTTATGGAAAATTACTTGTTTTCTACTCAAAACTAATGTTTGGAATGGATTCAGCACTCATGAAAACCCCTAGTTAAACACCTTACAAATTCATTTTTAATTTTCATTTCCCCTTACTATTTTTCAACCTGCATGCCCTTGGTGCTCCTTACGTTCCCAAAGGCAGACAGTCTATCCCACTGAGCTTGGGCACAGTAGGTGTACACTCTAGTGATAGACCGATTATCGGCCGCGGCCGATTATCGAATTCGATATTCATGATTTTATTAATAATCGGTATCGGTGCTCAAAATAAATAATCGAAAAAAGAGCAGCCGATTATTTGTATTTATTATAAATGTTCAAAAATTGTACATCGACCACTTTCATTGACGATCCGGTAGATTGTGGTGGTAAGGAGAAGTATAGCTGTGTATTTATAGATTTATCCAAATTATCCAAAATGTATTTTCTCTTTTTCTTTTATGTCTGAAGCTCTGTGCCTGTACTTGAATTAAAAAACATGCATGTGATGGAGGGGAAACTGAAACACTTTTGCTGCTTCCGCACTTCTGCACTTTTATTCAATTAAAGTAAATAATAATCGTATCGGCTGATATCGGCTATCGGCCTTTTTGATGTTCCACTAATCGGTGATTGGAAACATCGGCCAAAAGTCTGATCGGTCGATCTCTAGTACACTCTTGTCTTATGGTATTTTTAAGAATAGAAGCAATTCAGCAATACCATCATGATCTATTCTACACTATGCTTATGCTGCATAGAATACATTATGGCTTAATAGCGGCTTAATTACAGCTTAATAACCAACATATATAGGTTTTATGGCCAGGGAGACATTTTTACCCAAAACTAATGTTTGGAATGGATTCAGCACCCCTGAAAACCCCTAGTTAGACACCCCACAATTTCATTTTGGACTTTTAATTTTTGTTCATATTTTTCACCAAAGGCTCTCCAGGATTTTCCCATGGGATTTGGACTTGCACTAATTGAGAGGTGATTCTAGACACCTATCAGAACACATTGGTGAAGAAAGCTATTGGTAGTAAATTTTTTCACAGATTGTCCAAAAATATTGCTAATTTTCCCTAACTATTTGTACACTCAAATGGGGGGGATTCCCCTTTCTCCCCTTTCTCAAATGGGGGGGATTCCCCTTTCTCCCCTTTCTCAAATGGGGGGGATTCCCCTTTCTCCCCTTTCTCAAATGGGGGGATCCCCCTTTCTCCCCTTTCTCAAATGGGGGGATTCCCCTTTCTCCCCTTTCTCAAATGGGGGGATTCCCCTTTCTCCCCTTTCTCAAATGGGGGGATTCCCCTTTCTCCCCTTTCTCAAATGGGGGGGATTCCCCTTTCAGAGGCGTCCCCCCACTTCTAAAAGTACCACTACAACACTGGATGGATGGATGGATGGATGGATGGATGGATGGATGGATGCTTTTTGTATCTATATGCAGCTCAGGAGATTTACAGTACATTTCAAGTACAACTACACAGCTGATAACTGAGTACTGGACACCATCACACACGTTTAAAAATGCACTTGTTTACCGTATGATAGTACATTGTACATGTCATCAAACAATTATTATTTAAAATTAAATAAAGAAAAATATAGAAGCGGAAAAGGGGGTGGATGGGGGAAAATATACAGTATATATTTTTACAGTGGCCATAGGTGCTCTTTGAAAGGGTTTTTTTAATGACTGGTAGGGAGTTCCACATTTTGGTGGCATATGAGCCAAAGGAATAGAATAGGCTACGTCCAACCAGGGGAAACCCCTCTTGTCAGGTGAAAAGAAGGCAGCTTGGACTCCTTATGCATTGAAGGAAGCATGGGGCCAGTCCGCTTCCTCCTCAGGTTGGCGGAGAGTGTGTAGAGCCCAGGATCACATTAGGAATTGGCACTGGGTGAAAAAATGGGTTACAAAATTCGTGGGAGAAAAATTTAATTAAAAGAAGTATCGGATGGATGAAAGAAAACAATGGATGGTGCTGAACTCAGAAATCCCATAGGGGAGCTGTCCCAAGGAGAGCTCTCCGTGGTGCTGAAATCCTTTAGGGGAGCTGTCCCAAGGGGAGCTCTCCGTGGTGCTGAGTCAGGAGTCAGGTTACTTCACCAGTATAAGGGTCTATAACTGAGGGATCATTCAGATAACAGCTTGGCTATTTAAATATAAATACGGGTAATAATAATAATCCAATTCAGAGTTTAAGAAATATACTGTATTTTAGAAGCATTAGTTATTGTTATTCATCATTATTTTTTAACCCTATGAAGGCTGTAGACGTCTAAAGCGTAATTTATTCATTTTGAGATGCCAGCTGCAAACGTAATAAACGTAATTCTGTTTTTATTGGTGCTTAGGCTAGAGGGGACCCTAAGCTAGCTTGTCACAAAGATCCATGTAGCTGCCATCATGGGTTTGCTCAAAATTTATCATATAGCCCACTACAGTACAAAAAAGTTACCCAAAGTTACCCAAAATAGAGAGAGATCTATCTGTCTTTTAAACACTAGTGCTAAAACACAATCGTCTGCCCTCCGTGGACTGTGGCAAGCATCGTTCAGCCTTACACACCTCCCTTGCTTTGTATCAGAATGTCCTGAATGCTAATCACTTCTCAAGCCAACAGAGAAAACAAAACAACACAGGGGACCCCCGGGACCCCCAGGGACCCCCCGGGGACCCCCCCCCCCCACACAACACAGGTCCCCCCCCCCACAACACCTCCACAATAACATAACAAAGCCAAGCCAAAAAGAGAAACAAAACAACCCTGGGGACCCCCCCCCACAGCACAGGGACCCCCCACAACTGAGGGACCCCCCCACAACACCTCCACAATACCATAACAAAACGCCATAAGAGCACAATATATGCTGGTGGTGGGGGCTTAGTTGCATGTTTCCCGGAAAGCCTCACAATCCAAAACACAGATAAAATGTAGATGTTTTTTTTTGCACATCACATCAAATAGAAAAAAACAACAACTTGTTTTTTGTCTACGGAGGTATAGGCAAGGCAAAACAAGCACTCAGAGTTGATAAACAACGCCCAAGAATCACAGAAAACCAAAACAAGCCATCGCATATAAAAATGGGGTGTTCTTTTCTCACCGTTCTGCAGTCCTGTTGTCCAGACTATAAGCGATCCGTTTGTTTGTCCGTGTTTGAAGCAGCATGCCAGGGTAAAGAGCTCCGTGGTGGTGGGTGGTGGTGGTGGTGGGTGGTGGAGGAAAAGAAAAATACCCAGAAAAATTCCCAGAAAAATAAACCACAGCCTGGTTCGTGCTCCTGCTGTCCCAGCCACTCGATCATCATCATCCACTACTTCAGCTGGGGTCCGGGGACCACCAGTGGTCCCCGAGAGGGTTCCAGGTGGTCCCCGACTAAATGATGTAAAGTTGGCGGCTAACCAGGTGTAACTCTTTGAGAGCGTAAACCAAATGGATCCTTGCTGCAAGTAAAGCACCTCCGTGGTGGTGGTGGGTGGTGGAGGAGACAAATGAGGAGAAAAATTAACCACAGCCTGGTCCCGGCCGCTCGATCATCATCACCACTTCTACAGCTGGGGTCCGGGGACCACCAGTGGTCCTTGAGAGAGTTCCAGGTGGTCCCCAGACTAAATGATGTAACGTTGGCTAACCAGGTGTAACTCTTTGAGAGTGTAAACATGAAACCAAATGGATCCTTGCGGGTCCATTTGGTTTCATTTTTACGCTCTCAAGAGTTAAAATATTCATCATCTGAATCAGCCCAAATCTACACGACTAGAAATCTAGGTTTGCCTGTCATGTTTCCGAAATGCAGGCTAGAATTGTAGATAAAAACAGAGAGTTTTGGGTCTGTGGGACTAAAATGTCATCAGATGGTGGTCCATGGCTCAAATGCCGAATAAATGGTGGTCCCTGGTATCAAAAAGGTGGTACTACAGCGATTCCATTTTGCGCGTGCGTTCCGGCCCGTTCCTTTGTTCCAAACAGAAAAAAACAACTGCGCAGTGATCTGGCTTCGTCTTCCCAATGTGTCCATTCAAGTATCCATTTTGAGGGGAAGTGTTGCCAACTCCAAAATGCACTAGTGGCACTTCCAAAATGCATGCAAAATGCATGCTAGAGCAGTGGTTTTTAGCCCAACTCACCAGCAAAAAAGCACTAGATTTTCCTCCATGAGTTTTTCAATAATTTTGGCGCTAGGGGGGTCTGGAAAAAATAACTAAATATAGTGACAAATGTGCCAAGTTGGCAACACTGTGAAGAGAAATTCATGCGACATTGTGACATCTAGCAGGGATATTCAGGGGTCAAAAAAGTTTTGTCCCCATTCAATAGAAGTCTATGTACAAGAGCCACCATTGGACTGGCCCCTTGAAGTGAACAGACAATAGGTTTGAATAGCAAATCAAGTTTATAGACTAGATTCTAGAGCAGGGGTTTTCAACCGGTGGTCCGGGGACCACCAGTGGTCCCTGAGAGGGTTCCAGGTGGTCCCCAGCTAAATTGTTTACCCAGATGTAACTCTTGAGAATGTAGAAATGAAACCAAATGGACCCTGAAACCAAATGGACCCTGGCGGGTCCATTTGGTTTCAGGGTCCATTTGGTTTCATTTTTACACCCTCAAGAGTTAAAGTATTCATCATGTGAATTACAGTAGTCCTAATCTATACAATCATGGACAGAAGCAAAGGAAATCTTTAGTTTGGGGGGGGGGGGGGGGGGGGGGCTGTGGGGCTAAAATGTCCTCAAATGGTGGTCCGTGGCTCAAATGCTGAATAAATGGTGGGCCCTGGGATGAAAAAGGTTGAAAACCCCTGTTCTAGAGGCAATTGGTGCATGTACTGGGATATAAAAAGATACATTTTATATAAAAAATATTATTTTCCCAAACCATGGTGTATGCAACTCAAAGCATGGAGCATGATGATGATGATGATGATTCCTGGCTTGATACTGTATACATGTCACAACTTTTTTGTGGGACCTGAAAAAAGCCTTTTTTAGTCAGTGTATGGTGTATTGTAAGCCCCCCCAAAGATGAATGCAACATGGTATAAACATGATTCCTTTTTCAGAGTAAAGTAGACAGATGCAGCTTTCAAATAAGGTATTGTGTGATAATGTAGACCATTCCCACAGTGTCCTATGGGCAGAGAAAGAAAAAAAAACTAAAGACAGCTGTATCTCAGAATGACCTCTCAGCAGGGCATTTTCTGGTCTAACCAACCAGGTATTAGAATGCTCATAAGTAAATAACGGTACATGCTAGAGTGATAATTTTTTTTTCTGTGTAAACTGGAGACCTGTACCTTTCAAATGAGACATTTTGTTAAGTTTTGGTCATATCACACATTATTCTATAGATATTCAAATATTTAGATTATGTATTGATTGAGATGGCCTGATAAGGTAATTGAATAATTAGGGCGTGGCCATCAAAGGGTTAATGATCCATCACCTCAATAAAAAGCAGGTCTGCATAATTCCATGGGTTGTGTAGCCATTTCCAAATTTCAGCTATTTGAAATTAAATTTTTTGTGTTTTTGACTGGTTTATTGGCGCACTGTAAATAAAAATAGCATCTCCCATAGCAAATGTCTTAATCTAGGCTACAAGTATAAAACCAATAATGAAAGTCATTAATAACTATTAATAGCTACTTTTAATAATAAACTTGATTGTGTGATATACTGTAGCATAGAAGTTACGGCTGTGTACGTAAACATGCGTGTGCATGCTTGCAGTCTGTGTCTGGCACCGCGGCGTGACTGGCACCGCGGCGTGACTGGCACCGCGGCGTGACTGGCACCGCGGTGCTCCGGCCCCCATGAAGTCACATTAAGTCCAATGCGGCCCCCACCCCAAAATGAGTTTGACACCCCTGGTATAGACCTTTCAGTAAGCTCCTCCCAAACTGCTATGGTCCAATCACAGCCAAGCATAACATGATATAAAAGCTCTCGACCAATAGCTTTCCTATATGACAAAACATTCTTTTTTAAAAAAAAAATACATTTACATTGGAATGAATAAGCCCGGCTGGAAAGGGTCCTAGGGTGGACAAGGGGGCAGGGCTTACCTAAAGGTCTATTAAGTCCCTTGTTTGGGCCAAATCTAGGTTGTAGATGGTTTGTTGAACTTCCTCTGGTGTTGTGGGAAAGGACTTCATTGACCTTGACATTGACGCAAGATGTAAGAGTAGAAAAAATAGTGGTATTTTATCATGTACTTTAGTGAGGACCTATTATACGAAGATACGTTGGAAAATGGTGAAATGGTCCTTCAATTTAATTTAGTGGAGTACAGGTACAATATTCGCATCCAGATGCTCCCTCTCTTGGCATGGTGGCACAGTGGTTAGTGCTGTCGCCTCACAGCTAGAAGGTCCTGGGTTCGATTCCCGCTAGGGGCGCTGCTGTGGGTGCTGGCGGCGTGTCTGTTCCTCCGCGTCATCAGTGCCCATACCCGAGGTGGGGTTGGTGAAAGGGCCTTTCTGTGTGGAGTTTGCATGTTCTCCCTGTGTCCCCTAGGGTAGATACCCTCACAAAAACATGCAGTAATCCTGGACTCTAAACTGCCTCCCCCTGGCCAGCCGGGGCGCCTGATGGAAGGGACTGGAACTGGTTGGAATAACGTGTTCCTTCCACGCGCTACGTCCAACCAGGGAAACTCCCCCTGTCAGGTGAAAAGAAGGCGGCGCGACTCCTCATGCCTTGAAGGAAGCATGAGGCCAGCCCGCTGCCTCTCCAGGTTGGCGGAGGGTGTGTAGAGCCCAGGATCACATTAGGAATTGGCACTGGGTGAAAAAATGGGTTACAAAATCGTGGGATAAAAATTATAACAGATGCTCCCTCTCAACGTTGTCATTTGCGTTGACCTCACAGGTGTTTACGGTAGAGGAGATGATGCCGCACCTACAGGAGCTGCCGCCGGGCGGCGCCGTGACCAAGAACCTCTTTTTGAAAGACAAGAAGAAGAAAGGCCTGTACCTGGTGTCCGCCCGCCATGACAAACAGGTACAGTGATGTACAGTGTTGTACCTGGGGGAAAAAAAAAACTTTTCGATTCGGGCTGGTGAGAGTCAACACGATGCATCGATGTATCGATTTTTTAGTTAAAGGGGAACTCCACCTATTTTCAACAATTTAATATGTCATTAATATACCTTAGAGATGTTGTGTGGACATGATAAAAAGTTCCCCCAATTCTGTATTTCCTAAAAATGGAGGTCTGAAAAAATCATTAACATGGAGAAATACATCTCATGACATCATCAAGATGTATTTCACCATGTTAATGATTTTTCTTTCGGACCCCTTTTTCCTGAGAGGTTACCACATTTTTATCCCCTCAGGAAAATTTTGAAAATAGGTGGAATTCCCCTTTAATACCCTACTATAAAATATACTGCATATCAGCGCCCCCACCACCTCAGGACATTGTGGTACTGCAGCTAAAGTTTACTAAAGAAATGACAAGGTCTGAATATAGCAGTGGTGATTGAGGCTCAAACCATCAGAAATAAACTTGAGGGACATATACAATAGGATATTAAGTATTTAAATCTATCCTTGCTATTTGCTGTTTAACAGTCTGCTGAATTCAGTGATTATTAATGGAAACCATACTATACGCTGCATTTCTATGCCCAGGTGAATCTTAACGAGCTGGCCAAGAAGCTGGGTGTGGGCAGTGGAAACCTGCGCTTCGCTGATGAGGCGGCCATGTTGGAAAAACTCAAGGTAAAAATCCCAACGACTACTGTCACAATGTAGAGCTATTTATTTGATTCTGTTACTGAACAAAGCCTGGCTTTCATAGTATAGTTCTCACAACGGAGAACACCACAACGGAGAACACCATTACTGAAATGATTATGATCATATATAGAGATATTTATATTGTTATTGCTACAGCAATAATTACTGTCACAATATAGAGATATTTAACACTTTTACCGAGCACACTCTACAGCAATGATTACTTTTAGATTAAGAAGAAAAATAATAAATTATGTTAGTATTTAGTAATAGGGGTTAGATAATAATATATCTATCTATAGATAGATTTCCTTTTTGTTTCCAGTGAAGCAGATCCCCTCTTTCTCTCTCACAAGCACACAGCTTTATTTACAGTACCTCTGGTGACTGCTCAACAGAGGAAAATAAATGAAGAGTGCAAAGGACATTTTATGAGTGCTGGCATTTTTTGCTTTATTCAGATAACTTCAGATAATTTAAATGTAAATCATTTTTTATTGGGGAAATTAGAGTAGGCCTTTAGAATCACCCAAAGGCCCTGTTCACAGATGGATCTTACTGTATGCATTTTGTCATCATCGCATTGATTTACACAGAAATGCAATGCATCTGGCAGGAATACTGTATGCAGGTAAGAGAATGAAATCAAAACAAACTAAACACTCAATTCATGCGCTCAAGTTAATCCTCCAGTTAAAGGATTTTATATGTTTTGTCTGAGTCAAAAGATGAAAATAGTTCACTGATGAAACATTTTATTAACATTTGCAACAAGAACAGAAAAGTGCAATACAATACACACTGCAGTAGGAGGCCTTGACTACGTACTGGATGGATGGGTCGGTAGGTAGGTAGGTAGGTAGATAGATAGATAGATAGATAGATAGATAGATAGATAGATAGATAGATAGATAGATAGATAGATAGATAGATAGATGGGTTACATAACAATAAAATCACAGAGTTCTGGGACTCATTTAGGCGACACATAAACTCGTCAGGTTTCTTAGTAATGCTTGAAGAGTACACAAACCAAAACACTACAGAATAACTCACTAGCACTGCACCACCTTGGCTTTTCAACGAATTGCACATTTCAACGAAATGCGCATGGAGTCATTATAAGCTACGTGCAGTTTATGCTTGCTTGCTTAGTTTAGGTGATTCATAAATCCTGGTTGAGTGTGATTATTTGCAACGTTGAACGCAGTGCTTGTTCTCACGTCCTCCTCAGGTGGGCCAGGGCTGCGCCACGGCGCTGGCTCTGTTCTGTGACAAGGACCAGAGCGTGAAGTGCGTCCTGGACAGAGACCTGGTCGACGGGGGACACGACAGGGTCTACTTCCACCCCATGACCAACAGCGCCACCGTGGGGCTGACCCCAGAGGACCTGCTCAAGTTCCTGAAGGACACAGGACACGAACCCATCCTACAGGACTTTTAACCCCCCCCCCCCCCCCCCCCCCCCCCCCCCCCCCCCCCCCCCCCCCCCTGTCCACTTCGTTTTCACACATTCACTGAACGAATGGATACATACTGTCTATAAATCAGTGGTTTTCAACCAGTTGTCCGCGGACCAACAGTGGACAGTGGAAACTTTAATTGATTGTTAACCAAATGGACCCCTGGATATTGAGTTTGACTAAACCAACAGCATTTCATCATTGAAAACAGAAAACTCTCTGAGTCAAACCTTTAGCTTTATGCATGCTGCGTGTCTGTTGCAACTTCAACAACAACTGATGCTATTAGTGACATTTTACTTGTCTATTAAAAGTCCTGTAGCCGAAAATGGTATGGGTGCGACTTCATCGCCTGTGACGCGAAGCCGCCCCCATACCATTTTCTCCTCAATCCCCCAATTGGGAAATGTTACATCCGCCCCTGACCACAATAGTGACTCGCGCTTCCATGTTACTTTGCAAGGAATCTCAGGAAAACGTTGCCCTCACTTGAGCACCCTCATGGGGAGTTCAACAAACCGTGTGCCAGCCCAGATTCTGTACAAACAAGAGACTTCATTATCTTTCCTCTCATTGTATATTTTTTTTCTGTTACCTACACTGTGGTTTCCGTTTCCTGCTTGGATATACAAAAGTGAATATTGGATATACAGAAGTGAATATTATCTATTGTGAAGTTTGTGAACACGTATAAATGTGTTTACCAATTGAAATGTTGTAAATCTCCAATGTGAGTGAATGTGTTCCAACACATCTACTTGATTTCACATTGTTTTACCCAAGTTAGACTGATCCATTGTTGAGTGAGAAATTGCCCATATGGAAAAAAAAATGCTCTTTCATACAAGTCACTTTACAAAAAAATGCTATGGATCTTAAATCTGTTGTGTCATGTCATAATTCTTATAAATTACAAAATTAAATATGTTTCAGTTTACAAAAAAACTATGGATCTTATATTAACATTGGTGCCACTTTCATGTGTTTGTATATAAAGTTGTTTTTTTCCCCCCATAAGGTTAAGCCCCTTAGCCCAGCACTTGTGGGCTTGTAGAACTGCTATCTTCACTAGCTTGGATCGCTGCCAACAATACATGAAAATAATAATAAAATAAATAACAATATCAAATTTAATATCTGATTGTGACACATTGTGTGGGCTTGTAGATCATATGTTTTCAAATCTCCTCAGGTGGTCACTCACCTGTTTGACTCCCTTGTTGCATCAGTCGTGTCCCGTAGTTGAGCGCTGTCATCTTCCTCCAGGCAGATCCCTGGACCCCCCCTCCCCACAACACATACATGCAGACAATATGATGTTATTTAAATAGGGAAGGCCTTAGAGACAAATTAAGTAACACAAGGTTGAAACATTACAATAACACCAATTAAGATCATATATATATATATATATATATATATATATATATATATATATATATATATATATATATATATATATATAATATATATATATATATATATATATATATATATACCTTAGAGATGTTGGGTGGACATGATGAAAGGTTCCCCCAATTCTGTATTTCCTAAAAATGGAGGTCTGGAAAAAAAAAAACATTAACATGGTGAAATACATCTGATGACATCATCAAGATGTATGTCACCATGTTAATGATTTTTCTTTCAGACCTCTTTTTCCTGAGAGGGGTCCACATTTGTAACTCACCAAGGCGTTGGACCAAGTGGTATTTAATTGGTGTTATTGTAACAGTTCAACCTTGTGTTATTTAATTTGTCTCAAGGGCCTGAGTTAATTAAATAACAAAATTGTTTGTGTGAATGCTGTGTGTGGGGGGTGTGTGCGTGCGTGCATGTGTGTGTGTGTGTGTGTGTGTGTGTGTGTGTGTGTATGTATGTGTGTGCATGCGCACGCATGTCCATTTGCATGCGTGTGGGCATAGCGCACCCGCATGCATGTTTGTACGATGACATTCCTCAAGGGACTCTCATTTTACACAACTAGGTGAGTTTCATTTTGAGACCACTGGTCGCAACTGCTGATTTATGTTCATTCTTCATTCATGTTTATTCATGTCCAACGGTCGCGGCTGCTGGCTCAATAGTCACCACTAGTGTTCCCGATACATTGTCTCGTCTCAAGGCCAGTCTCAAGACATTTTTTGTTGTCTTTTTTTGTTGTCTCGGTCACACGGCTCTGCTTCATTTGTCTCGTGGTCTTATCTTGGTCTCACCCTCAATTTGTCTTGGTCTTGTCACGATCTCGGAGCAAATGTCCCGGATCCCTTTCGCCTGCAAGACCACTCGAGACGAGACAATGCAAAGGAAATGTTCTATATCCATTGTGCGGACCGTGGAGCCCATTCATAAAGACAGCTGTCTGATACAGAGCACAGCGCTGGATGACACGCATATCGCTGGCAGTCCGCAAATCGACAGTCAGCAAATCAACAGTAACGACAGTCTCTGTAATGTGTTATGTTGGACTATTACTACAGAACGATTAAAGTTGGCTTTTTGGCCACGACATCTCTCGGTCTAGGTCTTGGTCTTGGTCTTGTTCTCGACCCCCTCTAGGTTCTAGTTATTCATTGTCAATATAACAACAGTATAGTAAGATACAGTACCGTAATTTCTGGACTATAAGCCGCTACTTTTTCCACATGCTTTTGACCCTGCAGCTTATACAACGGGGGTTTTCAACGGGTGGTCCAGGGACTACCAGTGGTCCCTGAGAGGGTTCCAGGTGGGCCCTCCAGACTAAATGATGGAAAGTTAGTTAACCAGATGTACCTCTTTGAGAGCCCAAATGGACCCTTGCGGGTCCATTTGGTTTCATGTTTACACTCTCAAGCGTTATTATTAGGGCTGTTGAATGATTAAATTTTTTAATCAAATTAATCACAGCTTCAGAATTAATTTAATCATGATTAATCACCATTCGAACTATGTCCAAAATATGCCTGTTTTCAAAAAAGAAACAGAATCTGTGGAAAAAAGTAACCGTTTATCTTTAAAATATGTATCAAAATAGGTGATCTACAAGCCCTCAATGCTTGTACATCCTCCAGCTATACTCTATGGCTCTGGTTACAAGGAGACACACAGATATATGTGTCCGTAAAAACGTGCTCTACCCATTTCTTTCAATGAGAAATGCTCAGTGGGTTGAGTCAGTGTGCACATGAGTTAATTGCGTTAAAATTTTTAATCAGATTAATCAACAGAATTAATTTAATCCCATTAATTAACTATTTTCAACAGCCTTAGTTATTATATTCACCATCTAAATTAGCACCACTTAATAATTAACTTAATAACTTAATTAATAAGTCATTGTCATTTTGATCTCTATGTTTTGCCTGTTTTGTTTGCAAAAATCCCTCCTGGAATTGTGGACAAAACCAAAAGAAATCTTTAGTTTTGGGTTCTGTGGCGTGAAAATGTTGTCAAATGGTGATCTGTAGCTCAAATGCTGAATAAATAGTGGGCCCTGGGATCAAAAACCACAGCTCTAACATGAAGCTTGTTGCCTGGTGCGGCTTATAGTCAGGTGCGGCTTATACATGGAAAAAAAAAACAGTATTTTGCCCCAAATTTAGCTGGTGCGGCTTATATTCGGGTGCGTCTTATAGTCCGGAAATTACGGTAGATTACTGCAACTCTTTAAACAGTTTGCATTTATTTGGCTTAGTTATTGTTTATTATTTTTAACTTCCATGATACAGTACATTACTGTCTTTAAACATTTTGCATTTATTTGGCTTAGTTATTTTGTTTGTTTATTATTTGTAAGCAATCCCTTGATGTAAATCCTGCTGAAATGTGGAGGAATATCGTAGGCCATATGCCCCATCGGGAAGCAAAAACTTCCGGTGTGTGTGTGTGTGTGTGTGTGTGTGTGTGTGTGTGTGTGGTGTGTGTGTGTGTGTGTGTGTGTGTGTGTGTGTGTGTGTGTGTGTGTGTGTGTGTGTATGTAATATCACCATAATTCACCATTATATTCACCATTATATGATGAATTATGTTGTTGATTTATTTTCTTTGATAAAATGACGGATATCTGTGGTAGCCTTTTCTGGTTGGATAACTATGAAACACTGGAACTTGGTTTTGGGGAACTTATTTTCACCTTAGCAAACTGTAGCGGGAGTTTGGGGAAAAAGACAGAAGGTTCTGTTTATCTAGGAAGAAAAAGAGTTGGTTTCAGTTGTAAATTGTTTGAAACTTGTAATTTACACAATTTGACAATTTGTATGATGTGTCCTATAAGTCTATTGATTATTTCAATGATGAAATGCTGTTGGTTTAGTGGTGACACAGCTGTAGTTAGTTAGTAGCAGTAGTAGTGTTTCAAATCATTTTAAATATAAGCACTTTAATTTGAAATATCTTGGGTTGTTTTGCACGCCATCGTGTTTGGTGGGGCAGTCAGGGCATTGGGGCAGGGCATTGCCCGAAGTAGAGAGAGGAGATCCGCACACCGTTTTAAAAGCTCCAAACATTTTATTCACAACAGAGCGGTAAAAAAATACAACGTTTCGGCCTGAAGTGGCCTTCGTCAGGTATACTGTGGACAGCGCGACTGAGAACCGGTATATATGGGCTGGTACCAAGTCCGTGTTTCTCACGTCAATCAAATGAGCCCGCCTTCATACGGGGACAAAACAGTTGAAAGTAAACATTATGCAAGTAATCTGTAAATATTTAAGTCAATAATCAGAAACAAACAAAAGACTTGCAGGATACATTAAATAGTGTCCTTATAGAAACACTTGATGCCCATTTGTAGGCTTACAATAAGCAAAACAATAAACCAGTAAACAGGTCTTAAGCATGTTAATAGTAAGTGTAAAATGTAAAATAGAAGAGAATAATAAAAAGACAAGAAATGTTATAAAAAAGGTTTCAAATCGAATTCTTCGTTCAAACCATGAGGGGCCATAGTATTAAGAAAGTGGATGTAAAACATTTCTCTTTGTAAGAGGAGACGTTCTACATTTCCACCTCTAGGTGGCCTCTCCACCTTTTCGATGCCCCAATACTTGAGAGCACTAATGTTGTGCCCTGCCTGCTTAAAGTGAGCAGCTACAGGGTTTCTCTCATCCCCGCATCTTATGTTCGAACGGTGCTCACTAATCCGGGTGCGTAAAGCCCTATTAGTTTTACCTACATACGCCAAACCACATGGACATTTGATCAGATACACAACATGAGTGGAAGTACAAGTAATGATTCCCCGGATCTTAACGGGTTTGCCAGTGTGCGGGTGTGTATAGGTTTTCGCCCTTGTTGTGTAGCCACATTGCGCACAATTACCACATTTATAATTGCCATCTGGTATATCATCTAAAAACGTCCCCTGTTTTTCTGCTGGTGTGTGGGACCTTACTAGTTGGTCCCTGAGATTAGGGGGTCGTTTGAAAACCACAGATGGGACCTCCTTGAAAACCATTTTTAAAGTGGGGTCCGACTGAATAATGTGCCAATGTTTGGTGATGATCTTCTTGAACTCAAATCCAAGGGGCGAATACCTTAGCACACACAGGGGGGCATTGGCTTTTTGAGGACGGGTTTTGGGCACCAGACATTCAGCCTGGGTCATAGATTTGAACCGGTTGGCAGCACTGTCAACCCATTCCTGTTTGTACCCTCTTTGAATGAACCTTTGGGTAAGGTCGGCAGCCTGTGCCTGGTAAGCTGTATCTGTACTGCAAACCCTTCGTGCCCTGTGAAACTGGCTGATCGGTAGGCTCCTAATCAGATGTGTGGGGTGAAAACTATCCCCGCGTAAAATGGTGTTTCTATCTGTGGGTTTGCGGTACAGATCCGTATACAGAGCGTTGTTTTTCTTGGTGACCAACACATCAAGGAAACTGATACTGGTGTCACTGAACTCAAGTGTAAATTTGAGATGTTCATTAGCAGAATTAAGGTACGAATGAAATTCTTTTAGAGCATTTGCAGTCCCAGACCATAAAATGAACAAATCGTCTATAAAGCGACGGTAAAGTAGAATATTGCAGTAGAAAGGGTTAACAGCAGGATCAAGGACAAAGTGTTGTTCGAAAAAACCCATATATAAATTGGCATAATTGGGGGCCATGGTACTGCCCATAGGGGGCCATGGTACCCCCCATGCCCATGCCTAGATCCACCCCTGGTGCCTATAGGCCCAGGTATACCACCGGGGGACGGCTCTGCACTGAATATAAGACCTGACCACTGGACAAATTGATTCAGAGAAGGGGGGGGTGGGGTTAGTGTTGTTAGAAAGAGGAGGCCGCGGCCGGGCCATGAGGGCTCCTTTAGACATGGGACTGTTTTCATGCTGGTTGTTGTTCTCCTCCCTGTCTCCTTTGTCTTCTTCCTCCTCCTCCTCCTCCTCCTCGTGCGAGTTGCAGGCGTTGTTCCATCCCTACGGGATGCGCAAGTCTGGAGACGTGCTTCTGGGCGGCTTGTTCCCTTTCCACTACTCCTCTGTGTTCCCTGAGCTGACTTTCACGCGGCCCAAGGAACAGAAGCCCTCCTGCAGTCGGTGGGTATGACCGCTGACAGCCAGTATACTGACCGCTGAGAGCCAGTCTCATGTATGGTTGCAATGCAGCGGACGCTTCAGAACAAGAGAAAGTGTGATTGCATGAACCTTTTCTTGGCAGGAATGCAAACAACATTCCTTTGTGCAATGAAAATCTAGGGGTATTATGATTCAGTTACCCTGTCTTGGTGATACTTTTCATTATTTCAATATTCGTGACCAGTTCTAGTCCTTGGAGAAAGGCTAACTCTTCAGGAGAGGAGAAAACTGATTTTATTTTTATTCAAAATGAGTTGATAGCACGGTCAGACTCTTCACATACTAGAGCATGTCTGAAATGCTGTTTGACATGTAAATATGAAATAAATTCTTAAATATGTAGCTAGGTAATGTTAGAGGGAACAGAAGTAAACTTTTCAAGCCTTTTCTCAACTCGTTGCTTTCTGCAAGACATGAGTAATGTTTGTGTAACCCCCATGCACTTATGTTCTTCACAAATAGAACAACATAGTCTGTGGGCGGATGTAACATTTCCCAATTGGGGGGGGGGGGGGGGGCAGGAGAATATGCTATGGGGGCGGCTTCATCGCCCATGTCGCTTCACGCCACTGGCAATGAAGCCGCACCCATACCATTTTTGGTTACAGGACTTTTATTAGGCAAGTAAAGCATCAATAATAACATTGGTTGTTGTTGAATGTTGCAACAGACACGCAGCATGCATAAAGCTAAAGGTCTGACTCAGAGAGCTTTCTGTTTTCAATGATGAAATGCTGTTGGTTTAGTGGTGTAGACAACTGTACTTATAGCAGCAGTAGTAGTGTTTCACATCATTCTCTGTAACATGAAACAAAAAACATAAAAAGTTGAAGGGACAGAGCTACAAGGTTTCCTGCCCGACAGCGGTGACACTCATCGTTATAGTGTAAATTGTTGTTAGTTTTTCCAGTGAAATATTCAGGCTGGCACAAATCATGGCTTTTGCCATCGCTGAGATCAACAGCGATTCCAGGCTGCTCCCCAACGTGACTCTGGGCTACCGTTTCTATGACACCTGCCATACGCTGGGAGTTGCATCGAGTTCAGCCTTGTCACTGATCAGTGGGAGAGAGCAGCAGTTTACACTGGACCAGAACTGTGTCGGCTCTCCTCCGGTACTTGGAATTGTGGGTCCTAATACCTCAAAAGGTTCTATTGCCATCTCGAGAATATTAGGTGTATACAGAGTGCCCATGGTAAGTTTCCAATCCACGTCCACCACGGCCTATTATATTTAATGCTGCTTACTTACCTGCGCAGTGACGGTTCCGGAAGTGTTTTCTCATTTTTTCAGTTTTCTCATAGACTTTTCGTCAATAATTTATATAAAGACGATTTTGCCGCGGACAAAGCCAATTCGGGTCGTGACAAATTATGATGACACACACAATATCATCATATAATATCTAATTACCAACAAGTAGAAAACAGCAGGATACAACACTTTTTGTTTCATTTTTTTGTGTGTGTCATCATGATTTTTCACGACCCGAGTTGGCTTTACCACGTTGTAAATTATTTTCGAAAAGTCTATGAGAAAAATGAATGGGGAAAACACTTCTGGAACTAGGGTGATGACGTCACTGCGCAGGTCTATATTATTATTATTAGTAGTAGTAGTAGGCTAGTAATATGATTATTGCCCTTATTATTATTATTAATTAGTTTAAAATACCTACATACCTTAAAATGATAAAAACTAAAAATATTATATTCTATTCATTTCATTCTGTCCAGAAGATACATTAAACACTAAAGAGGTCATGGGTTGAGTTCCACTGACATATAAACCCTGTTGAACACACAGGATCTAATTGGCACTGATTGAATAGAATGTACAACAGATATTTTGTGCTTTGCTTTTTATTCTTTTTTTTTCTCCCAGATAAGCTACTTTGCTGGTTGTTCCTGTCTGAGTGACCGGACTCAGTTCCCATCCTTCTTCAGAACAATGCCAAGTTTTGATTTCCAGGTATACTGCTCTAACAATAAACATGTTGGTATCTAAATAGTTTATGTTGCACAAACTGGAATACTCTGATTCATGGGATTGTCAACTTTGCTGATGGAGAGGGCAACTGTAGTTGCACACTCACTCCAGAGGGTCACTATAAGTTCCACACTCACTCCAGAGGACCGCTATAGTTCCACACTCACTCCAGGTCCATCAATCAAAACTTTATTTGTATAGGACATTTCATACAACAAGTGCAGCACAATGTGCTTCACAGAAAACATGTAAACAGGAAAAGAAAGACAAAGGGGAAAAGAAAACTATGACAAGCATATGCACTATTAAAATTAAGAAACAAAAGGTATGTTTTAAGGTTTTCGTTTGAAGATTTCTGTGGATTCAGAGAGCCGAAGATTAGCAGGCAGGCTGTTCCACATTACTGGGCCATAAAAGCTAAACGCTGCTTCACCGTGCTTTGATGGCCACTAGAGTGTTTTCCACATCACTCTAGGGGACCACATTCTGTCGGGTAGAAATCTTATCTCCATTCTCTGTATTTTACCTTTTCACTAATGCAAAAATAAAAAATCTGCAAGCTCAACATCCATCGCACTGTGCCGGGTCTTGAGCGAGCAGATCTTCTATTTTAGCAATGTTTTAATAGACTCCTGGATTTATTTATGTATTTATTTATTTATGGCTAGGATTCATTGGCAACTGACCATATTTTGTTGAATTTTTTCCATTGTATACATTGGACGTAAAATTTGTAATTGTAACGGTAGTCATTATGCTACTGGGGGAGGCGTCTGTTTTTGGACGGCAGATGAGCTGATGTGATTTGATCTCACCAACGCCACACCCGTCCCTGAAAGCTTGACTCCCACTTCTACGCCACCGTGGCTAACAAATTAGTCCTGGCTTTCCGTTCTTGCACAACGCAGACAAAAATGAAAGCCTGGGTGTCGAGGATATTATGCTACTAATTTAGAATTGATGTCTGCATGTCTAGAATGAGGCCTTTCCTAAACCTCACCCTTTGGGGTGGGTGTTTGTTCACTGTCCAATGCCAATCCGAATACTTTAGCAACTGTTGCTACCCAGGTCAAGCTTTCCTCTCCTAACGTGGCTATTGGACAAGGCCGGATTGGGGAGGGACTTAGCGAAGGGCTCATTGTACCAGCTGAATTCAATAATCACAGTTCCCCATGTAAGGTGTGACCTAGCCTAAGCACATTTACCATTCCTCGTCCACTACAGGTGAGAGCTATGCTCCAGACTATGAGGAGGTTCCAGTGGACCTGGGTAGGACTGTTGTTCAGTGATGATGATGCTGGCCGTGACGCCGCCGGATTATTCCAGTCTGGCCTGGATCGGACTGGTCTGGGTTGTGTGGCTTATTCAGAGGCTCTGCCCTTCCACAAAGACCTGGACAAACTCCAGAGGATCGTCTCTGTGATGAAGGCGTCCACAGCTCGCGTTGTCTTTGTGTTTGGGTATTCGACCTACACGCATAATGTCTTGGACGAGGTTTGTGTTATTATGCATGTTCGTTTAGGGATTCGTTATTAGAGGAATCTAAAATGAGAATGTACTGAAAGAGAGACAATCCTTTTGCAAATAACTTGGATTCCTAAAATTGTTTTTGATGTTTAATATCATATTGTATATGTTCCTGTAGAATATTTCGAATGGTTTGAGCATCAACCACCACTGATATAACTAGTCTTTGTCATTTATTTATGGACAGTTTAGCTGCAGTACCACAATGTCCTGAGGTGGTGGGGGCGCTGATATGCAGGATATTTTATAGTAGAGTCATTATAATACTGATGCTAGCTAAAACCAAGCTTGTTTAAATTCCATGTGAACTTGGAAAATTAAAAATGGTGGACATTATAAACAAAGTGGAAATGCAAATTTGGAACTAAAGACTGAAGGAGAGGAGGAATTATACAAAGCAGGATGCATTGATGACGTCTTTATGAGGCCAAAATCAAACGCGCTGTTCATGACAGCAATTTATATTAAAGCTCCTCTATGACATGAAAGACTGATTGTCCAAACTAGATCATTTGTGGGGGTATAAACAGGGAAGTGGAGAGGGGACGCGGGGGGACGGCGTCCCCCCACTTCTTACATTTAAAATATTTTGGGGGCAAAAGTAAGCCTATGTTTTTTGTCTTGTCATTTACTTTATGGATACAATTGGCATTGTAAACAATCTTTCTCAATATGCTTTAAATGCAAGTGTGCATGTACAGTATGTGTCTTAAAGGGGAATTCCACTCATTTTCAATATTTTACTATTAATATATCATTAACTATTAATATTTATCATTAATATACCTTCAAGATGTTGTGTGGACATATTAAAAAAGTTCCCCCATTCTGTGTTTCCTAGAAATGGAGGTCTGAACAAAAAAAAAACATTAGCATGGTGAAATACATCTTGATGACATCATCAAGATGTGTTTCACCATGTTAATGAGTTTCCTTTTTTCTGAGAGCGTACAAATGGAACCAAATGGACCCGCTAGGGTCCATTTGGTTCCATTTGTACGCTCTCAGAAAAAAAATGAAAATGTGTGAAATTCCCCTTTAAGAGGCGTCCCCCCACTTCTAATTTGTACGCTCTCAGAAAAAAAATGAAAATGGGTGAAATTCCCCTTAAAGAGGCGTCCCCCCACTTCTAAAACTACCACTACAACACTGGGTATAAATCTAAAAATATGAAGGTTATGTTATAAAATGTTATTCCCCCTTTAAAAAAAAAAATACGAACAGGTTGTTAAGCAGAACGTGACAGGTCTGCTATGGATCTTCCCCGCCACTTCAGCCTGGTGGGTAGAACCTCACCTCCAGTCTCCTCATTACCTGCCCTACCTCAGAGGCACTCTGGGTCTTGCCATCCGCCATGGACAGATACCAGGTCTCAAGGACTTCTTCTTAAAAATACGTCCTGACAGTGACCATGGGGATAACCTAGTAAGTATTTTTTTGGTTCATTGGACCACGGTTGTCATATGACAACATATTGTTTTGATTATTTATCTATTTTGTATATTATTTTGTAAAATTTTCCCCCCATATAAATATTAAGGGTAGGCAATTAGGCCAGGACCCAAGTCCAGAAATCATTTTGGAGGGGTGCGACGACAGCGTTGTGATTTTTTTTGTGGTTCATTGTGTGCCAAAAAGACCAAAGTGTCCACATTCTTTGCCAACAGGGAGCTTCTGTTTTTTTGTTGACAATAACTCGAGCTTTGGAGAAGATGCGCTCAGCTGAGTTGAAGTGGCAGGGATGGTTAGGATCCTCTTCGCTGCATGTGATACCTTGGGATAACGTGCCGCCACGAACGTGGTCCGGAATGCACTTTGGATGTCTCTTAAAAAGAGACATTAAAAAGTCCTCCAGTTCTCTCTCTGCAGTCATCCCCTCGCCGTTCTCTCCTTTGGATCCATCACTCCCGTCGTGCACTGAGAGCAGCAGCTGAAGTGTTCTCTCCTCAGTCTTTTCTGGCCCTCTTTAGACGTGAAGGGCTGTTGCTGTCATTGTCATAGCCATCGGCTTCACTCACTTCTTCCTACCGGATCCTAACAGCTGGTTTCGAAAGGCTCTCGGCTAACACAGTCACCTCCGAGTGAACAAGGTTCTTTCCCTCTTCGGACAGACGCTTTAACTTCTTGAAGCAGGTGTCCACGACTGAGGCCAGGACAGCAGGCTCAGTTGGGTCGAAGAAGTCCCACCTCTCATCAATTTTGTCCACCAGTAAACGTTTAAGAGTTTATGTGGCGTCACTGTCGGTAGCTGTATCAGTGAGGTTTCTACGTTTGACAGCATTTGCAGTAGGCTACTGCTGATATGGAAACATTTTCTTCTTTTGACAGCAGTTCAGTCAAACTGATAAAGGGCTGCAGGACGGCCGTGGTGTCCTCTGTGGTGGTCCACTGTTCAGTTGCCAGGTCGAGACTTTGGTCCGCTCTCCTGGTGATAGTGGGATCTGACAGGACGGCGGAGAGACCTTTACTCACAGCATAAAATACGTCAAGTTCCAGCGTGTTGTGACATCTTGAATGAGACAGTTCTCGTCAACATTCTCGCTCCGCTGTTTCTCTTTTAGGTCCGCAGTTTTGGTTGTACTCTTTTTTTTTTTTAAAGGCGGCCATCAGTCGCCTTCCAAATCCCACGGTACGTTTTACTGGTTTTATTGTGTTTCTTGCAAAGCAAAGACATAATAACCCCACTATGACTTAAATGTTTATGACTATGAGGTTGAGTGTACGACTATGAGGTTGTGTCCATTTTCCATTGTTTCGCTTACCACAAAAAAATCAAGGAGAACAATAAAGACAGTGGCAGACTGGCTGCCAAGCAATCAACTTAACTACACACGAACACCGTCTCTATTGAATGTATCATTGTGTTCAAGGACTAATTTGATCAACATAATACAACATTGCAAAAGATAATGATACATAGTTATTAATCGCTACAACCGTCCTTTTACTTACCTCAAAAATGCTAGTTTTCTTCATAAATGAAATAGACACGGCAACTAGTACATACACAGCACATACACAGAAGTGTACGTTATGCAAACTCTGTTCACTTCATGGGACCAGTCCAATGGAGGCTTCTCTACATAGACTTCTATGAATAGTTTCAACCAGAAGTTGAACAAAATGGTGACAATCAGAAGTTACTAAATACATTGGAGTCTATGGGCTGGTGCGAGCACATGAAACTCGTTAACAGATAGATTGTCTTCTCCCTCAATATCGAAACTATCGAAGGGTTTGCGTTGCGTGGGTTATAGACGAATGGCTTGGACTTGCTGGCACAATACGCACAATGAATGGCGATGACGCCCATGGTCCGTAGGCTGGCTCAATACTATAGAAGGACACCCCGACCCCCCAGGCCTAAATCATTTCAGGTTAGGCCAAGCTAATCAGTTGCAATTGCTGGGTATGCTCACAAATTCCTTGTTTTTGTTTTGTTTTCAGGTGAGGCAGTTTTGGGAACACACATTTCGGTGTAAATTTTCCCCACCCGCGCGGGTGGAAGCCGGTGGAAGGGTGTGTAGTGGACAAGAGGACCTGGGAACAGCTGAAACTCCCCTGTTGGACGTGTCTTATCTCACTGTAGAGTATAGCGTGTACAAGGCTGTGTATGCTCTGGCCCATGCCCTCCATGACATGCTGCAGTGTGTGCCAGGAAGAGGGCCTTTCCCCGGGCACAGCTGTGCCACTCTGCAGACAATACAGCCGTGGCAGGTGGGATAATAAATCTACTTCACCCGTAGGATTCTTATTTTGTAATTCTGTGTGCCGGGCAAAACACAGATTGAGATTTGATAAGTTAAAGGTAGGGAAAGTGATTTCACTTTTGTCAGATATCACCCCATTTTTTTTTCTGTTAAAATGCTCTATTATAAGGTGTGGAAACCATTATATGGATTTCCCCCCTCCCCCACGTTAGCAGAGGAGCTAATAAAAGTTCCCCAGGTGGAGGGTGAATTCTCCTCCAATCAGGATCAAGCATGCAGGTTCACATAGTGTAGCAACTCTTGGGTGCCCCTAGTGCACCAGGCTGGTACTACATCATGAATTTCAAATCACTTACCCTACCTTTAACACTGCAAAGCTTTAAAACCTTGGCCCGGTCGCATGGTTTACTTGCGCATTGCGCGTGAGCGGAGCTGGCTAATACTCATGACTTTAGTTATAAGGGTCTCTTAGTTACCTCACAATTACGCCACCATTACCTCATCCAATTACATTACCCCCCAACCGGCCAATCGGAGTGCCCCGAGGTACGGCTCGGCTCACGTAAGTAAACATGCACGAATGATCTGCACAAGCATTGGGAGCTTATAGATCACATATGGCAGGGGTCGGCAACCCAAGATGTTGAAGGAGCCATTTTAGACCCAAAATTACATTCAAAATCTGTCTGGAGCCGCATTTTATTTTATTTTTTTCCTGAGAGTGTGCAAATGTGAACCAAATGGATCCTGGCGGGTCCATTTGGTTCCATTTGCACACTCTCAGAAAAAAAGGTCCTCAAAGAAAAATCATTAACATGGTGAAACACAACCTTTCTTCAGAAATGGAGTTTCTAAGTGGAGTTTTACAGAACTCCATTTCTAGTCCACACAACATCTCTAAGGTATATTAATGACATAGTAAACTGAGCAAACCTTTGAAAATGGGTGGTTCAGACTGAAAGCTCCACCTCTGATAACTGCTGGGCTTTTTTGACCTGGCCAAGTGCTACTTTAACTGGCAACTGTCAGACAGCGCAACGCGTTTTGGGTGACTGAAATGTTTATATTATTTTGGTGTGGATGGTGTGGAGCCACTGAGCCACTAGGGCTGTGTTCTGGAGCCGCATGCGGCTCCTGAGCCGCAGGTTGCTGACCCCTGACATATGGATTCACCGATATTGTTCCCTGACTCTTTTTCGTTTGTTCAAATCCTGTACAGTAAAACATGGCATATATTGCACATAGTTCTGTGAGTAATCATGGTTAAATTCATTTTGAAGCTGTGATTAATCTGATTAAAATGTTTCATCATTCAACCTAAATCAAAGTCAAGGCAGAGCCACAGGTGAAAGAAAAAAAAAACATAAAATTTTGCAGCCATCTTACTCTGGCATACTGTCACTGTGTGTGTGTCAGGGCGGATCTAGGCATGGTCATGGGGGGGCAATGCCTATATTTAAAATGATTTGAAACACTATTACTGCTATTAACTAACTACAGTTGTGGCACCACTAAACCAACAGCATTTCATCATTGAAAACAGAAAACTCTCTGAGTCAGACCTTTAGCTTTATGCATGCTGCGTGTCTGTTGCAACTTCAACAACCACTGATGTTATTATTAATGGTTTACTTGTCTAATAAAAGTCCTCTAACCGAAAATGGTATGGGTGTTGTGAAGCGACACGGGCGATGGACGTAAGCCGTCCCTCGCACTATGCCATCCCATTGTCTGAAGGGATGTGGGATCCACAATAAAAAAAACACCATTTTTGGTTCACCGCACCTGTAAAACACCAAATACAGTGGTGAGCACTTGAGATTGTCACCGGTGGTACCACTGTGGTAGGTATCTGGTAGCAACAGAAAAAGTCACCGCAAAGTTGACACCTTTTTAAATAAAGTCTGAAAACTGTTACCACAGCAGGGACGTGGTACCACCCTGGTGCCTCAGGAGCAGTCAGATGATAACAGTGACAATCTCACCACTGTAGCATTAGTGTATTAGCAATAGTACAGCATGAGTTGGGCATATATACCGGTAGAACGTATACCGTATATGTATACTGTAGTATGTATATTTTAAAGGCTCTTGCTCTTCATGATTCTGCTCATGACCATTTCTATAGCTTCTGTATTACCTGGAAAAGGTCAACTTCACCACAAATGGTGGTGATCCTGTATCCTTTGATGAGAATGGTGATGCTTTACCAATCGTTGATATACTGAACTGGGCGTGGCTCCCTGATGGAAGCACAAAGATTCACAATGTGGGCGTGGTCAAGGAGACAGCCTCTGGAGATGAAGAGATCACCCTTGATGAAGACAAAATCATGTGGAACTTTGAATCCGCAAAGGTAATTCTCAGCAGCTTTCTATATTTTCATATTGAGATCATGAAAACTTGTACATGAACTTATCATTTTAACTTTCCACTGCAGCCTCCTCGGTCAGTGTGCAGTGAGAGCTGTTCTCCTGGAACCCGTGTGGCCAGGAGGAAAGGAGAACCTGTCTGCTGCTTCGATTGCGTCGCTTGTTCTGAGGGAGAGTTCAGCAATGAGACTGGTAGGTGTACACTGTGTAACTATGTTATAGCGATGCGCTGGCTGGACCAATGGTGGCAGGTCCTGGGGATTGTCCCACGGATGGGTCAAGGTTTTTGGAGCAATTAGCAGGCTGTGGGGATGATAGGTTCAGTAGTGAAAAACTAATATATCCACTAATATTCAGACTTTGGAGGACTGAAGTACACCAACATTTTGCAATGATGAACATGAGGTCTACTGTCTATGTCACTTGGTGAAAGGAGGTGTGGATAAACCTAGGTTCCAGCTATGAAATATGAATCAGAATTTACTGTACATTGTTTGCTATAGGTTGGTAACATCTATGTTCATTTAGTTTTATGGATTAAAGATGGAGTCCCATGATTTTTTTCTACCCTAAAACATGATCATCAGGTATTAATGTTATATGAAAAGTGTACAGTGTTTGTTAAACTGTCATTTTATGATTCCACCCTACCAGTTCATTAAGTATGCCTGGTTTGCCTGGTAGGTGGTGATGGGTGGAGATCCTGAACTGAAGCCACGCCACAGCTTTAGTTGCATGATAAAGGGGGAGGAGTTAGGGGAGGGGCTGAACACGTGATGTCACTACATTTAAGTTTTTTTCATTGGCACGTTTGACTGGAAAGGTTCAGCTCCCAGGAAAAAAACCTAAATACAAAGGGAAAACATTGCACATAAAAAACACACCAAGGGGTCTATTTACATACTGTCACCTCTTAAATATGTACAAAATTGGAAAAAATACTAAAATCACGGCAACCCCTCTTTAATTTATTTTGTAGCATATAAGCCTCTGTATGTGTGGGACATGTTCTTTCCACTTTTGTCTGATATGCTGGTAGCTATCTGCTCTCCTGTGTCCTCTTTACCCAATGTGTGTTGCTTATGAAATGGAGTTTAGGGTTTAGGATTATTACACATTGGGGCGGGTTAAGAAAAAAAAAAGGCCACCCGCATATCACTACTGTACAGTATGGTTGGATATATGAAGATACATGTCTGTTTCTTTAATGTTTTTGTAGACTCTACAGAGTGCACCAGTTGTCCAGAAGACTTCTGGTCCAGTCCCCAGCGTGACCACTGTGTCCCAAAGAGCATTGAGTTCCTGTCCTACCACGAGGCCCTGGGGATCTCCTTAACAACCCTCTCATTGCTAGGAACATTTATCAGTTGTATTGTCACGGGGATCTTCATCTATCATCGAGCCACACCAATGGTCCGTGCCAACAACTCAGAACTCAGCTTCCAACTCTTGTTTTCCCTCAAACTCTGTTTCTTGTGCTCACTCCTGTTCATTGGCCGTCCCAGACTCTGGGCTTGTCAGCTGAGGCATGCAGCATTTGGGATCAGCTTTGTGCTGTGTGTCTCCTGTATCCTGGTAAAGACTATGGTGGTGTTGGTTGTCTTCAAGGCCTCCAAGCCTGGCGGTGCAAAGATTATGAAGTTTTTCGGTGCCTTGCAGCAGCGAGGAACAGTTCTGGTTCTTACTTCAATCCAGGCAATAATCTGCACAGCCTGGCTTGTGTCTGCCTCACCAACTCCTCGTAAAAACACACAATACTATTCTGAAAGGATAGTCTATGAATGCAATATTGGATCAACACTTGGTTTTGCAGTGCTACTAGGTTATATTGGCTTACTAGCACTCCTCAGTTTCCTCCTAGCATTCATGGTAAGGAATCTTCCAGACAACTTCAATGAAGCTAAGTTAATCACTTTCAGCATGTTGATCTTCTGTGCTGTGTGGATAGCCTTCATCCCAGCATATATCAGCTCTCCGGGTAAATATGCAGATGTAGTGGAGGTGTTTGCTATTTTAGCGTCTAGTTTTGGCATTTTGCTGGCACTGTTTGGACCAAAGTGTTATATAATCATTTTGAAACCTGAGAGAAACACTAAGAAGTCCATCATGGGTCGAGGTGCCACCAAGATGTAGAAACAGACATGACTGTATACTATATAAATGTAGTTATGAGGGAGTACATGGTTAAGGACATTTATAACAATTCTTATAATGCATTATAAATGTATTATCATGCCCTATAAATGAGTTTATAGTGCATTATAAAGGGGTCCTTCAAGTAAAGTGTTACCCTATAGACTACGTCCAGATTCTGTGATAAATAAAGGTTGATTACTGTCCCTTAAAGAGTGCTTGTTGATGATTTTTAAAGCTATCTAGACATTAAACATGCACCTCTGCATTATCTACATTATCTGTGGGTCAAAATGCTACAACAGTAAGAAGCAAATCATGTACACATTTAGGATTGGCAAATAAGACCTTTTGCGTTTAACAGCATTCACTTGTTGTGGAAAATTTTAAAACAGCAGTGTGGACATCACCTAATAATGGATTATTCATGGAAAATGGAAAATGGAGTAAAAAAAAATCATAATTAACAAAGGTATGCATAACACTACAGTAGTTACCTGTCAAATTGATTACAGTAAATTAATGTATACCAGTTAGTACAGTTGTTACTATATACTGTATAAATTAGAACACATCGTAAAAAAAAATCCATGATCAATGGTAAACCAATTTACAATATTGTAATGATTTTTTTTACACTTTTGTTGCCAATAAATAACTGTAAATATGCAGTCTCTGTAATAACTTACTTTACTTACTTAGGCCTTTGTATTCCTTTCGGAACATAGGCCATTGATGAATCGTTTCCACCCTCGTCTGTCATGGGCCATCTTCTCCAGCTGTTTCCACGTCAGTCCCTGCTGCTTCACGTCTAGCTCGGTGCTCCTTCTCCAGGTGTTTTTGGGTCTTCCTCGCCTCCGTTTTCCTTGTGGGTTCCATGATAGTGACTGTTTGGTTATTGATGCATTGTTTTTTCTTAGTGTGTGACCAATCCAGCTCCACTTCCTCCTTAATAGCTGTACCTCTATTGGTTCCTGATTGGTGTGTTCCCACAGGGTTTTGTTGGTGATGCGGTTTGGCCAGAAGATCCTGAGGATGCGTCTAAGGCAGTGGTTGATGAATGTCTGTAGTTTGTTGGTGATGTAGTTGGTGGTCCTCCAGGTTTCTGATCCGTATAACAGTACGGATTTGACGTTGGAATTGAAGATTTTGAGCTTGGTGTTGAGTGATATGTGTTTTGTTTTCCAGATTTTATTTAATATGTATGTAATAACTATGTACCCATATTTCAACATGCAGTTAAACATTGTAAAATGGCAAAACAATGGTACTGTATATTTTTATTGTAGAATCTACAACAATTGGATAGAGCACCATATTGACAAAATGCCTCAAATCAATTACCATGGCATACATACAAAGAAATACACCTTTTTCACATTGGCCTATAAACACTAGGAGCATGCAACCTTGCCTGTTCCCAAAATTGCATTTTTTTTTCTAGTTTCATATGAAACCTTTTCCAAATAGGATACTCATGCCATCTCATGTCTCTTCGTTTTTTTTTTTTTTGTTTTTTTTTTTCGGTAATGTCACCCTTCCTGAAAAGAATTGCTATTTTGACCAACATTTTGCAACAGTCATCTCTCCTAAATTAGTCTGAGAGACTAAACTCGACATCAAATGGTGGTCCGTGTCTAAAATGCAGAATAAGTATTAGTCCCTGGTATGAAAACGGTTGAAAACCACTGTTCTAGCGCATTCTAGTGCATTTCGAAGTGCCACACTGAGCTTGTGTTGTATAATGTTGTGAATGATGGAGTTAAGGTGTTAGCAGCCGTTAGTGTTTATTGTTAATTAGTTTCTTAATGGATAACAGTTAATTGGACATCTCTGTAGTCCATATTCTGAGTGAACACTTAAGAATGCACAAAGAATGCACAAAGGCCTATTCAGGGTACTTGCTCTCTTGCTTGCTCACTCCGCTCACGCACGAGTAGGCCATGGCCTGCTTGTGTGCAACATGCAAGTTTGCACTCTACTGAGTGCTGATCTATTTTTTTTTTACGTTTTTTTTTTTTGTTTTTTTGTTTTTACCGTTGTCAAACTATTGATTTCCACAGTTTGTACGCGTACAGTTTGCGCCCATATACCGCAGCACCTTCAGAGGAACGGTGGCGTCCTTGCTATAAACGTAGGGGAAGAGCCTCTTTGTGAAGGTGTGCAGGTGCGTGTTCGTGACGGCATCGCAGAAGGACAGCGTCCCTCCGGTCAAGTTCCAGGTGGACTCCGATTGCAGAGAGGCCGTCTGTGGGGGCGGACACCACCGTCAAGGAGGCCTCTTGCCCTGAAGAGGACGAGGAGACTGTTCGGTAATGCTCGCTCGGACCCATAGTTGTCCTAAAAAGCCGTCGCCTCCCATGCGATAGTGGGACTCGGCCAGCACGCCCAGCGACCAGCACCTGCTGTCCCCCACCTCCACCTCCCAGCTGTGAGCCCCCGAGTGGAAGCCAGAGCCCAGAGCCCAGCACGTAGCCGTTTTGGTCGAACCTTTCCAGGTTGCTGGGAAGAAGCTGCCCTCCTGCCTCATTGCAAAGTCTCACACCGGTCAAGTGGTTGGACAGGACGTACCTCGGATGGGCAATGTGGGGATCCAGGACCACGGGTTATAAGAGACGACCAGACCTGCAAGGCCAGGTTGCCCAGGTGTTTGGTCTCATCTATCAGGGCCCCCGAGGCCGGTCGCAGGTCCTCCAGCAAGAGCTTCTGGGCTTTCTCTGCGATGACCCTGTAGTTCTGCAGAGACGAGATCTGCTCGGCGCTCAGCTCCCCCTCGATGGCCCCGATCGCGTCCGACATGGCCGATATCTCTCCACTCAGACGCTCGGTCTCCTGCTTCATGCTTTGACTCTTCTGATCTTCTTCCTCCCTCAGCGTGTTGATCCTGGCCTCCTCCTCCGCCTGCAGAAACTTCTCGAAACTTCTACGAAGCTTCTCGAATTGGTCCTTGATCTTCCCCTCAGTGTTCCGGGCCTGGACCTTGATGTGCTCCGCTGTTTGGTCGCAGCTTGTTTTGACTTCATTGACAACCTTTTGCTTATCCCGCAAGGCGGTCAGCAATTCCTGGAGGACGACCGCCTTGGAGTCCAAGAAGATCTCGGACAGGTCCTTCAGAGCGCGGTTGCAGGTCAGATTGGCCGTATGAGATTCTTGCCTACAAACTGGACATTTCTTGAGTTCGAATAGCGTCAACTTTTCCCACCAACCCTGCAGGCAGCTTCTACAGAAGCTGTGGCTACACGACAGGAGGACAGGATCTTTAAATATGTCGAGACACACCGTGCAGGTGAAATCCTTGTCTGAAAAAGACCGCTTTCGTTTTCTTAAACTGGAAGAGATTTTAGTGTGAGCGATGGAAGCCTCAGAAATGTGTCGGTCAATTGGTGTTAACAAACCCATCCTGCTAGTTAAATTGGGAAAGGTCGTGTGCAGTGGTTGCTTGCTTGTCTCGCTTACTCTTTAGCGGGCCAGTTTGAGTATTGACTGTTATTGATGATGTCATTTCCATGACATCAACATGCATAGTACCCAGGTGTTACTGTATGCGGGAACGCCTACTGAGTGGATTAGCCTATCTGATTAAACAACGGCAAACAACATTAAATTCACTTTTCCAATGCCAAAGCACCGGGTCTTATCACTGTGAGTCCATTGCTATGAACAACACTAGTGGCTCCATTTTCGCTCCATGCCTTATCCCTAACGTTACCCGAAACCTGAAACGAATTCCCTTATTGGTATTTTCGTCGCCTTTCCTCTTCCCTTAGCCACTATTCTTTATGCCGACACCTTTATTTGTAACTGGAGCTGTGGTCATAGTCGTGTTTGTCGCGCAGTCTCTTGCTAATTTCGTCAAATAGATTTGGGAACTAGATAACGGGATTTCAAAGCACCAACTAACCCATATGAGAAGGCAGAGCCACATGCGCACGGTGCGGGCATCTGTGCGCCTTGGAGATGTCCACGTGGAAAGGCGCCAGTTCAATTCATCTCCATATTTATGGATTGTCCTATAAACAGCTGTAGATTGCCTGCTGTCGGTCACTTCCTTGTGTTTAGGTAATGTACAGTATATAATATAATTAAATATGTTAAAAAGCCCACCACCCCTGAGCAGCTGAGTGGGTGGAGCACTCACTTAGTGCCTCACTCATCTGTGGGCGGGACCTGTAATTACTCCACCTGTGAGGCTATATATGCCCAGCTGACTGGCAACAAACTTTTTCTGCTCAGTTGCTCTGAACTTTGGAGAGTCAAACATGTGGCCTGTGCGTCAGATGCATTATTGTAAGTTTGCCTTTGCTGAATATCATTTGTTTATGTCTCATTTTGATTTAGCTAATTTCATTTAGTTCAGTCTATTTACTTATGTACTTTCTGATGTCAATTGTTGTATTTATTTATTTCAGTTAAAAATCATCTGTGCACCCTCCATCTGTTCACCTGCCATCATCCTCATCTTCATGTGCCAATAACTTTAATTATATAACTGGTCCTGAACGAGGTCATTAATATACTCTGACCAGTATACTGATGCCGTATAAACATTGGTTCAACGCACCAGAACAAAGTCCCCTTCAACTCCTTTTTTCAAAATACATTAATTAACTTGTGACGCAATGCTGTAAATTGCCAAAAAGTCGGGAAAACAGACATCTTTTTGATCATTCATATCTCGGAAACGTTTCCACCGAATCCCCAACAGTTACATTTCGCTTGATTCCGCTTTGTACAGACCTACCCACATATTCTATACAGTATCTGAGAGAGTGATGTTTGCAGTGCATTTTGAAATGTAAAAAATGGTCGAGAATTGACCGAGATCAAAAAGATCAAATGATCAAAAAGACGTCTGTTTTTGCCGAGAAATCCCGACTTTTTTGCAATAACGAATCGCAGACTTGGGATAAATGCACGCAACATACATGTTGAATGGTAAGAAATGATCAAGGCTTGACCGAGCTATAATTGTTTGAAAATAAGAACTATCGTTTGAGAATACTCTGTCTGTGCGGGCTTAGGAGTAGGCATAGCAGTAGGGAAATAGATATGGGATGAATTAAAGGCAATGGCAAGACCAACACGGATTGAATGAAAGCTAAAAAAACCCAAACCACACCTATGCATAATGTAACGGGTATAGGAGGTATTTAAGGGAGATAGGATGGTAACGAAATGACCGACTTTAGTGTGGGAACGCCTCTTCCCCAATGCTAAATGCCCTAATTGCGTATAAGGGGTTTTGTAACCAAAATGGAGCCCCAAGTCTCTGTGTGTGCGTACGTGTACTGTTGTAATCGAACTAATTTGGAGTGCAGTGCCGGGTGTCAAGTCGGTGGAACCCGTGGTTGTCCTAAAAAGCCCCAAAAAGGCCTTCACTTGCCTAGCACCTCGCTCAGTGACACTTCAAGGTCGTTAGAGACGGTGCCGATGGCGATGCTTTCGGCAGAAACACAAGCTATATTACATTATTTTTTATATTCTGTAACAACTTTGTGTCATCCACTCCTTGCTTGACCAGCTACTGCAAAAATGTAATGCACAATTGGGGCCTTGTTCCAAATTGTGTTAGAAATCCTGTGCATTTAATATATTGCCAGCAGGCCTTGAAGAATCAAGAAATAATGTTCAGACGGAGACGGTGGTTGTTCAGCGCTGTGTAAACAATCATTTATTTTTTATTAACCACATTCTTCTGTTGTACAACATGTTTTCTTAGTGCATCATCATGTTATAATGCCACTCTGTTTTTGACTCATAACGTAAATGTCCTTTTACTGAAAAGTATTTTCTTAGAATGTCCACAGGTGCCACAAGACAACAATGAATGTAATCAATGCAATACATCTTAATGAATTTCTCATTATTTAGGAACATGTTTAACAGTACTCATGTCTTTGGACTAAAAAACAAAAACAAAAGGTTAATATTATAAGATCTAGGATCTAACCGTGGGTGTACATGGTGAACTCAACCAAAAATAAAAGCATACTATAATATCATGTTTTATTAACCATACTGAAAGGGGCTTCTGTTTGTATGAGATTGTCCCAAAAGAACGCCATTCAATGTACTGATCAGTACTGGTCAACCAGTTAACAACCACACTGCTCTAAAGATAAATATACATAGCTGAATATACTGTGGCACTTAGTAACACTTACTAATACTTTTTAAATCATTAAATTGCCCCATGAATTGCATTGACACTTCATTGTCTGCCTGCTCAAGACAACACTCTTTTAGTTATTATACTAAAACGAACACTACAATACAGACACGTGTGTGTCTGTATTGAGGATACAATTTGTGTTCATTGAATCCTCATTTCCAAAATGTCTGTCTGTCTGTCTGTCTGTCTGTCTGTCTGTCTGTCTGTCTGTCTGTCTGTCTGTCTGTCTGTCTGTCTGTCTACACTCTATGGGTAAGAATTGGGCATTGAACCAAGTGGTATTTAATTGATGTTATTTAGTTTTAACCTTGTGTTATTAAAAGTGTCTCTAAGGCCGAGGCTAATTGAATAACACTACAGTTTGTGTGCGCGCGTGCGTGGTGGCCTTTTTTTTTTAATTGAATGTACAACAGATGATCCCATTCTAAAACGGTGATTTCCATATTAATGTATTGGAGTAAAAGTGCAATATTGGGATCCGAGGTGTAGTGGAGTGTAGTCAGTCTAAGTGAAAGTATTGGAAATTATGCTCAAGTAAAGTACAAATAACTCAGAATTGTACTACCTACCGGTAAGTAAATCTACTGGTACATATGCAGTATGTCTGTTAGGTCCTTCCTCTGTGTGTGCCCATAGACCTGCGCAGTGACGTCACCAACCCTGTTCCACTAGTGCAGGGGTTTTCAACCTTTTTGACACCAGGGACCACCGTTTATTCAGCATTTGAGCCACGGACCACCATTTGATTACATTTTCACCCCCAAAGACCTAAAACTAAAGAATTCTTTTGGTTTTGTCCACAATTCCTGGCTGGATTTTGCAAACGAAACAATGTAGTCTTAATTAACCAAATGGACCCGCAATGGTCCATTTGGTTTCATTTTTACACTCATTTTTACATCTGGTTAACCAACTTTCCGTCATTTAGCCTGGGGTCCACCTGGAACCCTCCCAAGGACCACTGATGGTCCCCGGACCACCTGTTGAAAACCCCTGCACTAGTGGATTCCTCATTCATTTTCCTCATAGACTTTTCGAAAATGGTTAATAAAAACACGATTGTGCCGCGGTCAAAGCCAACTCGGGTCGTGACAAATCATGACAACAAACACAACATCGTCTTATAATATATAATTAGCAAGAAGTAGAAAACGGCATGATACAAGACTTTATGTTTAGTTTTTCATCTTAGAAAATATTTGACTGTCCCAAAAGTTTGTGTGTGCCATCATGATTCGTCACGACCCGAGTTCCCGACCCGAGGTCCGCGGCGTAATCGTCTTTATATAAATTATTTTTGAAAAGTCTTTGAGAAAAATGCATGGGGAATCCGTTTCTGGAACAGGGGCGGTGACGTCACTGCGCAGGTCTATAGGCCCAGACCAGTGTTGTGAAAAATTACGCAATGTCGAGGTGGCACAGGGGATGGAACCACACCATATAAAATACCTAAGAACTGGATTTAGAGAAAGGGAGGGAGGTTGTTAGAGAGAGGAGGGCATAGTCATGAGGGCTTATTTAGAAATACACCTGTTTTCTTACATGATGTGGTTGTTCTCTTCCTATTCTCCTTCCTCCTCTTCCTCTTCTTGTGAGTTACAGGCATCGTCTGATCCCTACAGAATGTCCAAGTCTGGAGACGTGCTTCTGGGTGGTTTGTTTCCGTTCCATCTGGCCTCTGTGTTCCCTGAGCTGACTTTCACACAGCCCAAGGAACACAAGCCGTCCTGCAGCCGGTGGGTATTACTAATAATTAAGCCAGCAAGAAAATGTCATTTGTGTTTTTGTGTACCGTATTTTCCACACCGGATTATAAGACCTATTTCAGAGCTGTTTTCATGAGGTGCACCGGATTCTAAAATGCATAGAATAGAAGTTACTGCAGTCAGCACAGGATCTAAACTACAGCTGTCAGGATAGAATGTAAACGACTGCAGTCAGCATAGGATCTAAACTACAACTGTCAGCATAGAATAGAAACTACTGCAGTCAGCATAGGATAGAAACTACTGCAGTCAGCATAGAATAGAAGCTACTGCAGTCAGCATAGGATAGAAGCTACTGCAGTCAGCATAGAATAGAAGCTACTGCAGTCAGCATAGGATAGATATAGGATAGTCATGACTGCAGTAGCTTCTATCCTATGCTGACTGCAGTAGCTTCTATTCTATGCTGCAGCATAGAATAGAAGCTACTGCAGTCATAGCCATAGGCTATACAACTGCAGACGTCCTTTTCCTCTTTATTATGGGTCAATTTGTGAAGATTTTATTATGAAGGCTCTCAGTTCAGTTCAGACCTCTGCACCTCTGCTGAATATAGAGCAGACCTACAAGCTCACAATGTGTTGCAGAGGTGACGCGCTGTGAGCTTGTAGATCTGCTCTATTTCCAGCTCATTCTAGTCTCACTCTTGAACATGGCTTGATGCTTAGCATTTAAAGTAGCACGTCTGCTACTAAAAACTTTAAAAACACTACTGAAAAAGCTAGTACCACACCAATCATTTTAGTAGCACAACAAAGAGATCAAAAGTAATATGTGGTAGGTGCAGGCAACATGGTGAATTATATCATTTTTTAACTTCAGCTATTATCACAATATTGATATTTATATTATTTTTTCTTTTCATATATTTTCAAGCTAAGGATGCGTCAAGCCTCAACAGGTTCTTAGCTTGTATATCTGCTCTTTTTAGCAAACAACAACGCCGTACTACAGTAATATAAATGTGGGTATAGAACTGCAACTCATAGAATGTGCACTTGTCATGTCTCTATCACAGCTGAACGGTCAAATGCTCTACTCGCACCGGTGCTATGAACTTTTTAGTAACAAATGCAAGCCTGTCGAGCCCCGCTCTTGAACGAAATCGAGGGCAAGAAAAGTGACATTCATTCACACCAGAAATGAACTAGTTCTGTTCGCCGTTCTTCAAGCAGAATATCGGGTCCGTTTGGTTCAAGTTCGTTAACAATATGAGCGGTTCAAAGAACTTTCGTTCTTTGAACTCATTCCCGGACAACATTGGTTAAACTGTTTTTATGATTCCACCCTACCAGTTCATTAAAGGCGTATTCCACTTTCAAAAAAAAACTTTTGGTCATTTTATGGTCTACTCAGTCTCATGTGAACACACCACATAAGTTACTACATTCACTATTTAGATATTTGATGTTCATTTGTGCGCCTCCAGCTCCTTCCTATACATACAAACCCATTATAACTTAAAACTCAATTTTAACCATGACAGATTACTGTAACCATGACAGAAACTGTAAATGAAACTCCATGGCCATCTCACGTATTAGTAGGACAATATCAGTCACCAGAAAAAAGATGGGTTGTTTTCAAATAATCTGTCATGGTTAAAATTGAGTTTTAAGTTATAATGGGTTTGTATGTATAGGAAGGAGCTGGAGGCGCACAAATGAACATCAAATATCTAAATAGTGAATGTCGTAACTTATAAACTCTCTGGTGTGTTCACATGAGACTGAGTAGACCATAAAATGACCAAAAGGGTTTTTGAAAGTGGAATACCCCTTTAAGTATGCCTGGTTGGCCTGGTGGGTGGTGATGGGTGGAGATCCACCCGAAGCCACAGCTTTAGTTGCATGATAAAGGGGGAGGAGTTAGTCGAGGGGCTGAGCATGTGATGTCACTACATTGAAGTTTTTGCATGTTTAACTGGAAAGGTTCAACCCCAAGGAAGAAACCCTAACTACAAAGGGAAGACATCATTGTACATACAAACACACCAAGGGGTCTATTTACATACTCTCACCTCTCAAACATGTACAAAATTGGAAAAAAATACAAAAATCACGGCACCCCCCTTTAAGGACAAATTTGCCCAGATGTTTATTGCGATGGGTGCAAATTTGTCCTACAGCATAATTACTTGTAATTAGACACAATATAGATTGAAGTAAATAGCTATGCTTAATAAAGAACACAAGTAAGTTAGTGGGGTATTGTGAAAGTGTAGACTGGATTTCCCTCATGGAAAATGAACATATCTAGATTCTGCAATTCCTTATGAGACCATAATGAAGGGATAACACTGTGTTATTGGTATAACTTAGGTATAGCTTCTGTCTAATAACAACACATTATTGATAATTAAGCCTACTTAGGTGTACCGTAAATTAGAGTTTAATACCGAGATCGTAGGATCACGGGATAGCCGGTTGCAGCGCAATTCAATTCCCACCCGGGAATGCCTTTGGGACCCGTCCTCTCGGATCTTATTATTTCTTTCTTGTTAAAAATTATACTAAAGGATTTTTCACACAGATCGTGTTTTTCTCCATATCTGTGAGAGGTCAAATGTCAAATATAACCCTCACATAATTTCCAAAACATGACTCATAATTAGACTATGGAGCAATATCTACATGAACGGGAGCCTCGCGGTGCCCGCGGGACCCAATATTGGCGACGCATGGTCTAAATGCAAGCAGTCAGGACTCTAGACTGCACGACCGCCACATCATCATACACTGATTTAACCAGATGCAGATACAGTACTTATATACAATTATGAAGGTCTGAAGAGAACGTTGAACTTCCCTTCGCCACTGGACTGCACTGGAATGTTCCCAAGGCAAAGCGTCCGCAGGCAGGCGCACATTTTCCTCACAACAGATTGTCTTTGTTCTACAACGTTTTGCTTTTCCCTGTGTGCATCACACGGCCACTCAGCAATGTGAAACAACTTACAGCAAATGAGTAGCCTACCATTTGGTTTTACCTGCCAGAAACAATACAGCACAGCATCACTCCCTCTCTCTCTGACAGGCAGGCAGACTGGCCAACAGTATGCTATGTCCACAGAGATTAGACAATATATATCCTCTTCAAAATGACATGTGATGTCCGCAACTAAAAACCTGGCGATAACACATCATACTTATAGTTTGATGAGCTCAATGCACAGCTGCAATCAAACTATTAAATGAACACATAATATTTGTAGGGCTACGATGTTGCGTCCAGTATAATTACTCAATGGCATCATGGCAGCATGCCATGATGCCCATCAAGCCTTTTTTTATTTAAAATATTTTTTATCCCACGATTTTGCAACCCATTTTTTCACCCAGTGCCAATTCCTAATGTGATCCTGGGCTCTACACACCCTCCGCCAAATTTGGGAAAAAATAAAATAAAATCCTGCCGTAAATTGTGCTGGGAACAAATAAACGGTGTACTTTGACGTGTAAACTGAACTGTGTTGATAAAGAAAAGAACAGGTCCAAAAATGTTTAGTTTATTCACATTTTGCTGGCAGTTCATTTTGCCGACATGAGGAACAATTTGTCAAACCCAGTTACATTTACATGTATGAACAGGGACAGATCTAGGCATGGGCATGGAGGGGCAATGCCCCCCTAAATTCCCTGACTGCCCCACCAAAGATGATGGCATGCAAAACAACGCAAATTTCAAAGATATTTCAAATTAAAGTGCTTATATTTGAAATGATTTGAAACACAACTACTGCTACTAACTAACTACAGCTGTGGCACCACTAAACAGCATTTCATCATTCAAAACATAAAACTCTGAGTCAGGCCTTTAGCTTTATGCATGCCTGTTGCAACTTCAACAACAACTACTTGCCTAATAAAAGTCCTGTAACACAGAAAATGGTATGGGGGCAGATTCATCAGCGATGAAGCCACCCCATACCATTTCTGCCCCCCCCCCCCCCCATAGAAATGTTACATGTATATAAAACAAAAACATAGGGATGTGTGTGGAGATACAAGGTTTCTGCCTGACTGCAAGATTACAGTGTAACTTTGTGTGTCAGGTTTTCCACTGGACTGTTCCGATTGGCACAGATCATGGCCTTTGCCATCCATGAGGTCAACAGCAACCCCAGGCTGCTCCCCAACGTGACTCTGGGATACAGCATCTATGACACCTGTCTGACAGCTGGAGTTCGCATCGGTTCAGTGTTCTCACTGGTCAGCGGGAGAGAGCAGCAGTTTAGACTGGACCAGAACTGTGTCGGCTCTCCTCCAGTACTTGGAGTTGTGGGTCCCGGTTCTATAGCCGTCTCTAGAATTTTAGGTCTATACAAAGTGCCCATGGTGAGTTTCCTATCCATTTTCACCATGACCAATTGTATGACATTTTTCTTACTTGGTTATTTGCAAATTAATAATATGATGAATGTCAAATGTGGTCCTTTTTGCAGTTTGAAAGATAAAGATCATAATATAGGGATGTCCCAATGGCACTTTTTTCCCATCCCCATACCATTTCTGTGTGAGCCAATACCGATACCAAATACAAATACAAGAGAAAAAAATATATACAGTAATAATATAAAAAAGTAACAATCTTATATGAATATGGGAATAGCAGAGTACTCATTCAAATGTGCACTTGAACAACTCTAAAGCCAATTTCATGACCCAACATTTTATTTAATGTTCAGCCATTTGCCCCTGTGTCTGATCACTGGTTAGACTGGCATATTCAGCATAGTGTCAACCCCTTACCCCTGTGTCTGATCACTGGTTAGACTGGCATATTCACCATAGTGTCAACCCCTTACCCTGTGTCTGATCACTGGTTAGACTGGCATATTCACCATAGTGTCAACCCCTTACCCTGTGTCTGATCACTGGTTAGACTGGCATATTCACCATAGTGTCAACCCCTTACCCCTGTGTCTGATCACTGGTTAGACTGGCATATTCACCATAGGTTTTTGAAGATTTTTGTAAAATGACGAAACCTGGCAAAAGGCTATAGCCTTACGGTCTTGCACAGCATGCCGTTTTTCACCGTTTTGAGGATTTTTGAGGGTTTTCGAAAAATGACGAAACCTGGCAAAAACGCAAGGCTATAGCCTTACGGTCTTGCACAGCATTCTGTTTTTCATCGTCTTGAGGGTTTTTGAGGATTTCCAAAAAATGTCCAAATTTCAAAAAAAAAAAAAAAAAAAAAAGCTATAGCCTTACCGTTTTTCATAGTTTTCGGATTTCTGAATATTTTCGAAGAAAAAACAAAGGATATAGTACATGGTCTCTAAATGGTCCGAGAAAATGTACTATATCCTTTGTTTTTTCTTCGATTTCGACATTTTATTCAAGAATGCTCAAACGATGAAAAACGGCATATACTATAGTATGCCATCCGAGACCATGTACTATAGCCTTTGTTTTTTCTTCAATTTCGACATTTGTTTCAAAAAATCTCAAAAACGATGAAACCCGAGAACATGTACTATAGCCTATGTACTAGCCTATGTAGGCCTACTATATAATAATAATAATAATAATACATTTTATTTATAAGGCGCCTTTCAAGGCACTCAAGGTCGCCGTACAAAAAATTAAAACAAACAAGAACAAAATAAAAGTAGAGTTAAAATGCAGTATGCAGCAGAGTCAGCACATCAGCCATAGGCCTGCCTGAACATTTGTGTTTTGAGATGGGATCGAAATGTAGTGATGGAGTCTGTGTTTCTGAGGTCAGGGGGGAGGGAGTTCCAGAGGTGGGGGGCAGAGCGGCTGAATGCCCTTGATCCCATCGTGGACAGACGGGAAGGGAGGACTTTCAGCGAGATGGAGGAGGCGGATCTGAGGGACCTGGTGGGGATGTTGATATGGATTAGGTCAGACAGGTATGGAGGGGCGAGGTTGTGGATGGCCTTGAATGTATAGAGAAGAATTTTATAGTCTATGCGGAATTTGATTGGAAGCCAGTGGAGTTGCTGCAAGACAGGGGTAATGTGGTTGATGACGGGGGTTCTGGTGATGATGCGTGCTGCTGCGTTTTGGACCAGTTGGAGTTTATGGAGGAGTTTGTGAGGGAGACCAAAAAGTAGGGAATTGCAATAGTCCAAACGGGAGGTGACCAAGGCGTGGACCAGGATGGAGGCACTGTGGGGGGTGAGTGAGGGACGGAGCCGGTTGATGTTTCTGAGATGGAAGTAGGCGGAACGGATAGTGTTGTTGATGTGGGTATGGAAAGATAAAGTGCTGTCGAGGACGACACCCAGACTCTTAACCTGGGGGGAGGGAGAAACCGAGGAGCTGTCAATGGTGAGTGTGAGACTGGGTTGTTTGGAGAGTGAGGATTTGGAACCAATGAGAACTACCTCAGTTTTGTCACTGTTTAATTTGAGGAGATTTGATGTGAACCAGGATTTGAGTTCTTGTAAACAGGAACAGAGGGAGGATGGTGGGAAGGAGGTAGATGGTTTGGAGGAAATGTAGAGCTGGGTGTCGTCCGCGTAGCAGTGGAAATGGATGTTGTATTTACGGAGGATCTGACCAAGGGGGAGGAGATAGATGATAAAAAGGATGGGGCCAAGCACAGAGCCCTGGGGAACGCCGGAGGAAATGGGGGAGGGGTGGGATGTAAATGATTTTAACTGGATGAATTGTGAACGGTCAGTGAGATATGAGCGGAACCAGTTGAGGGCTGTGCCGGTTATGCCAATGGAGGCTAGACGGTCAATGAGGGTGGGGTGTGAAATGGTGTCAAATGCTGCGGTCAGATCAAGGAGGATGAGGATGGATATTTGGCCAGAGTCAGCTGCAGTCAGGAGGTCGTTAGTTATTTTTATGAGTGCTGTTTCTGTGCTATGGTGAGGGCGGAAACCAGACTGGAACTGCTCATACAGGTTGTTGTTGGTGAGGTGGGCCTGGAGCTGAGAGGCAACTGTTTTTTCGAGGATTTTGGAAAGAAATGGTAGGTTGGAGATGGGGCGGAGGTTGTTGAAGATGTTGGGGTCCAAACCGGGTTTTTTCAGAAGTGGGGTGACAGCGGCGGACTTCAGGGCTAAGGGGACTGAACCAGAGGTGAGGGAGGAGTGAATTATCGCCGTTATCAGGGGCAACAGGGAGGGGAGGGCGGCGATAACCAGGGAAGATGGCAGGGGATCCAATTTGCAGGTGGTCGGCTTGGAATTCTGGATGAGTTTAGATAACTCAGAAGCGGAGGGGAGTTCAAAGTAGGTGAGTGGTACAGTGATGGAGGAGTCAGGAATAAATGGAGGAGGACAACTGGATATCTGAGGGGACAACTGCTGATGAATGGTGGCTATTTTTGAGTTGAAAAATGACATCAGGGCATTGCAGTGTTCAGCGGAGTAGAAATGTGGAGGGAGAGAATCAGGAGGACGAAGGGAGTTATTTACTACTGAGAACAGGGCCCTGGTGTTCCCAGCACCAGCAGTAATTTTGGCAGAAAAATATTGGGATTTGGCTGAGGAGAGGGCATCTTTATATTGTAGAATGTGGGCATGGTACATTTGTTTGTGAATGGTAAGACCAGTTTTGCAGGAAAGCCGCTCCAGCTGGCGACCTTTAGCCTTGAGCTGACGGAGATGAGGGGAGAACCAGGGAGCAGAGTTGGGGAATGTGACAGACCGGGTCTTCAGGGGGGCAAGTTCATTTAGCAGAGACTGGAGACCATGATTGTATGAGGAAACCAGCTGATCCGGGTTGCATGGGGAAGTAATGATGGGGAGACTGTCAATACCAGTTGTGAGGTCAGTTAGGTTAATGTTTCTGGTGTTACGGAATGAGATGGAACGTGGAAGTTTGGATTTGGACAATGACAGAGTTAAATTAAATGAGATGAGCATATGCAGGGCCGTAGGGAGGGCAACGCGCATAACGCGCAGTGCGTTGGGCCCCACGTGACCGGCAGGGCACAATTAAAAATAAAAATAAAAATCTATAAATATGCATTTTCCCGAGAAAACTGTTGAATCTGCTTTGTGCCCCTCTCCAGAGACATGGTGCCCCCCTGTTTGTCACGCAGTCCTAATTTCGTCAAATAGATTTGGGAAATAGATAAGGGGATTTCAAAGCCACGTGCGGGCACAGACTGTGCGCACTGCGCAGCATTGGAGATGTCCACAGAACCGCCAGTTCAATTCATCTCCTTATTTATGGATCGTCCTATAAACAGCTCTAGACAGCTGCCTGCTGTCGGTCACTTGCTTGTGTTTAGGTAAGGCATATAATATAATTAAATACATTAATTAACTTGTGACAATGCTGCTGCTTTCACGTTTCCACTGAAATCCCGACGGTTACATTTGTCTTGATTCCGCTTCGTAGAGAAGACCTACCTGCATATCCTATACAGCATCTGAGAGAATGATTTTTGCCCGTCACGCTGCATTTTGAAATGTACAAAATGGTCCAGAATTGAAGGAGATATGAATGATCAAAAAGATGTCTGTTTTGCGCGAATTTCCCGACTTTTTTTTTGCAATTTACTAATGTTTAGTTTAATAACGTTTTGCAGACTTGGGATAAATGCTCGCCACATACAGCAAAAAACATGGAACATGTTTTTTCAACATAACATGTTGAATGGTAAGAAATGATCGAGAATTGACCGAACTGTAATTGTTTGAAAATAGAACTAAAATACTCAGCCAGGCTGCGGGCTTATTCAGGGCCGCAGCGCCACTACTAGGTTTTGGAGGCCCTAAGTATAACTGGTCAGGGATGCCCCCCACCACCACCTCACCCTACACACGCCCCCACCTCTCTGTGTAGGCTGCAAGGGTGCAGCCTACATGAAAATTTCAGTAGGATTTCACAGGGGCTGTGGTTAATTTGCTGGTCCAGGCTATAGCTTGGGCCAGGAATTCAGGGAAGGAAAAACAGGGGTTGACACTAAGGTCTCGGAGGCACTTGCCATCGGAACGTAAAAATGAAACCAAATGGACCCTTGCGGGTCCATTTGGTTTCATTTTACACTCTCAAGAGTTAAAATTCATCATCTTAATTAGCCCCGGTCTACACAACTAGAGAATGAAGATTAGGTCATTTTGATCTGTATGTTAATTTGCCTGTTTTGTTTCCCAAACCCAGCCTGGAATTGTGTAGGCCTATAGCTAGAAAGCAGGGAAAGACACAGAGGCAGAGTGCAATGACTGCCTCAAAGACAAATTTATCTTGTGGTGTGTTATAGTGCACTAAGTTGTACACTTGCCCGATCGGGCAACCAGGTAGCAGTCTTCACTTGCCCGACCATTTTTTTTTTACTTTCCCCGGGCAAGCAGGCAAGTGTTGATGTCAACCCATGAAAAAAATTGCCCTTGCAACTGAGAAACAATGAGTAGTGGTGGGGGATTCGGGGAACTATACATTACAATGGCATTAGGAAGGTTGTTCCAAGGTGTTAGACTTCATTAATTCAGCCTTTTGTTATCAAATGAGTCAAAACCTGTTTAACTGGTTCTGGAGACTGGAGGTGTTGGATCGTTCTGAAAACAACAGGATGGCTAATGGCCCATCACTGCTTATGTGAAACGGTGGCCCTGTGAGAAATACAACATTTTTGTCTTTTTTGTTGGGAGTGGGGAGTGGGGGGTGGGGGGGCACCAGAAAGCATTTGTGCTTAGGGCACCCAAATGGCTAGCAACGGAGATGAGCATATGGTCAGAGATGGGGAGGGAGACAGCAGTACAGTGAAGTGGGGTGATACCGGAACAGCAGACAATGTCTAGAGTATGACCTTTAGTGTGAGTTGGAAAATCAATATGTTGTTTAATACCAAAACTGTCCAGGCATAATTAAGTTATTAAAAAAGCATGCTGCCAGCTTGCTCCCCTTCTCTCTCTACTATTAAAATGTTGTCAACTACAGTATATACTGTATATACAGTATACCCTATTGGCGTGAATATAAGACAGTATTTTTTTCCAATGGAAATACCCAAAAATGGAGTCGTCTTATATTTGAGGACTGTATTATTTTGACATCCTTCTTGTCTTGAAAATGGGGGTCGTCTTACAACCAGGGTCGTCTTGTATATTCGGGACAATAATATATATTGCTCCAGCTTAAGTCTCGAGAGACAGCAAAATCAATTTGTGACCACGGCAGACCATTTACTACTGTTGGGCCTGCAACTGTTTTGCTGTTTTTGCCACCCGTCGCGACGCCGCCGCCCGCCACGACAGTTGCCTAGCGGTCGTATGCCTCGGTCGCAGTGTGATTTCGCTCCTCCTGGGATTAAGAGCGTCTGCTAAATGCCTAAGATGTAATTGTACAATACAAGGCATGTATTTGGTGTTCATATTCTGTTTTCTCCCAGATTAGTTATGGTGCTGCTTGCTCCTGTCTCAGCGACCGGACTCAGTTTCCATCATTCTTCAGATCGTTGCCAAGTTCTGTCTTCCAGGTGAACTTCTATAACAATAGACATGTTGGTATCTGGTAGCTCATGTTTCACAACCAGGAATAGTCAAACCCATGGGGTGGCCAACTCTGATGACGGAGATCGTATAGGGCAGGGGTTTTCAACCTTTTTGATCCCAGGGCCCACCATTTATTCAGCATTTAAGCCACGGACCACTATTTGAGGACATTTTAGCCCCACAGACCCCATAACTAAAGATTTATTTTGCTTCTGTCCATGACCGTTAAACTTCTAGTTGAGTAGACTTGGACTAATTCACATGAGGGATATTCTAACTCTTGAGAGTGTAAAAACATTTTTACATTCTCAAGAGTTACTTCTGGTTAAACAACTTAGCTGGAGACCACCTAGAACCCTCTCAAGGACCACTGGTGGTCCCCGGACCACTGGTTGAAAACCACTAGTATAGGGTAATTATAGTTCCACACTCACTCCAGAGGACCAATATACTGTAGTTCCAAATTCACTCCAGAGGACCAGGATAGTTCCACATTCACTCCAGAGGACCACTATATACTTCCACATTCACTCCAGAAAAACACTATAGTTCCAAACTCACTCCAGCTGAACACTATAGTTCCAAATCACTCCAGAGGACCTTTATAGTTTCACACTCACTACTGTAGGGAGGACCACTATAGTTCCAGACTCACTCCGTTTTCCATAATTCATCTCCATTCTTTGTATTTGTTGCAGAAAAGTAGGGGAAAATATATATACAAGCTCAACAGGTTTTGAGCTTGAAGATCTTCATAATAAGATAAAAGTTGCTTATATATATACAGGTGTAACATTATAGCAACTGCATGAAAAAAAAAAACAATGTTTGTTTCAAGAATCGACCCTAAGTGCATTTTCTGTGCACCATTCTTCATCCACTCAGGTGAGAGCTATGTTCCAGATTATGAGGAGGTTCCAGTGGACCTGGGTAGGACTGTTGTTCAGTGATGATGATGCTGGACGTGACGCCGCCCGATTATTCCATTCTGGTCTGGACCAGTCTGGTCTGGGTTGTGTGGCTTATTCAGAGGCTCTGCCCTTCCACAAAGACCTGGTTAAACTCCAGAGGATAGTCTCTGTGATGAGGACGTCCACAGCTCGTGTTGTCTTTGCGTTTGGATATGGAGCCTATATGCATAATGTCTTGGATGAGGTTGGTGTTATGATACATGTGAGGGGGCTGTTCATTTGGGGATCTAATCTGAAACGAGAATGTATAGAATGTATCCATTTCTCTAACAGGTGGTTAAGCAAGACGTGTCAGGTCTGCTATGGATATTCCCTGTAGGTGAGTCAATCTATACTAGTCCTAATAATAGTACATTTTTACATTTTTATACCACAACTTTGTAACGAAAGCGACCAAGCTGTATGTTATTTAGCACTACCAAAACCTATTTACAAACCTTTTGTATCAATTCTTTAAAGATTAAACCCTATGACTGACCTACTGCCACTTCAGGTTGGTGGAGAGGAAGTCTCAAGTACCCTCAGTACCTGCCATACCTGAGAGGTAGTTTGGGTTTTGCCATCGACCGTAGAGAGATGCCAGGTTACAATGACTTCTTGTTAAAAATACGTCCTGACAGTGACCATGAGGATAACATAGTAAGTGTTTTGTTTAATTTGTTGTGTTTAATAGTATAACGACTCAGGTCCTTAGGACATTTTCTCTCAAAAGAGAAGCCCCCCATGTTGTGCCTTTGTTGAGAGACAGGGACAGTTGATTGACAAGGAGAGAGACAGAGAAATGTAATTGTAAATCTTTGAAAGAGGAGATGTCCACAGAGCTCCAGTAATGGCCAACATTGAGGGAATTGCACCCACTACGAATGGAAACAGTATATTGAAACAGATAGGACCAAGTCGAATCAACCATTTATACAACTATTCAACCATTTATACAGTCTGAATGTCGTTGGCTCAGCAGGTGATGTCTGCTATTCAATACACACCGTGCTCCCGTCTACACACGTTCAGAAGGTTGATTGAGACTGATCTGTCTACCGTAATGCCACATGACTGATTGACCATTGACCATGGCTTTCCTTTCCAGCACATAAAAAAACAAGAACTGAGCGATTATTGTAAAACAAACAACCATCTAGCTATCTTTGCGCCCCACATCCTGAAGGAATGCAAGCTCTGGTTGTTTCAGAAACTTCAGATCAGCGTTTTTCAATCAAATCTACCAATATACTTACAAGTTCATTGTATTGTTTCAGGTGAGGAGGTTTTGGGAACACACATTCCGGTGTAAATTTTCACCACTTCCATCAGAGTGGGTGGAGGCTGGTGGAAGAGTGTGTAGTGGACAAGAGGACCTAGCAGAGACAACGCTGTTAGGTGGGGCTGACGTCAGGTTCGATTACCTTTTATACAAAGCTGTCTATGCTCTGGCCCACGCCCTCCATGACATGCTGCAGTGTGTGCCAGGAAGAGGGCCTTTCCCTGGGCGCAGCTGTGCCAGTTTGCAGACAATGCAGCCATGGCAGGTGGGATGTTTCAATTTATTTATTGTTGATTTGCAAACAACACATTTGAAACAGAACAACATATTATTGGGTTGTGCCAGGTGATGGTTAGAAAACCTGGTGAGTTTAATTTCACCCTATATAACACATATGTCAAACTCAAAGCCCGGGGGCCAAATCAGGCCCGTGAATGGATTCTCTTTGGCCCGCGGGATGATATTGAATTAGTATTAGAACTGGCCCTCTGGTATATTGCACACACCGTGATAAGAAATGAATGCAACTAATTGTTTTACTTCCTCAACTCAGTCTCATTTACGTTCTCAATTAACTCAGCACTGAGGATCATAGAAGAAAAAGATTTTCCCCGAAAAATAGCAGGTGTTCACATCTCATAGCAAGTGTTCACATCTCATAGCGCGCCACAGAGTGACGTCATCGTAAACAGGTGTTGAAACACAGATCGGTATCTCCAGCCCTCGACGATTTTTTCTATTTTGGTCCACTCTGTATTTGGGTTTGACACCCCTGCTATATGACATGAAAAATCAAATTAAACATAAAACAAACAAAACAAATAAACAAATTAGTCAGCATTAGTAATACAACAGTGGATACACCGCATGCATGGTACGTACCTCGGCCTAAACATCAGTAGCACAGGAAACGTTCACAACTTTGCAAGTGACCTAAGGGAAAAGGCTTGAAGGGCTTTCTATGCCATCTGCCCATAAATCCCCTCCAACTGTATGTATTTTTCCAGATTTTCAACTGTTTTTAATTGCTTCGTACTTGTGACACTTGCTTTGGCAATGTATATTTTTGTTTGTTTTATCATGCCACTAAAACTCCTTTGAGTTCAATTGAACTTAATTGACACATAAAAAGTAAAGAGTGCCTGCAAGGAGGAACACATTTAATTGCTAGATTCATAATGTAACTATATGAGAACAATTGTTTAGATAGGGGGCAGGTGATAATTTCATGTTCTTCTGAATGTAAGAAGGATAGTGCAGTTTGGCAGAAGATGGTAATATTTTTTTTTAAGTCTGTTGCTCTTTGTGATTCCGTTTATCACCATTTCTAGTTTCTCTATTACCTGGAAAATGTCAACTTCACCACATCTAATGGTGATCGTATATCTTTTGAAGAAAACGGTGATGTTTTACCAGTCGTTGATATATTGAACATGGCGTGGCTCCCTGATGGAAGCGCAAAGCTTCGCAATGTGGGCGTGGTTAAGAAAACCGCCTCTGGAGAGGAAGAGATCACCCTTGATGAAGACAGAATTATGTGGAACTTTGAATCTGCAAAGGTAATTTAAACTTCCTACATTTTTAAATTAATTTCATAATGTGATGGTAATTTAAACGAAAACTTTCCTCTGCAGCCTCCTCGGTCAGTGTGCAGTGAGAGCTGTTCTCCTGGAACCCGTGTGGCCAGGAGGAAAGGAGAACCTGTCTGCTGCTTTGACTGCATCGCTTGTTCTGAAGGAGAGATCAGCAATGAGACTGGTAGGTTTACTTTGTATAGCTACAATCTATGTACAGCAGATCATGTGAAGATACATGTTTGTCCCTTAATCTCGTGTCCTCTTCCTTAGACTCTACAGAGTGCGCCATTTGTCCAGGGAACTTCTGGTCCAGTCCCCAGCGTGACCACTGTGTCCCAAAGAACATTGAGTTCCTGTCCTACCATGAGGCCCTGGGAATCTCCTTAACAACAATCTCACTGCTGGGTACATTTATCTGTGCCATTGTCCTGGGGATCTTAGTCTATCATCGAGAGACACCCATGGTCCGTGCCAACAACTCAGAACTCAGCTTCCAACTCCTGATTTCACTCAAACTATGTTTCTTGTGCTCACTGCTGTTCATCGGCCGTCCCAGAATCTGGACTTGTCAGCTGAGGCATGCATTATTTGGGATCAGCTTTGTGCTGTGTGTTTCCTGTATCTTGGTAAAGACAATGGTGGTGTTGGCTGTGTTCAAGGCCAAACCTGGGGATGCAAACATCACAATGTTTTTTGGTGCCATGCAGCAAAGAGGAACCGTTGTGGCTCTTACTTCCATCCAGACAATAATCTGCACAGTCTGGCTTGTGTTTGCCTCACCAACTCCTCATAAAAATACTCAATACTATTCTGAAAAGATAGTCTATGAGTGCAATGTTGGATCCATAATCGGTTTTGCGGTGTTACTAGGTTATATTGGGTTATTAGCATTCCTTAGTTTCATGCTAGCATTCATGGTAAGGAATCTTCCAGACAACTTCAATGAAGCTAAGTTAATCACTTTCAGCATGTTGATCTTCTGTGCCGTGTGGATAGCCTTCATCCCAGCATATATCAGCTCTCCAGGCAAATATGCAGATGTAGTGGAAGTGTTTGCTATTTTAGCATCTAGTTTTGGCATTTTGCTGGTGCTCTTTGGACCAAAGTGTTATATCATTATTTTGAAACCTGAGAGAAACACTAAGAAGTCCATCATGGGTCGAGGTTCCTCCAAGATGTAGAAACAGACATGACTTTATACTATATAAATGTAGTTATGAGGAGTTATACATGGTTAAGGACATTTATAACAATTCTTATAATGCATTATAAATGTATTATCATGCCCTATAAATGAGCTTATAATGCATTATAAAGGGGTCCTTCTAGTAAAGTGTTACCCTATAGACTACGTCCAGATTCTGTGATAAATAAAGGTTGATTACTGTCCCTTAAAGAGTGCTTGTTGATGATTTTTAAAGCTATCTAGACATTAAACATGCACCTCTGCATTATCTACATTATCTGTGGGTCAAAATGCTACAACAGTAAGAAGCAAATCATGTACACATTTAGGATTGGCAAATAAGACCTTTTGCGTTTAACAGCATTCACTTAATTGTTGTGGAAAATTTTAAAACAGCAAAGTGGACATCACCTAATAATGGATAATTAATGGAAAATTACTTACTGTAAAAATAATCATAATTAACAAATGTATACACTTACATATACACTACAGTGGTTACCTGTCAAATTCATTGCAGTAAATTAATGTATACCAGTTACAGTTTGCTATACTGTATAAATTAGAACACATTGTAAAATAATAAAAAAAAAATCCATGTTTAATGGTAAACCAATTTACAGCATAGTAATGTTTTTACACTGTTGTTGCCAATAAATAACTGTAAATATGCAGTCTCTGTAATGACTTTGTACCCATAATGTATTGCAACATACAGTTAAATGTTGTAAAATGGCAAAACAATAAGCTACTGTATATTTTTATTGTAGAATCTACAACAATTTTCATGGAGCACCATATTGACAAAATGCCTGATATCAATTACCATGGCATACATACAAAGAAATACACCTTTTTCACATTGGCCTATAACCACTAGGAGCCTGCAACCTTGCCTGTTCCCAAAAATGCAGTTTTTTTTTCTAGTTTCATATGAAACCTTTTCCAAATAGGATACTCATGCCATCTCATGTCTCTTCGTTTTTTTTCGGTAATGTCACCCTTCCTGAAAAGAATTGCTATTTTGACCAACATTTTGCAACAGTTATCTCTCCTGAATTAGTCCGAGAGACTAAACTCGACATCAAATGGTGGTCCGTGTCTAAAATGCAGAATAAGTATTAGTCCCTGGTATGAAAACGGTTGAAAACCACTGTTCTAGCGCATTCTAGTGCATTTCGAAGTGCCACACTGAGCTTGTGTTGTATAATGTTGTGAATGATGGAGTTAAGGTGTTAGTAGCCGTTAGTGTTTATTGTTAATTCGTTTCTCAATGGATAACAGTTAATTGGACATCTCTGTAGTCCATATTCTGAGTGAACACTTAAGAATGCACAAAGAATGCACAAAGGCCTATTCAGGGTACTTGCTCTCTTGCTTGCTCACTCCACTCACGCACAAGTAGGCCATGGCCTGCTTGTGTGCAACATGCAACCGAGTGCTGATCTTTTTTTTTTTTTTTTTTTTTACCATTGTCAAACTATTGATTTCCACAGTTTGTACGCGTACAGTTTGCGCCCATATACCGCCGTTAGGCTAACCAGTAGGCTAAATCAGCAGCACCTTCAGAGGAACGGTGGCGCCCTAGCTATAAACGTAGGGGAAGAGCCTCTCTGTGAAGGTGCACGTTCGTGACGGCATCGCAGAAGGACAGCGTCCCTCCGGTCCAGTTCCAGATGGACTCTGATTGCAGAGAGGCCGTCGGTGGGGGCGGACACCACCGTCAAGGAGGCCTCTTGCCCTGAAGAGGACGAGGAGACTGTTCGGTAATGCTCGAACAGAGCCCAGCACGTAGCCGTTTTGGTCGAACCTTTCCGGGTTGCTGGGAAGAAGCTGCCCTCCCGCCTCATTGCAAAGTCTCACACCGGTCAAGTGGTTGGACAGGACGTACCTCGGATGGGCAATGTGGGGATCCAGATGGATCCAGATGTGGGGATCCAGGACCACGGATTGTAAGAGACGACCAGACCTGCAAGGCCAGGTTGCCCATGTGTTTGGTCTCGTCTATCAGGGCCCCCGAGGCCGGTCGCAGGTCCTTCAGCAAGAGCTTCTGGGCTTTCTCCGCGATAACCCTGTAGTTCTGCAGAGACGAGATGTGCTCGGCGCTCAGCTCCCCCTCGATGGCCCTGATCGTGTCCGACATGGCCGATATCTCTCCGCTCAGACGCTCGGTCTCCTGCTTCGTGCTTTGACTCTTCTGATCTTCTTCCTCCCTCAGCGCGTTGATCCTGGCCTCCTCCTCCGCCTGCAGAAACTGGCGAAGCTTCTCGAAGTGGTCCTTGAAGTGGTACTTGATCTTCCCCTCAGTGTTCAGGGCCTGGACCTTGATGTGCTCCGCTGTTTGGTCCAGGCTTGTTTTGACTTCATTGGCAACCTTTTGCTTATCCCGCAAGGCGGTCAGCAATTCCTGGAGGACGACCGCCTTGGAGTCCAAGAAGATCTCGGACAGGTCCTTCAGAGCGCGGTTGCAGGTCAGATTGGAGGTCTGAGATTCTTGCCTACAAACTGGACATTCCTTGAATCCGAATAGCGCCCACTTATCTCCCCACCAACCCTGCAGGCAGCTTCTACAGAAGCTGTGGCTACACGACAGGACGACAGGATCTTTAAATATGTCGAAACACACCGCGCAGGTGAAATCCTCCTCTGAAAAAGACTTTTGTTTTCTTAAACTGTGGTCCTTGATCTTCCCCTCAGTGTTCCGGGCCTGGACCTTGATGTGCTCCCCTGATAGGTCGCAGCTTGTTTTGACTTCATTGACAACATTTTGCTTATCCCGCAAGGCGGTCAGCAGAGGGTTGGAAGCCATACCAATACTCAGAAATGTGTCAGTCAATTGGTGTTAAAAAAAAGCCATCCTGCTAGTATTGTCTGTTATTGATGATGTCATTTCCATGACATCAACATGCGTAATACCCAGGTGTTACTGTATGCGGGAACGCCTACTGAGTGGATTAGCCTATCTGATTAAACAACGGCAAACAACATTAAATTCACCTTTCCAATGCCAAAGCACCGGGTCTTATCACTGTGAGTCCATTGCTATGAACAACACCAGTGGCTCCATTTTCGCTCCACGCCTTATCCCTAACGTTACCCGAAACCTGAAACGAATTCCCTTATTGGTATTTTCGTCGCCTTTGCTCTTCTCTTAGCCACTATTCTTTATGCCGACACCTTTATTTGTAACTGGAGGTGTGGTCATAGTCGTGTTTGTCGCGCAGTCTCTTGCTAATTTTGTCAAATAGATTTGGGAACTAGATAACGGGATTTCAAAGCACCCACTAACCCATATGAGAAGGCAGAGCCACATGTGCACGGTGCGGGCATCTGTGCGCCTTGGAGATGTCCACGTGGAGAGGCGCCAGTTCAATTCATCTCCATATTTATGGATTGTCCTATAAACAGCTGTAGATTGCCTGCTGTCGGTCACTTCCTTGTGTTTAGGTAATGTACAGTATATAATATAATTAAATATGTTAAAAAGCCCACCACCCCTGAGCAGCTGAGTGGGTGGAGCACTCACTTAGTGCCTCACTCATCGGTGGGCGGGACCTATTACTCCACCTGTGAGGCTATATATGCCCAGCTGACTGGCAACAAACTTTTTCTGCTCAGTTGCTCTGAACTTTGGAGAGTCAAACATGTGGCCTGTGCGTCAGATGCATTATTGTAAGTTTGCCTTTGCTGAATATCATTTGTTTATGTCTCATTTTGATTTAGCTAATTTCATTTAGTTCAGTCTATTTACTTATGTACTTTCTGATGTCAATTGTTGTATTTATTTCTTTCAGTTAAAAATCATCTGTGCACCCTCCATCTGTTCACCTGCCATCATCCTCATCTTCATGTGCCACTAATAAATAACTTTAATTATATAACTGGTCCTGAACGAGGTCATTAATATACTCTGACCGGTATACTGATGCCGTATAAACATTGGTTCAACGCACCAGAACAAAGTCCCCTTCAACTCCTTTTTTCAAAATACATTAAAGGTAGGGGAAGTGATTTCACTTTTGTCAGATATCACCCACATTTTTTTTTTCTGTTAAAATGCTCTATTATAAGGTGTGGAAACCATATATGGAGTTTCCCCCTCCCCCACGTTAGCAGAGGAGCTAATAAAAGTTCCCCAGGTGGTGGCGAATTCTCCTCCAATCAGGATCGAGCAGCAGGTTCACACATCAAAAAACTATACAAAACAATGACAATCGAAAACTACATTAACTCACTTTAATTTTTATGATGTACCTAAAGTATGTTCTACAACAGACACTAGGCCAATTCCTGTATGTGTGACCTCTAGATTTCTAGCAGCCTCATGGTAAACGCTTTTAACAATTAGGTAATGATAATGAAAACCAAAATTACGTTATTTAGTTCCTTAATTACCATCATGATTCTTACCCACGAAAATAGTATTATATTTGCCCAGAAGTACAGTACAACATGTACTGTGCAGCGAACTGAATCCTATTTCCTTCTCTTCTACATGTATGTCTATGTATGTGTATGTGCATGTGAGTGTATGTACATATATATAGCTATATATGTGCGTATGTATATGTAGGTACCTGCATGTGTGGAAGCATGTACATATGTTTAATAGATATAAAATTTGTCTTGTTCTCCTTCCTTCATTATAGTTATATCCATCCATGTATCCTTGAATCTATGCATGCGCGTGTGTACGTACATACATGCGTACATGCGTGTGTGTATGTGTCTTTATGGATATGTACAATGTGCAAATATGGATACATGCTGTGTGTATGTATGTGTTATATATATGTGTGTATGTAGGTGTACATGTACGTATATGTGTGTATGCATGTATGCATGGATATGTGTATGTATGCATGTGTATGTGTGTATGTGCATCTATGTGCATATATATATATATGTATGTATATGTATGTGTGTGTATGTATGGTTATGTGTGTATGTAAGTGTATGTATAGGCTATATGTATGTATATAGGTATCTGTGTGTGTATGGGTGTGTATATGTATATATGTGTGCATGTGTATATGTTATATACACATACATAGTATTATTTAATTTTGATTATTATTATTTGTTATGTTAAAAGGGTGGGCTCAATAAGCTTCGGCTTCAGCCCGTTCCCTAAATAAAATTCCACTGCCCTCACCTTTTTCTGGTGACTGATATAGTCCTCCTAATATATGAGAGGGCAGTGGAATTTCATTTACAGGTTTCATTTATTTATTTTTTTAATATTCATTTGGGTGGGCATAGCCAGATATGGAGGCAGCTACATTTTCCAAAACAATATTTTAAAAATAACTGAAACCTGTGAATGAAATTCCACGGTCCTCTCACGTATTAGGAGGACAATATCAGTCACCAGAAAAAAGATTTGAATAATCCATCATGGTTAAAATGGAGTTTTAAGTTATAATGGGTTTGTATAGGAGGGGGCGGGGCTATCACTCCATTGGAGCCTATGTATTCTATTACTTTATGAAATTAAACATATTTGCGCAACTGGGATTTTTCGGGACTTTTAATATGTTGTTCTGGAGACCTCAAAGAAATGATCTGTGAAGAAAAATCCCATGTTACAATTTATCCCAATTTTAGGTAAAACATGAGCTAAAATTACTGGCCTATCAGCTGTCACCATAAGATGTTAAAAATGAATAATATAATAAAAATAAGTATTAATATCTGTCCTGTGGTCTATGCTTTTAATGCAATTTTGGTGTGTTTCCTATATATTTTGATCATTTTCATAGTCAAAATAGCTGTATTTCTTGTTTAAATAACAACAGAGAGACGAGAATCACAGGAGTTGAGGCAGTAACAGGTAGTGCCTCTCAGGGCGTGCGTGTGAGCGTGTGCACCACTCACACACTGTATTGAGCGCGTGCAGACGGCGCGTGCTTGCAGCCTGCGGGAAAACACAGGCCTTGAGGCAGCCAGTACCTTTGCCTCAAAGATGGGGGGCGATAGTGAGCCTGCATTTAATAGTTCACAACACGAGTAAATTCAGAAGAAAATCAAAACAAAACAACCAACAACATTGTGCTAACGCATTGAACTGAAAACGGAGGATGTAATATCTAAGATAAGACATTTTTCAAAACTGGACTTTCAGTCAAAGTCATAAATATATGGAGACCAACGCCAGAACTGTGAGCAGTGTGAGGATTATTTCAAACCACAGGCCTCCCAGGACGGACTATAACGCGAAACGGATTGGTTTTCTAAAAAAGACTGGCTTTGTGGCTGTGGTGCAAAAATGTCTTTATTGCTTTCCCTGACTAAGTAAAGGTAAGAATACTGCAGTGGTGTGTTTAAATATAGTGGTGTGTTTAAAATGTTTTTCGATTTAATCAAGAATGGGGTAACAACCATAATTTAATATTGTATGCTCGTAAATCTGACTTGTGAGCCAGTCCCTTAGCGCACTGGTTTTCAACCCTTTTCATACCAGGTCACACTATTTATTCAGCATTTGAGCCACGGACCACCACTTTGACACTTTAGCACCACAGACCCCAAAACTAAAGATTTCTTGATTGCTTTTGTCCACAATTCCAGGCTGGATTTAGGAAATAAAACAGTCAAACATACATATCATATCAACATGACCATTCATTTTCAACATTCTCTAGTTGTGACAGTTGTGACAGACTTGGGCTAATTCAGATGCCGGCCCATGAAAGATGCCGGTCCATGAAACCAAAGGGACCCTTGCGGGTCCATTTGGTTTCATGGTTACACGAGTTACATCTCGTTAATCAACTTTCCATCATTTAGCCTGGGGACCACCTGGAATCCTGGTCTCCGGACCACCTGTTGAAAACCGCTGCCTTAGAGTACTGTACGTTTGTAAATCTGACTTCGAGTCAGTGCCTCCCCAACCCGATCCCTCACCGCACGTCACTGGCCTATGCAACGTGTTGGAGAGAAGCGTCCTTCCTTTGTGTGGTAAAGGAGAGCCTTCAGGAGGGAGAGCAGGACGTTACTGATGGATTAAACCAGCAGCAGGAGCGGCCACACGAGAAGTCGTCCCCGAATCGTAAAGAAAGGTCGGCCCAGGTCTGTGGAGAGGTCAGCCCATGTCTGTTTGTTATACTGTATAAATTAGAACACATGGTAAAAAAAAAAAAAAAAACATGTTTAATGGTAAACCAATTTACAGCATTGTAATGTTTTTACACTGCTGTTGCCAATAAATAACTGTAAATATGCAGTCTCTGTAATGACTTTGTACCCATAATGTATTGCAACATACAGTTAAACGTTGTAAAATGGCAAAACAATAAGGTACTGTATATTTTTATTGTAGAATCTACAACAATTGGATAGAGCACCATATTGACAAAAGGCCTCAAATCAATTACCATGGCATACATACAAAGAAATACACCTTTTTCACATTGGCCTATAACCACTAGGAGCCTGCAACCTTGCCTGTTCCCAAAATTGCAGTTTTTTTTTTCTAGTTTCATATGAAACCTTTTCCAAATAGGATACTCATGCCATATCATCTCTTTGTTTTTTTTCGGTAATGTCACCCTTCCTGAAAAGAATTGCTATTTTGACCAACATTTTGCAACAGTTATCTCTCCTGAATTAGTCCGAGAGACTAAACTCGACATCAAATGGTGGTCCGTGTCTAAAATGCAGAATAAGTATTAGTCCCTGGTATGAAAACGGTTGAAAACCACTGTTCTAGCGCATTCTAGTGCATTTCGAAGTGCCACACTGAGCTTGTGTTGTATAATGTTGTGAATGATGGAGTTAAGGTGTTAGTAGCCGTTAGTGTTTATTGTTAATTCGTTTCTTAATGGATAACAGTTAATTGGACATCTCTGTAGTCCAAAGTTATATTCTGAATGAACACTTAAAGGTAGGGGAAGTGATTTGAAATTCATGGTGTAGTACCAGCCTGGTGCACTAGGGGCCCCCAACAGTAGCTACACTATGTGAACCTGCTGCTCGCTCCTGATTGGAGGAGAATTGGTGGTGACCTGGGGAACTTTTATTAGCTCCTCTGCTAACGTGGGGGAGGGGGAAACTCCATATGTGGTTTCCACACCTTATAATAGAGCATTTTAACAGAAAAAAAATATTTTTTGGGTGATATCTGACAAAAGTGAAATCACTTCCCCTACCTTTAAGAATGCACAAAGGCTCGGCACAAATCCAACTCGGACGCAGAAATGTCGCAACATTGATCGAGGGGGTCAGACAGAGAGTGGTCAGAAACAAAGCGTTTGAGCGCTATCCTATTCAGGGTACTTGCTCTCTTGCTTGCTCACTCCACTCACGCACGAGTAGGCCATGGCCTGCTTGTGTGCAACGTGCAAGTTTGCACTCTACCTATTTAAGTTTTTATTTTTATTTATTTTTTTAATTATTTTTTACCATTGTCAAACTATTGATTTCCACAGTTTGTACGCGTACAGTTTGCGCCCATATACCGCCGTTAGGCTAACAGTAGGGGAAGAGCCTCTCTGTGAAGGTGTGCAGGTGCGTGTTCGTGACGGCATCGCAGAAGGACAGCGTCCCTCCGGTCCAGTTCCAGATGGACTCTGATTGCAGAGAGGCCGTCGGTGGGGGCGGACACCACCGTCAAGGAGGCCTCTTGCCCTGAAGAGGACGAGGAGACTGTTCGGTAATGCTCGCTCGGACCCATAGTTGTCCTAAAAAGCCCCAAAAAGGCCTTCACTTGCCTAGCACCTCGCTCATCCAGACAGACCCTCCAGTACCGACCCGGGCCGTCGCCTCCCATGCGATAGTGGGATTCGGCCAGCACGCCCAGCGACCAGCACCTGCTGTCCCCCACCTCCACCTCCCAGCTGTGAGCCCCCGAGTGGAAGCCAGAGCCCAGAACGTAGCCGTTTTGGTCGAACCTTTCCGGGTTGCTGGGAAGAAGCTGCCCTCCCGCCTCATTTCAAAGTCTCACACCGGTCAAGTGGTTGGACAGGACGTACCTCGGATGGGCAATGTGGGGATCCAGATGGATCCAGATGTGGGGATCCAGGACCACGGGTTGTAAGAGACGACCAGACCTGCAAGGCCTGCAGGTTGCCCAGGTGTTTGGTCTCGTCTATCAGGGCCCCCAAGAACGGTCGCGGGTCCTCCAGCAAGAGCTTCCGGGCTTTCTCCGCGATGACCTTGTGGTTCTGCAGAGACGAGATGTGCTCGGTGCTCAGCTCCCCCTCGATGGCCCCGATCGCGTCCGATATCTCTCCACTCAGACGCTCGGTCTCCTGCTTCATGCTTTGAGTCTTCTGATCTTCTTCCTCCCTCAGCGCGTTGATCCTGGCCTCCTCCTCCGTCTGCAGAACCTGCCGAAGCTTCTCGAAGTGGTCCTTGATCTTCTCTTCAGTGTTCCGGGCCTGGACCTTGATGTGCTCCGCTGTTTGGTCGCAGCTTGTTTTGACTTCATTGACGACCTTTTGCTTATCCCGCAAGGCGGTCAGCAATTCCTCGAGGGCGACCGCCTTGGAGTCCAAGAAGATCTCGGTCAGGTCCTTCAGAGCACGGTTGCAGGGCAGATTGGCCGTCTGATATACTTGCCTACAAACTGGACATGGCTTCGTCCACTTATCTCCCCACCAACCCTGACACCAACCCTGCAGGCAGCTTCTACAGAAGCTGTGGCTACACGGCAGGACGACAGGATTTTTAAATATGTCGAGACACACCGTGCAGGTGAAATCCTCGTCTGAAAAAGACCGCTTTCGTTTTCTTAAACTGGAAGACATTTTAGTGTGAGCGATGGAAGCCATACCAACACTGTGTCAGTCAATTGGTGTTAAAAAAGCCATCCTGCTAGTATTGTCTGTTATTGATGATGTCATTTCCATGACATCAACATGCATAATACCCAGGTGTTACTGTATGCGGGAACGCCTACTAGGTGGATCTGATTAAACAACGGCAAACAACATTAAATTCACCTTTCCAATGCCAAAGCACCGGGTCTCATCACTGTGAGTCCATTGCTATTAACAACACCAGTGGCTCCATTTTCGCTCCACGCCTTATCCCTAACGTTACCCGAAACCTGAAACGAATTCCCTTATTGGTATTTTCGTCGCCTTTCCTCTTCCCTTAGCCACTATTCTTTATGCCGACACCTTTATTTGTAACTGGAGGTGTGGTCATAGTCGTGTTTGTCGCGCAGTCTCTTGCTAACTTTGTCAAATAGATTTAGGAACTAGATAACGGGATTTCAAAGCACCAACTAACCCATATGAGAAGGCAGAGCCACATGCGCACGGTGCGGGCATCTGTGCGCCTTGGAGATGTCCACGTGGAAAGTAGGGGTGTGGAGATTCATCGGTATTAATCGATACATCGATACCCACGTGCGCGATGCGAGTGCACCGGTCCATTCACCACGTATCGGTACAATTGACGGGTGAAATCTAGATTCATCTCGATGGATGCGTTTGTATCGGCGAAAATCGATGGTAAATCCGGCAAAATCCGATACAAGCGCCGTGTTTTTCATGTTAAATGTTATGCTTCTCCTTGATTCCCAATCGCCTTGAACGCACCATCATCATTTCCAAGTTTTGTTTTGAACACGGACGGAAGCCGTGAGGCTTATAGGCTAGCTACAATACACTACACAGAGGCAAGAGGTGCGATATTGAGGGGGCGGAAAACAGCCTGGTCACGTGGTTTGTGCACTCGCATCAGCCCGTAGACTCCAATGCATTCCGTAACTGCTGGTTGTCCCCATTCAATAGAAGCCTTGGCTGCCATTCGACTGGGTTTGCGTAACGCTGTCTATACTCTATGGCTCTACTAGTATGGAGGTACGCGTGAGCAGCAGCAGCAGCAAAGAGCCGCAGCAGACTATATTTAATGCAAACCTTAAGTCGTATGTATGGAAACACTATGGATACTACAAGATTGATAGAAAGCTGGACAAGACGAACGTCATTTCAAAGAATGCCGTGTTATAAAGCCGTACACGGGCAGTACGACAAACATGCAGAGCCACTTAAAAAGAATACACAACATCACAGACACGTCTACCGCCGCTTCCCCTTCAAGTACCGCTTCGGATACTGGAGATAAACCAAGCAAATCAGGTCAGGAACTGAAAAGTGCCGCCTCTTATTTTGGGAGTTCCCTTCCATCAACCTCTGCCCGCGCTATGGCTATAACTAAGGCCATCGCCTACTTCATATGCAAAGACATCCAGCCTTATAGCGTTGTGGAAAACGAGGGCTTTTTTATGGCTTATGGACATTGGATAGAAGCTACTCAGTGAGAGTCTGTTTACACTACAGCAGCTGTAAGCCTTTGTCATATAAGGGTATACATTGTTCTCACTATTGTAGTTAACATCACAATAGTGAGAACAAAGTATACCCTTTCACAACTGGGTTTAGTGCAAAGCAATTGTTGTAAACAATAATGCAGTCAGGCTCACTGCTGCTGTAGTGTAAACTAAACAGACAACCATCACTGAGTGTCTTATATGTAAAGTTATAAAAGATAAAATAATAAAATAAAGGGGAAAAATACTTTATGAGGGCCACTTAGTGCAATTATATAGTGCATATCCCTGTCTGCCACACATATGAAGATTATGAACCTATTGAGTTCATAATCTTCATATGTGTGGCAGACAGAGTTATGCACCATATAATTGCACTAAGTGACACTTTGAGAAATGTTGTTTAAGATGCCAAAAATAGTTTTAGGCATACCATATGGAATAAAAACAAATCATTTTTCTAGTACCATACTGAATTTCTTCTTTTTTTATTTAAATGTTTGCTTATTTGCATCAGGTTGAATCATGTATCGTATCGCATCGCATCGTATCGCATCGTATCGCATTGATTTGAGCTAAAAGGTTATCGCAAAGTATCGCATCGGGAAGAGGGTGAATCGTATCGCATCGTAACGCCAAAAAAATACATGTATCGCTAAAATATCGTATCGCTGGCAGTGTATCGAGATGCATATCGAATCGGCCTCAGGGCTGAGATTCACACCCCTAGTGGAAAGGCGCCAGTTCAATTCATCTCCATATTTATGGATTGTCCTATAAACAGCTGTAGATTGCCTGCTGTCGGTCACTTCCTTGTGTTTAGGTAATGTACAGTATATAATATAATTAAATATGTTAAAAAGCCCACCACCCCTGAGCAGCTGAGTGGGTGGAGCACTCACTTAGTGCCTCACTCATCTGTGGGCGGGACCTGTAATTACTCCACCTGTGAGGCTATATATGCCCAGCTGACTGGCAACAAACTTTTTCTGCTCAGTTGCTCTGAACTTTGGAGAGTCAAACATGTGGCCTGTGCGTCAGATGCATTATTATAAGTTTGCCTTTGCTGAATATCATTTGTTTATGTCTCATTTTGATTTAGCTAATTTCATTTAGTTCAGTCTATTTACTTATGTACTTTCTGATGTCAATTGTTGTATTTATTTATTTCAGTTAAAAATCATCTGTGCACCCTCCATCTGTTCACCTGCCATCATCCTCATCTTCATGTGCCAATAACTTTAATTATATAACTGGTCCTGAACGAGGTCATTAATATACTCTGAGCAGTATACTGATGCCGTATAAACATTGGTTCAACGCACCAGAACAAAGTCCCCTTCAACTCCTTTTTTCAAAATACATTAATTAACTTGTGACGCAATGCTGTAAATTGCCAAAAAGTCGGGAAAACAGACGTCTTTTTGATCATTCATATCTCGGAAACGTTTCCACCGAATCCCCAACAGTTACATTTCGCTTGATTCCGCTTTGTACAGACCTACCCACATATTCTATACAGTATCTGAGAGAGTGATGTTTGCAGTGCATTTTGAAATGTAAAAAATGGTCCAGAATTGACCGAGATCAAAAAGATCAAATGATCAAAAAGACGTCTGTTTTTGCCGAGAAATCCCGACTTTTTTGCAATAACGAATCGCAGACTTGGGATAAATGCACGCAACATACATGTTGAATGGTAAGAAATGATCAAGGCTTGACCGAGCTATAATTGTTTGAAAATAAGAACTATCGTTTGAGAATACTCTGTCTGTGCGGGCTTAGGAGTAGGCATAGCAGTAGGGAAATAGATATGGGATGAATTAAAGGCAATGGCAAGACCAACACGGATTGAATGAAAGCTAAAAAAAACCCAAACCACACCTATGCATAATGTAACGGGTATAGGAGGTATTTAAGGGAGATAGGATGGTAGCGACATTACCGACTTTAGTGTGGGAACGCCTCTTCCCCAATGCTAAATGCCCTAATTGCGTATAAGGGCTTTTGTAACCAAAATGGAGCCCCAAGTCTCTGTGTGTGCGTACGTGTACTGTTGTAATCGAACTAATTTGGAGTGCAGTGCCGGGTGTCAAGTCGGTGGAACCCGTGGTTGTCCTAAAAAGCCCCAAAAAGGCCTTCACTTGCCTAGCACCTCGCTCAGTGACACTTCAAGGTCGTTAGAGACGGTGCCGATGGCGATGCTTTCGGCAGAATTGCAAGCTATATTACATTATTTTTTATATTCTGTAACAACTTTGTGTCACCCACTCCTTGCTTGACCAGCAACTGCAAAAATGGAATGCACAAGTGGGTCCTTGTTCCAAATTGTGTTAGAAATCCTGTGCATTTAATATATTGCCAGCAGGCCTTGAAGAATCAAGAAATAATGTTCAGACAGAGGCGGTGGTTGTTCGCTCGTTCAGTGCTGTGTAAACAATCATTTATTTTTTATTAACCACATTCTTCTGTTGTACAACATGTTTTCTTAGTGGATCATCATGTTATAATGCCACTCTGTTTTTGACTCATAACGTAAATGTCCTTTTACTGAAAAGTATTTTCTTAGAATGTCCACAGGTGCCACAAGACAACAATGAATGTAATCAATGCAATACATACTTAATGAATGTCTCATTATTTAGGAACATGTTTAACAGTACTCATGTCTTTGGACTAAAAAACAAAAACAAAAGGTTAATATTATAAGATCTAGGATCTAACAGTGGTGTACATGGTGAACTCAACCAAAAATAAAAGCATACTATAATATCATGTTTTATTAACCATACTGAAAGGGGCTTCTGTTTGTATGAGATTGTCCCAAAAGAACGCCATTCAATGTACTGACAGTACTGGTCAACCAGTAAACAACCACACTGCTCTAAAGATAAATATATATAGCTGAATATACTGTGGCACTTAATAACACTTACTAATACTTTTTAAATCATTAAATTGCCCCATGAATTGCATTGACACTTCATTGTCTGCCTGCTCAAGACAACACTCTTTTAGTTATTATACTAAAACGAACATTACAATACAGACACGTGTGTGTCTTGTATTGAGGATACAATTTGTGTTCATTGAATCCTCATTTCCAAAATGTCTGTCTGTCTGTCTGTCCGTCTGTCTGTCTGTCTACACTCTATGGGTAAGAATTGGGCATTGAACCAAGTGGTATTTAATTGATTGTTATTTAGTTTTAACCTTGTGTTATTAAAAGTGTCTCTAAGGCCGAGGCCAATTGAATAACACTATAGTTTCTGTGCGCGCATGCGTGGTGGTCTTTTTTTTTTTTCGAATGTGCAACAAATGATCCCATTCTAAAACGGTGATTTCCATATTAATGTATAGGAGTAAAAGTGCAATATTGGGATCCGAGGTGTAGTGGAGTGTAAGTGAAAGTATTGGAAATTATGCTCAAGTAAAGTACAAATAACTCAGAATTGTACTACCTACCGGTATCTACTAAATCTACTGGTACATATTATGCAGTATGTCTGTTAGGTCCTTTCTCTGTGTGTGCCCATAGACCTGCGCAGTGACGTCACCAACCCTGTTCCACTTGTGCAGGGGTTTTCAACCTTTTTGACACCAGGGACCACCGTTTATTCAGCATTTGAGCCACGGACCACCATTTGATTACATTTTCACCCCCAAAGACCTAAAACTAAAGAATTCTTTTGGTTTGTCCACAGTTCCTGGCTGGATTTTGCAAACAAAACAGTGTAGTCTTCTTAATTAACCAAATGGACCCGCAATGGTCCATTTGGTTTCATTTTTACATTCTCAAGAGTTACATCTGGTTAACCAACTTTCCGTCATTTAGCCTGGGGACCACCTGTTGAAAACCCCTGCACTAGTGGATTCCTCATTCATTTTCCTCATAGACTTTTCGAAAATGGTTAATAAAAACACGATTGCGCCGCGGCCAAAGCCAACTCGGGTCGTGACAAATCATGACAACAAACACAATATCGTCATATAATATATAATTAGCAAGAAGTAGAAAACGGCATGGCTTTTTGTTTAGTTTTTCATCTTAGAAAATATTTGACTGTCCCAAAAGTTTGTATGTGCCATCATGATTCGTCATGACCCGAGTTCCCGACGCGAGGCCCGCGGCGTAATCGTCTTTATATAAATTATTTTTGAAAAGTCTATGAGAAAAATGCATGGGGAATCTGGAACAGGGGCGGTGATGTCACTGCGCAGTTCTATAGGCCCAGACCAGTGTTGTGAAAAATTACGCAATGTCGAGTTGGCACAGGGGATGGAACCACACCATATAAAATACCTAGCAACTGGATTTAGAGAAAGGGGGGGGGGGGGGGTTGTTAGAGAGAGGAGGGCATAGTCATGAGGGCTTATTTAGAAATACACCTGTTTTCTTACATGATGTGCTTGCTCTCTTCCTTTTCTCCTTTGTCCTCCTCCTCTTCTTGTGAGTTACAGACATCGTCTGACCCCTACAGAATGTCCAAGTCTGGAGACGTGCTTCTGGGTGGTTTGTTTCCGTTCCACGTGGTCTCTGTGTTCCCTGAGCTGACTTTCACACAGCCCAGGGAACACAAGCCGTCCTGCAGCCGGTGGGTATTACAACATACTAATTAAGCCAGCAAGAAAATGTCATTTGTGTTTTGATGTACTGTGTTTTCCACACTATAGGGCACACCGGATTATAAGTGTCTACACAGTGTGAATAGTATCCGTTATGAATCCGTCTTGGATGTGGTTGTGCGTGCGGGCGTGCACTCTTCATGTGTGCGTGCTGTCTGTTTCCCCCACGTTTGGTTAAGTCATATCGAGTTGCAAATAACTTTAGTAGCCTATATGCAACGTGTTGGAGAGAAGCGTCCTTCCTTTGTGTGGTAAAGGAGAGCCTTCAGGAGGGAGAGCAGGACGTTACTGATGGTGAAGCAATGCACCGACCAGCAGCAGGAGCGGCCACACGAGAAGTTGGGCCGCCGCAAAGTCGTCCCCGAATCGTAAAGAAAGGTCAGCCCAGGTCTGTGGAGAGGTCTGTTTGTTATACTGTATAAATTAGAACACATGGTAAAAAAAAAACATGTTTAATGGTAAACCAATTTACAGCATTGTAATGTTTTTACACTGCTGTTGCCAATAAATAACTGTAATAAATATGCAGTCTCTGTAATGACTTTGTACCCATAATGTATTGCAACATACAGTTAAACGTTGTAAAAACAATAAGGTGCTGTATATTTTTATTGTAGAATCTACAACAATTGGATAGAGCACCATATTGACAAAAGGCCTCAAATCAATTACCATGGCATACATACAAAGAAATTCACATTGGACTATAACCACTAGGAGCCTGCAACCTTGCCTGTTCCCAAAATTGCAGGTTTTTTTTTCTAGTTTCATATGAAACCTTTTCCAAATAGGATACTCATGCCATCTCATATCTCTTCGTTTTTTTCGGTAATGTCACCCTTCCTGAAAAGAATTGCTATTTTGACCAACATTTTGCAACAGTCATCTCTCCTAAATTAGTCTGAGAGACTAAACTCGACATCAAATGGTGGTCCGTGTCTAAAATGCAGAATAAGTATTAGTCCCTGGTATGAAAACGGTTGAAAACCACTGTTCTAGCGCATTCTAGTGCATTTCGAAGTGCCACACTGAGCTTGTGTTGTATAATGTTGTGAATGATGGAGTTAAGGTGTTAGCAGCCGTTAGTGTTTATTGTTAATTAGTTTCTTAATGGATAACAGTTAATCGGACATCTCTGTAGTCCAAAGTTATATTCTGAATGAACACTTAAGAATGCACAAAGAATGCACAAAGGCCTATTCAGGGTACTTGCTCTCTTGCTTGCTCACTCCGCTCACGCACGAGTAGGCCATGGCCTGCTTGTGTGCAACATGCAAGTTTGCACTCTACTGAGTGCTGATCTATTTTTTTTTACGTTTTTTTTTTTTTTTTTTTTTTTTTTTTTTTTACCATTGTCAAACTATTGATTTCCACGTACAGTTTGCGCCCATATCCAGCAGCACCTTCAGAGGAACGGTGGCGTCCTTGCTATAAACGTAGGGGAAGAGCCTCTCTTTGAAGGTGTGCAGGTGCGTGTTCGTGACGGCATCGCAGAAGGACAGCGTCCCTCCGGTCAAGTTCCAGATGGACTCTGATTGCAGAGAGGCCGTCGGTGGGGGCGGACACCACCGTCAAGGAGGCCTCTTGCCCTGAAGAGGACGAGGAGACTGTTCGGTAATGCTCGCTCGGACCCATAGTTGTCCTAAAAAGCCGTCGCCTCCCATGCGATAGTGGGACTCGGCCAGCACGCCCAGCGACCAGCACCTGCTGTCCCCCACCTCCACCTCCCAGCTGTGAGCCCCCGAGTGGAAGCCAGAGCCCAGAGCCCAGCACGTAGCCGTTTTGGTCGAACCTTTCCAGGTTGCTGGGAAGAAGCTGCCCTCCTGCCTCATTGCAAAGTCTCACACCGGTCAAGTGGTTGGACAGGACGTACCTCGGATGGGCAATGTGGGGATCCAGGACCACGGGTTATAAGAGACGACCAGACCTGCAAGGCCAGGTTGCCCAGGTGTTTGGTCTCATCTATCAGGGCCCCCGAGGCCGGTCGCAGGTCCTCCAGCAAGAGCTTCTGGGCTTTCTCTGCGATGACCCTGTAGTTCTGCAGAGACGAGATCTGCTCGGCGCTCAGCTCCCCCTCGATGGCCCCGATCGCGTCCGACATGGCCGATATCTCTCCACTCAGACGCTCGGTCTCCTGCTTCATGCTTTGACTCTTCTGATCTTCTTCCTCCCTCAGCGTGTTGATCCTGGCCTCCTCCTCCGCCTGCAGAAACTTCTCGAAACTTCTACGAAGCTTCTCGAAGTGGTCCTTGATCTTCCCCTCAGTGTTCCGGGCCTGGACCTTGATGTGCTCCGCTGTTTGGTCGCAGCTTGTTTTGACTTCATTGACAACCTTTTGCTTATCCCGCAAGGCGGTCAGCAATTCCTGGAGGACGACCGCCTTGGAGTCCAAGAAGATCTCGGACAGGTCCTTCAGAGCACGGTTGCAGAGCAGATTGGCCGTCTGAGAATCTTGCCTACAAACTGGACATTGCTTGAGTCCGTATAGCTTCCACCCATCACCATGACCAGCATCCCACCAACCCTGCAGGCAGCTTCTACAGAAGCTGTGGCTACACGACAGGATGACAGGATTTTTAAATATGTCGTGACACACCGTGCAGGTGAAATCCTCCTCTGATAAAGACTTTCGTTTTCTTAAACTGGAAGACATTTTAGTGTGAGCGATGGAAGCCTCAGAAATGTGTCAGTCAATTGGTGTTAAAAAAGCCATCCTGCTCGTTAAATTGGGAAAGGTCGTGTGCAGTGGTTGCTTGCTTGTCTCGCTTACTCTTTCGCGGGCCAGTTTGAGTATTGTCTGTTATTGATGATGTCATTTCCATGACATCAACATGCATAGTACCCAGGTGTTACTGTATGCGGGAACGCCTACTGAGTGGATTAGCCTATCTGATTAAACAACGGCAAACAACATTAAATTCACTTTTCCAATGCCAAAGCACTGGGTCTTATCACTGTGAGTCCATTGCTATGAACAACACTAGTGGCTCCATTTTCGCTCCATGCCTTATCCCTAACGTTACCCGAAACCTGAAACGAATTCCCTTATTGGTATTTTCGTCGCCTTTCCTCTTCCCTTAGCCACTATTCTTTATGCCGACACCTTTATTTGTAACTGGAGGTGTGGTCATAGTCGTGTTTGTCGCGCAGTCTCTTGCTAATTTTGTCAAATAGATTTGGGAACTAGATAACGGGATTTCAAAGCACCCACTAACCCATATGAGAAGGCAGAGCCACATGCGCACGGTGGGCATCTGTGCGCCTTGGAGATGTCCACGTGGAAAGGCGCCAGTTCAATTCATCTCCATATTTATGGATTGTCCTATAAACAGCTGTAGATTGCCTGCTGTCGGTCACTTCCTTGTGTTTAGGTAATGTACAGTATATAATATAATTAAATATGTTAAAAAGCCCACCACCCCTGAGCAGCTGAGTGGGTGGAGCACTCACTTAGTGCCTCCCTCATCGGTGGGCGGGACCTGTAATTACTCCACCTGTGAGGCTATATATGCCCAGCTGACTGGCAACAAACTTTTTCTGCTCAGTTGCTCTGAACTTTGGAGAGTCAAACATGTGGCCTGTGCGTCAGATGCATTATTGTAAGTTTGCCTTTGCTGAATATCATTTAACATTTTGATTTAGCTAATTTCATTTAGTTCAGTCTATTTACTTATGTACTTTCTGATGTCAATTTCCGTTTTCGTTTCCACCGAATCCCCAACAGTTACGTTTGCTTGATTCCGCTTCGTACAGACCTACCCACATATTCTATACAGTATCTGAGAGAGTGATGTTTGCAGTGCATTTTGAAATGTAAAAAATGGTCCAGAATTGACCGAGATATGAATGATCAAAAAGACGTCTGTTTTTGCCGAGAAATCCCAACTTTTTTGCAATAACGTATCGCAGACTTGGGATAAATGCACGCCACATACATGTTGAATGGTAAGAAATGATCAAGGCTTGACCGAGCTATAATTGTTTGAAAATAAGAACTATCGTTTGAGAATACTCATAATATTAGTAGTAATAATAATAAGCGTTATAATAATAATAATAACATTAATGTGCTGACTGACAGTCCAGATGTGCCCCATGGGTTAACTTGGACATGTTAGCTGGGCTCTAGTGTCTTACACGTTCACAGTACAATATTATATTCATAAACGTTAACTACTTTACCTGCCTCCATGGTCTCGGCAGGTAAAGTGTCGGTGGTGTATACAAATGTGGTGATGTATTTTAATGTGGTGTTGATCAGTTTAAGTGAAGATGTGAGGTGAACTAACTGGAACTCAGGGTCGGATGTAACATTTCCCAATTGAGGGGCAAGAGAAAATGGTATGGGGGATGCTTCATTGCCCGTGTGGCTTCGCACAAAACTCCACAAATACTTTTTGAATAAGGCGAAGGTCCACTTCCGGTGTGTGCCCACTGCCAGTGTGCCCACACAGGCAAATGCAAAAGATGCAAAACTACTGTACACAGAGTGATGGTATTTGTCGTTATAAGCTGCAGGAGGACATTTTGCAGCCCAATCACTGGGATCTCAACATCCAACACTATGAAAATATGCTTATTGGTGTTGCGAGGTTAAGGGGGAAACAAAAACAATCTTCCTTGGGCCAAAAACCTTTGGGAACCACTGCTAGTTCACATACAAATGGAATTGTAAAATAAATTGGTATGGGAATTTGGTTCAAAGTCACTAGCCCCTTCATTTTCCCCATAGACTTTTACGAACATATTTATAACAATTATTTTAATCCCAGAACCAAGCTATCCAGGATGTCAGTGAATCTTGACCATGAAAGCTTTGATTTTGTGAAAAAAATACATTAAATAAAGGACTCCTGAAAGCCAGCAAAAGAATGTTCTCTGAAATTATCGGATGAAAATAAATCACTATGCCTCTGGCACATGTTCTTAACCGGTGTAAATCCCTTGATTTTCAAGCAACTGCAGGTTTTTCAGCCGTCGTTCAACAATTGGACCAAAATTAAATGTTTTAATGTCTTAGCCTTTGATTTTTTGTTTTCTTTTCTTTTTTTTCCTCCCCTCCACACAAATTAAATCCCCCATAGTCATAGTTGACTGGAATCATGGATAGGTTGGTTCTAGGCTTAAATAATTGCTAGAAATACCTTTGCAAAAGACTGTGGAAAATGAATGGGCTTATGACTTCTGGAAACCTTTTTTCCCCCACCCACAAATAGGCTTTTTTTTTTGGACAATAACGTCCAGCTGAACAAGGACTAATAATTTCATTATATTATACATTGCATATATTTCAAAATCAATATAATATTTTATGTGTAAGTGTCACTAAGTGTTGAAAAATACAAGCTCATAGCACCTAGTGCCACTTATACATCTATTCTTTTTTTGGGGGGGGGGAAAGAATCACACCTTGTGATTATGGTCTGATGCTGCCACCCTGTGGCCACCCTGTGGTCTTCATGCTGGTACTGCATGAAAACCACAGCAAAAGCACACCTGCCACAAACTAACAATTTTGGGCTGAAACAAAGTAGTCATTCATAGCTCCTTAAAGTCAAAACAAAGTAGCAATAGCCAGTCAGCACCAAGTGAGAGAGGAAGGAGCTAGGAAGAGTGAGACAGAGAGAAGGAAGACAGCAGAGAGATCGACTGAGGTGACTGATTTATTTTGGGTTTTATACATGTATACATTTATTGAGTAACTTGGTTTAATGAAAAAATAACTTGGTTTAAATAAAACAAAATGCAACCTTAAAACTATATATATATATATATATATATATATATATATATATATATATATATATATATATATATATATATATAGTTTTAAGGTTGCATTTTGTTTTATTTAGTACTGTTGTGGAGGTACGTATAAGAGGAGAGGACAGGAGGGGAAAGGAGAGGATTGGTGTGGAGAGGAAGGAGAGGAGAGCACACACACACACACACACACACACACACACACACACACACACACACACACACACACACACACACACACACACACACACACACACACACACACACACAGACTCCCAGACTCTGACAACCACGGCAATGAACCCTTCGCAAAACACCAAAAACATGGCGCCACCCTAGGACTTTCGGGGACCGAAATGTATTGGGGTCAATTTAGGGTTACTCTATAATTGGGTGAAGACATCAATAAACGTTGATAGGACAATTCCTTTGCCAATGCCATTCATATTTCACCTAATAACATAGCAACCCTTCTGTATGTCTATGGAATCAAGCTCACAGGGAGGAGGAAACAATTAATTGTTGAGATCCGAGACCAACGTCATTTTTCGATAGTGCGTGATTACCTGCGCCATTTGGTATTTATGAACCGGCTGGAGGGCATGGAATGCATGTTGTCCAGCAGGGGGAGTCGGTTTACCCAGGCTGAGGCTACATTCCACAGCACAGACCTGTGACTGAAACTGGAGTCAGCACCTTACCAATATCACAGCACAGTGTGGCTGGTTTCTAATCTACATATTTACTCTGGATTAAAAATTAATATTAACATAATTATAATGAACCCAATGATGTAACACACACACACACACACACACACACACACACACACACACACACACACACATACTGTATATACACACACACACACACACACACACACACACACACACACACACACACACACACACACACACACACACATACATATATATATATATATATATATATATATATATATATATATATATATATATATATATATATATATATATATATATTAAGGCTGTTGAAAATAGTTAATTAATGGGATTAAATTAATTTTGTTGATTAATCTGATTAAAAATTTTAACGCAATTAACTCATGTGCACACTGACTCAACCCACTGAGCATTTTCTCATTGAAAGAAATGGGTAGAGCACAGATTTACGGAGACATATAGCCGTGTGTCTCCCTGTAACCGGAGCCATGGAGTATAGCTGGAGGATCTACAAGCATTGAGGGCTTGTAGATCACCTATTTTGATAAATATTTTAAAGATGAATGGTTATTTTTTTTTACAGATTCGGTTTCCTTTTTAAATGTTGAAATCCTGTACAGGAAAACATGCATATTTTGGACATAGTTCGAATGGTGATTAATCATGATTAAATTAATTTTGAAGCTGTGATTAATTTGATTAAAATTTTTAATCATTCAACATCCCTAATATATATATATATATATATATATATATATACACACACACAGGGTGGAACCTAACAATATCATCTAGCACACAGGTACAGTAAAAGTACACTGAAAGCTGCCCTCAAAATAACCCTCCCTGATCAGAGGTTAATCCTTAAGACTAGTGATCTGGTAGTGTTTAGTCTTTGCGGCTTCATCAGTGAAAGTCCTGCCTTGAGAGACAAAGGACTATATAAGAGGACAGCATGCAGATAACCTACACTTCACGTCTCCAATTTAGAACCCTACAGTTATGTGTGAGTAAAAGAAGAAAATTACATTCTTTTTATGAATGTGTCTTTTGTTACATGGACAAGTAACTGCGAGCTCGCACATACAATTGTGCTTTTATGTTAGCAGGAAACTGAAGGACAGTGATTTGTTTTGCGGATGTCGTGACTGAATTAGAAGGCATTTTTGTATAGTCAGAAATTATCAAGACTAATTTCACTCATTATTTTTCATCCTGAAAGCTTTTCCCAGGTTACATAAGAAGCTTTTTCAGTCCTCTTTTGTATTGTAGACCTAGTAGCAGCATGCCATGTCAAAGTGACACTGACGGTCAGGAGATGTTGCATAACATCATTGTCATTGTTTATTTGATATCTGCCATCAGCAGTGTTGGGCAATATTACTTAGGAGAGTAATATCTTTACTTTACTTATGACCCCTTAGAGAAAGTAATACTATTACTATATATATTATTATTATAATATATTACATATCGCTTTATTACTTTCCCAAGTTCCCCCCTCCCACCGGCAAAGGAATAGATACGTATGTACAACACAAACTGTTTAGTGACAACTTGTGACAACTGCGATAACTTGTAGTGTATGTCCTCTGTGCAGAATGCTGTGGTGGATTAGGGTCTACAAACTACCGCGCATCTCTGTTGTTATCTGTTGATTGCCATGGTGGGAGTTCTGCTCTCGTTTTGGGGAAATATGAATCATTTTCTGGGGTTAACTGGCACCACACGGTAAAAGTAATTGAATCCACAAAACTGTTGTGCTCAGGTAAAGAATATACTGGATGACTGTGGATTGTCTTACATTTGGCTGACCCAAATGTAAAAATGTTGACTGGCTGAAAATCAAAAAATACCGTTGACACCACTATTTAATTTCATACAACTTAAGTCCCAAAAATCTGAACTATCCCTTTAAGCCCTATATGTACATATGTGCGGCCGCTAAACTCATTATAATCACACTATACCGCACATATGCACTTGAGAAATGGTACATTCTGCATAATTTCTACATACGTATGTACATTAAGTAATACTTGTGTATGTTTACTCTTTGTACTTTGTTCTTATCTTGAGGCCTGTTTCATTCCAGCATTATGATGTGCGGTTTGGCTTGTTCAAGACACTGCAAGCTTCCGTGACCCCAATGCTGTTCCACCTGCGTGAGTGAACAGGGACTATAGCTACCATGACTGCTAATGCAGAGTCCAGGGAAGAGCTGGACACTGACTGTAACGCCAGTGAGATGGCGGATATGGTGGCAGCCATGAACGTGGCCTCCAACCGGATGTCCCCGGCCAACGGCTACCGCTCTCAGCGCCTCCGCCTCTCAGATAGGAAGTTATCACTTCAGGAGAGAAGCAGTCGTATGGCCAGGCAGCCCACCATTGAGACCAAGCGCATATCCATCTCCGATGCAGAGGTGAGAGGTCTGTACACGGAAACATCATTCAGCCTGTGACATCATCCATCTATAAATGCAGCAAATCTCCGTGTATCTGGACCGGAGCTAGAGCTGGCCTGATCTTACATCACGCCACTACATATTTGGGCATAAGTGACACAGATCTCTATAAGCTGGCCTGTTCTGGCATAACCACACTCCATGTTTGGATAGTTGTACATTGCCTGAAGGGACACAGAGAGAGACAGAAATAATGGTCATATTATGGGAATCGAAGTGATAGTTCACAATGTTTTAACAAATTAAAGGGAGAGACAGGCGGGTGGAACAATTACTCTGCATTTCTGGTTCTCCAGAATCAGCCAATAGGCCAGGTACTGCTATAGAGGCTCCAATGCATAATAGCTGGGTGGGGCATGCATTTCCCAACTTGCATCATTCCAAGAAGGCCAGTGCCCAAAAGGGCACCGTTGTAGAGGCCCCACAGGCAGCGCATGGTATATCCAAATGTTACAAATTTGGATAATTTACTACTTGATTAATGTAACCTGTCCACTCCACAGGGTTGTATTCAGCTCAACCAGTACAAGTTGAAGAATAACATTGGAAAGGTAATCAAGAATATGAAGCTGAAGTACAATACTTTCATATGACTGAAAGATATTTAACATTCTCGTTAACCTTTTGGGCATTTTACACCCGTAGGGCTCATACGGCGTGGTAAAATTAGCATACAATGAAGACGCAGAAGAGTACTATGTAAGTTACAGTCCACTCTACGTAAGCTGTGTGTATTCTTTGACCGATGTGACCAGTGTACTTGTAATGTTCTTGACTTATTATAGCTATCTCATGTTCTTTAGGCAATGAAGGTCGTTTCCAAAAAGAAGTTGATGAAACATTGTGGATTTTTACGTGAGTGATCATTTGTTTTCCTAATTCTTTTTAAAGTATATTCACATTTGTCCCTGAGACACGGCTCCTGATGTGTGTCTGACCAGAGCCGGTTGTAACATTGCCAAATTGGGGAAGGGCAGGCGAAAATGGTATAGGGGTGGCTTCATCGCCGCACCCATACCATTTTTGGTTACAGGATTACAGGATTATAATTAGGCTTATATTAGGCAAGTAAAGCATCAATAATAACAGTTATTATTCAGTTGTTGTTGAAGTTGCAACAGACAAGCAGCATACATAAAGCTAAAGGTCTGACTCACTTTAATTTCACTGCACTTTAATTTCAAATATCTAAATAAATTTGGCTTGATTGCATGCCATCATGTTTGGTGGGGCAGTCAGGGCATTTAGGGGGGCATTGCCCCCCCTTGCCCATACCTAGATCCGGCCCTGTGTCTGACTATCTGTGTGACATTTCAGGACGCCCACCTCCTCAAGAACGAAATGCACAGCAAGATCAGCGGCCTAAAACCCCAGGCCCACTGGATAAAATGTACCAGGAGATCGCCATCCTGAAAAAACTAAACCATCCAAATGTTGTTAAATTAATTGAGGTAAAATGGCTCAACACTTCCTATTCTAAATTACACTGGTAAACTCTTATGACGTAGGGGTACCCACGTTTCACTTTATCTGTAGTTCTTATAGTGTAACTACTGATGTGGGACTACTGCTAATGAACATTTTTGCACTTTTTGATTTCATTGAAGGTTGATTACGAACACACATTTTTTTGTAGGTGCTTGATGATCCCAAAGAAGACGGTCTCCACATGGGTAGGGCTTCATTGATTGATTGAAACTTTTATTTGGAGATTTAAGGCCCTGATAAACAAACAATATTTTGATCAATACCAACTAACAATGTCAACATCAATGGGCAGCATGATGAGACTCATGGCAACAGGCAACACCTCACATTAAAGGGGAATTCCACCCATTTTCATTGTTTTCCTGAGTGTACAAATGGACCAAATGGCCATTTGCACACTCAGAAAACAGGTCATAAAGGAAAAAGAAAAAAAAAAGTTATAACACTAAGTATTATTAAAAACATAATTAAAATGTTTTTACATTTGGTTTGTATTGAATCATTTTCAACCAAATGTTCACTTACCAGACTAAAAAAAAAAAGTTATAAAATTTTCTGTCCAGTGAGGCAGCAGCCATGTTTTCAGAAAAGTTCATCTGTGGTAGTCTGGGAGAAAGGATGAAAGGATCAGGTGATGCCAAGGAGGGCTGTTGACCAGTAGAGGGCGCTAATGACCTGACTTTTCTGAACAACCAGGAGTCAATCATTTTCTATAGAAAAGTGAAAACCCAATGTTGATAACTGATGTTGCTTGTTGATATTGATCAAAACAATGCTAGGTGTATCAGGGCCTGTACAGTAGGCTACATTTCAAGCACAACCAAGTCATTACATTTTCTTTATTTACCCTTTTAGCTTTCGAGCTGATGATTAAAGGGTATGTTTTTACCTTGTGTTATCTCCATATTTATATCAGACGACACCAGAGTGCAGGACATGTATGGCGTAGTGATACTGTAGCTCCCGCACTTGTAGCTATATACAGTATCTTCATCTGCCTTCTCTTACATGCTTGTCAGTCCAGTGATGGAGGTGCCGACTGACAGCCCTTTCACAGAAACGCAGGCTCGCTTTTACTTCAGAGACGTCATCCTGGGCATCGAATACCGTGAGTGTAGAACATACATGTGCTTTATACGGCTTGGGGGCCAAATGCGGCCCTTGCGGGTCCATTTGGTTTCATGTTTACACTCTCAAGAGTTAAAATATTCGTCTGAATTAGCCAGAGAATGCAAAAGTATTTTTTTTATCTATGTTTGCCTGTTTTGTTTGGGAAATCCAGGCTGGAATTGTGAACAAAAGCAAAAGAAATCTTTAGTTTTGGGGTCTGTGGGGCTAAAATGTCATCAAATGGTGGTCCATGGCTCAAATGCTGAATAAATAGTGGGCCCTGGTATGAAAAAGTTTGAAAACCCCTGAGTTAAAGGAACGATCCCACATGGTGAGAGGCGTACACTGCCATCAAATGTTGGTCGGTGGCTCAAATACTGAATAAATTGTGGGCCCTGGTGTCAAAATGGTTGGTCTTACTCTTACTTTTATCTTGAAATTAAATTAATATTACAGAGACTTTAGTTCAGCCTTTAGTCTTGGCCCTCCACAATATTTTATGTATCTTATTTGGTCCCTTGGGGAAAATGATTGCCCACCGCTGGTGTAGAAGTTCCAAAAGAATACATACAGTATTAGTGACAGAAGTATGTATAGTATAGCACTAGTATGGACTAGAGCTGAGCAGTCCCTAGTACTGCCCTTTCATGACGTCGTCCAGAAATGTTTTCCCCGTTCATTTTCCTCATAGATTTTTCGAAAATGATTTATGTAAAGACGATTACGCCTCGGACAAAGACAACATGACAAATCAATCATGACAACAAACACAATATTACCATATAATATCTAATTAACAAGAAAAAAAAAAAAACGGCAGGATTCAACAATACATTGTGTGCGTTGTCATGATTTGTCACGACCCGAGTTGGTACTGGTGTAATGACCTTTACACTTCGAAAAAGCCTATGGGGGTGAAAATGAATGATCGAGATGAAATGAATGGTGAATCCATTTCTGGAGCAGGGGCGACATCACGAGAGGGGTGGGACTGCCCAGCTCTATACAGTATATGCCATACCGTAGCCAGGGGTTGACACTAAGGTCTCCGAAGAACTTGCCCATCGGGCAAGTGCAAGTCAGGTTCTACTTGCCCTCAGGTCATGGTCACTTGCCCCCCAAAAATATATTGTAAATTTTGCATTTAAGTGTACTTCCTACTTGGGTGCTTTAAACCAGGGGTTTTCAACACGTGGTCCCTGAGAGGGTTCCAGGTGGTCCCCAGCTAAGTTGGTTAACCAGATGTAACTCTTGAGAACGTAAAAATGAAACCAAATGGACCCTTGCGGGTCCATTTGGTTTCATTTTTACACTCTCAAGAGTTAAAATTCATCATCTTAATTAGCCCAGGTCGCAATGACCACCTTCAAGACAAATTTATCTTGTGTTGTGTTATTGCGCACTAAGTCGCACACTTGCCCGATCGGGCAACCAGGTAGCAGTCTTCACTTGCCCCACCTTTTTTTTTACTTGCCCCGGGCAAGCGGGCAAGTCTTAGTGTCAAGCCCTGCGTAGCCTGTAGTAACATAAAAACACCTTGTTCCTGCTCCCACGCATTCATTCATCATTCTGTTTCTGGGTTGGTTCTTAAACTGACATCTACAGTGCACTTCCAGAGGATTGTCCACAGAGACATCAAGCCTTCCAATCTGCTCCTGGGGGAGGACGGCCACGTGAAGATCGCAGACTTTGGCGTCAGTAACGAATTTGAGGGAACGGACGCCCTTCTGTCCGGTACGGCCGGAACCCCGGCGTTCATGGCCCCGGAGATGATGTCTGATAACGACCAGAGATTCAGTGGCAAGGTGAGACAAATATCTATTGTTTCTCCGTCGAAAATGAATGATCTGTTTAAAGGGGAACTCCACCCATTTTCAACATTTTAATATGTAATTAATATGCCTTAGAAATGTTGTGTGGACGTGATAAAAAAGTTCCCACCAATTCTGTATTTCCTAAAAATTGAGGTCTGAAAAAAGCATTAACAAGGTGAAATACATCTTATGACATCATCAAGATGTATTTCACCATGTTAATGTTTTTTTCTTTCCTGAGAGGGTACAAATGGAACCAAATGGACCCGCTAGGGTCCATTTGGTTCACATTTGTATCCTCTCAGGAAAATTTTTAAAATGGGTGGAATTCCCCTTTAATAGGATGTTAAATAAACAATTATTAACAGCGATTAACACCATTTTTTGTAAATGGTGGGTGGTGTTTTTCCAGGCCTTAGATGTGTGGGCGATGGGAATCACACTGCACTGCTTTGTCTTTGGCAAGGTTAGTAGGAATTACAAAGTCAGTTTCCAATTGAAATATGTACCAAATATATACCGGTAATATCATCTGAAACTCTTTTATGTTGAATTCATTACAGTGTCCTTTTTATGATGAATTCATTGTGGCGCTGCACACTAAGATCAAGAATAAGGCTGTGGAGTTTCCAGAAACGTAAGATTGACATACACATCAGTAAAAGTTTTGTATTTTCCCCGCAATAGATCATGCTGTAATCCCCTCCCCAAGCTGCTATGGTCCAATCACAGCTAAGCGTATCATGTGATAAACACCACTAGTCATCCTATAGAGATGCGCAGTGACGTCACCGCCCCTGTTCCGGAAGTCCTTTCCCAATTCATTTTTCTCATAGACTTTTCGAAAATAATTTATATCAAGACGATTACGCCGCGGACAAAGCCAACTCGAGTCGTGACGAATCATGATGACACACACAAACTTTTGGGACAATAAAATCATTTCTAAGATGAAAAAAGAAACAAAAAGTCTTGTGTCATGCCGTTTTCTACTTCTTCCCAATTATATATTATATGGCGATATTGTGTTTGTTGTCATGATTTGTCACGACCTGAGTTGGCTTTGGCCGCGGCGTAATCGTCTTGATATAAATTATTTTCGAAAAGTCTATGAGAAAAATGAATGGGGAAAAGACTTCCGGAACCGGGGCGGTGACGTCACTGCGCATCTCTATAGGATAAAACATTGTATTAAAAAAGAAATCAACAAACACATTTGTCCACTGCATACAGCAGGCCTTGTTGACAGATTTGGAAGAGATTTTGAAGGTCCGGTTCCCAAAAATAAGCCAGTATTTAATGTGTAATGCCCATAATATTTACATTGGAATGGGTGAGCCTGTGTCACTGGGGAGATAGCCTGGTCTAGCCCTCAATGATTTTGGCCTTGGGGGGCGGGGGTGTCGTGGGATCCACACGGCGGAAGTGCTGCGCTCTGATTTGATCTCACTAACGTGTCGTCATCCCCGGCCCCTCCCACGCCCGTCCACTGCTGTTCTACGTCACATTATTTAGAGCAACGCCCACCCCGGAAGGTTCACTCCCACTTGAAGGCCACTTTCCAACGTGCGTTAGTCCAGGCTTTCCGTTTTCGCGCAAGGCAAACGAAAATGAAAGCCTGGGTGTCGAGGCTACTGGGGAGAGAACGGGATCTGTCTGCCTGCTGTACAAATTGACACACTGTAAAAATCATCACATTAAATATGATTTAGGGCATAATTTAGGACTTCAATTCAGTGTTTTGTTACACAGACCCGTCAGCAGTGAGGACTTGAAAGAGCTCATCCAATTGATGCTGGATAAAAACCCTGAAACAAGGATCACCATCCCTGAAATCAAGGTAAAACAGGGAGTGTGTGATCAGGATTGTTAACACCCGGATGGTAAAAGGACTTTGAGTCACCACTCATTCTTCTGCCAGTGACATTTATGTTGCTCTTCATACGTTTGTAGTTAGGTTCTATTAGATTTATTAGATGGGGAATACACTATAAAAACTTGAATAAAGCCAAACATTTCACAGTTCTTCCCAACGTGATTTTTAATATAGAATCCAATTCTGCTTGATACATTTTTTTCTATTTAAATAGTAAATGAAAGAATTTGCGTAATTAAAAAATGTCAATCATGTAAATCAAATATCATCAATCAAATCTCATTAATTATGCAACATACAGAATTGTACATTGCGGAAATGGATTCTACAAAAAAAAGATAGTTTTCTCTGTTATTTCGCCCGTGCGCCAAATTATTTGAGAGAGATAACAGTGAATAACAGGGACTTATAAAACCACACTCGCTTATTTCTCAGTTGAGCCTTGAGTATTTGTTATGTAGAATCCATTTCTGCAGCATAGGCTGCAAGTTTTGTATTGTGCATAATTAATGAGGTAATTAGCATATTTGACACTGAAATAGCAGGGCAAACCCTATAATAAAAAAAACACAGGGAAATGGATTTCAGAGACTGGTGGGGAGGTGCAGGAGCAGTAGAAGCAGAAGCAGGAGACGTGTACAAGCTGTAGAGGGCTGTCACTACTTGGTACAATTAGACTGCACCAACAGTCACTTGAGGTATAGGTCAGATACAGAAACCAGACATCGAACGAACGAACAGTGCAAACACTGTACAAGGTACAGTTATACAGTACATAGCTCTTTCCAAAAGGAGCACCGAGGAAAGACTTCATGGTCTTAATTTGTTCAACACAATATACAATAAATGATAATAATAATAACAATTAAGATTACTCAGATTAACATAATCAAATTATGATGTACAAGTTGGGATAAGAAGATGGAATAGGAGTGCAATAATAGGAGATTGTGCTAAACCCCTTATGCCAAACCCCTTATCCTTTTTATTTATTTATTTATTTATTTATTTATTTATTTATTTATTTATTTATTTATTTATTTATTTACTATTTTTAAAAACTTTTGGGAATAGCTCAATGTGCCAATCTATTGACACATTTTTGAGCATGTAGACTGGTCATTTGAACTATTGAAAAATGTTTTTTTTTTTTTTAACAGTTTAAAAAGGTAAAGAGGTTAAGGGATTAGGGGTTTAGCGGGGATGAAAATCTAGGCCTAAATAAATAAACTAGGGGTGGGACTCGATTAAAGTTTTTGATCTAATTAATTAGAAGCTTTGTAATTAATTAATCTCAATTAATTGCATACCCATAAATTACCCAAGAAGCATTTTTGTGTCAATTAAAACGGGTTGGTAGCGCGGCGTGACTGAGTTTTTATGAATCAAAACTGTGTCCATACTGCAACTGTGTTATGCTGAGGGTGAGGGTTAGAGGGTTAGATATAAAAAATCATGTTAGGAACAACTGAGAAACGCAGTTGGTACACCCTTTAATCAGGTTTTATAGCCTTCTGCCTGTCTATATGGAAGTATGTTGTGGAATCTGTCACAGCTCCATCGGTGGGTCACAGAACATGGCTCAGACCCACTCCCACTGGAGGAAGATCACTGCATTGCCGTGGAGGTCACTGAGGAGGACGTCCAGAACTGTGTCAAACTGATCCCCAGCCTTTCTGCCGTGGTACGTCAGCATAATGCCCATCGATGCAGTGTGGACAGACTCATGTTAATGAATAACTCCATGAAATGGATAAACTTAAAGTATATATAAGCAATAAATCTTGTGGGGGGGGGGGGGGGGGGCATTTTATTTCTTCTTTTTTTTCCTTTATCTTAGACCAGGGGTTTTCAACAGGTGCTCCGGGGACCACCAGTGGTCCTTGAGAGGGTTCCAGGTGGTCCCCAGCTAAGTTGTTTAACCAGATGTAACTCTTGAGAACGTAAAAATGAAACCAAATGGACCCTTGCGGGTCCATTTGGTTTCATTTTTACGCTCTCAAGAGTTAAAATATTCATCATCTGAATTAACCATTTTGGAATGTATGTTTTGCTTGTTTTGTTTTCCCAAATCCAGCCTGCAAAGCAAAATAATTCTTTAGATTTGGAGTCTGTGGGGCTAGAATGTCCTCAAGTGGTGGTCCGTGGCTCAAGTCCTGAATAAATGGTGGTCCCTGGGATGAAAAAGGTTGAAAACCACTGTCTTAGACCGTTCCATTATTAGATGATTTCCTGAAATAGACTATTATCTATATGACAACCATACGAGCCGCAGTGGCACTTTAAAAATAACAGTCCTCCACCACCTCCACATTTGACTCTTTTTTTCCCTTAATCAGAGGCAGCTCAGTGAGGCTTTTCCTAATTGGCTAAGAAATACCCCCACCGGGACTATTTGTCTTTGGAGGCCTCCTACAGCCCTTAGAAGCATCAAAAAGAGAGATGATCTAATTAAAGGCTTCATGAAAAACATAAAAAAATAATTAAAAAATGTAATTATTGTAATTATTATTTTGGCAATAAAATTGTATATAAAGTAGAAGCTTTAATTGTCACATTTTGATGTTTAATACAGATCCTGGTTAAATCCATGCTGAGGAAGCGATCATTCAGTAATCCATTTGAGTGTCCGCGCAGAAGAGCTGAAAGGTCCATGTCAGCCCCTGGAGGTCTCCTTACGTAAGTACCATGCAAATCCTGTTGACACTGTACTGCTAACTGCCTTTTATAGGATTAGTTCTCTATACCTGGACAAAACAAAAGGCAGCTTCTAGGTTATAAATAGATAGTCAGCTATAGTCTACGAACCAAAGAATACTATTTGTATTATTTGTTGCGTCACTTGCTTTGGCAATGTTTGTTTTTCTCATGCCAATAAATCTCATTGGAATTAACTTGTATTTCACTGTATTCAGTTACTGATTGTACTTGCATGCTACAGTACAACTCTCTATGTTGGACCCTATATCATTTCATGATAAAAAAAAAAAGCAATTGTTTACCATTGTTTACCACTGTACACTATTAGCAATATAAACACTACAACTGTCAGGCATATCATAATAGGGGAACACTCAGCATACATACAGTAAAACATCTAAAAATCTACATTATATTCTCTGAAAAGCAATTTTGGTGGAGGTGGAGGGGGAAAGGGTAAACTCCACTGTCACAACATAGGATGTAATGGACTAATTTTCTAATAAGTATACTTGACGATATCATCTGGGATCTTAACAATTTTCTTTTTACTGCCTGCAGTGGACTTGGTTCCTTGGACTTGGATAAAACTCAGGCTTTAATGAGGTACACATTTTGTTGTCTTTACTCTCGTCTTGTGTTCTTTAAAGGTTAATTGAATAAAAAGTAAACAAATGAATTGGGCTCACGCATCATGTCTAACATGCTTCTCAGTTATAGCTTCAGCAACGTAATAATTGCACCATGTCACCCACAGGAAAATCAGTAAAGAGGGAAGCAGAGACGGGGAGTTGGAAGACCTTTATGAAGATGAGGCTTTTCAGGAGTCCAACGAGAAAGCATAGTTTCAGTTTAAATGACATACCAAAAGTAGCATGTTTACCGGTAGTTTTGAACCGGACTATAAGCCGCTACTTTTTTCACATGCTTTTGACCCTGCGGCTTATACAACGGTGCGGCCAATCTATGGATTTTTACAGGTAACACAGGGGAGAGGGTTCCAGGTGGGCTCCGCGAGACTAAATGATTGAAAGTTGGTTAACCAGATGTAACTCTTTGAGAGCGTAAAAATGAAACCAAATGGACCCGCTAGGGTCCATTTGGTTTCATTTTTACGCTCTCAAGAGTTATGATATTCAACATCTAAATTAGCACCACTTAATTAATAAGTCATGTTCATTTTGGTCTCATTTTGATGTTTTGCCTCTTTTGTTTACGAAAATCCATCCTGGAATTGTGAAAAAAAAACAAAACCAAAAGAAATCTTTAGTTTTGGGGTCTGTGGGGTGTTAAATCGTGGCCTCTGGCTCAGATACTGAATAAATATTGGGCCCTGGGATCAAAAAAGTTGAAAACCATTGCTCTAACATGAAGCTTGTTGTCTGGTGCGGCTTATAGTCAGGTGCGGCTTATACAAGGAAAAATCAGCATTTTGCCCCAAATTTAACTGGTGCGGCTTATATTCGGGTGCGGCTTATAGTCCAGAAATTACGGTAGTTTTGAATTTTACTATAGGACACATTGTCTGCTTGTAAACATTCTGTAATGTGGGATTGATTGGTTGATTGGTTGGTTGGTTGGTTGGTTGGTTGGTTGGTTGGTTGATTGATTGATTGATTGATTGATTGATTGATTGATTGATTGATTGATTGATTGATTGATTGATTGATTGATTGATTGATTGATTGATTGATTGATTGAAAGTACAAGGTACAGTCAAACATAGTAGTGATCCAAAAGGGGAAAAAACTGTTCAGATGCTTTCAACACCATCAGACAGTTGAGATCATTCAAATCACAATGTTAAATCAACATGAATTGAATTGCAGCCAATACTAGCTGGTCTTTTTAAACAATGTTTTGGAGATTCACATGTTTTTTATACCTGTTGGTAGGGCGTTCCACATTTTTGGCGGCATATAAACAAAAGGAGTTTATAGTCTCTTGTTTGTCCTGTATCTGGGCTGCACATGGTTTGTTGAATTCCCTCTCATGCTGTGGGAGTGGACTTCATTTACATTAAGAAAGTAATTAGAGAGGCACACAGGTATTTTGGTACTGTATCGGATCTCGTGTACCTGACTTAAGCAAGACAACGCACACAGTCTATTAAAGTGGGCAGGGTTGAGGTGGCTTCTGGGAGCAAGGCCACATAGCAGCCTGAACATTTTGTTTTGTGAGGTCTGTAGCCAGTGTTGCCAACCACCAAAATCCAAAATGCACTAGTGGCACTTCCAAAATGCACTAGAATGCGCTGGAGCAGTGGGTTTTCAACCATTTTCATACCAGGGCCCACTGTTTATTCTGCATTTTAGCCACGGAGGACCATCATTTGATGTTGAAAGTCTCTCAGCCTAATTTAGGAGAAATAAATGACAACATGTTGGTCAAAATAATAATTCTACATTTTCTAAACATGTAGATTCTTGAAAATTAGGTCGAATGATTCATTTTTGGTTTCATTTTACGAAAGTGCTCTATAAAAGCACCATTTACCATTTATGCTTTCAGTGGCGATATTTTAGAAATGTACAAAGGGTGTAAATAGTAGATTCCGTAATCAATTGAATGATTATTCCTATCATGCGTCAATATGATGCATTACTGTATATTGTAATACAGTAGTCTTGATCTTGAGTGTTTTTCAAATGTGTACTTTTGATGCTGTACAGTTTTGTATATTGTAAATACATATAAGTACCATTATCAAATCTATATTTTTGCAAGTTTTCTTAAGTGATGAAGAAAATAATAAAATTATTCACATCTTTTGAGTTTGAATGACTATATTGTATAGGTAGAGTTTAGGACTCAGTCATAGAATTCCTGTTGTAAGCTTAACACTTCACCACTTTTTCCTACTCAGTCTGTGTCTCATAGGAGGGCTGTTGATGATGCGTGTTGTGGACTGGTTTCTGAACCGGACCAATTACCGTATATGAGATATTGTATGTTGAAAAATGGTCTTTGAACTCAAGTTCATTTGGTTCATGGCGATCCTCATTTGCAGAATTACTCATTCAGAATCAGCCTGTAGTACAGGGACAGTTGAAGACAAGGAGGACAGCTGGGGGCCAATGACCGTTCAAGGATTGGCATACATGCAAACAAAACAAAACAAAACAAGAATTTATGCAACATCAATTAATTAGCAGCTGCCTTATTATTTCTACAATATGGTAATATGAAATGTAAATATCTGTGTCTATGTGTATTTGTGTGTGTGAAAACAAAGTAAAGCACTGCACAAAGCCAAATGTCCTGCTAAAAGCAGACAATTGCTCAAGTCCCTCGGAGCCGAGTCTCAAGCAAGCGCAAGTCATTTGGTTCCGAGTCTCAAGCAAGTCGAGTCTTTTTCCCGATGTGGTCAAGTCAAGTCAAGTCAAACTGTTGGTCGAGTCAAGTCGAGTCGAGTCACATGTTTCTTTCAAGTCAGGTCGAGTCGAGTAACAATGTTGTCAAGTCCAGTCGAGTCAAGTCACAAGTTGTCGAGTCAAGTCACAAGGTGGTCCTTACCGGGTCCCCCTTAATAGGTCCCAATATGTATATTTTCCCATTTTCTGACATGCTTTATACTTAAGACATATAAAACACAAATTCAACAATATATATATATATATATATATATATATATATATATATATATATATATATATATATATATATATATATATATATATATATATATATATATATATATATATATATATATATATATATATATGTAGCGGGTGGCTACAGCCTCTGCCGTGATGGCCTGGAAAAACCAATATCTGCCCCCGGACCAAGAGGATGTCCTCTTGGTCTAGTGGTTAAGACGTTGGACTTTCACGCGGGAGACCCGAGTTCGAATCCCGGGCGTTACATATATATATGTGTGTGTGTGTGTGTGTTACATTAAACTACATATAGGCCCAACGACAAATCTCACTCACTATCAACAAGTAGCAGTCTGTGGGCCTGCGTTATGAACTCATAGGGGTCCTGGACTAATTTGAGGGGGACCCCACAGCCCAGCTAAATTAGCAACGAAATAAGTTTGACCATTTGATAAATTTGTTTGAATAATTCAGAAACACACACATCTTCCTGTTACGTTTTCTCTCTCTGCGTACACAACCAGCCACGGCCAAACAGGTTAACAGTAGCCTAACTCTGACTGGTCCAGAGCTCCACTGCTTCTATGGGCCTGCCTTTGGACCAGAGCTATAGGTTAACAGGCGAATTTGGAAGCTGGATAGAACTCATTTTCCCACAAAGCCATTGGTCCAGAGTGAACAGAGTTGCGCAAACTCTGTTCACTTCATGGGGCGAGTCCAATGGCGGCTCTTCTATTGAGAATGGGGACAACCAATGCGGACACGTCCTGGACCAGAGTAGGTAGTCTGGGCAGGATTGAAAGAAGTGCATATAGGACCCAGGCCACAGCCCAGCTTCAATGATATCCCTTTATTTTATGTCGTGTTTTAGTAATAGTAGTAGCCCTACAACATAAATGTCACCTGTGACACGAACTGTTATGTACAATGAATGGACATAGATACGAACTGTTATACATTTGGATGGGTTGTGATGCAACCTGTTATACATGCAGTACATGAACTAGTATATGAGTTGTCATCCCCATAATGAATGAACGTGAACTGGCAATATTGAAATGGACTGAAAGGCACCATGTGCTGGTGTTAGACTGCGGGGGGTGGGGTTGCACTTTTCCTCTCCTCCTTTCCAGATAACGTAGAGGTGGTGGTCCACCGCGATTGGGTGGCGAGATTATAAAGGAAGTGGCGTTCAGCAGCGCGGGATGAAGAAACCACACCGCTGACTACAGAGAGAGGGACGCCACGCCGCTTGCCACCACGCTAGACACGCCACGCCACGCCAGATTCGTCCACGTCCCGATCGAGCCTGGTTCTGCTGCCTATGTGACACGCCAGCCTGCCCGGCATAAAAGGGACGGTCAATCCGAGCTCTCCGTATTGAGTGAGTGTGGTGCTATAATCAATTTTGCCCACCGTCGCTTACGAGTCCTATCCTCCTCCTCCTCAGCCCTCCTGTCCTGGCCGCCTAGAACTGCGTTGATTGCCGCCGCCGTACACCACCGTTCATCCGCCGCTCCCGATCGCCAGCGCAGAGTGACGACATCTGTACAACGCCAGTCAACCCGGCCTGAAAGGGACGGTCTAACCTAGCTCTCTGTATACTGAGTGAGTGTGGCGCCACGTTGTTTACAACACACAATCGCTTACAGACTGTTATCTCCTCCTCCTCAGCTCCTATCCACGGCTGGCCCATTCATCTGTTTCCTACTACCACTCGTCGACGCCCTCTCGTTGCCAGGGCAACCGACGCCACATACGGGGCTTCTCTCGAGCGGAGTTCCCATTGGATTGTGACGTCACGGCTGGGGACGGACTTTCTGGGCTCTGGGGACGTGAGTGGGGAACTTTAACATACTGGACTGTATATTTGATTATTGAGTTTTAATTCTTCAGTCGCTATTATTTATGGTGGTTCATCAAACAATATCACAGTGCTTTGATATCAAGTGGTGGGCTACAGTTAATACCTGGGCATTAGATTTGTAGTCCAGCCGCTTCCTACAGTAGTCATTATTAATTCCAGGTACTCTAGCCTGTCTTTTATTGCCCCTTCGTGGTGTACATGCATGCCCGTAGTTTACTGCTCTAAGATTCATAGAAGTGTTATCCTATTCTTATAGGCGTTTGCAGTGATCGTTTGTTTTGTCAAATCATTTATTGGTTGAAGTGTGTATTATTTTGGGCGGTGTAGAGATTGGGTGGGTTGTTTCCCGGATTATAATTAACTGCTGTGAGGGGGGCTCGTGCAGGCTACGCGGACTATAGTTCATCTATTCTATGGTGCCTTGTCTCCAGTGTGTTAACCCTTTAACTGCCACATTTATCAAGCTAGTAACTGCCACTTGTCAGACCCTACCATCGTTATAAACTGCTATAAGTACTGTCTGATTTAGATTTAGCTATTACCGCCACTGTATTATTCTAACCAACTTGCTCTTATTTTTGTGGACGTTTCTGTGCATTTTATTTCTAGAATATCAAATCAGCTGCTGTTATTTTTATTATCTGTACTCGAAATTGTAATAAATTTGTACCTTTTTATAACCTCTGCCTACTGATTGTGGTGTCTCAGGGATCTCGAAATATTGTGCCCAGTGGGCGACACAAATTTGGCGTAGCCGGCAGGATCCCTGACACCCACAACAGTATGGACGATCCCACTCAGAATGGGGACCACGTAGACCATGTCGAACCGTTAAATTTATCTAACGATGCAACAGAACCAGTACGTAATCCAATCATGAATGCTGTAATGATGCCCTGGTTCATGGGGGCTTCCTGGGTCCCCAAATTCAGTGGAGGGGGAGGGGCAGTTAGGTTTAGCCAGTGGCGGGCTCAGGTGGAATCCTTCTTGCGGGCTCAGATGCTAACCCCCCAACAGAAAGTAGACTTTCTGCTGAGCACACTAGAGGGCGGGGCCCATAGAGAGGCCATGCTGCTCCCTGATGGCAATAGAGACTCGGACCATATCCTAGATGCCCTCAACCAAAAGTATGGGGACCACCGCTCCGTAGAGACCCTCCGAGAAGAGTATTTCGATTGTAAGCAGGCTGCAGGGGAAGGGGTTGATGACTTTGTCCTTCGTCTCCGTGAGTGTTTCCATAGGTGGCAGAGGAGTGATCCAGACCATGCTGGACCTGCGGATGGAGTACTTCGCTCCCAGTTTGCCAGGGGTCTGAGGGAAGGGCCTGTGAAGCAGGAGTTACAGCGCCATCTGAGGCGAAGCGCAAACCTGTCGTTCAACGCCGTCTGTAGAGAGGCCAAGTTCCTGGAGAAGGAGGGGATGGCCCATGGCGGCGAGGTCATGGCCTGCCAGGCACGTGCTGCACCCCAGACTCCAATGCCCAACCAACAGCTCCAACTGCAGCAACTGAAAGAGTCTCTCCGGGCGGAACTGAAACAGGAGATACAAGACCAAGTGACCATGCTGGGCAAGACCATCGTCGACGAGATCCGAGGCCAGTTCTCCAACCCCCAGCCAAACCCGGCACCGACATCCCAGTGGAGCAGGCCAGCGGCGGCGCCGCAGTCTAACCGGCGTAGACGTCCAGCCAGCCAGGAGCCACGAGACTACCAGTGGGATGACCAGGGGCGCCCTATCTGTCGGGACTGCGGGGAGGCGGGGCACATCCAACGTTTCTGCCCCCACAGGGAGATACCCGCCCAGGGTTTTCGGCCCCTCCGGTCACTGCAGGGCGAGTGACCGGAATAGGAACCCCTTCAGAGTCCCTAGAACAGTCGGTGATGGTTGGCCGCTGCCCAGAGATCGAGGTCCTTGTACGCGGGGAGAAGGTCCCTTGTGTCCTGGACACCGGCTCCCAAGTGACTCTGTTCAGCCAGTCCCTGTTCAAGCGCTGCTTCGGTGATGCGGTGATGTTGGGGGCGGAAGACCTTTCGTGGTTGACTCTAAGAGCAGCTAACGGCCTACAGATCCCCTACGTGGGGTACGCAGTCATGGACTTTACCGTTGGAGGGATAGAAGTGCCCGGCCGGGGCATTGTCGTTGTTAAAGATGACTGTATGAGCAACAACCATGGGCTGCTGGGCATGAATGTCATGTCGGAGTGCTGGGAGGCTCTGTTCCAGGGGGGGCATCTGAGGCAGGCGGCCTTCAAGTCTCTCTTCTCTCCAGCTGCCCAGAAAGCGTGGGAAAAGGCATTCACCATCTGCAGAAGAATACAGGCTGCCCCTTCTAACGAGGTGTCCCAAGGCGTGGCCAAATTAGAGCGACAGGCGCCCATTTCTATACCACCGGAGTCCGAGATGATCGTTTGGGCCTACGTACCTCAGGTCCTCTGCGCAGGGGACTGTCCGGTGATGGTGGAGGATCTCCCTGATGGCCACGGCATGGAGGAGCGCAGCTGGCGGGTCGCGAGGACCTTGAGCTGGGCCCGTGGTGGGAAGGTGCCCCTTCGAGTCTGCAACCCTAACCTCTCCCCCGTCCTTCTCCCCCAGAAGCAGGCCCTGGCTATAGTGTCCCGAATCGACCCCCTGGAGGTCCATGGTACAAAGGAAATGGTGTTCAACGGCACCGAACCTGGCGTGCTGGAAGTCGACGTCCGGGCTGTGACCCATGTGCCCAGTGCGGATCATCCGGCCTTGGAGTTGGAGGGAGACGGCTTGGACGCGGAGGAACAGAGGCAGCTAACCACCCTCCTAGGCCAGTGGACACACGTCTTCGCAAGTCACGAGGAAGACTTTGGCCACACTGCTGTCGTCCACCATCAGATCCCAACCGCCGGGGCACCCCCTATTAGGGAACGGTACCGCCCCGTCCCTCCAAAACTGTATGCTGAACTACGACAGCTGCTACAGGGCATGATTGACAGCAAGGTGATTAAAGAGAGCTCTAGTCCCTGGGCCGCACCGGTGGTACTGGTACGCAAGAAAGACGGCTCCTGGCGCTTCTGCGTAGACTATCGCAAATTGAATTCCGTCACCCACAAGGACACCTTCCCCTTGCCCAGGATCGAAGAATCCCTCACCAGCCTGACACAAGCGGCCTGGTACAGTACCCTGGACCTGGCCAGTGGGTACTGGCAGGTGGAGGTGGCGCCAGAGGACAAAGAAAAGACTGCTTTCACAACCCCGCTGGGGCTCTACCAGTTCGAGAGGATGCCTTTTGGACTCTGTAACGCACCTGCCACCTTCCAGCGGCTCATGCAGCGTTGCTTGGGCGGACAGGTCCACGACCATCTACTCATTTATTTGGACGACGTGATAGTGTACTCGCCTGACTTCCAGAGCCACCTGAAGCATCTCGAGCAAGTATTCCAACGCCTACAGGATCACGGCCTAAAACTTCAACCCGGAAAATGCAAGCTGTTCAGACGCCAGGTGAACTACCTTGGACATGTGGTCAGCGCAAAGGGGGTCTCTACAGACCCGGAGAAGACCCAGGCAGTCAACGACTGGCCAGTCCCGACCACGGTGAAGCAGGTCCGCTCCTTCCTGGGCTTCGTAGGCTACTATCGGAGATTCATCAAGGCCTTCTCCCGTGTGGCAGCCCCGCTGAATCAGCTGTTACAAGGGGTGACCGGCCGTCCAGCTGCTCCCGTGAACTGGACATCAGACTGCCAGAGGGCCTTCGAGCAGCTGAAGCAGGCCCTCCTGACTGCCCCCATCTTAGCCTTTGCTGACTTTGCCCAGCCCTTCAAGCTCTACACCGACGCCAGCATGGAGGGCTTGGGGGCAGTGCTGTCCCAGGTACAGGAGGGGAAAGAAAGGGTCATTGCATATGCCAGCCGCAGCCTCAGCCCCACCGAGCGCAACGATCAGAACTATAGCTCCTTCAAGTTGGAGTTACTGGCCCTCCAGTGGGCAGTGACTGTGAAATTCAAAGACTACCTGTGGGGGGCGCAGTTCACCGTTTACACAGACAATAACCCCCTCGTACACCTGGACACGGCGCGGCTGGGAGCGGTCGAACAGAGGTGGGCTGCGCGACTTGCCAACTACTCTTTCGAGATAAAGTATCGCCCCGGTTCCACCAACCAAAACGCAGATCTGTTGTCTAGACTACCAGAGACTTGTACTGCAGTGGCTCGAGCCATTGAGATCCCTGTTGGCCCTGTAGAAGAATCACTGCAAGAACCTCCGCCCCCTACCATCAGCTCAGACTCTGCGCACTGGAAGACATGGCAGCAGGAGGATGCAGAGCTGGGGCAGATGCGCCAGTGGCTGGAAACCCGTGAGCCGCCGTCTCGAGACCTTCGCCGTTGTTTGTCCCCATACCTGTCGAAGCTGCTGCAGGAGTGGGATCACCTGGACGTACACGAGGATCTGTTGGTGCGGAGGTGGGAGGAGCCTGATACCGGGACAGTGGCGCACCAGCTGATAGTCCCGGCCGCTAGAACCCAGGCACTCTGGAAGGAGTACCATCAAGCAGCTGGCCACTCCAGTGCCGAGAAGGTGGTGTCCATCATGCGCCGGCGCTTCTTCTGGTCGGGGATGGGAAAAGATGTTAGAGCTTGGACGGCCGACTGCCCAAGGTGTGCAGTGAGCAAGGTGGGGACAGAGCCGCGTGCCCCATTGACGTCCATTCAGAGCAGTTACCCCTTTGAAGTGGTGGGGCTAGACTACTTGTCCTTGGGCAGGCCAAATGACACTTACCCGTACATCCTGGTCATAACAGACTTGTTCTCTCGTTACGCCCTGGCAGTGCCAACCAAGGACCAGACCGCAGCAGCTACAGTGAAGGCGCTGTGGGCAGCCCTGATCCAGCCTTTCGGTTGTCCGGAGAGGTTTGTGACAGACCAGGGGCCGGCCTTTGAGTCCATCCTCATGCAGCAGCTATGCGACCTTTATGGCTGCACAAAGAGCCGGACCACACCCTATCACCCCCAGGGAAATGGAACCTGCGAACGCTTTAATAAGACATTACTTAGCCTTCTGAGTACTCTGGAGCCCGAAGCACAACCCTTGTGGCACCAGAAGCTCCCTTTCCTGGTTCAAGCCTACAATAATTCGACACATGCGTCCACGGGGATGACCCCACATTACGTCCTGTTCGGCCGACATGCCCGACTACCCGTCGACATGCTGCACGAAGTGTCGCCCCCGCAACAGAAGGAATCCCTGGAGGGATGGGTGAAGAATCATCATGCCTGCTTGACCGCTGCCTACACCAAGGTGAGGAGCAACGCTTCTCAGCGCCAGGCCTGGGATCAAGCCCGTTACAACAAGAAGGCCCGTGCCCTCCCATTATTGCCGGGCGAGCGGGTTTTGGTGAGAAATTTCCGGCGGCGTGCCCATGGGAAGCTTGCCCCGCGTTGGGTTCCCGATCCCCACGTGATCGTCTCGCAGTTACGTCCCGAGCAGCCTGTTTACATCGTTCGCCCTGAGGGCAAGAGCGGGCCCACTCGTACCCTGCATCGCAACAATCTGCGGCCGTGCCCGGCAGCTATCGGAAGGAGAGTTGAGGAAAACGCGTCGTGTGCCCTCCCTGAGGAACCCCCAGGGACATCCAACGGTCCCACTCCTCCCCTGTTCCCCTGGCCTGCACCCATTCCCACCACTCACACGGATCCCGACCGCCAAGCGATGCCCCCGATCCCTTCCGAGCAGACCGCCGAACCTGATGCAGGACCCATTGGCCCAGATGCTGACCAAGCAGCATCGATTCCACCATTGGAGGAGCCTACCATGCCCCAGGCGCTTGGACTGGTAGATGCCCCCGGTCCTCGTGTTCCCTCTATCCCAGAGCGTCCAGTATCGCCCACTCTCCAATTGGCTGTACCCCCAGCAGAGTCCTCCGATCCTCCTGAGCCCGCCCAAGCCGGCCCTGGCAGGTTAGTCCCTAATGAGGGGTCTGTTTTTACTGGTGAGCGGGTGGGTGGTACACATAGCCGTGTGGGTGGTACTCGTTCCCCAGAGCCTGAAGACCAAAGCACGGACAATGCAAGGAAAGGTCAGGGTATCGTACCCACACTTCGGCGCTCTCGTCGAGTTAATTTTGGTAGGCCACCGTTACGGTTTCGGCAACTTTAGTGGCCGGGACGACCACTGAAAAAGTGGGGGGGAATTATGTCACCTGTGACACGAACTGTTATGTACAATGAATGGACATAGATACGAACTGTTATACATTTGGATGGGTTGTGATGCAACCTGTTATACATGCAGTACATGAACTAGTATATGAGTTGTCATCCCCATAATGAATGAACGTGAACTGGCAATATTGAAATGGACTGAAAGGCACCATGTGCTGGTGTTAGACTGCGGGGGGTGGGGTTGCACTTTTCCTCTCCTCCTTTCCAGATAACGTAGAGGTGGTGGTCCACCGCGATTGGGTGGCGAGATTATAAAGGAAGTGGCGTTCAGCAGCGCGGGATGAAGAAACCACACCGCTGACTACAGAGAGAGGGACGCCACGCCGCTTGCCACCACGCTAGACACGCCACGCCACGCCAGATTCGTCCACGTCCCGATCGAGCCTGGTTCTGCTGCCTATGTGACACGCCAGCCTGCCCGGCATAAAAGGGACGGTCAATCCGAGCTCTCCGTATTGAGTGAGTGTGGTGCTATAATCAATTTTGCCCACCGTCGCTTACGAGTCCTATCCTCCTCCTCCTCAGCCCTCCTGTCCTGGCCGCCTAGAACTGCGTTGATTGCCGCCGCCGTACACCACCGTTCATCCGCCGCTCCCGATCGCCAGCGCAGAGTGACGACATCTGTACAACGCCAGTCAACCCGGCCTGAAAGGGACGGTCTAACCTAGCTCTCTGTATACTGAGTGAGTGTGGCGCCACGTTGTTTACAACACACAATCGCTTACAGACTGTTATCTCCTCCTCCTCAGCTCCTATCCACGGCTGGCCCATTCATCTGTTTCCTACTACCACTCGTCGACGCCCTCTCGTTGCCAGGGCAACCGACGCCACATACGGGGCTTCTCTCGAGCGGAGTTCCCATTGGATTGTGACGTCACGGCTGGGGACGGACTTTCTGGGCTCTGGGGACGTGAGTGGGGAACTTTAACATACTGGACTGTATATTTGATTATTGAGTTTTAATTCTTCAGTCGCTATTATTTATGGTGGTTCATCAAACAATATCACAGTGCTTTGATATCAAGTGGTGGGCTACAGTTAATACCTGGGCATTAGATTTGTAGTCCAGCCGCTTCCTACAGTAGTCATTATTAATTCCAGGTACCCTAGCCTGTCTTTTATTGCCCCTTCGTGGTGTACATGCATGCCCGTAGTTTACTGCTCGAAGATTCATAGAAGTGTTATCCTATTCTTATAGGCGTTTGCAGTGATCGTTTGTTTTGTCAAATCATTTATTGGTTGAAGTGTGTATTATTTTGGGCGGTGTAGAGATTGGGTGGGTTGTTTCCCGGATTATAATTAACTGCTGTGAGGGGGGCTCGTGCAGGCTACGCGGACTATAGTTCATCTATTCTATGGTGCCTTGTCTCCAGTGTGTTAACCCTTTAACTGCCACATTTATCAAGCTAGTAACTGCCACTTGTCAGACCCTACCATCGTTATAAACTGCTATAAGTACTGTCTGATTTAGATTTAGCTATTACCGCCACTGTATTATTCTAACCAACTTGCTCTTATTTTTGTGGACGTTTCTGTGCATTTTATTTCTAGAATATCAAATCAGCTGCTGTTATTTTTATTATCTGTACTCGAAATTGTAATAAATTTGTACCTTTTTATAACCTCTGCCTACTGATTGTGGTGTCTCAGGGATCTCGAAATATTGTGCCCAGTGGGCGGCCTACAACATAAACATTGCAGAGACTTTAGTTGTTACTGTACAACATGGCTAAAACTGTTCTTATTTGGGCCGCTCTCGTTGAGAACAATGTATTTCCAACTACCATCTAGTCCCTATTCAGGCTGCAACGAACATCGCGCTCAGTTTCTGACCCCTCAATGACGCAACTCTTCTACTAACTAGATGATGTGGGGTGAGTGAAACCACGGCCACTCCAGGCTTGTGTTCCATGTATGGAATCAGGCCCGGATGTACATTTCCAAATTGGGGGAGGGGGGGGGGGTCAAGTGAAGGGTGGTAAGTCCCCTTACGTTAAAGGTCTGACTCAGAGAAATGAAATGCTGTTGGTAATTAGTGGTGCCACAATTGTAGGTATAGTTGTGTTTCAAGTCATTTTAATATTAATATAAGATTTTTTAATTTGAAATATATTTGAAATTTGGAATTTGGGTTGTTTTGCGTGGCATCATGTTCGGTGATGGCATGCAAAAAAAAATGCCCATGCTTAGATCCGGCCCTGTATGGACTGTTACATCACTAACTCGCCACCCTCCTTTGTGAGTGATGACGCAGCCTGCATGAGGGAAAGTGTGAGGAGGGGGAAACGCTGTCCCGTCGGCAGGCACGAGCACAGACAGCAGGGATAGAGCGAACAGCTGCAGCCTTTAGAATAGGTTATAGCAGTAGGCTACCGATCTCACTGCATTGCGAACAAGAAGGAGAAAAAAAAGATATCAGTCCGTTTAATTCCTAATATCATCCAGAATATAACTGTTAAGACCAACCAAATATTAAAGAAAACATGGTTGATCGTGAGCAGTTGGTGCAGAAAGCCAGGCTGGCTGAACAGGCTGAGAGATATGATGATATGGCAGCTGCAATGAAATCGGTAAGTGGGATTCTTATGATGGAACCAATAAATCAGTGTCCACTATTAAGAGCTCCTATTTAAGCCTATTCTCACTACGTGCGGGGGACAGTCAGGTCTCTCGATTACATGTAAACCAAGTATTTAGTTTATAATGCAATTCATTTTATATAATGTGGTTGTTGTTGGGTTTTTCCCGTTTAGATCTATACGGAAAAAAATCGCCGTTATTCGGAGAGCTCCGTGGTATCCATAAAGGTGGTTGGATGGTCTCCTTGGGCGGTGCCTTTCTCTTGCTGCCCATATACTAGCCTACAATGGTTTATTACAATGAAACAGCCAATGGTGCCCTACACTACACAGCCCAGCCAGGCCTATTGATCACCTCTCAACCGTACTGAGACTAAGCTTGCACATTTTATCCCTGCATTGAATATATTTATATAGGCTATACGATTAGGTTGCATCCATGCTCTATAATTGCTTTGCCATATCATTTATCCGAACATTATGCAGTAGAAGCATAATCTGCTGCATGGTCGAAAATGTCTGTGAATTGCCTCACCCTCCCTTTATAGAATAAAAAATAATATATGAATAAGATACTAATGTTTCAATTAACATGGTAATATAATTTGATATTTAATACATAAGAGCAGTAATTGTAAGCCCATATAGCCTGTATCTCTGGATCTATGGTCCTTTGCACTAAACAAACGTAGGAGGCAGTAGAATCTCTAGAATATTCTTTGTCATATTGCAGTGAGTCAATATCAGGTTTGGTATCTAAGGGCTTTGTGTATTCTTATATTGTTGCAGTGGGGTTCAGGATTATCATAAAAGATAATTCTGTGTACATTTTAGCCCTATTCTTATAGCCTAGTCTGCTGCCAGGTCTTCTTTCTGAGTCAGGACACATTCCCTCATTCAATGCACATCTAGAATGGAAGGAAATTCAGATTTAGATTTAAAGGCAGGATTACTTGTTTCTGACTTGATGATGGCATAGATGATCGGATGGCCTGGGCTTCATAGGATCTTGGACAGCATTGAATTCAAGGCCCCAACATTTTAAATTACTTTTTTTTAAATGACCCTTGAATTGAATTAATTTTGCTTTCGATCTGTGAAGGAAAGTAACAAGTAACCTATAGCAGTGTTGAAATGAAACATGCACAAACTTTAATACATGAAAGGAATCATTAAAGGAATCATCAGCATTGGTTTAATCAATATTTTCATTTGGGCTGTATCTTCTTTTGAGTCATAGGGAGTAGTGGCCCTTGCAGGCCATTAGTCAAGGACAGGTTCTGGTTTCAAGAGGTTGCTTGATGTGTGCATGGAGGTACAGTATTCCTTTCCCCTTTAAACAATCTGCCAGGCCAGTGCAGCCCAACCAGGCTTTTTTGCAAGGGGTGTGTCGTGTGTGTGTGTGTGTGTGTGTGTGCGTGTGTGCGTGTGCATGTGCGTGCATGTACTGTATGTGCACACACACGTGTGTGTATTACTATTCTCACTCCCTAACCAAGGGGAAATCCCTGGCCTTTGCAGCCAGTCTTTTCGTGATGGCAAGGGAACCCCACTACAACCTACATTAAACTATTCACGAATAAGTTGGCTGATTTAGAATCCTATAGATAACACAATTTCTACAAAAACAAACATTATGCTTTATAGTGGCATACATTAAAAAGTGACACTAGTGGTGACTGCTATCTCGGTGCAATTGTATATGATCGCCCCATGTACAATTTTACCTAGCAATGAGATATCTGTGTCAGTGTGACGTATGTCAGTGGATTTAATGACATCAGCGCTTATTGTAAAACAGTGAATTTGCAAAGGCAGGCGTTATCTGGACCCCGTTCTGTTCCCGGTGTGGTGTGGTGGTTGGTGGTGACCCATTTGTGTTTCTTTTTTAGAATACTACAGCTTTAAACACAGTTGACGAATCCATTACAGACGAATACGAACGGAACCGACTAACTTGTCCGCTCATGACAATACGTTATGTGCGCATGTAGGCTTAACTAACAAGCTGAAAGAAAATCATTTCAATCATTCTATATGCATGCATAGGCATGGTACGCTTGGCGAGAGGCCGTGACGTCAGTGATGCTGCCTGCGCACAGCAGCAGCAAGGCCTGGAACATCAGCTTGTGAGGAATAAGTTGTTGGCCTGGCGTCGTTTAACGCAGATGTAGTCCTTTATTAAAAGCTATATATATATTTTTTTTTCTTTTTTGTTAAAGTGAACCATCAGACTGATTTTGCGGATTGATCTTTCTGAATTTGTTTTGCAGCTATTGATCTGATCGTCCAGGGATCGTCTGAGTGATGCACGCACGGTTCATTTGATAGGTCGTCATCATGCTGAGTAATAGGGTAGGGTTCGTTTGGGAATTTAGAAGATGATGACTAACGGGGGATGACTCTCATGTTTTACGATCGCACGGTGCCTCCAAATGAAACGTGACGGAGCATGGAGAGTTAGAGCGTAGAATTTTGTACGTTTCCTCTGGTTGGTTCACAGTATAGGAGGAGGAGGTGTGGTAATCTAGGGCAAACGTTCTTACAAAATATTTCATGTATTCGTGCAGGACTTTTCTGGGAATTTCTGGGAATAAAGGGGAACTCCACCAACATTTTCAACATTTTAATATGTCATTAATATACCTTAGAGATTTTGTGTGGACATGATAAAAAAAAAAAAGTTCCCCCCGATTCTGTATTTCCTAAAAATGGAGGTCTGAAAAAACCATTAACATGGTGAAATACATCTGATGACATCATCAAGATGTACTTCACCATGATTTTTCTTTCAGACCCCTTTTTCCTGAGAGGGTACAAATGGAACCAAATGGACCCGCTAGGGTCCATTTGGTTCACATTTGTATCCTCTCAGGAAAATTTTTAAAATGGGTGGAATTCCCCTTTAAATATATAATTTGCCTATTTTTGGGGGGATTGTATTATTGGGGAAAATCCCCTTTCTAAAAGCTAAGTGACATCATAGCATGTGGTTTAGCCTGGGCGAAAAGGTCAGGATTGGCTATAGGAGAAGGTCACAGGGACATGAGAACTGGCCCGGGTCAGTGATGGTTTCATTTACAGTGCAGCTGCCCCCAGCGCGCTCCTCGTGGGAACAGTTTAGACGCCCCCCCCCCCCCTCCTCACCACCCCCTGCCTGCTTCCCTTGCCTTCCCTTCCCTGTACCCAACCCCCACCCCCGAATGTCTTCAATATGGCTCTGCTGTATGCGCTACTATAGCTAGTAGCATTACTGTACTGTAGTGTGTATAGCCATCCACTTGGCAGCTGGATGTACTGGTGTGTGCGCTAAACGAACAGATTGCCATGGAAACTGTGAATTGCACATGACAAATGCAATCTTGATCATCCCGACAATGGCGTCGGGTCGTGTTGTGCGTTGTGCTGCTCACGCTGTTGTTGTTGTTAAAGGCATAGCCTTACCGCCATGCACGGCCATGTACAACAGATATGCTCTTGTATACGCTTTTTTCTGAGAGCGTACAAATGCAACCAAATGAACCCTGACGGGTTCATTTGGTTGCATTTGTACGCTCTCAGGAAAAAAGAAGCGTCTAAAAGAAATCCATTAACATGGTGAAAATACATCTTGATGATGTCGTGAAGATGTTTCACCGTGTTAGTGGTTTTCTTCAGACCTCCATTTCTTGGGAACACAGAATGGGGGAACTTTTTAATCATGTCCACTAGGGATGTCCCGATGCCACTTTTTCATTTCCGATCCGATCCCGATACCACATTTTTTGTGTTAGCCGATACCGGTACCAAATACTGATACCAGAGAAGAATACAGTACATATAATAACATGCAAACGAAAAAATACCTTTATATGAAGTCACCAACAGGGAATGACATACTCCTCTCTCAAATGTGCACTCGGGAAACTCCAAAGCAAACTCCACATGACCCAACATTTTACTTAACTGCCATGGTGTCAACCAAGGGGTTGCCACCATGGCAGTTAAGTTAGACTGGTATATTTGCCAATATGTGACCCGATAATGACAAATAAGGCCCAATACCGATACTTTTCCGATACCCATACATTATTTGCAGATACCCATATGATAAAAAAAGGGACAAAAAGAGCCGATCCGATACTTTTGTATCGGGACATCCCTAATGTCCACCCAGCACCTCTAGGGTATACTAATGACATATTAGAAGGTTGAAAATGGGTGGACTTTACGTCCTGGAGCTACTACTGACCAAGCGTCCTCCTTCTCACCCCCTTCTCCTCCTCCTCAGGTAACAGAGCTGAACGAGGCCCTGTCCAACGAGGAGAGGAACCTCCTGTCCGTGGCCTACAAGAACGTGGTGGGGGCCAGGCGCTCCTCCTGGAGGGTGATCTCCAGCATCGAGCAGAAGACCTCGGCCGACGGCAACGAGAAGAAGATCGAGATGGTGCGCGCCTACCGGGAGAAGATCGAGAAGGAGCTGGAGGCCGTGTGCCAGGACGTGCTCAACCTCCTGGACAACTTCCTGATCAAGAACTGCAACGAGACGCAGCACGAGAGCAAGGTGTTCTACCTGAAGATGAAGGGCGACTACTACCGCTACCTGGCCGAGGTGGCCACGGGCGAGAAGCGCGCCACCGTGGTGGAGTCGTCGGAGAAGGCGTACAACGAGGCGCACGAGATCAGCAAGGAGCACATGCAGCCGACGCACCCCATCCGCCTGGGCCTGGCGCTCAACTACTCGGTGTTCTACTACGAGATCCAGAACGCGCCGGAGCAGGCCTGCCACCTGGCCAAGACGGCCTTCGACGACGCCATCGCCGAGCTGGACACCCTGAACGAGGACTCCTACAAAGACTCCACGCTCATCATGCAGCTGCTACGAGACAACTTGACACTGTGGACAAGTGACCAGCAAGACGACGAGGCGGGAGAGGGCAACAATTAAAACAAAACAAAAAAAAACGAGAGGGAACCCCTTTCCCCCCCACGCTCCACACTAAAAAAGAAGAAGAAGTTAAAAAAAATAACACACGACGGGCCGGTGGACTTTGGCAACCAAGCTTTTGCCGATGACGCTACCGCAAGCAGCAGTTCTTTATTTTTCCATGTGTTAAAAGAAACGAATCAAAAGAGAGGATGTTGAGAGTGGGAAGTTTAAAGCTTAGTTTAAATATATATAGAAATATATATACCGTCGAAAAAGGGGGCCTCTGTCTTCTTGATTTTCTCTTTGACCTTTGCCAAAACCACTGATATGTCAGTCAATCAGCCTGAAGTGGTCGTTGTTGGATTGAAATGGCAGCCTCACACTGGCATAGGAACTGATCTTGTCGTATCAAGATAAAAAGCTGCTTAGTTAGGTTTTTTGCGTGCATTTGAAGACACTTGAAGACAAAACAGCTTGAATGGGAATGCCTCACGAAAAAAATAAAAATAAAAATAGTTTGCATTGGTTCCAGTGCTAGTCCGTATGAGAAAGGGCCCTATAAATGCAGTGTTGATAGTGTGATATCAACGCGTTGTAAACAAACGGCACAGATGATTTTTTTCCCCAATTTACCGAAAGTTGGATCATTCAATTATTTCGTGAAAAAGGCAGAATGCAGAAACTAAATTATAGCGTTTCTATCTCTCTGTCCAAAGTGTATTTGGCGTTTCACAGAATAGCTTATATTAACTCCAACTATGTCACTGGAACCATAGATTATTTTGGAGGTGAGGATTAATACAGGCAGAGACTTAATATGAATCAGAAAAAGAAAAAGAAAAAAAAACAACTAAAAAACTAAAAGCAGCTTCAGAGTTTGTGGTTTACTTCTGTGTTTGTTTTATTAAATGCACTTGCCTACTATACTGTTTCTTCAGTGTAAGATGATGACAACAATAATACCGATTATTCAATATTGTGCATGCTGGTGATGTATTTATATACGGTAGCTTGACTTTATTAACTTATACTGTGGGTGTTAAGTATTCATATGATTGAAAAAAAAAAAAACAACAGCCTTTGTCTGATGTTAATTTCTTAATTTATTTTTTGTTTTGTTTTGTTATGGATTTCATTTGCTATACCAAAATGGTGATCGTAAAAATCTTAACTGTAATGGGCGTTGCTATATAGTGACATGCAATATGTGTATTTAATTTGTTAATGAAGAAAAGAGAAAAAAAGGAAAATAAAGACACCAGGGATCACTTAATCTTACCTGCTGGTGGCCGTCACATTAAAGTATGATCAGCCTATGCTATATACTTTGTTATTTCAACAGTATTTAAGTACTTTTTCTGTCATGCTCTCATGTTTTACTAATGGTGACGTTTTCAGACTCAATGTTCCTTTTATGATTCACAAAAATGGACCATATTTTATTTCTGAACAGTATATTCATTTTTTCTTTGGTTTTTTATACGTTTTAGCTGTTCCTGAGTGACAAAATATCTTGAATGTGAGTCATACTATGTAGCAGTTGCACAAGATACTAAATAATAGCTATGATAATAAACAAAACAAACAAACAAAAAAAAAGAATATGGCTAAATTATAAAATGCACCATTTTCGTCGTGGTCTAGTGTATTATTGTACCGTCGCACATACGGAAAATTGCTTCTTTTTTTTGTTTTTAGAAACATATTTTAACCCCATGTTTTGTGCCCTGCAGTACAATATGTGGTTTTTATTTTGTGCCTCTATCATTATTTTAGTATTCCTCATTTGCTCATTTGCCAAATTGAATTGACATTTACGGAAAAGGATTCATCGTCAACGCTGTTTTTAAGTTCCTACAAGCATGTGTGCAGGGTGTCATTTGTCTCTTCGTTGGGTACTAATTTGTTAATGTGTGGGCAATTCTCTACCATACAGGACAAGACATAGCCTAGACTAACATATGAATATTCAACACCACAACACAAATCAAATCAAAGGAAAAGGAGAAAACACATTCAGTCTGTTCAATAGACCATATTTCTTAATCTTACCAAGTGTGACGAAACCCTTAACATCCTAGCAAACCTTGGACATTAAGGAGCTGCTTTACAAACACGGAAGCTGCTGAGGGGATTTATTTCCATAGTGCTGCTAGTTCTATATATAATTAGTTTAATATTTCATTCAAACGTTAGTTGTTTGAGACGTTATTTTTTATCTTCAACCTCAAAAGAAAAACCCGAAAGCCTTAAGGCTAACAGTTTATGCTTTGGTGGGGGGGGGGGGGAAACAAACGTATTGTGCGACATGTCGCTTTACGCGAAATGTGGTATTTTACATATAGAGTTGACGTTGCATGGAATCTTCGTCAAAGCATAAATTTGCTGTCTGGGTGCAGTCAGATGATAACCTTGTGAATTCAAAACTTATGCCAGTATTAAAACTCATCATGAGTCAGCTTCCATTACCCACTACTAACTGTATGACGCAGTCGTTGGGTTTTATTTTAGGGGTATTTTTGAGTGTTAGTTACGAATCGTCTTAAAAAGTTTTGTGTTTCTTTTTAAATGGCTGTTTAAAGCCTGTTGCCATCCTGCTATTGCGCAACTGCTCAAACACACATGCTGCTTCCTGAAGTCATTATTATTATTATGTCACAGTGAAATATAATGGAATGAAAATGGAGTTGTTTCGAAAGGGAAGAATGAGAGCTATTATTATTTCCTCCCCCACATTATACGTATGTTTGAATACTGTGTCCAGAGGATTTCACTTAAGAAATGCATTGTGTTCCCTGTTTATTTGTTTTCCATTGATTTCCTTTATTTTTTAGTTTTCATTTTATTTGATGTTGATCCTCCTATTATGACATTAACACAAGGTGGAGGGAAACTGTTGATTTAAAAAAACAAAAACAAAATCGTTATCTAACCATTTTACCTTGGACAACCTGTGCAGACCTTAAGTCATTAAGGAATGAGGTATCGTACGATAGATGAAAGTTGAAAAAACGTTGTATGCTTTGAGGAGTTTTTTGTTGCCATCTGTTGTCCATTAAAGTTGTTTATTTATTCAGTATTATTCTATATTTTTGTATTTTATCTTTTTTTTTTTGCATTGCGGGAATTAAATAATAACACGGAGAGAAACGCCATAAAGTCATTCCCTTTCATGAATGCATTCATGGGTTATTTACAAGAGCAGGTTTTTACTGACTGTTCAATATACCAAGCACACTGATGGAGGAAGCAATTATAACCTTATGTAACCCCTTTGTGGATCACATGCCCATTATGTATGTGAAAGTGCATTTGTGTGTGCGTGTGTGTGTGTGTGCGTGCGCGCGCGCGTGCACGCGGACGTGTGTGCGTGCGCACGAGAGGGAGAGAGCAGGGAGCAGGAGTTGTAGTCGAGATAACTGCATTGCAGAGCACAGACACTGCCAGCTCATTGTGGAGATTGACGTTTTCCTAATTATGCCTAAAAATTAAGGCCCGCGGAATGTTACGTTTACGAAAGCAAGCAGCAAACGCATTATTCATTTATATAGAAAACACAATGTCACAATGGAAGTCATATAAACGCCTTTTATTGCCAGTGCAATGCCGTCTACACACGAGGTTCATGTAATTAGCACTGCCCATCTGCTTGTTTTTAAATGAGTGTGATTGATAAGCCCAGTAATAAGGCTGCTGGCCGGGCTATAGCTGCTTCCTCCTGGACTGCAGCCTCTCCTTGCTGCAGCAGCCTCTCTGCACTGAAGCTTTCATGAGATGGATTTCTCTGCTTTAAAGAGTCCGTCTCGCTAGCCAATAGCTGATAGGCTCAGGGCGACCGCCAATCCCCTTCCTGTTGCTAGGGCTATAATAAGTATAGCATAGCACTATTAGCCAGCTCCTTGCTGCACTGCTCGGATACCTATTGCATCCTCAAAAAAAAAAAAAAAAAAAAGGAAAAGAAAAGAAAGATCAAGCCACAGGACACATTTGTATTCCGTACCAATATATCTTATAGCTTGTGTTTGATTGCATTGCTATCTCTGCAGGGACATGGCAATAAGTTACAATATTATATATGTACAATTATACTACTATATACAGTAGTTCACTGTTTTCAGATGTCTGTAAACAAAAATCTATGGAAATAATACAGTAAAAAGAAATAGGGGGTTGTTTCAGAATAATGATTTTGTGCACATTCTTTTTATGAAGAAAGTATTGCAAGTATACGGTATATATGGTTATATATCCACCGACCGGCGTGTGCATCCAAGGATATTCAATGACACTGATAGCTAATCACTGACCAAAGCTTTCAGGCTAGCCGCTATGGAGATATAGAGGGTGACATGGATGGGACAGGATATGGACAACATAATAAACAGAGATGGGTTCTGGAGGCACTGAACTGTGCCAACTCCACTGATGCATTTCTTCTTGGGAATGGTCTAGGTTAGACAGACATCCAGGGGTGTAGTGGAGGGGGGACGTGGGGGTGACGGCGTCCTCCCCACTTCTCACATCTAAAATATTTTTGGGGCAAAAGTAGGCCTATGTTTTTTGTCTTGTCATTTACTTTCATGGATACAATTGGGCATTGTAAACGATCTTTCTCAATATGCTATACTTGTTTTAATAACGTGTCTTGTGTGTGTTGCGCAGGTGCACGCAAATGCGCATGCAAATGCAAGTGTGCATGTGCACGTGTCTTAAAGGGGAATTCCACTCATTTTCAATATTTTACTATGTCATTAATATACCTTAGAGATGTTGTGTGGGCATGGTAAAAAGTTAATGAGTTTCCTTTTTTCTGAGAGTGTACAAATGTGAACCAAATGGACCCTAGCGGGTCCATTTGGTTCCATTTGTACACTCTCAGAAAAAAATTGAAAATGGGTGGAATACCCCTTTAAGAGGCGCCCCCCCACTTCTAAAAGTACCACTACAACACTACAACAGTAATGTGTTGTGATGATTTATTTTGTATTTTTAATAATAGTGGTGGTTAGAAATCACTACAGGGATCGTCCCCTTCCATATACAGTGGAGAGTGTTTGAGTGATTGAATACTTTATTAGTTAAATATATAAACAGCAAAAATTGCATGCCGTGTAAAGATTTGTTAGCCTGGCTCAGCCCTGTGTGGCATTTTGTTGAAAACTGACCAACTTTGGAAGGCAACCTTAGCCAATGAATGGGGATGGAAAATATGGGGTATAGCGTGGGCAGATCCATGATGATCACATCGCTATGAAGATAGCGTAAACCGATTACCAATGTCAATGCAGATGATCTACAAATCACCAGCACTAATGAGGTCATTTTTCAGCGTTAGTTTTATAGTTGTGCAATTATATGAATGTGTATTTGGCTTGGGGAAAACAATAATAAGTTTGTTATGAGGTCAAGGATCTTCTGAGATGTGGCCAAAGTTTAAATGGCAGTGTGTCCTTTTTTTACATTCGGAATTTAAAAATCAAATCACGCCCATGTGAAGTGAGGGCTAATCTTATCATCACACATCATCTCATTCCGGCCAAACCACACAATTTGCATCCTTATTACTAATGTCTTCGCCGGTGCTTCTGTTTGCACAATGTTTGTGTTAGGACAAACACTCAAAACCAGTTTTGCCAACCGCCAAAATCCAAAATGCACTAGTGGCACTTCCAAAATGCACTAGAATGCGCTAGAGCAGTTTTCAACCATTTTCATACCAGGGCGTTTTAGCCACAGAGGACCACCGTTTGATGTTGAGTTTAGTCTAGCCTTATTAGCCTAATTTAGGAGAAATAACTGGCAAAATGTTGGTCAAAATGGCAATTCTAGATTCTTGAAAATTAGGTAATTCAGATGAGAGCGTAAAATGAAACCAAACAGACCCTTTCTGGTCCGTTTGGTTTCATTTTACGATCTCAAGAGTTACAGATCTATAAGGGTCCATTTGGTTAACAATGCCATTTCTAGGAAGGAAGGAGGACTTTATCATAGGAGGAAAAATGGTGATGGCGCCTGTCAAACAATTTCACCCCAACTCACCAGCAAAAAAGCACTAGATTTTCTGACAGGAGTTTTTCACTAATTTTGGCGATAGGGGGGTCTGGAAAAAAGCTAAATATAGCGACAAATGTGCCAAGTTGGCAACACTGCTCAAAACTGGCCCTTCATCATTATCAGTGTCATTCAATGTTTGTGTTAGGACAATGGGTGCAATTCTCAATCGATGTGCTGTAGCCAGCTAGGCTTAAGTCTTCTCATTGGCTGCATGGCAGCAAATCAAGTCTGGGGCCTGGTGGTAGGCCGAAAGCCTATCCCTCCAGCCTTGCGTCTGGGCTTACCAAATAATTACCCAGAATAATTAAAACCTGCAATTCAAAAGGTCCAGAATTCACCTGACCCCCCAATTAAAAATGTTACTATACTCCCCTGCTTTGTTCATCATGAGTTGAAGCTCTTGATGACTGGTTTTAATTATTATGGATAATTATTTGCTAAGCCCCAGGTCCAGCTGGTGGTATAGGCTTTCGGCCTACCACAAGGCCGCAGACCTGATTTGCTACCATGCAGCCAATGAGAAGACTTAAGCCATAGCTGCCTACACCACAGCGATTGAGAATTGCACCCAATGTATTTGCACAAACCCTCAAAGCAAAGCTGTACATTATCGGAGGGCCTATAGCTCCCCTCAAAAATGTGACGGTGCAGTTTGTCTCGCTGTTTACAAACGCCTGTATAGTAAAAGGCCTTCAAATCCCTACAGATCATTCTTAGCATGGAGTCAGTGAGTTGCAGACACGCTCATTCATCACGGCTATTAGAAGCTGACAGGGATGTCGCTGCTCTGGCCTGGGGCAAGAGGGACGACTGCACTGCATGCATGGACACTGGGATGCTGCATGGCACCAGGGAGTGGGACGGATGCACAACTCTTAAGATCTCACATTGTGATCCCAAAATATCATCACTATCCCTGTGACGGCCAACATTATGTGTTTTTGTAATTATTATTATTATTATTATTTTATTTTATTTTTTTACAAATGTATTTATTGATTTTAGCAATAAAATCAGACAATCAAAATGAACAGTCCCCCTTTTTTTTTTTTACAAAAAGAAAAAAAAAATAATAAAAAATACAAATAAAAATGATTATGATAAAATAATAAAATATAAATATGTATATATAAGTGTATACAAAAATAGAAAGGGACAAGATATAAAATGCGGTTTAAATGTTTTGTGTAAGAAAAAGAAATAAAACAAAAGGAGTAATTATTTTTGTTTGACCATTTTCTTTACTTGCCATTTGCTTTATTTTGGTAAAATGTAGTGTTCAGGAAGTTCACTTGCAGCATTTCCTGTGTGCTGCCTATTTATGGTAGCTTGACAAGGCTCACAGCAAGCATGATGTAGCAGCTAGGCCTCGGTCTGTTTGGCAGGCAGAAATGTTTGGAACATGTTGCAAGAAAAAGGTTTGTTTTTCTTTGTTTTGTATCAATGGTTTAAGTTGACGAATATCTGAATTGTACAGGTTATATTTGTTTGAGGTTTTCTTTTCAGTTTGCTTTGTTTGTTCATATGGGTCTCAAGTCCCCAGCCACTTCATTCCCTCTGAAATGACATGCAGCCAGTGAGGTGAATAGCCGACTTATGTGCTTTTCATGATCTTTATGCAGTTTTATGGTTATTTGTTTGTCTGATCACTGTTTATTGTATGTATTTGACAGTTTTGACGTTGTGGATGGTGTATTAAAAGGATACAAGAAATAAAGCCCACATCAGTACAACAGAACTACCTTGCTTGGTTCTTAAGACTTCCGTGGGAGTGAAAATCCTGACAAAATACAATATCAAAATTGTAAAAATAAATAAATGGAAAAATTAGGCAAACAGACTGACAGTCTTGAGTGGTACTGATACATACCGTATAACAGTGTTTTTTTTTTGTTTGTTTGTTTTTTTGTTTTTTTACAGCAATGGCTGGATTTTATTATTACTGCCTATATGAAAGGCAAGTACAGCATGTTGGAGATGTTTAAATAGATACAGCACTTGATTACGTTTGCAGGACGGATTTGAAGAGCTTCAACATTTCACTGTCACGAATACACCGTTGTAGAGATGTTGTGTGGAACAAAGCTCTGAACAAAATCATTAACATGGTCAAATGGACAAATCTGGACGGTGTCTAGACGTTTATGTCTAATGACATAGCAAAATGTTGAAAATGGGTGGAGCTCCCCTTTAGACTATGTTTTATGGAAAGGGAGGAGAGTCCGCTGGATGAAATCGCTGCGTAGCTCAAGAAATACTGTATCTGGATCCATTTAGACTAGAGAGACTGTATGGATACATGCTTAGGACAGAGTCATCTCCTTGCAGCATGATGAGTCTACTGTACACTAGAGACATGATGTGACAAAAGCTCCTCCACTAAAGACTACGCTATTATAATTTAGAAGATCAGGGAATATCTTACTGTGAGACTGTGTTCTGTGTTTGATGTTTCGTAATGTTTTCTCTCCATTGAGCAGTTCATGCTGCCCAAAAACATCATGTGATGTAGGTTTTCTTAATGGTTATACATTGTTTTATTTATTTTTTATACAGATTTTTTATACACATTTTTTTCCTATGCGGAACACAGATGATATGGGTGTGGGGGGTGGAGTATATGGACTTCTGTTGTACTACACTATAACTATAAAAGATAAACATTATGCATGAGTCATGACGGCACTGCCAGATGAATTATTCAGAATTACATTTAGACGTTGTATTATTTATAAAAAATACCACAATGTTCAGCTGAGGGTTTTTAAGGAACTATTTTTAGATACCTCTTGTCTCTCAACATTCAAATTTACAGTACACCACTCACGGGTTGGGTTCATGCCCCATAAATTCTGCTCTTAAAGGACTGGTGACATCCAAATTACTATTATTATTTTTGGGTCTTCTGACCTCAATTGCGCCCAAGAAAACGGACATCACCGACCGACCACTAATCCCAAATCAATGTCATGAAACCTTTTTTAAAAAAGGGTTTAAAGGTTTAGGTTTAGCAAATTAAAATCTATCTGTTTAATGACACCAGAAGTACAGTAGTGTAGGCCTACTGGAGACAGCAATACTGGTATGAATCAACAGAAGTTGATTCAAAAACATTCAAAAGCTATTGCATTTAGTTAAATGGAACAAAAATGAAGTGGAACCAAAGGTACCCGTTCAGGTTCATTTAGTTCCAGTTCCATTTGTACACACTCAGAAAAAAATGTTGGAAACGGGTGGGGAAATGGGTGAAAATCACCCCTTAAATCATCATGAACTAGATCTGTGGGGCACAGCTCACGTCACGTCACCCTGTGAGGGGTCACCCTCTCAGGGTGACTGTTACGTCACCCTGAGAGGGTGACGTAACAGTAAGGTGGTGAATATGTTTCACCCCTGCAGGCAACGGTCACCATGCAGCCAGGTGACGTAACAGCGGACGGACAGACGTGCGGGAGGGCGGACAGACGGACAGGGGTGAAATATAGTCACCACCTTACGGTGGAGACAACAATGAGGATATTATGTTGTATTGTGAGTAATCTAAGAAAACAGAGAGGGCTGCCGAAACAGACAACCCACAAACACTCTGTTATAATTATTCTTCCAGGTGCAAGACTCAAAGATACATGTGAAAAAAGTGGAAAATGCCAGCACTCATTGAAAGTTCCTCCTGAATTTTTATTTTTTTACCTCATGACGAGCAGCAACGTACACGTTTCGACCAGTAGGTCTAGATCCTCAGAAGGAACATTCAGTGCTAGCATTTTCCTCTTTATTCAAAATCTAAACACTCTTTTCTCTGTAAAATATTGAAAAGTTGATTATATTGATACTGATCAGAGATACAGCAATTTGAGCCAATTCGGAAGAATGGTGTTTGCAGCAGAAATAACCTTGGAGCAGGCTACAGTCTAGTTTTTATGCTAATTAAAAACTAGACTGTGGGTTTAAAAACTCAGGAGATATCCTCTCAAAATAATATATTCTTTTCAATGCCAGATATACAATTGTATATATTTTAACAATACAAACGAAAATATAAATAATATATTTTTAAAAAATCTTCATGATAAATCCTAGCCGATGCAGGAATACAGGAGTACGTATTTCTGAGTATTCCTACTTATCTTGAGCAGTTAGGGGTCAAGTGTATACTTGACCCCTAACTGCTCTCCTCCCTAACAGGCATGATGATTCATGATCATCCGAGCAGCCATCAGGAAGCAGACATAAAACTGAATTTCCCCAAGGTAATTAATAGCTAAATGTCTATATAATGAACAGACAGATGTTGCGGTGATGAGACACGCAGCAGAGTTATGCCAGTAGTGCTTGGTGTGAATAAATGTGCCACAAAAATTACAACATAGATAATGAATTAATAAAAGATGACGTGGTTTCCATGTGCATCTGGGATTTCATACAATTACTTGACCAGTTTATGTCATTCAGTTAATGACAATATAATCTCCACACAGTGGCGTTTCTAAGCAATTTGGAGACCTAGGCAAGATTTCCCCTGGAGCCCCCCCTTACCAAATGGACCCGCAAGGCGCTTTCTCTCATGGTCGCCTCCCTCCCCTCATGGCGCCAATGGCAAAAAAACGCCCCCGTCTCCACATTTGAGATTAGGATTCCGTGTCACCAAAGATGTCATTCCTCTTCTTCTGGTGCTCCATCTCCGCAAAATCGAACTCCCTGCCCGTCATCCTCTTGTAGATATCCTTGATGTCGTCGCAGGTGGTCTCGAAGTGAGTCGTGGCGTCGAACGAACGGGAGATGAAAATCTGGCTGTCCGTGCCGAGGTCGGTCGGCGCGTACTGGTCGGTGACGCGGACAAACTTCTGTTCCACCGGCTCCAGGAGGTCCAGGGCCGGCTTGATCTCCCGCTCGGGGTCCGAGGTCTCCACCGTGGTGCTGACGATGGCGACGTACTTGCCCCGGGCCGCCACCTTGTGAGCCGAGGAGACCATGCAGACGTAGATGTCGTGCTTCCTGTTGACCTGGTTCTGAGGGATGATGATCTGACACGAGTCGACGTCTTTGGTGTTCCGGATGGGGTGGCTCAGGATGCAGATGGCCCGGACCACCCGGCCCACCTTGGCGGTGCGCTCCGCGACGTAGCTGGGGTCGCAGATCAGCTGCTTGCAGCGGGCGATCTCGCCTCCCGACTTGACTCCCGCCACCTTCCCGTTCTCCATGACGATCTCGTCGACGGGTTTGTTTAGCATTTGGGTCCCTCCGTAGAGGGCGCTTAATCTGGCGAACCCCTGGGGCAGCTCTCCCAGGCCGTAAAGTGGGTAGAGGTACGGACTGTTTCCGAATCTCTCCAGGGACTCTCTGTAAAGCTTTATCTTGTTTATCGCGTCCAAACAGGGAAGGTCCAGATATTCGTCGGTGCGGTAGAGGGCGAGGGAGTGGCCCGTGAAGTCCACGACCTCCTGACCCAAGCCGAACTTCTTGAAGACCTCCCGCATCGTCGTCTTGCGGGGGTCCACGCCCTCCATGGACTGAGGGTTGTTCTCGTCAAAGTTGGTAACGAAGGCCAGGAACTTTTTGAAGCGCCTCTTCTCGAACAGCCCCATGAGACTAGACTGCAGGGCCTCTCCCTCGGTCGAGGGGACTTTGTAGATGGCGCCTTTTTTGTAGACGAAGCTGCCCTGGACCACTTTGAAATCGAGGTAACGCGTCACCTGCGTGATGAGCAGCATGCGGACCAACTGGCCATTGGCCATGAGGAACTTGGGGATGAGGTCCACATTCCAGTCCTTGCCTTTTCCCATAGACTCAGAAGGGCCGCCGGGGACGTTAAAGTGTTTGTAAAGATCTTCTAGTGGCGTGATGGATGCGCTCTCGGCTCCGTAGTACGGGTTTCGGTCCATGTGGAGAACCCTCATGCCGCTGACGGACATGATCCCTGACAGGATGCATTCTGTCAGTCCGGTGCCCAAGACAATAATGTCATAATCTTCATTCATCTTTGATGCGACGGTATTTGCCCCTTTCTGACTGGCAAGTTATGGCGGTAAGCAACAGCTGGGCTGTTTCACAAGCATTTACAGTCGACATGAACTCATCGTGACGTAGAATGTAGATGACTCTCTCTCAGTTGTCCTTTTATCCTTAAAGGTGATAGCGGCAACGTTAGTGTGTACAAACACTGTGTTTAAAAACAGAATCTCCATCTCACCTCCACTCTATTGGCTCATTATGAATCTGCTGTGATGTGATTGGCTAAAACGCTGCCTCACCCCACACAACACCCCCCCCACACACACCCTCACAAATTAGCACCGCCTTTCCTGTGCCAGACGAATGTTTTGTTTTCATGATTTGTTGACAACAACAAAGTTCTGGACCGCCTGCAGGATGAAGCTAGTGTCTGCGGGGAAACAGCTGCAGCGTCAAAGAAGAAGCAACGTAGCCTACAGGGGGGAAATGCAATAGCCATATATCTATTTTGATATTTGGCAAAAAGGTTTCCTCTATTACCTTTAAATGGCATTTCCATGTCACCTTTGATCCACTGTGCCTTAATTGCTCTTTATATTCTGCCCTAGTGCCTTTATTTAATAGAACATGCATTCTAACAACACAGATTTAATTAGATGGTTGGAACTTTTCTCATATTTCATATAGCTGACGCCGCCAATACACATGAGACATTTTTGGGGGAGGTTAGCTATAGTGTCATTGACCTTTTTAATCACAAATTGCTAATAATTTATGCAAAGTTTTAGAGTGATCACTGCACACCAGTAAGCCTGTTATAATGCCACCGAGAAGCTTATTTGAGCATTTTCAAAATCTTATTTTTTTTTGTCATGGCAGCCTGGATTCTCCCTGTTCTAACTTTTTCTATTTCTATGTGCATTAGGTTGGAGCTGCACTCCAGGGAGGTGTGCAGGGGCGGATTGGCACATATTTTCCCACCGGGACAATTTTGCAGCTGGTTAACCAGATGTAACTCTTTGAGAGCGTAAAAATGAAACCAAATGGACCCTTGCGGGTCCATTTGGTTTCATTTTTACACCCTCAAGAGTTAAAATATTCATCATGTGAATTAGCCCAACTTAGTCTACACAACTAGAGAATGTAGAAGATTAAAGGTAGGGGAAGTGATTTCACTTTTGTCAGATATCACCCCCAAAAAAAAAATTCTGTTAAAATGCTCTATTATAAGGTGTGGAAACCACATATGGAGTTTCCCCCTCCCCCACGTTAGCAGAGGAGCTAATAAAAGTTCCCCAGGTCACCACCAATTCTCCTCCAATCAGGAGCGAGCAGCAGGTTCACATAGTGTAGCTACTGTTGGGGGCCCCTAGTGCACCAGGCTGGTACTACACCATGAATTTCAAATCACTTCCCCTACCTTTAATGGTCATTTTGATCTGTATGTTCCAGGCGAGCATCTAGCGCATTCTAGTGCATTTTGGAAGTGCCACTAGTGCATTTTGGATCTTGTCCAGGCCACTAGGTGGCTGTACTCCAGATGGCCAATCCGCCCCTGGAGGTGTGTCCTGCTGATGATCCAGCTGGTCTCCATCTGGCAATCACCTGGGAGGGTACTTATACCTGGCTGTGCCTGCACTCTGTGCTCACTGATATTCTTATAGCAGTCAGTGCACACCTCTGTGCCTCTTGCTGTAGGTCAGTTTGTTTGTAAGGACTCTAGTTCTTACCTAACATCGCCTGGCCTGCTTTAACTCTGCTCTCCTCCTCCTCAGTGTGTCTGCCTGCCAGCCTGACCACCTCTAGTCATGGGCATGGGGGGGGGGCAATGCCCTCCTAAATGCCCAGGCGGGGAGGGGGGGGGGGGGGCAGGTTGCCCCACCAAACATGTTGGCATACAAAACAACCCAAGATATTTCAAATTAAAGGGCTTCTATTTAAAATGATTTGAAACACTGCTACTAACTACAGGTGTGACACCACTAAACCAACAGCATTTCATCATTGAAAACAGAAAACTCTCTGAGTCAGACCTTTAGCTTTATGCATGCTGCGTGTCTGTTGCAACTTCAACAACAGCTGATGGTATCATTGATGCTTATACTTGCCTAATAAAAGCCCTGTAACTGAAAATGGTATGGGTGCGACTTCATCTTCCTGTGTGTATTAGGCCTGCTAACATGCAGCTGTGGGAATCTTATCCTGCCAAAGCAGAAGAGATGAATAGATAGGATAGAAGAGCTAGACAGTAGACACAGCACAGAAAAGAAAAGAATAGGTTACTTTGTTACAGCTCCCTCTTCTGGCAGGGAATGGTAATGATAATACTGAATACTGGATGAATCATCATCTTTGGGAAATCCTTGCTTTTGAAAATTAACAATTTAATTTCAGATGCAATTATATTCAGAATAGGACAGTCCACATCAAGTAGATGACTGCATTCGCTATCAGTGCACAAGTAAGAGGCGAGATTAGGCTATGTCTTACATCAGGGGACCACCAGTGGTCCTTGAGAGGGTTCCAGGTGGTCCCCAGCTAATGATGGACAGTTGGTTAACCAGATGTAACTCTTGAGTTAAAAACTGTAAAAACTCTTGAGAGTTTTTACAGTCTCAAGAGTTAAAATATTCATCATCTGAATTAGCACCACTAAATTAAGAAGTCTACAATGTTTTGTTTGCAAAATCCAGCCTGGAATTGTGGACAAAAAACCAAAAGAATTCTTTAGTTTTAGGTCTTTGGGGTGAAAATGTCATCAAATGGTGGTCCGTGGCTCAAATGCTGGATAAATGGTGGGCCCTGGGATCAAAAAGGTTGAAAACCCCTGTCTTACATCTTTCCTTCAAGGTTCAAGAATAGAATAGCATAGAAATTGATTCAAAAAGCCTATATATTTTAAAGAAACAAGTAAAATACTAACAAAGATGAGAAAGATCTCATGTAATATGAGAGTAATATACTGTAAATACTTTAAATAATATAGTTGTTTTGATATAGTTTTAAAGCTATGTTAAATAACAAATAAAATCCTATTTCTCTACCGAAACATCCTCATTTGACCTTTGACCCCAGTTAACCAGTGTCATTGCTATTAAAGGGGAACTTCGCCTCTTTTTCAGCATTTTAATGTCATTAATATACCTTAGAGATGTTGTGTGGACATGATAAAAAAAAAAGTTCCCCCCAATTCTGTGTTCCCAGGAAATGGAGGTCTGAAGAAAACCACTAACATGGTGAAACATCTTGATGACATCATCAAGATGTATTTTCACCATGTTAATGGATTTCTTTCGAGGCTTCTTTTTTTTCTGAGAGCGTACAAATGGAACCAAATGAACCTGTTAGGGTTCATTTGGTTGAAAAAGTTGAAAATGGGTGGAATTCCCCTTTAAGCACAGACCCAGTGTCCTCTCGTTCTTCTGCATGCATGTATACAAACTCACTGTCTAGCAAGTAGTGCTAAGGTATCGCCTTGATCCACTAGTGTCCACCCATGTCAAAGAGGATTATAGCTGGACACAGTGCTTGAAGCTTAGCTTAGTTACCTCATCTAAAGGTCCAGGTCCATCTGTCTGCATGCCCAGTGCACAGAGCTAAGTGGATAGCTCTTATAGCAACACTGGTGTAAATGGAGGAATCGATTGCATTGGATGTATTAATTTACCCCGACGGAATACGGATTGCCACGCCCGAAGATATCAGGGAATGGGAGCTGGAGGCTGCCAGCCAGGTGCCCCTGCCCGCCGCCAGGCTCTTTGTTGCTCTCTACCCCTACAACCCGGCCGCAATGTCTCCAAACCCTGACACGGCTGCTGAAGAACTGCCCTTTGTACCTGGACAGATAATCAAGGTAAACAACTTTCGGTGACTCCATCGGGGATGTCCCGGTAATGTATCGGTATTGGTGGGAAAAGTATCGGTTCGGCCCTTTTTTGTCATATCGGTTCACATCGGTATCGGCAATACTGTATCGGAACCAGAAAAGTATCAGTATTGGCCCTCATTTTTCATCATCAGACCATTAGGTAAATATACCAGTATAACCAGTGATCCGACACAATGGTAAGGGGTTTTCACTATATGGCAGGTAAATAAATGTTGTGGAATTTGCTACTTACACAATTTGGCCTAGCCAAATTTGATGTGTGCGACTCACAATATATATTTGGGAGTAGCCTAGCTACCAGGCTGTGTGACTGAGCACAGGGTACTTTATATGTAGGTATGTAGGCCTATAGGTCTACACCAGGGGTTTTCAACAGGTGGTCCGGGGACCACCAGTGGTCCTTGAGAGTGTTCCAGGTGGTCCCCAGCTAAGGTGGTTAACCAGATGTAACTCTTGAGAACGTAAAAATGAAACCAAATGGACCCTTGCGGGTCCATTTGGTTTCATTTTTACACTCTCAAGAGTTAAAATATTCATCTGAATTAGCCATTTTGGAATGTATGTATTGCCTGTTTTGTTTCCCAAATCCAGCCTGGAATTGTGGACAAAAGCAAAATAAATCTTTAGATTTGGGGTCTGTGGGGTTAAAATGTCCTCAAATGGTGGTCCGTGGCTCAAATCCCGAATAAATGGTGGTCCCTGGGATGAAAAAGGTTGAAAACCCCTGGTCTATAACATTAATTTTGTGCCTAGGTTCAACCCAACTTTCCAACATCAACAATTCCCTCCCAATCAATGTGATCTATCAACATCATTTTCAGATCATATATTACACAACGGGTATAGGACTAGTGTAGTACAACAGAGCTTTATAGGCATCATTTATTCTGCTGCTTTGCCACCTGCGTGGATGAGGAGTTTAATGCTTAATGGTGTGTCTCCTGTTTTGGTGTTATTTCCTGTCCAACTGCCGTTTGTTTGTGTTTTGTTTTTTGTCTGTTTGCTGTTTTTACTTTACTTTTAGACCTGGGAGAACAGATTCTACAGGTTTTGGGGGGAAAAAAAACTGTCCTCCTATGTCAGTGGTTCTCAAGCTACTTGTCAAGGATCCCCAGAATTGTTATGTAATAATTGGCCAATGTACCACAATCTCAAAACATGTTGTTCCTGCAGCAGGGGCCTATTCACGAGTTTAAAGCCTTTAGTAGTGGGGAAGAATACATATTCAAAGATTTGCGCACATTTTCATGATCTTTCAAAAATAGAAGATCTACAAGCTCCCGACACCAAGCACTACGCTCTATGAGCTTGTAGATCTGCTATTTTTCAACAACTAAAGTTTAAAATAATGGTTAGAGTGGTACAGATGTGTTCGCCTCAAACATGGCTAAAACACATCATATCATTGTCCTTAGAAAGTAGCAGCATTTTAGAGGCCAAATCCAAACAGTCACACAGTTTGCACATGTACCAATGGTAGTTGGTACATGTGCATTTTCATCACTTCTCACATCTGAAATATTTTTGGGGCAAAAGTAGGCCTATGTTTTTTTTTTGTCTTGCTATTTACTTTTATGGATACAATTAGGCATTGTAAACAATCTTTCTCAATATGCTATACTTGTTTTAATAGCGTGTCTGTGTGTGTTGCGCAGGTGCACGCAAATGCGCATGCAAATGCAAGTGTGCATGCACGTGTCTTAAAGGGGAATTCCACTCATTTTCAATATTTTACTATGTCATTAATATACCTTAGAGATGTTGTGTGGGCATGGTAAAAAAAAGGTTAATGATTTTCCTTTTTTCTGAGAGTGTACAAATGTGAAGCAAATGGACCCGCTAGGGTCCATTTGGTTCACATTTGTACACTCTCAGAAAAAAATTGAAAATGGGTGGAATTCCCCTTTAAGAGGCGTCCCCGCCCCCACTTCTAAAAGTCCCACTACAACACTGCATGTCTGCATGTGTCCATTTTGCTGCCAGGTGTTTGGAGATCAGGATTGTGATGGGTTCTACCACGGTGAGTCTGGAGGTCTGGCTGGTTATGTTCCCAGTAACCTGGTGGCTGAGGTCCCAGTGGATGACGAGTATCTCAAGCAACTCCTCGTTCAGCAAGGATTCCTTCCTATGGAGAACACAGGTACCGTGTGACGCACCATTTTTCTTCCAAATCAAACCAGTGTTGTTTGTGTCGACTAAGACTAAGACTAAATACTAAGCCAACTAAGGTTTTTGATGTTTAGTGGACTAAGTAGACTAACAAAAATGATTTTCAAAAGACTAAATGGGACTAAAAGATGTGTGTTTTGAAAAGACTAAGACAAAGAGGAAGACTAAATCATAACCTAAGACTAATGGAAATAGGAAACAATAATTTTATACATGAAATAAAACGAGACATGTTTCATACTACTATAAATCTGTATAAACCTACAATGTATTTGTATGTAAGACTAAACTACCAAGACTAAGACTAAAAGACTAGACTAAATCCTTTTTTACATTTTGTCGGCTAAGACTAGATTAAAAAATGAATTTCAGAAGACTAAATGGGACTAAAAGACTAAATATGTCTTAGACTAAGACTAAATCAAAATATTCTAAACAAAACAACACTGAATCAAACAATGCCTGCCACATACAGTGGAAGATATGTGTGACATTTGTAAATTCATTCGAAAGCATTTGTTTACCACACTAGCCTATATAATGACAATCGCCTGATATCACAAAACATGTATTATATGACCCGCAGGTGTATCAGATCTAGATCTGACGGACGCAGCCAACACTCCTGATGAAGTGGTTGTTCGCAGAATGGTGGCCATATTTGACTATGATCCATGGGAGAGTTCCCCCAACATAGACAGTGAAGTAAGAAATTATATCTTATCAAAGTGTTAAAAACGACCACTTCACCACTTCTCAACCTTTCTTCATATACAGTAATTGGCCTTCACTAATGTTTACGATAAAATGCCGCAATTTTGAAGGCCCTTGTATGCAACTAAAAACCTTTACTGTTTTAGTTGCCTTTTGATTAAAAATCCATGACTTACAGTATATACTGTGTGTGTGTGTGTGTGTGTGTGTGTGTGTGTGTGTGTGTGTGTGTGTGTGTGTGTGTGTGTGTGTGTGTGTGTGTGTGTGTGTGTGTGTGTGTGTGTGTGTGTGTGTGTGTGTGTGTATATATATAAAATAAGTTTAGATACATTAAAAGTTTCAACACCAAACTAGTAGTTAGCTCAGGCTACTCGATCTGCTTTTCACAAGAGGCACTGCTGGCACTTTTAGAAACCCACCAGTGACGAGATATTTTTTATGCGATCGATTATTATCTCGAGAGCGTTGGTTTCCATTATCGCATTGCAACTTCAGGAATAGAAAGCCTGCAGTTTAGCTTGGATTCCCCACCAATGATATGTCACTCACTAGTGGACAGTTTCTGAAGTGCCCACAGCCCCCACAGCCTAACTGAGGCTGTGAGCACACAGTAGCCGAAAAAGTCTGCAGTCTCGTCATGTTTGGAGTTTTTGAATGGCGGTGGATGGGAAATAAAAACGTCCTTGGGACGCACGGTCTTGCAGCAGAAAGACGTCTCTTTCATCCAGCTCCTGTTTAAAACACGTCACATGACCTGAAGTCCGCAGTATGGTGTACCAGCCCTTAAGAGATACAGGGCTCCATTTCCGTTTAACGCTAAACCCCTTATCCCAAACCCCTTATCCTTTTTTTTTTTTACTATTTTGATAAAGTACAAGTGTACTATTTTGAAACTTTTTGGAATAGCTCGACATACCAACGTATTGACACATTGTGAGCTTGTAGATTGGCCTTTTTAACTATTGAAAAATGCAAAATAGTTTAAAAAGGCAAAGAGATTAAGGGATAAGGGGTTTATTGGTGATGAAAATCTAGGTCACAGAATGAGAAGAAAGCAATAAAATAGTGAGGACTGAGAACCAATTATATGAATTGAGGTTAAAAATGGTGAAGTGGTCCTTTAAGGCTTCTTTGTACGTTGTATAACAATCAGAAAAAGTATGTTTTGTCAGTATTTGAAGAAATAAACTCAATCATGTCTTGTAGGTAGAGCTGTCCTTCCATGCTGGGGATGTCATATATGTGTTTGGTAATGTGGATCAAGATGGCTTCTATAATGTAAGTAATTTGTAATTGTGCTGACTGCTAACCATTTTATTTTTTCAATGCAAAAGTTTCTCATCAACTAAATAATGTGGTTATATCATACTATTCAATTTAGGGGGACCTTCATGGACGACAGGGCCTGGTGCCATCAAACTACCTGGAAGCGTTACCATGGAATTAGTGTTACCACTGAGTTACCCTATTGTACTGAATATACAGTACGTTGTAAGATTTTTTTTTTCTTCAAAAAACTGGACTGTATTATAATCAGTATTACAACCAGCCGCACGGGAGAGACACGGAGTAGAGCCGATGCTTATCTGCCTGGAAAGGAGCCAGTTTAGGTGGTTCGGGCATCTTCTTAGGGTGCCTCTTGAGCGTCTCCCTATAGGGAGACCCCCCGGGGCCAGACCAAGGACCAGATGAAGGGATTACATGGACTCACTGGCCTTGAACCGTCAGAAGCAAGTCTCTAATGTTGCTCGAGACAGTACAGGGAGCTCTCTGGTGGAGCTGTTGCCGCTACGACCTGACTACAGACAAGCGGTTGAAGATGGATGGATGGACTACACCAGGGGTTTTCAACAGGTGGTCCGGGGACCACCATTGGTCCTTGAGAGGGTTCCAGGTGGTCCCCAGGCTAAATGATGGAAAGTTGGTTAACCAGATGTAACTCTTGAGAATGTAAAAATGAAACCAAATGGACCCTTGCGGGTCCATTTGGTTTCATTTTCACACTCTCAAGAGTTAAAATATTCATCATCTGAAGTAGCACCACTTAATTAAGAAGTTTACACTGTTTTGTTGGGCAAAATACAGCCTGGAATTGTGGACAAAACCAAAAGAATTCTTTAATTTTAGGTCTTTGGGGTGAAAATGTAATCAAATGGTGGTCCGCGGCTCAAATCCTGAATAAATGGTGCTCCCTGGTGTCAAAAAGGTTGAAAACCCCTGGACTACACTATTTGACTTGTCATAACATTCACGTCAGTAGATGAGGGTCGGGTAGAAGGGGAGTTGTCTTATAATCAGTCATCTTCGGTATTACTTTTTCAGTTTTCATTAGGGTTGTCCACGATCACATTTTTTTGCTCCCGATCCGATCCCGATCATTTGAGTTTGAGTATCTGCCGATCCCGATATTTACCCCTGATTTCCCCTAAATGCAGACAAACTCGCATATACTTGTAAGATACACATTTTTCAGAAAGCACAGACAAATGGTAATGCTTCAGTGTGTATGACCTTCAACATTTTTTTTAGCTAAACAAAGTGTTATATTTTTATACTTCTTTCTTTTATAAATATATACTATATGAGCCAAACGTTATGAATAGAAATGTAAAGTGAAGTCAGGCAGATGAGTTCTGTTAATTTGCAGTTATTCCCGATAACAACAGCTATAGGTTACATTAGCCTTTAAAGGGGAATTCCACCCATTTTCAAAATGTGGTGGATTGGTACCCTCTCAGGAAAAATGGGTCTGAAAAAAGAAATCATTAACATGGTGAAATACATCTTGATGATGTCATCAGATGTATTTCACCATGTTAATGTTTTTTTTCAGACCTCAATTTTTAGGAAATACAGAATTGGGGGAACTTTTTTATCATGTCCACACAACATCTCTAAGGATAAAGACATATTAAAATGTTGAAAATGGGTGGAATTCCCCTTTAAAAGCCCGCTTGCAAGTCTCAGATGTTTGCTGACCAGCTGCATGACTATCTAGAATGTCTATAATTGCCTTATTTTCATATAAATGCAAAATATTTGAACTCTGATTAGTCCTTTTTATCAAGAAAAATGTAAAACTTTTGATACACATGTAAACGCTTTATACATAAGTATATATACGTTTATTTTCTAAATCTACAAAAAAAAATGAAGCCAATAACAAATAAATGTATTATTTCCATGGATGTAAAAATAAATGAATAAAAATACTTATTTGACAATTCTATGACAACAGCTTTGTTGTAGCAATATTTGTTTGCTTTTTATCATGTCCACACGATATCTGTAAGGTGTACGTCCTCATTGAACCTCTCCATTATTGAAGCGCTCATTTTAAGGCACTAAAATGTTGAAAATGGTTGGAATTCCCCTATAAGTAAACGTCTTAATGGGTACTTTTTACTTGTGGAAAAGTGGAAAATCAGTACTTTTACTATTAGTAATATATTTTTGTACTTTTTCCACCTTGACCTAACAACTGCAGGACAATGAACCTGTGATGATCAGCAGTTAAATAGAAAACACATAATTTTAAAAGGAAAGGCTCCATCTTTGAATTCCCAGCAGCCAACAGTATAGTCATCCATAAAGTAAGAAACACTACGCTGTTTAGTTTAGTGCTTTCTACGCTTGTACTTTATGGGTTTATACAGTGGCGTTTCTAAGCAATTTGAAGCCCTAGGCAAGATTTGCCCCCCTCATGGTCGCGTCGCCCCCCCCTCCCCTCATGGCGCCCTAGGCAACTGCCTAGTCTGCCTAATGGCAACAACACCCCTGGGTTTATAACACTGTACATCAGTTGTCTGGCCTCTACAAAGAGAGCAGGTTTGCAGAATTATGCTGACAAATTAAGTGACACGACACCAGAGACACATAAGCTACGTTGTACATTAGAGACATATACTTCCCACAAATTTCACACGTAAAAAAATGTATGAAACAGTGCATGTGACAAACTCTGTACCCCCTCCAACTGTATATTCTTTTTCAACTGTTTTTTTTTTGTATTGTAATTGTGACACTTGCTTTGGCATCTTTTCTCATGCCAATAAAGATTCTTTGAATTGAATTGAACTGTGTATTGTATAAGTTAAGTTTTATGTGCAAATGATTTTCATGGTGACAATAGTGAAAGTAAACTTTCACGCTCTGTGACAGCATTCCATAGCCAATCAACTAAATGTTACAAATGCAAATGTAATACAATACATACTAGTCAAAAGAAAGAAGTGGCTATAAGTTTGATGTTTGGCATAAGGGTTTTACAGCTCCTCAGAGGAACAATCATTTTTTTAAACCTGTCTCACCCATGTGGTTTACACAGGAAAAGGTCTAACAGTCTCTCTCTCTCTCTCTCTCTCTCTCTCTCTCTCTCTCTCTCTCTCTCTCTCTCTCTCTCTCTCTCTCTCTCTCTCTCTCTCTCTCTAACACACACACACACACACACACACACACACACACACACACACACACACACACACACACACACACACACACACACACACACACACACACGCACGACTAACGCACACAAGATTGTGCTTTCCACATTAAAGATCATGCATGTTGAACTGTACAAACTGTACATATAAACGTATATATGTAAGATTCTATACTCCATCCCAGCAGTAAAAGTGCAAATAAATACAGTATTATTCACAAATAGAATGGACATATAGGCCTGCATGCGTCCTCTGTTGCCAAGACAACCCAAACCTCACAGCCACACCGGTGGAATAAGAGGAAGTGGGGGATGGGCAGCCTGCACAAAACTGGAAGGGAAAAAATCTTGAAATCAAGATCTTGTGAAACAACAACGATCTGACAAGAGTGGGCTGCTGGCGATAGATTGCTGACACTGCTGTAGCTTACCAGTGTTGCAACCTGTGTTGCATGGTTGATTCAAGAATTCTTTTAGTTTGCCCAGTGTTGCCAACTTGGCGGATTTGTCACTATAGGCTACAGGTATTTAGCTTTTTTTCAGAACCCCCTAGCGCAAAAATTAGTGAAAATCTCCTGGCGGAAAATCTAGTGCTTTTTTTGCTGGTCAGTTGGAGCGAAATTGATTGGCAGGCGCCAGAGATAAAATCCTCATTCTCTGTGGTTTTCAACCAGTGGTCCTCAGGCTAAATGATGGAAAGTTGGTTAACCAGATGTACTGTAACTCTTTGAGAGTTACAGTACATCTGTAACTCTCCCAAATGGGTCCATTTGGTTTCATTTTTACGCCCTCAAGAGTTAAAAATATTTATCATGCAGGGGTGGACTGACAGTCTGGCATACAGGGCATTTTCCCGGTGGGCCGACCCCCCCGGGGGCCGTTAATGTCGTGTTTTAATAAAAAATAAAATAAAAATCTGCACAAAACCGGCCCACAAATCAGTGCTGGCGGCCCTCTGTCCTCTTCAAATGAGACTGCCTATTGCAGGGTTTTTATAGTTAACTAAAACTAACTAACTAACATTATAAGGGTCTTCAGAGGGCCGCTCTGAGACAAAATTGCCCGGTACGTTTTGAGCTCCCAGTCCACCCCTGTTATCATGTGAATTATTATACACAACTAGAGTATGTAATGTAGAAGATTAATGGTCATTTAATGGTCATATCCCCTTATCCCAGGCGAGCATCTAGCACATTCTAGTGCATTTTGGAAGTGCAACCAGTGCATTTTGAATTTGGGCAGTTGGCAACACTGAGCTTGCCTCATACTGTATATGCTGCATTGTGACATAATGAATGTGCCACTCTGTCCTCTACCCTACAATACACTATGTAGACATAGGTTACTTCATATTAACAACAAAGTTGCTTTTATCTCTCTGATAAAACAAGGGTAGTGTTATGTTGCATATTCTAGCAGCATGACAGTGCAGCATGCAGATTATCTCCCTATAGTCGCAACTTGTCACCTGTTATGACAGACTGACTCTACTTGGATCAGATGTCTATTTCTGTGCCTGTTCCTGTTCTTAAGGTGGTATAGATAGATAGTGTCAGTGTCAGTGGGTATAAGCACTGCAACAGCTCATTGACTAGGGTTGATTGCATTATCTGCCCTTTGATCTCTAGCTGACAAACAAGCCACTTCCACGTTCCAAGTCATGGATGATTCGCTTTGTCAATACTTAGTTGCAACCATTATGTCAAGTTGCAGTTGCAGGGAGTTGCATTGGTGGGGACCAGCCTTCAAACGGCTTGTTGCAAGTTACAGTTACGAGTTAACAGTTTGGCCTTTACAGTTCTGTGAATCTTGATACCTTGTGAGTTCACACCCCCTTGGTTCTAAGTTCTAAGTACTTGGGGCTAAGGCTCATTGAGATGTGATATAAATCCAATTATATGAGGAAAAGAAAAGCATGCCATTTACTGAATCTAGGCATACTGTATGAAGATGTGCTGTAGCCTATATGTATTCTAAATTGATTGGTGTTACATTTTATTTTATTTATGTTTTACCATATGGAGATCTAGAGATGCTCAGGTGTGTGCAGCCCTGAATGTAGTCTACTTTTCTTATGGTTTAATTCGCCTCTCATGGACAGAAAGCAACAGTATTGTTCTCTCTCTCTCCTTCCCTCGGGAAACATTTAGAGCAGGGGTTTTCAACCTTTACTCCAGGGACCACCATTTATTCAGCATTTGAGCCACGGACCACCATTTGAGGACATTTTAGCCCCACAGACCCAAAAACTAAAGATATCTTTTGTTTCTCTCCATGACGATTACTCTTCTAGTTGTGTAGATTTGGACTAATTCACATGATGAATATTTTAACTCTTGAGTGTGTAAAATGAAACCAAATGGACCCGCCAGGGTCCATTTGGTTTCATTTTTACGTTCTCAAGAGTTACATCTGGTTAACCAACTTAGCTGGGGACCACCTGGAACCCTCTCAGGGACCACTGGTGGTCCCCGGACCACCTGTTGAAAACCCCTGATTTAGAACATTGGAGGGGCATATATGAACAATACTTGAACAGCACTTTTGCACTTGAGTTATGACACTGTGGCTCTGATCTAATATGTTTTTTATATAGCTGACCTGCTGCAGGCTCCCTGACCTTGAAACTCTTGGTGTCAGGTATAGAGGTAGGTTAGGTAATGCAGAGGTTTAGCTGTGACAAGTTAATATTGTTATGTACATGCTGTCACACTAGTTGGGTTCACATCAGTGTTGTATTGGGACTTTTAGAAGTGGGGGGACGCCTCTTAAAGGGGAATTCCACCCATTTTCATTTTTTTTTTCTGAGAGCGTACAAATGTGAACCATTCGCACGCTCTCAGAAAAAAGGAAACTCATTAACATGGTGAAACACATCTTGATGATGTCATCAAGATGTATTTCACCCTAATGATTTTTTCAGACCTCCATTTCTAGGAAACACAGAATGGAGGAACTTTTTTTTACCATATCCACACAACATATCTAAGGTGTATTATTAATGACATAAGTAAAATATTGAAAATGAGTGGAATTCCCCTTTAAGACACGTGCATGCACACTTGCATTCGCGTGCACCTGCGCAACACACACAGACACGCTATTAAAACAAGTATAGCATATTGAGAAAGATTGTTTACAATGCCTAATTGTATCCATAAAAATAAATGACAAGACAAAAAAAACATAGGCCCACTTTTTGGGTTAGGTTTAGATGTGAGATATTTTAGAGAATTTGCACGTCTGACACTGTGCAGGGTCATTCCAGGGATGTCATAAATGCCATAGATCCCACATCTCTCGGGAGTCTCGGGACTCCTGCTTTTCTCCTAAAGCAGTGGTTTTCAACCTTTTTGACACCAGGGCCCACCATTTATTCAGCATTTGAGCCACGGACCACCATTTGATGACATTTTAGCCCCACAGACCCCAAAACTAAAGATTTCTCTTGCTTTTGTCCACAATTCCAGGCTGGAATTGGGAAACAAAACAGTCAAATTAACATACACAGATGAAAATGACCATTAATCTTCTTGTTCTGTAGACTTGGACTAATTAAGATGATGAATATTAACTCTTGAGAGCGTAAAAATGAAACCAAATGGACCCGCAAGGGTCCATTTGGTTTCATTTTTACGCTCTCAAGAGTTATATCTGGTTAACCAACTTAGCTGGGGACCACCTGGAACCCTCTCAAGGACCACTGGTGGTCCCCGGACCACCTGTTGAAAACCCCTGTCCTAAAGGGCTCCATTAACGTGCTAAACCCCTTACCCCTAAACTTCTTTGCCTTTTTTACTATTTTGAAAAGAAACTTTTGGAATAGTTCAACATGCCAATCTATTGACACATTGTGAAGTTGTAGACTGGCCATATTAACTATCAAAAATGTTTTTTTTTTTTTTTTTCTTTTTTTTTTAGTTTAAAAAGGCAAAGGCATAAGGGGTTTAGTGGTAACGAAAAATCAGGCCTAAGTTCTCACAGCCCCAGTGTATTCATATTTATGGTATGTTTTTTTTTGTAAGAGTTGCCTCAGTCAGGCGAATGATTGATAACAGGGCCTGAATGATCTCAGATGCCGGTTGACATTAAGCATTTAAAGAAGAATTCCACCCGAGAAGGCTATTTAAAAAAAAAAATAATAAAACGTGCTCCAGGTGTTCTGAGCTTAGAATGGGGCTATGGGATGATGTTCAAATTCACCTATTTTACATCACTCCAAAATACATTTTTTTATATTGTTCCTCCACAATGTAAATAGTGTGGTGAGTGGTGGCACACACTTTCACTTTCACTTTTGGTTCAGCAGTGGTTCAGCCACAACGGTCAAAAGGTCTTCTGGGGTGGAATTCTCTTTTAATAAAAAAAAAAAAATGCCTGACACATATCCAAACCTCATTCAAACAGTGGCGGATAGAGGACATGCGTAACTGTGCCTCGAAAGATACCCCTCAGGGTGTTTTTTAGGTATTATAATGGTCGGTGGGTAACAGCAGTTGAAACAAATAACCAAATTATTCTGACGACTCATTTTTTGTTCTGACCACTTATCCATGATTCATAGTTCATACATTATGGATCATTAGTAGCCTATGCTTTGCAAAGTTCAAAGCAATCACTTCATTATAGGAAGTGATTGCACTTGACTATATTAAAGTCATTTAGTGGTTTAAATTGCTCCATCTATGCCACCTCTCTCAGATTTGGGTTGAATAAACCAAAGCACGCTTCTTTGACTAGCAGTTCACATACTGTATGTATAGACAATATTTTAGGCCAATAAAAAAGACTATAGGCCTAAAGCAAATTTCCACTTTGAAAAAAAAGAAGACGAAGTGACTAATGATGTATAGATCTATATATAGATAAAGTAGCTTAATTGTAGCTTGTTTTGTAGCTACAAAAATGAACTAAAATGTAGCTGAGCTACATGATGAGGTACACAAATATGAATGTAACTCAGCTATACCTCAAGTTACAGCAGAAATGTACTGTAGTTCAGCCATGTATAGCTTAACTTGCCCAACACTGGTCATAAATATTATTTCTGGATTTCTGGTGGGCAAGCTATAGTTTGTCGTGGCAAAGGCAGGTGTCCTAAAAGTGTACGTGGTTTGCCCCCTGGGTAGTATACTCAACATTACAATATGTAGCATTAAATTTAAAGCAATTTAAGCAATTTAAAGATTTCTTATATATCCTATTGGCTTATTGGCACATTAGTGGACATATACAGTACATACAGGTACATAGGGGTGTACCACTGCCACACTGTGGCTTATGCTGGAACAATTGTCACCAGGTCACCAATTTATGACAGCTGTTGTATGAATATCAATGGAATTTGTGTGTGCTTGCATGCATGAGAGAGAGAGAGAGAGAGAGAGAGAGAGAGAGAGAGAGAGAGAGAGAGAGAGAGAGAGAGAGAGAGTGTGACAGTTAGACCCCCTTTCCTGTCTAAACCACATGGGAGGAGGGGCAGGGTTAATAAAAAGAAAAGATCACACTCACTTCTTGGTTATCTGTCCTCTGGGGAGTCAAGAAGCTGGTAAGTCTCTTAAACTAAAAAGTTCCAGCAGTTTAACCTGTGCTAGCCTATAGCCTACAACAGTAGGCCTATGTTGTGGCTGTATAATAATGACTTGATATGCCTTGATCTTGATGCCTTGATCTGTCCAGTGCTTAAATGATGATGCATTTTGTAGATGATCAGATAATATGTTGTCATAGAGAGTGAAAGTCTATACTTTTACTATAGGCAGTGATGGGCAGTAGGCTAACTTGTTACAAGTAGCTAAACTACACAGCTTAACTACATTTTCCCACAGCTTGTAGTGTAATTTACTACATTTGTTCTGGGATTAGCTTGTAGTGAAGCTACACTACTTGTTTCAAGTAGCAAGGATTGTAGCTTACTACAATTTCCCACACACATTTTCGAATTCCGTCCATTTTTAATGGGTAGAAAACCTCTAATATACATCCCAAAACTTAGACATGCCACCATCCTAAATTCAAACCCACCCCTAGATTATTATTATCATGATTTTATTTAGATTATTTTATTATGATTATTATTTAGAAAGTTCTACATTAAGTTGAGATATGTTGTAGCAAGCTACTTTTGTCATGTAGCTTGTAGTGTAGCTTGCTAAAAAAATTCTGGGGATAGCTTGTAGTGTAGCTTAGGTACATTTTTTGGAGAGTAACAAGTAGTGTAGCTTACTACATTTTCCCAGTAACTTACCCATCACTGGTCATAATGAAACGTCACTTAACTTGTCAGGATCTGCAAACCAACCTGCCCTTTGGAGAGAGCTGCAGTGATGTACAGTGTTGTCACCCATAAAGTAGAAAGCACTACTAAACTTTACTTTACACAGTGTAGTGTTTCCTACCTTATGGATGATGACTACTGAGGGAACTCAAAGACGGAGCCAAGTTCCAGCACCATTCAATCCAAAGGATTTTTTTTTTCTTTTTCTTTTTAACAGCTGACCATATACTTTGCCATTATGGAATCTTTTGCATATACTACTCACTTGTCTGTCTCACACCCAGTGTTGCCAACTTGGCGCATTTGTCGATATATTTAGCTTTTTTTTAGACGCCAAAATGAGTGAATTCTGCTCCTGGCAGAAAATGCAGTTTTTTTTTGGCTGGAGAAATTAATTGACAGGCACCAGAGATAAGATAGATATTCAAACAGTGGTCCCGAAGCTAAATGATGGACAGCTGGTTAACTGGATGTAACTCTTTGAGAGTGCAAAAATGAAACCAAATGGACCCTTGCGGGTCCATTTGGTTTCATTTTTACGGTCTCAAGAGTTAAAATATTCATCATGTGTGTTAGCCCAAGTCTACACTGTACTAGAGAATGTAGAAGATTAATGGTCATTACATTCTCTAGCTGTGTGCTTCTGCTCTAGTGCTTCCCTTCCAGACAAGCATAGTGCATTCTAGTGCATTTTGGAAGTGCCATTAGTGCATTTCGGATTTGGGCAGTTGGCAACACTGCTCACACCCTCATTTGGCAGAATAATTTTGCGAACCTGCCCTTCGGAGAGACCAGCGGTACTGCTGACGTTCAGTGTTGTCACCCATAAAGTAGAAGGCACTATTACACGTCACTATACACTATACAGTGTAGTGTTTCCTACTCTATGGATGGCTATGCTGTTGGCTACTGAGCAGGGGTGTAGTGGGGTTCTCATATCTAAAATATTTTTGGGGCAAAAGTAGGCCTATATGTTTTTTGTCTTGTTATTTACTTTTATGGATACAACGAGGCATTGTAAACAATATCACTTTCAATATGCTATATTTGTTTTAATAGCGTGTCTGTGTTACACAGGTGCACGCAAATGTGCCTGCAAAAGTGTGCATGCATTCTGTGTTTCCTAGAAATGGAGGTCTGAAAGAAATCGTTAGCATTTTCAGAAAAAAGGAAACTCATTAACATGGTGAAACATCTTGATGATGTCATCAAGATGTTTCACCATGTTAATGAGTTTCCTTTTTTCTGAAAATGTACAAATGTGAACCAAATGGACCCGCTAGGGTCCATTTGGTTCACATTTGTACACTCTCAGAAAAAAAAAAGAAAATGGGTGGAATTTCCCTTTAAGAGGCGTCCCCCCACTTCTAAAAGTCCCACTACAACACTGCAGGTCAATCAGTTGTATGTACTGTATCATCACACACTGATATAACAAAGCTGTTGTCATGGAAGCTGCATGGAAGTCTGTTTATTATAGGACAATCCTCAGATATAGGCAACTTTAAACAGACAAATATCACATGAAATGTTTGCATAGAGAGTGAAAGTCTACTTTCTGCAAACCTGCCCTTCGGAGAGACCAGTCTACTGATGTACAGTGTTGTCACCCATAAAGAAGCAAGCACTACTAAACTTCACTTTACAGTGTAGTGTTTCCTACTTTATGGATGACTAGACTGTTGGCTACTGAGTGAAGCTGTGCTGGAAGAAGGAACTATTCAAGAAACTATTCAAATATTCTAACATCTAATATTGATCTGACAAAGCTGTTGTCAAAGTATTGGCTAATAGCCAACATCATACAGATAACATACTGTGCAAGCTGTGATGCCCTGCATCGCCCACAAGATGGGGTGGTAGATGGGGGTGTGCCTATAGTTCTACCTGTTAACCACCTTCCCAATAGGTGAGCCTGGGCGTGGCTTGTTTGATGGGTGATTGGGAGTCACCTGGGCCCGGTGCCTCCCACAGCCTATAAAACCCAGCAGGTGCCATTAGACCAGAGAGCTCCAGAGGAGGCAGACTGCCTGACAGCCACCACTCCCCAGCTTTTGTTTGCTCCATGTCTTTTGTCTAGTTCTTTCCATCCAACATGCACCTCACCATGTTCCACACATCCATACCCTGCATACACCACTGACATACTGACTCCACACTTCATAGGATCCTTTTGCCTTTAGTTTGTTTGATATTATTTAATATTGTTTGATCAATTCTCCATTTAGTTATTGTTCATTTAGGCCTAATTCTAATAAATTCTATTGTTAAATCTTGATCATGTCTCTTGCCCCTCAATGTTGTCATGGCTAAGAGCCAGCCATGACAAATGGGGGCTTTCGTCCAAAAGTGAGTATTGATAAGGTTAAAGTTAAGTGAAGGCTACTTCAGTCTATTTCAAGTTAACCCTTTAGCCGCTTTTGACGTGTATTTTCGTCATTTGGTTTTTTTTGGTTCTTTAGTTGGTTTTGCTTTTGCTTTGAGCATGGAGTAAATTTGGATACAATTGGGTAAGTCATTTTTTCTATTATTTGATACATTTAGTGAAGTAATTGACCTGAGCTATGCTAATGTCCCCAGTAGGCTTAGTGGTGCTTCCCCATATGGGTCACACTGCATTTGTTATTTTTCATGTGTAGATTGTGTTGCACAAACGTGGAACACGGCGGTACCACTGAGATACCTTGCGGTAGGGAGACTCGGGAGGGCCGCTGAAGACTAGGGGTGAGATTAGAGAAGTTTTTGGTAGGCAGCTAGGGGGACGCTCATTAAGGTTCATTGCTTTACTGGTGTGTCATTTAATTGCTTAGTTGTTTTTTGGCTTTCCTTTTGTATCCAAAAGAGAGAAAAAATGGCTCAAATAAAGGATTTTTTTGATAATCCAACTAGAGAATTTATACAAGATTGTACAAAAGAGCAACTTATTGAAATTTCAGAATTCTATAAAATAGACATTGGGGACAAGAGACGCAAGGTTCAAACACTTAGGCTAATACTGACCGACATGCTGGAGGAAATTGACATTGTGCCAGTTGAGAAAGAGGAGGGACCAGGTGCGGCTGCTGAAGTGCCGTTACCTGTCCTGAATCTTCAGTCGCATTTATCATTTGAACAGCAGAAAGAGCTAATGTTAATTCAGTTGGAGATGGATCGAAATAAGCACCAAACTGAGGTGGAACGCTTACGTCAGGCAACAGAACAGGCAAAAATTGAGCTACAAAGGGAGAAACTAGAACTGGTGAAGGCAGGAAAAATGGACCAAGCTCAGTTGGAGGGAGTGGGAAGCTCAGAGAGACGTGGGTTTGATTTAGTGGGCAGTCTGAGGCTATTGCCACACTTTAATGAGAGGGACCCTGAAACGTTTTTTTCTTTGTTTGAGAGGCTTGCGGAGTCTAAAGGTTGGCGGGAGACGGATCGTACTGACTTGTTGCAATGTGTTTTGACTGGGAAAGCACAGCAGGCATACTCGGCCTTGTCAGTTACAGACAGTGTAAACTATGCTAAAGTTAAGGCCGCTGTTTTAAAAACCTATGAGATGGTACCGGAGGGATACCGCCAAAGGTTTAGGTCCAGCAGGAGAGAGGACAAGCAGACTTACTTAGAGTTTTCCCGTGAACTGGTGAATAACTTTAATCGGTGGCGTATGGTCTCGGGAGGTGACACATGTGAAGGGCTGTGTGAATTGATTTTGCTAGAACAGTTCAAAAATGCCATTTCCAATCGCATAGCAACATACCTTACTGAGCAGCAGGTTAAAACCATAGCAGAGGCAGCCGCTTTAGCTGACCAGTATGTGCTGACGCACCGCGACTGGGTACCGCGGGGCAACCAGAAGGTGCATCGGGAGAGCACCGCTCCCAGCCATCATTCCAGCGCTCCTAGCAGTAATGATAACGCACCTTCTAGGGACTTTAAACAGGAGGATGGGAAAAGTCGGGCTGCCCGTGACGGTGAAAAAGTATGCCACTTCTGTGGAAAGAGGGGACATATTAAGGCAGACTGTTACTCTTTTAAAAAGAACAAAACTCAGGTGAAACCGGCAGCGTTCGTAGCGCCTGTTGTGGCAGATGTGAGGCCGGTAAGTCCTCTACATGGGAGCGGGAGGAGTCTCGGCGGTGTAGATGAGGCGTATCGTCCGTTTGTGGAGAGGGGGTTCGTCTCCCTTGTTGGGTCGAGGGAGAAGGTGCCCGTAAACATTCTGCGAGACACAGCGGCGCTGGGGACTTATGTTCTTGAGTCTGTTCTGCCTTTCTCCTCAAAGTCGGCAACTGGGGATTCCATGTTGAGCCGTGGTATGGGCATGTCCATAATCTCTTCTCCTACACACAAACTTGAGCTTGACTGTAGTCTTGTCCAGGGCGAGGTGGAGGTTGCGTTGCGCAAGGAATTTCCGATGGCTGGGGTCGATGTCCTCCTGGGGAATATGCATGCTGGGGGCCTCGTATGGGCCAACAAGGTGCTGCCAACACCGCTGGTGAGTCCTGATCCGATTGTGAGCACTGATCCTGATGAGAGTGAGCAGGATTTCCCACATGTTTTTGCGTCTGCGGCTGTGACGCGTGCTGGTGCTCGTAAAATTGAAAATGAAGAAGTTGAAAATTCTGATGTTGGTTTTTCTCTGTCTGATGTGCCCATTTCTGTTTCTCAGGCAGAACTCATTGCAGCACAGCAGTCTGATCCGTCCATCAAAGACCTGTTCGAGGGGGTGCTGACAGGTAGTGAGGTGGAGGATAGCTCAAGTGGGTACTTTCTGGATAATGGGTTGCTTGTCAGGAAGTGGATGCCTTGTGGGGAGCTGGGAGTGGGGGAACCAGTTTTCCAGGTAGTCATTCCAGCTAAATACAGAGATTTGGTATTGAAGCTTTCTCACGACCAGTCAGGGCATTTAGGTGTCAGGAAAACCTACCGTCACATTTTGCAGTATTTTTTTTGGCCTAGGTTAAAGAAGGATGTGGCTGCATACATTAAAACGTGCCACACTTGTCAAATGACCGGTAAACCCAATCAGGTTATTAAGCCAGCTCCATTACATCCCATACCGGCTGTAGGGCAACCGTTTGAGCACATTATAATTGATTGTGTTGGTCCTCTTCCTCCTTCTAGGTCAGGTGCTAAGTACCTGCTAACTGTCATGTGCCAGGCTACCAGGTATCCAGCTGCATATCCCCTGCGGTCGATAACCACTAGGGCTGTGATCAAGGCTCTCAATCAGTTCATCTCCATTTTCGGCCTGCCGAGAGTTCTGCAGAGTGACAATGGTTCGAACTTCTCCTCCCATATGTTTGCTCAAGTTCTGAAGCAACTTCAGGTGAAGCACTCTAAATCATCACCCTATCATGCGGCTAGCCAGGGGGCGCTAGAACGATTTCACCAGACTTTAAAATCATTATTTCGGGCATACTGTACAGAGTTGGGCAAAGATTGGGAGGAGGGGTTGCCGTGGTTACTTCTGGCGGCTCGTGAGGTGGTGCAAGAGAGTACCGGTTTTAGTCCTAACCAGTTAGTTTTTGGCCATTTAGTGCGTGGTCCACTTGCAGTGTTTCATGACAACTTTAAGCCTCCTGACCCACCCAAAAATCTAATTGACTTTGTCAATGGGTTCAGGCAGCGCTTGTATGTAGCTGGCACTATGGCCAGAGAAAACCTTGCTAAAGCCCAAGCCAAAATGAAACGCTCTTATGATCGGCGGACTGAACGCAGAGATTTCAGTCCGGGTGATCAGGTTCTGGCCCTGTTGCCAATTGTAACGTCTCCATTTCAAGCTAAATTCTCAGGTCCACACACTGTTGTTGAAAAAGTTTCAGAGGAAAACTATGTCATTTCAACTCCTAACCGTCGCAAACCTACACAGTTGTGCCATGTAAATCTGTTAAAGCCATATTATGGTAGGGAGTCTGGGGGGTTTTACCTGTTTGTTTGGCAGCCGGCGTGGATCCCACCTCTCAGTCGGTGGCAGTGGCTGAGGGCGAGGATACCAGCACATTTGATGAGACCTTGGTCTATGGTCGGTTAAAAAACACAGAGTCTCTTGATAACTTACACAAATTGTTGTGTCATCTCCCTAAGTCTCAGCGCTCAGAGTTGGCAGATTTAATTCATAGTTTCCCAGTTTTATTTGGTGATACACCTTCACAAACACATCTCATCGAGCATGATATTGAGTTGACTGATCCAAAACCCATTCGGCAACGTTTCTATCGTGTCTCTGCAGACAAACAGCGAGTGTTGGCTGCAGAATGCAAATACATGTTGGAGAACGGTATTGCGGAACCAGCATCGTCCAGCTGGGCTTCACCATGCATTCTTGTTCCAAAACCTGACGGGTCTTTTCGGTTCTGTACAGATTTTAGGAAAGTCAATAATGTTACTAAACCAGACGCATTTCCATTGCCCAGAATGGATGATTGTATAGATCAGGTGGGGTCCGCAAAATTTGTCAGTAAATTTGATTTATTGAAAGGTTACTGGCAAGTCCCTTTGTCCAAAAGAGCACAGGAGATTTCATCCTTTATTACACCATCCGGTTTATACTCCTATAAGGTGATGCCATTTGGTTTGCGAAACGCGCCAGCAACATTTCAGCGCCTTATGAATAAGGTTGTTGGCGACCTCGAGGGCTGTGCTATTTATTTAGATGATTGCGTCATTTTTAGTGACTCCTGGGAATCTCACATTGCCCGCATTCACTCTCTCTTTCTCCGTTTGGCTGACGCAGGGTTAACTGTTAATCTTGCTAAATGTGAATTTGCCCGTGCGACGGTCACGTACCTTGGTCGTGTGGTCGGCCAAGGGGAGGTCCGTCCTGTTCAGGCAAAAGTAATTGCTGTTGAAAAATATCCTCCTCCTACTACTAAAAAGGATTTGATGCGCTTCTTGGGGCTCATAGGCTACTATAGAAGTTTCTGTAAAAATTTCTCATCTGTTGTCTCTCCTCTGACTGATCTTCTCAAGGGCAAGACAAAGTTTGTCTGGTCCACCCGATGTCAGCAAGCATTTCAAAATGCCAAAATTTTGTTATGTTCTGCCCCAGTGTTGGCTGCTCCACGCATGGACCAGCAATTCAAGCTGCAGGTCGATGCCAGCCATGTTGGGGCAGGTGCAGTATTGTTGCAGGCTGACAGTGGGGGGGTAGACAGGCCAGTTAGTTTCTTTTCCAAAAAGTTTAACAAGCATCAGCTTAATTATTCTGTGATTGAAAAAGAAGCATTGGCACTGGTGTGGGCTTTGGGGCATTTCAGTGTCTATGTGGGGTCTGGGGTGCCCATTATAGTCTACACAGATCATAACCCACTTACGTTCCTTAGTTCTCTAAAGTCTCCTAATCAACGACTTATTAGGTGGTCTTTAATGTTACAGTCATTCTCACTAGACATCAGACACATTAAAGGGAAAGACAATGTGGTGGCGGATGCACTGTCTCGTGCTCCTATTTAAATGTCTGTCTAATCCCTGGTGTCTTTGTTCTTTTTTTAGAGACTGGCGGTGTAATTCCTGGGCTATTCTTCTCCTGACAGCCAAGTTGCATGCTGAAACACCTGGATCCAGCTGTTGAGGGGGGAGAAGAGTCCGGGTGTTGCAAAGCCAGGGCTCTAAGAGTGGTTTGCACTCTAGAATAGAGAATTTAAGCTAAAAGCATTTTTAAAATGTAGGAAAACCATGGTTAAAAAAAAGTTAACGTTAACATTATTGTAAATATGTGATAGGCCTATGTATGTAAAGTGCACTTGATTGGATATGACCAAATTATTTTTGTTGTTTGTAAGTTACTCTGTTCTATGTAATGACAATTACTATCTTTATAGAATTATTTACAGTTAATATGGGAGCCGTGGATCCTTTAATGGGACCACGACTTTAAGGGGGGGGGTGTGATGCCCTGCATCGCCCACAAGATGGGGTGGTAGATGGGGGTGTGCCTATAGTTCTACCTGTTAACCACCTTCCCAATAGGTGAGCCTGGGCGTGGCTTGTTTGATGGGTGATTGGGAGTCACCTGGGCCCGGTGCCTCCCACAGCCTATAAAACCCAGCAGGTGCCATTAGACCAGAGAGCTCCAGAGGAGGCAGACCGCCTGACAGCCACCACTCCCCAGCTTTTGTTTGCTCCATGTCTTTTGTTTAGTTCTTTCCATCCAACATGCACCTCACCATGTTCCACACATCCATACACTGCATACACCACTGACATACTGACTCCACACTTCATAGGATCCTTTTGCCTTTAGTTTGTTTGATATTGTTTATTGTTTGATTAATTCTCCATTTAGTAATTGTTCACCTAGGCCTAATTCTAATAAATTCCATTGTTACATTTTGACCATGTCTCTTGCCCCTCAATGTTGTCATGGCTAAGAGCCAGCCATGACAAAGCACTACAGACAAAAATATTCACGATTATCTATTATTTATTTATTATTACTTGGCTTTTGATATTTCCATACATCCATGGTTACATAAATTGTTATTGGCTTCATACATTTTTGTTGCACATTTACAATATCTACAGTATCATTGTGTGTGTGTGTGTGTGTGTGTGTGTGTGTGTGTGTGTGTGTGTGTGTGTGTGTGTGTGTGTGTGTGTGTGTGTGTGTGTGTGTGTGTGTGTGTGTGTGTGTGTGTGTGTGTGTGTGTGTGTGTGTGTGTGTGTGTGTGTGTGTGTGTGTGTGTGTGTGTGTGTGTGTGTGTGTGTGTGTGTGTGTGTGTGCGTGTGCATGTTTGCCTGTCTGTCTTATGCCTCGAGTATTTTCTATTGTCATAGTGTTCAAGGAAATTTCAAACACATGTTTGAAATTTCGCATGTTTATGTTATTTCATATTCATACTACGGTAAGCCTTGTAATTTTGAACAAAAAAACACACAATCACAATTCATTTCATCTTGACAAACCATTGATCGCCGGCACACTTAAAGCTATTTTGATGCATGAAATAATTAAGCATTGTCTTACATGCTGCACATTCAGGTGTGAATGTGCAGGGAATATACAATAGTTGCCAAAATTGAAGCGCTGACTAATGTAGAGCTAACCGAAGTAACATGTCCTTCAGAATAATACACCGTCCTGTCATTCAAGGGTTGCACCGGTCGATATATGTCCACCATTTGCATGCCATTAGCAAACTGAAGCTGAGAGAATGCAGCAATCTGTGAAAACAGTCAAATAAATATCATTCAAATCAGACAATCAAAGTACACAGAGTAAAGTAAACTAAAAAGAGATCAGGGTCAGATCTAGGCATGGGCATGGGGGCTAAATGCTCAGTCTGCCCCACCAAACATGATGGCATGCAAACAACCCAAATCTCAAAGATATTTCAAATTAAAGTGCTTACAGTATATTTAAAATGATTTGGAAAAACGCTGCTAACTAACTACAATTGTCGCACCACTAAACCAACACCCTTTCATCATTCAAAAATGAAAAATCTCTGAGTCAGACTTTTATCTTTATGCATGCTTTGTGCCTGTTGCAACTTCAACAAGAACTAACATAAGTCTGGTACAAAATATAAATCTTTTGGGTCACAGAACTAAAGAAAATATATAAAATAGAAGATAGATTTGGTGTTACGATAGATATATTAACCATGCCAAATACATAGTTATCTATTCAATGTGGGGGTTTGGGGTGAATTTAAACAAAAATGGTATGGGAGGCGACTTCATCGCCTGTGGCGCGAAGCAACACGGGTGATGAATCTGCTCCACATACCATTTTCGGCTGCCCCCCAATTGGGAAAAGTTACATCCTGGCCTGAGAGAGACACATTTGATATGCTTGATTAAAAAGAGCCAAAGTTCTGCTTTAAAATGAGAAATGAGGGTCGCATGAAAAGCACCTGTTCTCTGCTGAGATCGATGGGGTCTTCAAACACCGTCCAAATGATTGCTTCGTCACAATTTGGCGTCGTCAGGGAGCCCTGGTAGCGAAAGTAGCTGCCAGGCTCTGGTGGAAGGAGCATGTCTAAGGACAAGGTGGTGTTGCCAGCTAAGAAACAAAAATCAGTAAAGTCGGAATTATCATTTCGTTTCACTAAATCCCCAGGGAGGTGATTCACCAGGCTGGAGCCAGGCCAGTGTTGCCAACTGCCAAAATCCAAAATGCACTAGTGGCACTTCCAAAATGCACTAGAATGCGCTAGATGCTCGCCTGGAACATACAGATCAAAATGACAATCAATCTTCTACATTCTCTACTTGTGTACACTAAATTTGGCTAATTCACATGATGAATATTTTAACTCTTGAGGGTGTAAAAATGAAATCAAATGGACCCGCAAGGGTCCATTTGGTTTCATTTTTACGCTCTCAAAGAGTTACATCTGGTTAACTAGCTGTCATTTAGCCTGAGGACCACTGGTTGAAAACCACTATCCTAGTAGGAAAAATGGTGAAAAATTAGGGTTATATCTCTGGTGCCTGTCAATCAATTTCGTCCCAACTCACCAGTAAAAAAGCACTAGATTTTCCGGCACAAGTTTTTCACTAATTTTGGTGCTAGGGGGGGTCTGAAAAAAAGCTAAATATAGTGACAAATGCTCCAAGTTGGCAACACTGAGCCAGGCAAAGTAAAGTCATCTTTTTTGCGTAGTGTTCTTATTGACTAGTTCTGATGCTATCTTTTATTTAATCTATTATTACTTTATTATTATAGACGTCTGAATAGATGTTTTATTGCATTGTAAAACATCAATTACGTACCAGTTGCACTTTAACCCAGAATAATCATTGACACAATAATAAGGGTGTATTGTCCCATCAGACTTGATACACAATAAGCGTTTCTTCTTGCAGGTAGATATGACTTACCGCTACCAGGTAATTTAATAGATTCCAGGGCCTCTATGATGGGTTCGTAATTCACATTTGAGCTCTCGGATTCCTGGAATTGCAGATTAGATTTGATTATACCATTTGCAAATGTACAAATGTAAAATAAACTTAAAGTAGTAAGAATACAAAGTATTCACTATCCAGAAAGTTCCATATCAATCATTTTGGCATTTGACTTTTTTTTTTTTTTTTTTTAAACAAACTCTCGTGTGAGTTTATATGTTGGGTTTTTATAATGGGGCTTATAATAGGGCTTAAAGGGGAATTCCACCCATTTTCAACATTTTTTCTGAGAACATTTTTTTCTCAGAAAAAAGAAGCATCTAAAGAAATCCATTAACATAGTGGAAATACATCTTGATGATGTCATCAGATGTATTTCACCATGTTAATGATTTTTTTCAGACCTCCATTTTTAGGAAATACAGAATTGGGGGAACTTTTTTATCATCACCACACAACATCTCTAAGGTATATTAATGACATATTAAAATGCCGAAAATGGGTGGAGTTCCCCTAAATGGATTGTTTGTGATAATAATAGTAAATGAACTCCACCACTGAGACTACAGTAGTATTATTAGTAGTAATAGATCAACAGTAGTATTAGTCGTATTGTTTTTCAGTTTAAAGTTAAACCAAACTGCACCTGGTAGAGAAATCCAAGCACTGCGACACCGGTGGGATCTCCCAGTGCTTCTGCTATAGAGTTGTATTCTTCTTTTACATGGACAACATGCAGCTATTATAAATGGCATAACATGAACATCATTAATTAATGACTGAATAAAATACAATTTCTGTTGTAATTTAAATAATTAATATTTGATTTAATTCAAAGACGGGTTTTATGTCACATCTTATCTTCTGTTCTATTGAGTGCAGGCACCTCCATTGGAAAGCGTTCTCCGTCGATAGTGTGTTCGGAGCCCCAGTGCAGATGAAGTTGCATTGCCTTGTATGTTGTTGGCAGGTTTCCACCTTTGATTGCAGCGACGGGTAGGTCAGGAAGAACTTCAACTACGATGACATTCAAGGGTCATAAAAGGAGAGGAGAAATCTTTGATCAGAACTGCCATATATGAACATAAAAGGACAAGCCAGGTTATTAGAACAGTACAAAACAGATGGCAAATGTGGCTGATGGGTATTTAAGATTTTAAAAAGCAAGCAGTTACTCTACAAGGCTTCATCGTGTTGCATTTTTTAATCATTTGGCTTGTACAGCATGATACACTCTTTTGTAAATGTATTATAGGCTACTTATGCTGTTTGCATCAGTTCAACATTTTTGCCTAGAATTACAAACTGTACGAACTGTATTAAATCATTTAAATGTGCCATTTTAATCACATTTTGGGGAACTTTCTTGACACTTTGAAATAAATAACAAATTTAAGAAATAGCAGAAGTAGAAGCTCACAATATGTTGAGCTTGTACTGTACATCAGCTTTATTTTGACAAATTATATACAGTATAACGTACATTATAACTAATAAATACAGACAAACAAACATTGATATTAATGTGTATTTTTTTGTGAGATACCATTGTGTCCGGTGTTTTTAATGACTCCATGGAACGTGTCTTGATAGCCAGTGAACTGCAATGGAGATAGACCCGCGTCTCGACGGATGTTCCTTGTGACAATATTTATTGGAGACTGGGACATTCCGTTACATTGCTCTGACACCTCTGCCCACTTATCAGGCTCTACAATAAACAAGAAGGGAATGAATGCACCTGTATAGGCAATTAGTGTACTTTGTATATAGACTTGCGCAGTGATGTCACCCCCCTGTTCCAGAAACTGATTCCCCATTCTTTTTTCTCTTAGACTTTTCGAAGTTTTCGAAAATAATTTAGACGATTACGCCGTGGACAAAGACAACTCGGGTCATGACGAATCATGATGGCACACACAGACTTTTTGGACAATCAAATAATTTCTAAGATGAAAAACGAAACAAAAAGTCTTGTATCATGCCGTTTTCTACTTCTTGCTAATTAGATATTATATGACAATATTTTAAATCGTGTTTTTATTAACCATTTTCGAAAAGTCTATGAGGAGAATGAATGAGGAATCCACTAGTGGAACAGGGTTGGTGACGTCACTGCACAGGTCTAAAGGCTACTGTATGCATGCATGAATAGTTTTTTTTACCTTTGCAAGTGCTGTTGCATACATGCTGGGACTCATAGCACCAGTCTATAACAGACGGATAGAAATTGGTCAAATTACTCACACATCAGAAAATACACATCACGTGCAGTAGGAAGACATTTTTCTCAATAAATGGCTACTTTATAAGAAATGAGAGGCAACACCTTTCCTAAATGATTGAGTCTTCCCTGATGTGGCAGCCACAAGAAAGAACAGTTTCAATAGCCTCACTCCTCTCCAGTGCAGATGTGATTCACACACCGTATATACTGTATGGTACACTGACAGTACCACATCCTGATTTAACACTCACTGGGACATACTTTTTCCATCTACTGTACTTGAAGTCCCAGATCTAACTGCCTGTCACTTTCGTGACAGAGCACTTGCACTCTGCTGCTGCTGCTGCTGCTGCTGCAGACTGGAAGTTATATGGTCTGCTGAAGTTATTCCCCTGTAACTGTCAACTATAGAAGCTATTGTACAAGAGAACTGTCATTATTGTAGAGGAGGAAAAAAAAAGTGAAGTGACGCAAGCTTGAATCTAGCAACACCAACTTACCCGCTCCTGAAATCTTCACCAGAGCTCCACAGACAAATATAGTAAATGTAAGCATTATATTTGCCATGTCTACCTGCATCAGAATTTCATTATAGAGGCTGCCAGGACAGACCAACTTATATTTAACGGCTATGCCTTACCAGTTAATCCCACCTACTTTATTTGAATAGTCGTTTGTTTCCCAATTTATTATAGCCGTCAATAACAAAGGATAGCAGATAGTGGCTATCTGACAATCTTAGAACCTTCACATCTTATCAAAGACAAAGAACAGTTTGTCTCTTGATCTGGGCAATAAATAGCCTAATAATGGAAGCTATGGAATTTATTTGGCATGCTCAAGTACATTGTATGAGTACGAAAGGTTGGTGGCATACTCCACCAGACTGTGCTAACAACAAACGCACACAACACACTCAAACAAATAAAGTACACTGTCAATGGAACATAAAGCAAACGTTTAAAACAGGGCTACTTTTTTGACTTGAGAGATACTTTCAAAATTACCGGCTCAACAAGATCTACACATCAAAAGACATCCATTTCAAGGCCCAAAAGAAAGTTTGAGCTTTGAAATAGTGGTGATGGTGTTACTTGGTGTAATGCACTTATAATGAGGGGGAGAATTGAAAACAGTATTTGAGGTTTGAGTTGACAGTTTGTGATCTTGAGTTTAGTCTCTTGCACCCAAAATTAAGAACTTTCACGTTGTGGCCACAATTGTGAAAGAGAACTGGCAAAATGCTGCTTAAAGTAACAGTTATTCTCTTGAAAACTACGTAATTCAGATGTTTAAATATGATTTAACTCTTGCGAGTGTAAAATGAAACCAAATGGACCCTTACGGGTCCATTTGGTTTCATTTTAACACTCTCGAGTTACAGATCTATAAGCAGGGGTGCACATAAGTGGTGCTCCAGTGCTCAGGAGCACCAAAAATCCTATGATGAGCTGTCAATCCAGGGGTGGAAAGCTCCTTTGAGCACCACACAGCTGGGGCTCATAATGACTGCCCAAGTGGCCTGTTGAAAATGAAATAATTCTAACTAAAGTCTAAAATACTAATAGTATTTTAATGTCTGTAGGATGCAGGTAGTACTACTACTAGGCTAGCCACTATTGCAACGCCCAAACTATCGCCCTGTACTGTAATTGATCATTGCTCGGGCAATGATCGGGCTGTACGGAGTGGAAAAAAGGGGTCCCAGGGCCCGGCGATGCGGGTCGCCGCATTTTGGGAGCACCAAGTAACATCTCCAGGTGCTCCTCTGAGTACTGGACCAAAATAGTTATGTGCAGCCCTGTCTATAAGGGTCCAAGTGATGGGGGGACTGTCATGTGATCTACCTGCACAGCCTGTGTGATACTGGTAGATCTGATCACCATCTACCTTTTGGGCAGCCCTAGCTGGTTTAAAAGATTTGGCTGCCATGTGACCTTGAAAAATCAGGAATGGGGGGTGGGGGGCTAGCCAAGTGCAAAAAAAACGAGCCTTGTCTAACTTAGTATATTCATGTGTAGGAATGATATGTGTCTGTTTGAGCTTGTACGTTATGAATTGTTGAATACTGTAAATATAAAATCAGATTTTTTTTTCTCAAAGAGCCTAAAGCAATTCCATTTTCAGCCTTAGGGGGAATTAGCAGACTTTTACAACGTTCGTTCAAAAACATGCATTTTGACCCATGAATCCCGTATTTTTGCCATGACGTAGCCTACGTGTGGCATGGGGACACACAGGTCAATTCATTGCAACCCAATCAGTAATATGATCTATTATGTACACTTCATGTATTTTGGTGTTCATATTCTGTTTTTGATTGACTTCAAATTTATAGTACTTTCTGCAAATGAAACATGGAGCCTGCTCCACATCATCACCCAATTGCCAAATTTACTTGTAGGCTACTAGTCATCACCTCAATGCCTGTGCCACTTCCCTCATATAAAGGCAGGGGCGTATCTAGGCATGGGCTTAGGAGGTCAATGCCCCCCTAAATGCCCAGTCTGCCCCACCAAACATGAGGGCATGCAAAACAACCCAAGATATTTCAAATTAAAGTGCTTATATTTAAAATGATTTGAAACACTCCTACTCCTACTAACTAACTACTGCTGTGTCACCACTAAACCAACAGCATTTCATCATTGAAAACAGAAAACTCTCTGAGTCAGACCTTTAGCTTTATGCATGCTGTGTGTCTGTTGCAACTTCAACAACAACTGATTATTGATGCTTTACTTGACTAATAAAAGTCCTGTAACTGAAAATGGTATGGGTGCGGCTTCACGGGCGATGAAGTCGCCCCCATGCCATTTTCTCCTGCCCCCCAATTGGGAAATGTTATATCCGCCCCCTAGTGAAGGTGAAAGACATTTTAATTAGACACTGAATCTCGGACATCATCTCAGACGTTATGAACAAAATACCATGCTTTCTCAATACTTGTGATCTTCTGAGGTGGGAAAAGGCTATTCACAGGTTTCCCAATTAGTTTGAACAATGTATGTGACTGACAGGCTCCTGAGGTGACTTCATCTTGAGCACAACTTTTTGACCAAAACTTAGATTGGAGGGTGGGGAATTAATAGGTTAGAAATGTAACCTTTAGGACTACAGAAGGGCTGTATAACTTCAATAGATTCGGTATGGTGGAACTGAAGAAACCAGTGGAGTGAGACTACCCCTTAATTGGCCTCACTTCCCGAACCCATCTCACCCCTGCCCACTTAGAGTTGACAACAGAGTACAGCATCTTGCATTGGGCAGTTTGTCCCATAGATAAGAGGTTTTCAACATGTGGTCCAGGGACCACCTGAGAAAATCCCAGGCTAAATGATGGAAAGTTGGTTAACCAGATGTAACTCTTTGAGAGCGTAAAAATGAAACCAAATGGACCATTGCGGGTCCATTTGGTTTCATGTTTACGCTCTCAAGAACTAAAATATTCACTATCTGAATCAGCCCAAGTACACAACTAGAGAATGTAGAAGATTAGTGGTAATTTTTTTTGACTGTTTTTGTATTCCCCCGAAATCCAGTCTGGTATTGTGAACAAAAGCAAAATGGGGTCTACTCTGTGGGGATAAAATGTCATCAAATGGTGGTCCGTAGGCTCAAATTCTCAAAAAATAGTGGGTATGAATAATATTGGGTCTAAATAAATAGTGGTATGAAAAATGTTGAAAACCCCTATAGTGTATAGCCCTACTGTATGCCTATACGAAAGCTTTTAACCTTTAGGCTATATATATATATATATATATATATATATATATATATATATATATATATATATATATATATATATATATATATATATATATATATATATATATATATATATATATATATATATATATATATATATAGTAGTTCCAACCATACTGTATATATATATACTGTATATATATATATACAGTATGGTTTTTCCCAGTGTTGTTGTTGTTGTTTGATTTATCTGTTTGATTTAGTCTGAGTCTTAGTCTTTTCAATAAGACATATTTAGTCTTTTAGTCCCATTTAGTCTTCTGAAATTTTTTGTCTAATCTTAGTCGACAAAATGTTAGTCTTAGTCTTGGTAGTTTTGTCTTACATCCGAATACATTGTAGGTTCATATATGTTATACCGATTTATAGTTTTTTTTTTTAGTATGAAACATGTCTTGTTTTAGTTCACATACTTGAAAGAAAAAAGGAAGATAAAAATGTGTCTTATTTCCATTAGTCTTAGGTTATGATTTAGTCTTCGTCATACATACTCTTTTTTTGTTAGTCTAGTCTTACTCAGTCGACTAAGTCTAATAGTCTTAGTCGACAAAAACAACACTGGTTTGTCCCATAACTGGAGCCCTGGTACAAGGTTTCTTTGACTATGCCTGCACCTCTTGGTACCACAGCACCTCAAAAACCTTAAAAACAAGGCTACAGACCTCCCAAAACAAACTTGTCAGACTGTTACTTGGCCTCACACCCCGAACCCACCTCACCCCTGCCCACTTCGACAGTTTGGGTTGGCTTAGGGTTGACGACAGAGTACAACATCTCGCAATGGGTTTGGTCCACAAGATACGATACTCTACCAAAATACCCTTGTACCTGTCCAAATACTTCCTTAATGTCAATGAGGTCCACTCCCACAACACCAGAGGGAGTGCTACTAACCATGTCCAACCCAGATTTTGCACAAACAAGGGTCTTAATTCCTTCCGCTCATATGCCACCAAAATGTGGAATGCCCTACCAACAGTCATAAAGGCATGTGAATCCCTTGACTCCTTCAAAACCGCTCTCAAAGGGCACCTACAGATGGCTGCAATTCGAAACTGGCCTCTGTAAAACAAAAATGTATATAAAATCCCCCCACACCCACCCCGCCTCTCCTCATTGTACATTTCGCTTTTCCCTTTTTACCTCCACTATGATTTTACCTCCAAGATTTGCTGCTTCTGATTTTACTGAAGTAGTTGTTATGTATGTACGGTATTTGAATGCCTTAATGAAATGAACAAGTTGGTCACTATTGTAAACAAGTGTATGCTTAACTAGTGTGTCCAATCAGCTTTTTCAGATTTGATGCAGTTGTACTTGAATTGTACTGTAATTCTCCAAGCTGTTATCAGTTTTGTAGCAGTGTGTTGACTTGTACAGTAACTCTCATCTCTGTTAATAAAAATTTCATTCATTCATTTATCCATTATGATTCAGGCTGCATGAGCTGCAGGGTTGCAAGCTCAGAGCCTTGGAAATAGACAGAGTTACGCCAACTCCGTTCACTTCATGGGGCCAGTCCATCTACATAGACCTCTGTTGGATAGTGACATGAATAGTGACAGCCGGAAGTTACTGAATGCATTGGAATCTGTGGGCTCGCGCGAGTACATGAACCACGTGCCCAGGCTGTTTTCTGACCTCTCAATGGCGCAACTCTTCTACTACTAATGGCTCTGTGAAAGCTACTAGGAGCGCTGAGCGCTGGGATTGGCCATCATATATCACGTGGACGTGGTGGTGGTCAAAGCGGGTCAAAGTGCCTCTCTCAGCAAAGTTTTCAGATGTCATCATCAGCACTGATCTAGTCTGCAGTGTAGTCTCTAGTCACAATATTGTAGCCTACGGTATTTGTTTTTCGCTTGTAGAATGGATCGCTGGAAAGGCAGAGTGGCTCTTGTGACCGGCGCTTCTGTTGGAATCGGTGCGGCTGTTGCCAAAGAGCTTGTTCAACACGGCATGAAAGTCGTAGGCTGCGCTAGGGACGTCCAGAAAGTAGAGGTGTGCTCCAGATTGAATGTTATGGTGCTTAATGCTGTGCGCATAAGGCTTAAAAATTGCAGGATGCAAATCATTTGTTTCAGTGTGTAGTAGGCTACAGTATTACTATCTACTGTCGACTCGCTCTGTATTACTGGAATCCAGAGCCTAGACAGATTTACGACAACTCCGTTCACTTCATGGGTCCAGTTCAATGGCGGCTCTTCTACATAGACTTTTATTGAGGATGGGGAACAATAAATAGGGACAGGTCCCGGACCGGAAGCGGGCAGAAATGCATTGGGATCGGGCAGCATGAGCAGCGCGCGAGTTTCCGACCCATCAATGTCGCAACTCTTCTAGGGCTAGCCCTGTAGGTGTCTGCCTGGTCCAGCGCGTTAGCGAGAATAGAGTGTACACTCTATTCCCTATTCTCTATGGCACCGACCAAGTCAGGACGTTTTTAGTATGATGTACGTATGTACTACTACGTCAGACGTATATGGGTGTCCCCCGTCCTCAATTCACACAAGTGTTATTTTGTATTTGCCTCACATTTGCCTATTATTTGGCATAAGATCAAGACTATCACAGCTGTGATACTGCTCATATGCTCCATCTACTAGTTATAAAAGTAAAAATCAGTCAGATTTAAAGTAATTTTTAACTATGGGATAGCCTTGATCAAAAACAGAGGCCGGATTTAGCCAGCCCTACTAGGGTGGGCTGGAAGAATGGCAGGGTGGGCAACTCCAAAAATGTTAAAGGTAGGGGAAGTGATTTGAAATTCATGGTGTAGTACCAGCCTGGTGCACTAGGGGCCCCCAACAGTAGCTACACTATGTGAACCTGCTGCTCGCTCCTGATTGGAGGAGAATTGGTGGTGACCTGGGGAACTTTTATTAGCTCCTCTGCTAACGTGGGGGAGGGGGAAACTCCATATGTGGTTTCCACACCTTATAATAGAGCATTTTAACAGAAAAAAAATATTTTTGGGTGATATCTGACAAAAGTGAAATCACTTCCCCTACCTTTAATATGAAGCAGTGGTTTTCAATCTTTTTGACTCCAAGGTCCACTATTTATTCAGCATTTGAGGACATTTTAGCCCCACAGACCCCAAAACGAAAGATTTCTTTTGCTTTTGTCCTCATTGGATTCGGCTGGATTTGGGAAACAAAATAGTCAAACATACAGATGAAATTGACCATTAATCTTCTAATCTACATACTCTAGTTGTGTAGACTTGGGCTAATTCACATGATGAATATTTTAACTCTTGAGAGCGTAAAAATGAAAATAACCAAATGGACCCGCAAGGGTCCATTTGGTTTCATTTTTTTAGTTTCATGTTTACGCTCTCAATGAGTTACATCTGGTTTAACCAACATTCCACCATTTAGATGGGGACCACCTGGAACTCTCTCAACCACTGGTGGTCCCTGGACCACTGATGAAAACCACTGATATTGCCTTTCATTGGGTGGGCAGGATGCACATTTGGGTGGGCTCTGCCCACCCCTACCCCCCTCTAGATCCGGCCCTGATCAAAAAGGCTAAATTGTTTATTACTGAACGCGTTTTGGTGTTCTAACCATTATGTTTTAACTCTTGAAAAATAGCAGATCTACAAGCTCCATTTGGTTTCATTTTTCCACTCTCAGGAGTTAAAATTCATCATCTTAATTAGCCCAGGCCTACACAACTAGAGTAGAAGATTAGGTCATTTTGATGTGTTAATTTGCCTGTTTTGTTTCCCAAATCCAGCCTGGAATTGTGGATAGCTAGAAAGCAGGGAAAGACACAGAGGCAGAGTGCAATGACTGCCTTCAAGACAAATCTATCTTGTGTTGTGTTACAGTGCACCAAGTTGCACACTTGCCCGATCGGGCAACCAGGTAGCAGTCTTCACTTGCCCCGACCATTTTTGTACTTGCCCCGGGCAAGTGGGCAAGTGTTAGTGTCAAGCCCTGGGTTAACTTGTTGCAACCTCATCATTTCAGAAACTGGCAGCAGAGTGCGTAAATGCGGGCTACACTGGTACTCTGGTTCCCTTCAAGTGTGACCTGTCCAGTGAAGATGAGATTCTGTCCATGTTCTCTGCCATTAAAGCCCAACACCAGGGTGTGGATGTGTGCATCAACAACGCTGGCGTGGCTCATCCAGAACCACTGCTGAGTGGCCAAACCAGTAGCTGGAGAAACATGATGGATGTAAGGTTTGAATTTATTACGCTGTCATCCTTGTGTAATGTTAGAGGACGCATCCTCGGAGAACTTGAAAGTCATCAATTGTGTGGAGCCCCCCCCCACTCGCATCTAAAATATTTTTAGGGCAAAACTAGGTCTATGTTTTTTGTCTTGTCATTTACTTTTATGGATACAATTGTAAAGAATGCATTGTAAACAATCTTTCTCAATATGCTATACTTGTTTTAAACAGCGTGTCTATGTGTGTTGCGCGGGTGCACGCAAATGCGCATGCAAATGCAAGTGTGCATGCACGTGTCTTAACGGGGAATTCTACTCATTTTCAATATTTTACTGTCATTAATATATGTTGTGTGAACATGGTAAAAAAAAGTTTCCCCATTCTGTGTTTCCTAGAAATGGAGGTCTGAAAAAAGACATCATCAAGATGTGTTTCACCATTATAATGAGTTTCTTTTTTCTGAGAGTGTACAAATGGAACCAAATGGACCCTAGCGGGTCCATTTGGTATTTGTACACTCTCAGAAAATAAAATGAAAATGGGTGAGGGTCCATTTGGTTCACATGTGTACGTACACTCTCAGAAAAAAAAATGAAAATGGGTGAAATTCCCCTTTAAAGGCGTCCCCCCACTTCTAAAAGTCCCACTACAACACTGATTGTTTGTCCCAGCCAGGGCTGATCATATTGATATCGTTCCAGGTGAACGTCATTGCTTTGTCTATATGCGTCCGTGAAGCATATCAATCCATGAAAGAGAGAAATGTCGACGATGGGCACATCATAAACATAAACAGGTAATGTTAGAGTTATAGCCTACTGTCAGCTCATGTTTAATTACAGCCACCTCTACCTCTGGTTAATCAACACCCACAAAGTGAAACGAATGTCACATGTTTGTCGCAATATTGTTTACAGGTTAACCATAATGTACTGTAGTGTGTCTGCCAGTGTTATTATTATAGGCCCACAGACTTTGATACTGTGCTAATTGTGCCAAACATTTTTGGTTTTCTTCCATTCTCTGTTGCAGCATGAGTGGACATCGTGTAGTTCACAATACTGACATCCATTTCTACACTGCTACCAAATACGCAGTGACTGCCCTTACAGAGGCCCTACGGCAAGAACTCCGTGAAGCAAAGACGCACATAAGAGCGACGGTGAGATACCCTAACTCTTAAATTTAGGCCTGACGTAGGTTTTCTGAAAAACTTCAAATATTTATATAGCAGCACCGAAACAATTGAATGTTTGAATACTGTACATACTGTACAGAATCCAAAAATGGATTCCCGGCCTGAATGGGTTAAGATACTCTTTGCTTTACTCTTCAAGTTCAATGAACTCTAAGCTAAGCGTTCATATCTACAAGCTCATAGCGCGCTTGTAGATCTGATATTTTTGAAAAATCATGAAAATGTGGCACAAATCTTTGAATATATTATTTCAGAAGCAAACATTTTTAACTCAAATCTCTGCTTCTGGGGTGACCCCTAGAACATTTTCAGATGGGGGTCCGCAGCCAGATGTAGATAATTCTGGTGGTCCTTGGCATGAAATATGTTGAGCATCGCTGACACAGGAACATTTTTTTTTCAGAAAAAATTAGTATCTAGCGTCAGAAACTAGAATCTCACGTCAGAAACTACAATCTAGCAACAGAAACTAGAATCTCACGTCAGAAGCTAGAATTTGGTGTCAGAAACTAGAATCTGGTGTCAGAAACTAGGATCTGTCGCCAGGGACTAGAATCTCACATCAGAGACTACATTCTTGCGTCAGAACCCGTCAAAACCTTAGTTCTTTAACTGTGTATTAATTTGATTAACTTCATTCTAACAATACATTTCCTTTTGCAGTGTATATCTCCCGGTTTAGTTGAGACAGAGTTTGCTTTTCGGATGCACAGCCTCAACCCTGAGAAGGCTGCTACACAGTATGCAAGTCTAAAGGTGACATATTCCACACATCTAATATGACAACTATAATCTAAACACGGTGACGTCTCAGCCGTCCCAAAACAATGTCTTGTTGTTCATTCTCTTACAGTGTTTGGAGGCCAAAGACTGTTCAAGTGCCGTCACTTACGCCTTAAGTGCACCTGCACATGTGCAGGTATTCACAACAACGCAATTACTTTATGTCCTACTGTGTTACTGTTTCATGTTGCCTTCATTAGTTTGTGTCAGTGTTTTTTGATTTTGATCCTAGGGCCCACTATTCATTTAGCATTTGAGCCACGGACCACCGTTTGATATTTTCACCCCCACAGACCCCAAAACTAAAGATTACTTTTGTCCCTGCCCTGCATGGCTATTATTTTTCAGAATAATAGCCATGCATTGCCCCTATTGACTTGTTGTTACAAAGAGATGTGGGCGCGCTTTGCATCCTCATTATTCCCTGTGCACTAATTCCAAAGACGTGGGGTGCTCTAGTCCTCTAGTTTCATATCCATGTGAGAGTCGTGGCACAAAACTTTCACGAGCCGCACATGACACCTTTCCCCGGGATTTTGATAACTTCCTCTGATCGCTGCAAACGTCATCAGGGTAACACTAAAAGTTTGGGGGACACAATTGCCTGGTGCATTGCGATAGGGGCTGGGTAATTAATCACACCACGTGCCAATTGTGTTCCCCCAACTTTTTTGTGCCACAATTTTCACATGGATATGAAACTATAGGACTATATCGCACCCCACGTCTTTGAAATTATTTAATGGGTGAGTGCACAGGGAATAACAAGTCAATAGGGGCAATGCATGGCTATTATTCTGAAAAATAATAGTCATGCAGGGCTACTTTTGTCCTAGAAACAAAACATGACCATTAATATTTACATTCTCTAGTTGTGTAGTTGGGCTAATTCAGATGATGAACTCTTGAGAGAGTAAACATGAAACCAAATGGACCTGCAAGGGTCCATTTGGTTTCATGTTTACGCTCTCAAAGAGTTACATCTGGTTAACCAACTTTCCATCATTTAGCTGGGGACCACCTGGAACCCTCTCAAGGACCACTGGTTGAAGACCACTGATTTATGTAGTGAGACAGGCCTCGCTTAGGCCTACGTGTCTTTCGATAAATGCGCAGACTACTATATTTAAATATTAATGTGTGTTCAGTAGGCTTAATGGCTTACAAACTTTTTAATGTTTGTTTTTATTTTTTATTATTTTTTTAGATTGGAGACATTCAGATGAGGCCTGTGGAACAGTACTTTTAGTCGGAAAATCATGCAAGCCTGGAAATTCGACTTTGCATTTCTTTGACATTTATTTATGACAAATGTCATCTATGATTTACTTGAGATAATAATAATAATAATAATAATAATAGGCTACTAATAATCTATGTACTGTATGTATTTCCACTTTGACATTGTTGTAGATTGAGTAGCCTAATACATTTGATCCACGGAGTAAGCATAAAACAAACAAGTTTGCCTGTGTGTGCAAATAGACAATAAAGCAGCATTATTATAATTATAAGGGCAATTCCACCCATTTTCAAAATTTTCCTGAGAGGGTACAAATGGACCCTAGCGGGTCCATTTGGTCCACATTTGTATCCTTCTCAGGAAAAAGGGGTCTGAAAGAAAAATCATTAACATGGTGAAATGCATCTTGATGATGTCATCAGATGTATTTCACCATGTTAATGTTTTTTTTCAGGCCTCCATTTTTAGGAAATACAGAATTGGGGTAACGTTTTTATCGTGTCCACACAACATCTCTAAGGTATATTAATGACATATTAAAATGATGAAAATGGGGAGAGTTCCACTTTAATATTTGTGATGAAGGCTTGTATTATAAAAATCATGATATTTAAATTGACATTGAATTAGTCGTGTGTGTGTGTGTGTGTGTGTGTGTGTGTGTGTGTGTGTGTGTGTGTGTGTGTGTGTGTGTGTGTGTGTGTGTGCGCGCGCGCGCGCGCGCGCGCGAATCCGCATGCTGAATGTTTGCATGCAGTTATAGGCCAGTAATTTTAGCTCATGTTTTACCTAAAATTGGAATAAATTGTAACATGGGATTTTTCTTCACAGATCATTTCTTTGAGGTCTCCAGAACAACATATTAAAAGTCCCGAAAAATCCCAGTTGCGCAAATATGTTTAATTTCATAAAGTAATAAAATACATAGGCTCCAATGGAGCCCCCTTCCTATACAAACCCATTATAACTTAAAACTCCATTTTAACCATGATGGATTATTCAAAAACAACCCATCTTTTTTCTGGTGACTGATATTGTCCTCCTAATATGTGAGAGGGCAGTGGAATTTCATTTACAGGTTTCATTTATTTTTTAAAAAATATTCATTTCGGTGGGCATACCCAAATATGGAGGCAGCTACATTTTCCAAAACAATATTTAAAAATAACTGAAACCTGTGAATGAAATTCCACGGTCCTCTCACGTATTAGGAGGACAATATCAGTCACCAGAAAAAAGATGGGTTGTTTTTGAATAATCCGTCATGGTTAAAATGGAGTTTTAAGTTATAATGGGTAAATGTAGCTGCCTCCATATCTGGGTATGCCCACCGAAATGAATATTTTTTAAAAAATAAATGAAACCTGTAAATTAAATTCCACTGTCCTCTCACGTATTAGGAGGACAATATCAGTCACCAGAAAAAAGATGGATTGTTTTTGAATAATCCATCATGGTTAAAATGGAGTTTTAAGTTATAATGGGTTTGTATAGGAAGGGGGCTCCATTGGAGCCTATGTATTTTATTACTTTATGAAATTAAACATATTTGCGCAACTGGGATTTTTCGGGACTTTTAATATGTTGTTCTGGAGACCTCAAAGAAATGATCTGTGAAGAAAAATCCCATGTTACAATTTATTCCACTTGAAACGCTATTTTGCCTGGACTATTACCTCTACCTGATATTGTGACGTTTTTGGGTCGCCTCCTCCATTATAGTTTTGTGGGTTCATTATACTGCGTTCATTTTTTTAAGGTGCCATAATTCAGCCTCGATCACAACACCCTAAACAATGACAGCTTTAGTTTAAAAAAAAAAAAACTGGACCTATTCCACGGATCGCTGACCTAACACCAAAGGTATGTCAATATATTGTATTGGGTATCTTTTCTGGGGGAGACCATGCCACCTTTAGCATCTAGCTGTGTGTGGAGTCTGTATGGTTACCACTGTTGTACTGTATTAGCCACCTTAGCATGCCTGCTTGCCTGCAGCAGCATCCCTGCCCAGATGCCAGATCAACTACACGCAGAGCCATCTAGTATCAGAATTGCGACATCTGGGGGTCAGAAACTTGAGCGTTACTTCGAACGCCGTTCATGCATCCCGAACAGGGACAAACTGGAGTTGGAAATGTATTGTTTTCAACGAGGGCGGCGCAAATAAGAGCTGTTTTAGGTGTCTGTGCGCAACCAGTGCCATGGAAGCTGTTTGCAACATGTCATATGTTTAAAAATAATGCACAGCAGCAACGACTCTGCAGTGTTCGTGTTGCAGTTGCACGTACGATAAGCCTACTGCAGAACTACCTAAAATAATTACAGGATTTAAGACCACTAAAGCTGTGATGTTGTTGCCTGGGTCCAATATTTTTCTGCCCATTTCCACTCCAGGACTTGTCTTGGTCTCTCCATTCTAGTCTATCATGCAGAATAGCCGCCATTGGACTGTCCCCATGAAGTGAACGGGGTTTGCGCAACTCTGTCTATACTTCTCTGGCTGTTGTATCCTCGCGAAAAGATAATCTTCTACATAATACACTGTAAATTAGCCTACATGGCGAGATTTGTGGATAAAAATATTGCCCTCCTGCAAGATTGGAACAAAGTGCATTGAGGTTATCACTGCCTGGCGAATTCTTAATTCCTTCCAGCTCTATCTGCAGTAATTCTATATTATGGAATCAATGGGGATACACAGTAGGCCAAATACTGTATGGTAGCTGCTCTGGCTCTTCTTAATCATAATATCACAGTAGGCTGATATGAATTAAAAATAAAAATCAATTGAATTGTGTAGTGTATGCTTTGTAACAAGCCTTGACTGCCTGTACAGTGTTTTGGTAGTTATTTAAATACAATAGAAGATAAAATAGGTTTGTGATGTATTTAATAAAATAAATGAGTGCATTAAACCAGTGGTTTTAAACCAGTGGTCCCTGAGAGGGTTCCAGGTGGTCCCCTAGCTAAGTTGGTTAACCAGATGTAAATCTTGAGAGTGTAAAAATGAAACCAAATGGACCCTTGCGGGTCCATTTGGTTTCATTTTTACACTCTCAAGAGTTAAAATATTCATCATGTGAATTAGCCCAGGTCTACACAACTAGAGAATGTAGAAGATTAATGGTCATTTTGATCTGTATGTTTGACTGTTTGGTTTCCCAAATCCAGCCTGGAATTGTGGACAAAAGCAAAATAAATCTTTAGTGTTTGGGGTCTGTGGGGGCTAAAATGTCATCAAATGGTGGTCCGTGGCTCAAATGCTGAATAAATAGTGGGCCCTGGTATCAAAAAGGTTGAAAACCCCTGCATTAAACAATAAATAAATACACACATTGTCCTTCTTATTCACAATGCATCATATAGGAAGTCTATGATTTAACATGCTGATCACATAATCCACAGACCCTGTGCCATGTCTGACTTCATTGAAAGTGAGGCAGAGGAAGAGGAGTCTGAGGAGGAATTACACGAACGGTCTGGTGGGGAGCAGAAAACATCCCAGAAACACAGAGAGGACAACGATGGTAAGATCACGTTTGATGGGTAGTATCTCAAGGCAACAACTGGCCTCACGACGACGAGACGATAGCTCTGCGCCACCGGTAAAATGTCTGACACTAGACTTAAAGGGGTATTCCACTTTAAAAAAAAACCTTTTGGTCATTTTATGGTCGACTCAGTCTCATGTGAACACACCAGACAGTTTATAAGTTACTGCATTCAGTATTTAGATTTTGATGTACTGTATTGATGTTAGCGCCTCCAGCTCCTTCCTATACAAACCCATTGTAACTTAAAACTCTTAACTTTTATCCATGACAGATTATTCAAAAAGAACCCATCTTTTTTCTGGTGACTGATATTGTCCTCCTAATACGTGAGAGGGCTGTGGAATTTCATTTACAGTTTTCATTTATTTTTAAAATATTGTTTTGGAAAATGAACATCAAATATCTAAATAGTGAAAGGAGTAACTTATAAACTGTCTGGTGTGTTCACATGAGACTGAGTAGACCATAAAATGACCAAAAGGTTTTTTTTTTTTTTTTTTTTTTTTTTTTTGAAAGTGGAATACCCCTTTAAGGCCCTGATGCACCTAGCAATATTTTGATCAACATCAACAAGCAACATCAATTATCAACATTGACTTTGAAAATGATCAACTCCTGGTTGTTCAGAAAAAGTCAGGTCATTAGCGCCCTCTACTGGTCAACATTTCGGGATCCTACAATCACAGCCCTCCTTGGCATCCCCTGATCCTTTCTCCCAAACTCCCAAAGATAAACTTTAATGAAAACAACATGGCTGCTGCTGCCTCACTGGACAAAATGTAACCTTTTTAGTGAACATTTGGTTGAAAATGATTCAATACAAACTAAAAACAAGTTGTGTTTCACCATGCTAATGATTTTCCTTTTATGACCTTTTTTTTCTGAGAGTTCACATTTGTACACTCTCAGGGGAAAAAAATGAAAATGGGTGGAATTCCCATTTAATGGGAGGCGTTGCCATGTGTCTCATCATGTTGCCCGTTGATGTTGACATGTTGATATTGATCAAAATATTGCTAGTGTATCAGTATCAGGCTCTTTAAATTTTCATCTCAGACGAGGAAGAGGAGGAGGAAAACGCGGAGGATCAGGACGAGCATGGAAACCTTCGCGGTCTGATCGACGACGGCGTAGAGAGAGACGGTGATGAAGAGGTGGATGAAGAAGGCAAGCGGGACGACGAAGACGAAGAAGGAGAAAGTGACTCTGGGGAAGAAATTGGGCACCGCAAGCGGAAACGGAGTAAGCCTAACCCCCTCATTCCGTGGTCCCTTTCCCCACATGCGGTCTGGCAATTCCTTTTTTTTAATTTCAGTAAAGGCAACTTCACAATTAAAAAAACATTCCTTATAATTTTAGTTTTTAAGTTTTTTTTTTTCACATACACAACCTCAGCTGTTTCTCACCTGAATATACAAATATAATACACACACACACACACACACACACACACACACACACACACACACACACACACACACACACACACACACACACACACACACACACACACACACACACACACAGTTACAGATAAACAATTACGGAAAACAATAATAATAATAAAACAATAAAATAAATAAAATGTATAGACCTAAGTACAGGTGAATGAATTAATAGGGTACAGAGGCATGTGAGGGTGCCGGACGTTCCGTGTAGGAGGGAAGGTCATGAGGACACCTATTTACTACTCACTAATAGAGGTATTACGGGACTCCATCTTTTACTAAATATGTTTAGTTGAAGCATATGTCATTTTGTCATCAAGGCATATGTCATTTTCTCCATATGATAGATGTCCCATACTTTTTCCAACCACACTTTACGTTCACTTTATGTTGGTGGTTCTGGTTTTAGCCAATTGATTGTAATACATTTAGTGGCCACTGTAAGCAGCACATGTAACAAATAAATGTTGGTTCTTGGCAATTCCGTTTTCATGATTTTGTCTGTTTACAGATTACGATGACCGCTTGGACGACGACGATATTGACCTCATTGAGGAGAACCTGGGAGTCAAAGTCAAGAGGGTAAATGTCAGAAGCTGTGTTGAATTAATTACATTTTATGACCTCAATTATATCCCCCCAAAAACCTTTTAACATTCAGTGGATGTGCTGTGGTTTTCTGTTTTCTGTGGTGTTTGGAATCCCATTGATATACAGTTATATGGGATTTGCAGGCCATTACACCATAAACAGTGGGACAACCAGAGCACTTGTTTGAGCCAGAAAACCCCAGACCACAGAAAATAAAATCTACTGAATGTGAAAAGTTCAGGGTCTTTTTTTTGGGGTGCAATTGAGCTCGGCAAACCCTTTTTTTATAACACAATCCCTTGAATCCTACTACATTTTCTGCCATATTAGAGGTGGGACGATTCAGACACCTCACGATACGATACAATACTGATATTTAGGGTCCTGAATCATCGATTTATACTGCAATTCTTAATTATGCTGCGATTCGATTTGATATATCGTTATGTCTAGAGATGCCCGATATTGACTTTTTTGCCGATATCCGATATCACGATATTATCCAACTTCTAATTCCCGATACCGATATCAACCGATATCAACCGATACCGATATATGCGGCCTCCAGTGGTGGAAAAATAACAGAAACTATTACTATACAAATATTTAATATAAATAAACATTTAGTATAAATACGAATTCATGTTATAGCCTAGAAATACTCCATACGACTATAAATTCAACATGTAGCCTACTTGAGTAAAGTACAAAAGTAATGGTATAAACATGACCGTAGCGCTGAGTCTACATCTCTGTAAATAGTCATAATTTCCAGTTTGTAAATACCGATACCGATATTTTCCGATATGAAATTTGAAAGCTTTTATCGGCCGATAATATCGGAGGGCCGATAATATCTGGCATCTCTAGTTATGTCACATTTTTTCCTCCCATTGCTTTTATTATGCCAGAATTGGGGGATTGCACTCATTTTCAAGATTTCTTCTGAGGGCGTACATTTGTACACCCTCAGAAAAAAAGGTCCTAAAAGAAAAATCATTCACAAACACAACACAAAGACAACTTGATGATGTCATCAAGTTGTGCTTCACCAAGTTAATGATTTACTTCCGACTTCCATTTTATGAAACACAGAATGGGGGAACTTGATAAAATAAAGTCTAAAGTCTTTTTGACATTAACAAATTAATGAATCGGACCTACATCAATAAAAAAAAAAAACGATTTTGAACCTGGCGATTCAATATTGATATCATGGCATTAAGAATTGCGATATATTGGCATATTTTGCCCACCCCTACATATTATCCCACATTCTCCCTTTTTTCCCCTGGGTCCTGCAGCAAAAGTTCAGGCGGTTACGAGACATGTCTGACGACGAGGAGGAGGACGGAGACGACTTGCGCGAGGCTCACGAGAAGGACATGATAGCGGACGAGATCTTCATGGGTGCGAGTGGCCTGGACGACGGAGAGGCAGCGCTCAACGTTCCTCTACATCCGAGGGACGAAGAGGAGGAGGAGGAGGAAGAGTCTGGTAGGAAGACAAACCTATATGAGTCCGCGGTCAAAAGTGTTAAAAGGATCCCTGGCTAATAAGACAAATATGCCTTAAAACACTATAATTGTCTTCTATAACTCAAACATGCAGATAAAAACACCTTCAATAGTGTATTTCTTTCAAAAACAGAGATTCTTTCACTCAATAGGAAGTGCTCCGGTCGCAGGATGATGATGTCACATGAGCATGTTCATGTGCGTAACATTTTATTTAATGAATCCTCAGACATTGATGACTTCATTGTGGACGACGATGGGCAGCCTTTGAAGAAACCCAAATGGCGGAAAAAATTGCCGGGCTACACGGACGCGTAAGTGATTCAGGCAACGGCCCACCTGCTTCTTTTGAAAACAGATGTACTGTCTCATTGGCCTTCTTACATACCCTCAAGGTCAGGGGCGGACCTAGGCACGGGCATGGGGGGGGGGGGGGGCGATGCCCCTCTAAATGCCCAGACTGCCCCACCAAACATGATCGCATGCAAAACAACCCAAGATATTTCAAATTAAAGTGGTTATATATTTTAAATGATTTGACACACAGCATTTCATCATTGAAAACAGAAAACTCTCTGAGTCAGACCTTTAGCTTTATGCATGCTGCGTGTCTGTTGCAACTTAAATGGTAAATGGTGCATTTATATAGCACCTCTATCCAAGGCGCATTACATACTGTAGCTTGTGCATCACATTCACCCATTCTTTTTTCATTCTTTTATGAGTATATAAACATATCTGCAGTATACATATGTTTTCAGGAAAGGAACTTATTACTATTGCAGTAATTTTATACAACAAATAAAACAAGACATGTTTCATACTAAAACTAAATCTGTACAACATATATAAACCTACATATGTATTTGTACGCAAGACTACACTACCAAGACTAAGACTAAAAGACTAAAAATTCTTTTTGACATTTCGTCGACTAAGAGTAGACTAAAAAAATGAATTACAGAAGACTAAATGGGACTAAAAGACTAAAAATCTGCCTTATTGAAAGGACTAAGACTAAATCAAAATATTCTCGAAACAAACAACACTGCTCTCTACAGAGCTCTTCAGGAGGCCCAGGAGATATTCGGGGGCGACTTCGACTTCGCCGACTTCGACACGGAGGCGTACGACGACGGGGAGGACGAGGAGGAGGACGCCGAGGACGAGTCGTGGGACCGGCCCAAGAAGCAGGTCAAAAAGAGGGTGGGCCGCCGCAGCATCTTCGAGATCTACGAGCCCAGCGAGTTGGAGAGCAGTCACATGACCGACCAGGACAACGAGATCCGCGCCACGGACATGCCCGAGAGATTTCAGGTTCTGACCGCGGACTCGAACTACTTTGGAACAACGTGTTTTTTTTTTTAGAGAGAATTGATTTTTCCCGGTCATTAAAACAGAATTCCACACCAAAACACATTGGGCATCAATAAACATTGACAATCCGACATATATAGAAAAATAAAAATAAAAGGAGCAGAGAGAAGCAATTGGAACATTTTAACCTTGAATCACAAAGCAGACCTGCAACTAACAAAACCAGATTTCGAAATTTGTCTCTTTGACTTTTTAAACTTTTTCCACAATTGTTTTCAAAGATAGTTGAGGTCTTCTATTTAAAAATAAAATACAAAATAAAGCAGCAAGCAATTTGCAGTGTACATAACTGTGCACAGGATGCAGTGTGTGGACTGGATCTTCAATCTCGTGCACATGTAATCTCGTTACTTTACTTTTTGGAGCAAAAGTAATAATATTACAGTAATATGTAATCTAAAATGTGTTACTGCCCAACTCTGCTTGTAAATGTGTTCTATTTTTCACATGCAACAACATGCTCAAAAGCAATAGGTAAATAGGCAAAGTAATATCTTTACTTTTGCTGGAAAAGGTAATATTACAGGATTACGTAATATTTATTTTAGCACTGGTAACTGGTCAATGGGAATCAAATTGTTAAAAATGCATGGACATTTGGAAATGTTGGATACACCACAGGGCTTGACACTAACACAAGTAAGTAAAAAAAAATGGTAGGGCAAGTGAAGACTGCTACCTGGTTGCCCGATCGGGCAAGTGTGCAACTTAGTGCACTATAACACAACACAAGATAAATTTGTCTTGAAGGCAGTCATTGCACTCTGCCTCTGTGTCTGTCCCTGCTTTCTAGCTATCTCTACCTATCTCTCTCCCAGGTCCATTTGGTTCCAAACTATCATTTTGCTGGGGTCAGGGACCACTGGGTCTGTTAGGACCACTATGGGCTGAATTTTAACTCTTGAGAGTGTAAAAATGAAACCAAATGGACCCGCAAGGGTCCATTTGGTTTCATTTTTACGATCTCAAGAGTTACATCTGGTTAACCAACTTAGCTGGGGACCACCTGGAACCCTGTCAGGGACCACTGGTGGTCCCCGGACCACCTGTTGAAAACCCCTGGTTTAAAGCAACCCAAGTAGGAAGTAAACTTAAATGCAAAATTTACAATATATTTTTGGGGGGCAAGTGACCATGACCTGAGGGCAAGTAGAACCTGACTTGCACTTGCCCGACAGGCAAGTGCCTCAGAGACCTTAGTGTCAACCTCTGCACCATGTCCCAGTTGCCAGTTATAGTGTACATCGGTGTGCCTGTCCCATTTCGTCCTGACTAGATTCTAGTTTCTGACACTAGATGGCACCAGATTCTAGTTTGTAGCACTTGTTTCTGATGCTAAATTCTGGTTTCTGACGCTAGATTCTGTTTTTTTTTTTCCTGAAAAATCCATGCTCCTGTGTCAGTGATGCTCAACATATTTCATAGGACCACCAGAATTATCTATATTTGGCTACGGACCCCCATCTAAAAAAAAAAAAAAAAAAAACTTCTAGGGATCCCCCAGAAGCAAAGATTTGAGCTAAAATGTTTGATTCTGAAATAATATATTCGAAGATTTCTGCCACATTTCGTGATTTTTCAAAAATAGCAGACCTACAAGCTCATAGCGCGCCACTTGGTGGCGCGCTATGAGCTTGTAGATCTGCTATTTTTTCAATAGGAAAAGCATAATGGTTAGAACACCAAAATGCGTTCAGTACACAAAGGGTTAATCCTAAGCAGTCAAACCGTGGTATCTTTGTTGTTCATAGTTGCGCTCCCTGCCTGTGAAACCTGCGGAGGACGATGAGCTGGAGGAAGAGGCCGAATGGATCTACAGGAATGCCTTCTCCACCCCCACCATCTCTATGCAGGTAAGTCTATACGGACCAGGTATAAGAAAGGTCGTTCACATTGATCTGTCAATATAAGCGAAGACTGGTTGGCTTTCATTCAACTCATCGGTGAGATTTGAAGGACTGTATCGAACTGCTGCTATCCTATCCTCTTGCACATGTATACCTTATGTATACCTCACCTCACATAGTAGGCTGTATGTTGTAGCTTTGTTTAGTTTTAGCTTTATAAAGTTTTAGTACTGCATATAGTAGTTGTAGCTTTATATAGTTTTTTAGTACATAGTATATAGATGTATAGTTGTGTTTCTATATATACTGTATATATATATATATATATATATATATATATATATATATATATATATATATATATATATATATATATATATATATATATATATATATATATATATATATATATATATATATATATATATATATATATATATACAGTATATGTCCTGTCTAGCTGTCTGTTAGCTTTCACACTACTGCCACTTTATCAAACCTTGATTTGCTCTAAACCCCAGGAAAGCACAGACTATTTGGAAAGAGGCCCGGCTACTAATTTCAGCAGAAAAGGTCCCAGCATGATTCAGAAGATCAAAGAAGCCCTGAATTTCATGAGGAATCAGCATTTTGAGGTATTTATTCTACACCATACAATAGAGCATAGGTTTTAGGATTCAGTATCATTGTCTAAAAAATGCCAAAGAGAACATTTTAAAGAACTTTTTTTTTTTAAATAATCATTAATGTCTCCCTGTAGGTTCCATTCATAGCATTCTACAGGAAAGAATATGTGGAGCCAGAGCTCAATATAAATGACCTGTGGAAGGTGTGGCAATGGGACGAGAAGGTGATTAAATGGGATGTATCCCTTTAATAATGTCATTTATTTTTTTACTGCATTGAATAATAGTCCAATGGATGCCCTGAGAATCCAACCAGCAGCATTTCGCTTTGGATAAGGATTGTCAGCAGTAACATGTAGTATAGGGAGTACATTGCTCTGAATTGAAATACACTGGCAGTGGTTTCATACACTCGGACACTGAAAAAAAAAAAAAGCTTTTAAAGGGGAATTCCACCCATTTTCAACATTCTAATATGTCATTAGTATACCTTACATGATAAAGAACTATCCCCCATGCTGTGTTTCCTAGAAATGGAGGCCTGAGGAAAACCACTAACATGGTGAAACATCTTGATGACGATGTATTTTCACCATGTTAATGGATTTCTTTAGACGCTTCTTTTTTCTGAGATGTCTTGGAAAAAACCCTAGTCCCCTCCAACCGTAACCCTAATCCTAAATGCCCAACCCACAACCACCTCACAGACCTGACGGTCTGTGAGGTGGTTGAGCATCGGGGATTTAGGCCACAAAAAAACTGTGTCTATCTAATAACATGTAACAAATGTAAGCTACAATATTTAGGGGAACCAGAAACACAATAGCAGACAGACTTAACCAACATAAATAAAACATAAAAAATGCCAAGGAGATGTCGCTAATAGTATAATATTTTATGGGACATGGAATTGGGGCAATGGAAGTGTGTGGATTAGAATCCGACCAAACGTGGACAGAGGGGGAGAGGAAGTTTGCAGAAAAGCAATGGATTTTAAAACTTAATACAACATTTCCACAGGGCTTAAACCACTATGAAAGATAATTAAGATTAGTTATCTCAGACATAGATAGACCCTTCTTCAACAAAGATGACAAATGCAAACACTCTCTGTTTGGACTCATACAAAATGTTGTAATGTTGCAAAACACTGAAGTCTTATACCACAAACCTAAACCTAAACCTAATCGCAAGCAGATTCGACCGTTATCAGTGGATAAGATCGCACTTGTCATCTTATCAGCGCAATCGTGTCAGTCGGCTCCCAGACCAACATGCCTCCTCGATAAGATCGCGCTAACAAGCAGCCCTCCTGGGAATTATCGCTTGATAACGGTCGGAGCGGGTGCAGGTTTAACAGCAGTCTAAATGTGTTTGCAGTGGACCCAGCTGAGGACCCGTAAACAGAACCTGAGCAGGCTCTTCCAGAGGATGCAGGCCTACCAGTTTGAACAGATCTCTGCAGACCCAGACAAACCACTGTCTGACGGAATCCGCCCACTGGACACTGCTGATCTAGAGAGGTAATGAATAATGGCCTTTACACCAGGGCAGGGGTTTTCAACCTTTTTCACACCAGGGCTCACTATTTATTCTGCATTCTAGCCACCAAATATTCAACTCAACGGGAACAAAAGGAAAACAAAAAAAAAGAAGTAAAGAAATAAATGAATAAGAAATAAATTAAATCACAGCTATAAATAAATAAATAAATAAATAAATAAATAAATAACAGACTATAAAAACCTGTTTTCATCCCATTCCTGAATCATCCTCTCTACAATCACAGGTGGCTTGATTACAGTTAGAAATACTCTAGTTTTCAATCCCATGCTGGCATCCAGACAGCGTGTTATTACTCGGTTTAAACTTAATTATCACATTAGAATACATATCTAAAACATATGGTAGAAGCAGTAAAGTGGCAGAGCTGAGCGACGATTGTAAACAAACGGTCCATATGGCTCAGAGTAGCAGTGTTGTTTTTTCGAGAATATTTAGATTTATTCTTAGTCTTTTCAATAAGGCATATTTAGTCTTTTAGTTCCATTTAGTCTTCTGAAATTCATTTTTTTAGTTTAGTCTTAGTCGACGAAATGTCAAAAAGGATTTAGTCTAGTCTTTTACTCTTTAGGTTTATACAGTATATGTTATACAGATTCATAGTTTTTAGTATGAAAGATGTCTCGTTTTATTTCTTGTATAAAATTACTGCAATAGTAGTAATTTCCTTTCCTGAAAGTATGCAATCTATACTGCTGATCTGTTCACATACTTAGAAAGAACGAAAAAAATATGATAAAATGTTACCTATTTCCATTAGTCTTAGGTTATGATTTAGTTTTCGTCTTAGTCTTTTGAAAACACACATCTTTTAGTCCCATTTAGTCTTTTGAAATTTATTTTTGTTAGTCTAGTCTTAGTCGACTAAATATCAAAAACCTTAGTCGACTTAGTCTTTAGTCTTAGTCTTAGTAGACAAAAACACTGCAGAGTAGAGCCGTCCCTCTCTCTTTGCACCCCATAACCTGAAGCAATGCAAGCTCCGATAACCCCGATCATTGATTTCTAATGGAACCGAAGAGAATGTTTAGGAATGGTTCCAGAAATCAGTTCAGTGTTTCAGGCTGAAACGTTTCCATTCTTTACAGGTTGAAAGACGTCCAGTCTGGTGAAGAGCTGGGCGACGTCTACAACCACTTTCTGCTCTATTACGGCCGAGACATACCAAAGATGCAAAACGTGGCCAAAGTGAGCCAGAAGAAGGCCAAAAAGATTAAAGAAGTGGACGAAGACGGGGGTAGGTTCAAGTTCCTCATGATACTCAAATCTTCTGCTTTATCATTGTTCTTTAACGGAAAACCCATCCGTGCGGTGTTGTTTTTGTGACTAAGACTAAGACTAAAGACTAAGTTGACTAAGCTTTTTGATATTTAGTCGACTAGACTAACAAAAATGAATTTCAATAGACTAAATGGGACTAAAAGACTAAGTGTGTGTTTTCAAAAAAAAAAAAACTAAGACAAAGACTAAATCATAACTTATGACTAACTTAAAGACTAATGGAAATAAGAAACATTTTATCTTCTTTTTTTCTTTCTTTTTATACCGGTATGTGAACATATCTGCAGCATACTGCACTACATTGCATACCTTTTCAGGAAAGGTATGCATTAATTATTCCATTAATTTCATACAAAGAAATAAGACAAGACATGTTTCATACTAAAAACTACTAAATCTGTATAACATATATACACCTACAATGTATATGTATGTAAGACTAAACTACCAAGACTAAGACCAGACTAAATCATTTTTGACATTTTGTCGACTAGACTAAAAAAATGAATTTCAGAAGACTAAATGGGACTAAAAAGACTAAATATGTCTTATTGAAAAGACTAAGACTAAATCAAAATGTATATAAAATATTCTCAAAAAAACAACAACACTGCATCCGTGTCACGTGTTCACATTCACAGGAGAGCAAGAACCAAATGAGGAGGAGCAGGAGGAAGAGGTGGAAGAGGAAAAGCAGAGTAAAGGGCCTGACTTGAAGCTGGCATCACGCAGGGACATGTACACCATCTGCCAGAGTGCAGGACTGGGTTAGTGCCTCACCAGTAACGACCACTAGATGGCACTGCATGCAAACAGAATTTGTGCACTGAACTGAACATCAAAAGGCATTTTAACGTCCCACCATTTTACATTGTAGTTTCTGGCATAACAGGGGCATGCAAAACAAGCCAAGATATTTCACATTAAAGTGCTTATATTTAAAATGATTTGAAACACTATACCACTGCTACTAACTAACTACAGTTGTGTCACCACTACACCAACAGCATTTCATCATTGAAAATGAACTCTCTGAGTCAGACCTTTATAGCTTTATGCATGCTGCGTGTCTGTTGCAACTTCAACAACAACACCTGATGTTATTATTGATGCTTTACTTGACAAATAAAAGTCCTGTACCCGAAAATGGTATGGGTGCGACTTCATCGGCCGTGGCGCAAAGCGGCACGGGCGATGAAGCATACCATTTTCTCCTGCCCCCTTCCCCATTTGGGAGATGTTACATCCGCTCCTGTGGCATAACATGAAACTCGTTACCTGATCTTTAAAAAAAAAACTAACAAACTATGTGGTTATTATCAGGTATTACTCTGAAGAAAATTGTTTATAGGGCCTAATAATGCACACCACGGTACAGTATATGACATGACATATCTCTTTGATCTTTGTCTCAGACGGCCTGGCCAAGAAGTTTGGCCTGACTCCAGAGCAGTTTGGAGAGAACCTGCGCGACAGCTACCAGCGTCACGAGACGGAGCAGTTCCCCGCCGAGCCTCTGGAGCTCGCCAAGGAATATATCTGCAGGTAAGTTCACCCATTGTGTCCGGACCCTCGATTCGAGTTTCTGACACCAGATTATACAGTAGTTCCTGACACCAGATTATAGCTGCACTAGATTCTACAGTAGTTTCCGACACTAGATTCTAGTTATTGACACTAAATGATAGTTTCTGATGCTAGGATCTCCTTTCTGACGCTAGAATCGAGTTTTTGACACTAGATTCTATAGTTTCTGACACTAGATTCTAGTTTTTCTGAAAAATCTGTGCTCCTGTGTCAGTGATGCTAACATTTCTAGCCAAGGACCACCAGAATTATTATTTGGCTGCAGACCCCCCATCTGAAAACATGTTGTTCTCGGGGGTTCCCCAGAAGCGAAAAATTGAGATAAAATGTTTGCTTCCAAAATAATGTATTCAGAGATTTGCAGCACATTTTCACGATTTTTCAAAAATAGCAGAACAACAAGCTCATGTCGCGCCACTCGGTGGCGCGACATGAGCTTGTTGATCTGCTATTTTTCAACAGATAAAACACCAAAACGCGTTCAGGACACTAAGGGTTAAAGGGGAACTCCACCCATTTTCAACATTTTACTATGTCATTGATGCACCTTCAAGGTGTTGGGTGGACATGATGAAAAAACGTCCCCCCATTCTGTGTTCCCAAGAAATGGAGGTCTGAAGAAAACCACTAACATGGTGAAACATCTTGATGACATCATCATCAAGATGTATTTTCACCATGTTAATGGATTTCTTTAGACGCTTCTTTTTTCTGAGAGCGTACAAATGGAAATGGTTGCCATTTGTACTCTCAGAAAAAAAATGTTGAAAATGGGTGGAATTCCTCTTTAAGTCCGTCGCTGGTGTCAAAAGTATTCTTGACTGCATTCAAGCTTACATTTAATTTTAAAAAAAAGAAATGTTTGAAAAAATAATAATAATTTGCACATTATGCACTAAAACTGCTTTCAAAGTCACTCTTTTTAGTGCATAAACAAACACAAAGTTGATGCAGACACTACAGATCATTACCATAACTCATGTAGTTTACCTTTTCATAAAATTGTTAGCTGTTAATTTTACTATTTTTATTTAAAAAAAAAAGAAAACCCAGACTTGTTCTGTGGATCCATATCTAGAACGTCAAATAGTAAATCAACAGGAAATTAATATTTTTATTTTTTGTTAGGTCTTGTTTGTGTAATAAGAGTGATTTTGAGAGCCATTTTAGCATATAGCATTTAGTTTAGTCAATAAGGGGCATCTTTTAGAAGTATTGATTTCTAATCACTGGAACATTCTTTTATTCATTGTATACGTTTGGAAATTACATTTTGGCAAGGTCAGAGCCTTATAGTGGGAGAGTTACGATATTGAGGGTTCAGAAACCAGAGCGGAGCAGCCAGTCGTCACGTGACTATACAGAGCCTCTATGAGTCCTAACTGCAATTGGGAATACATTGCCAAAAGACAAATGTTTTAAAGTATTGTTCAGTCACGACTACCGTCGCTGTCGATGATGTTTATGTTGTACTACTATTATTAAAGAACAACTGGTTTTAAAGTAATTAAAGCTGGATTAAATACCTGAGTCCAACGCATTTCTGCATACTCCTGCTACATTGCACTCAGAGCAGCCTCACAGGCAGTCTCGCAAGATGCTCCGTATCGCGTGATTGTCAGTTGTTAACAGTGTGTGTGAATGGGGTGCTGTTGGCTCTATGCTCCTCCAGCAGATTGTCAGTTGTTAACAGTGTGTGAATGGGGTGCTGTTGGCTCTATGCTCCTCCAGCAGATTGTCAGTTGCTAACAGTGTGTGTGAATGGGGTGCTGTTGGCTCTATGCTCCTCCAGCAGATTGCCAGTTGCTAACAGTGTGTGTGAATGGGGTGCTGTTGGCTCTATGCTCCTCCAGCAGATTGCCAGTTGCTAACAGTGTGTGTGAATGGGGTGCTGTTGGCTCTATGCTCCTCCAGCAGATTGCCAGTTGCTAACAGTGTGTGTGAATGGGGTGCTGTTGGCTCTATGCTCCTCCAGCAGTGCGAGCGACCTGGCGCATAGGAGTGAACGGGAATATCGCAACTCTCCCCTATAAGGCTCTGGGCAAGGTAACTCCCACAACAAAAAACAAAAGTGGTCTCACCCTTTGACCGACAAAACCGGCTCATCCGTCCGTCCGTCTGTCTGTCTGTTGCCCAGTCAGTTCAGTACAGCAGAAGCAGTGCTGGAAGGTACGCGCTACATGGTTGCTATGCAACTGGCCCGGGAGCCACTGGTCAGACACGTGTTGAGGCAGACCTTCCAAGAGAGAGCCAAGATCAACGTCAAACCTACCAAGAAGGGCAAAAAGGTACACAGTTCATCATGGTTTTAATCATAATCTTGTTAAGGTTTAACCTGTGACACATGCCCAAAAACAACGAACCATGTTCAATCCAGGTTTGTTTGGCACAAACAAGGGACTAAATTATTTTTGTCCAAAATTATGATACACCCCGTCAACAGCCAATAATACAAATCCCTCAAAACCGCATTTAAAAGGGTACCTTTGGATATCCCTAGTATCATCATATCCTAATGGTAATTTTGGATAGCATACTAGTTGTGATATAGCATGTGTTCTAAAATAAATACCGGTATGCAAATACAACCCTACTCTTGAGCTCAACTATTTTTGCAGTAAAACATTTAAGATTAAAGGGCAATTATATCCATATAACTATTATTATTAATTAATATAACTTAGAGATGTTGTGTGGACATAATAAAAAGTCCCCACATTTGGCGTTTCCTGGAACTGGACATTGGGGGGAAGGAAAAAAAATCATTAACACGGTGAAACACATTTTGATGACGTATGTTCATCAAGATGTGTTTCACCGCGTTAATGATTTCCATTGCCTTTTTTCCCCCCCTGCGAGTGTACAAATGGAACCAAATGGACCATTTGTTAGGTCCATCAGTGCCACATTTGTTTGTCTTCCATCCAGGATGTGGATGAGGCCCATTATGGATACTCATTCAAGTACCTAAAGAACAAGCCGGTGAAGGAGCTGAGTGGAGACCAGTTCCTCCGCATGTGTCAGGCAGAGGAGGAGGGACTGCTCACTATCAACATGTGCATCGACCTGATAGGAGTGAAAGGGTAAGTATGTAAGTAGCCTTGCCAGGCCATGATGTCATGAGGCCCAGCTGAGCCATAGAGGCCCATATAGGCCAGGAGCATATCTCCTGTTTCTGTAGCGTGAGGCAGCTTGATGTACAAGTACACCCTCTGGACATGACGCTAGTGCCGCTACTTTTTTCACATGCTTTTGACCCTGCGACTTATACAATGGTGCGGCCAATCTATGGATTTTCCAGGTACCAGGTGGGCTCCGCAGACTAAATGATAGAAAGTTGGTTAACCAGATGTAACTCTTTGAGAGTGTAAACATGAAACCAAATGGACCCTAGCGGGTCCATTTGGTTTCATGTTTACACTCTCAAGAGTTATGATATTCACCATCTAAATTAGCACCACTTAATTAATAAGTCATAAATCATGTTCATTTTGGTCTAATTTTGATGTTTTGCCTCTTTTCTTTGCGAAAATTCATCCTGGAATTGTGAACAAAACCAAAAGAAATCTTTAGTTTCGGGGTCTGTGGGGTGAAGATGTTGTTAAATTGTGAAAAAAAAAAAGTTGAAAACCACTGCTCTAACATGAAGCACCTGACTATAAACCTGGTGCGGCTTATAGTCAGGTGCGGCTTATACAAGGAAAAAAACAGTATTTTGCCCCAAATTTAGCTGGTGCGGCTTATATTCAGGTGCAGCTTATAATCCGGAAATTACGGTATATATCGTAGTATATCACGCTTTTAATCATAGCGTGATACCAGCCCTACGGGTCGTGGCTCACCGGGAGACCTCCCTGTACGACCAATGGTCAATCCGACCCTGAGGTGGGTAGGTCCAACCCATGAGATAGCCCAGGGGGAGGGCTGTTGCTCCTCACCAGGATGTCTACAAGTATGTGTGCCAAAATGACAACTATTGTAAAGTAATATTGAGTGACAACTACCCAGATAGCAAAATGCATTGATTCAACGTTTTGGTTAGATAACCAGAATTCAACGTTGAATCAATGGATTTTGCTATCTGAGTAATGTCCCTGTAATATTCATGTTGTAATTTCATTCATGAACGGTCTAAAATAAAGGGATTTAAAAGGATCCCTGACTAATAAGATACAAATCGCTTAAAACATTATACTTTCCCTATATAACTAAAATAAGCAAATAAAAACACCAATGGCATCGTATTTCTTTCATAAATAGAGAACATTTCACTCAACAGGAACTGATCCTGGCGCAGGATAGAATATATGGATGAACATGCTCATGTGACATCATCATCCTGCGACCTATGACCTGTTTGTATTGTGTTATAGGTTCTAGGTATGATATGACAAAATGTGTTTTTTTTCACAGATACTACTGTAATTTATGATATAGCTCTGTCAGGAACTCCAAACCACTGCGTTTAGATTCAATATTACAAATGTCACAGACTGATCAAACGTCTTGGTTCTTATATAAAGCCTAATTATAATTTCTCTTGATAAACCTCTGTGTTAAACTGCTGTTACTGAACTATTCTATTATTTTTATTGGGGCGCAGGTACGGTGACCAGACGTACTTTGAGGAGATCAAGCAGTTTTACTACAGAGACGAGTTCAGTCACCAAGTCCAGGAGTGGAACCGGCAGCGCACCTTGGCTATAGAGCGCTCTCTCAAGCAGTTCCTCTACCCGCAGATGGCTAAAGAACTGAAAAACAAGCTCATTGCGGAGGCAAAAGAGAACATTATCAAGGTATGTGCATTGTTGTTGTCTCGGCTGGGCCAGCACCATGTTCTATAACAGGGGTGGGCAATTATTTTTTCCCAAGGGGCCAAATGAGATACATAAACTAAAGTCTGCGTAGTATTAATTTAATTTTCAAGATAAAGGTTAGACCAACCATTTTGACACCAGGGCCCTATATTTCTTCAGTATTTGAGCCACAGAGGACCACTATTTGATGACATTTTAGCCCCACGGACCCCAAAAACTAAAGATTTATTTTGCTTTCCACAATACCAGGCTGGATTTGGGAAACAAAACCGTCAAATATACAGATCAAAATGACCATTAATCTTCTACATTCTCTAGTTGTGTAGACTTGGGCTAATTCACATGATGAATATTTCAACTCTTGAGAGCGTAAAAATGAACCCTTGCGGATCCATTTTGTTTCATGTTTACACTCACAAGAGTTAAAAAAGCATCTGAACTAGCCTAATTAGTCTAAATAGAGAATGTAGAAGAATACATTTTATCCTGTTTTGTTTCCCAAATCCAGCCTGATACTGTGGACAAAAGCTTATTATTATTTTTTGTTTATTTTGGGGTCTGTGGGGCTAAAATGTCCTCAAATGGTGGTTCGTGGCTCAAATGCTGAATAAATAGTGGGCCCTGGTATCAAAAAGGTTGAAAACCACTGTGAAAACCACAACTACAACATTATGGCTATTCAAACAAACAAAAAAAAAACAAAGGTGATCATCACATGAAATATATAATGTCAATGTAGAACATCAAAGGCAAACTTCCTGTATGTCGTCCCGCAGGTGTTGATAACGATCTCTCTTATCTTGGCACTGAACTCTCCAAAGCAGGCGGCTCAGAGCATTTGATGTATATTGAGCCTCCACAGTTTTGTGATAGTGGTTGCCACATCCTCAGGCCTGCAGCAGGAAGCTGTACAACTGGCTGAAGGTGGCGCCCTACCGCCCCGACCAGCTGGTAGAGGAGGAGGAGGAGGAGGACCTGGCAACCGAGGCCCAGGGCAAGGGCTTCCGCGTGCTGGGAGTGGCCTTCGCCTCCAGCAGGTAGGCCCCACACAGCCGACACATAGGACCTTGAGACCCGTAAGAGCATCAAAAGTGTGATTGTTCCATTACTGAAAATCCATTTCAAGGCCCCCTAGAAAGTTTGAGCTTTGAAGTAGTTGGTGATGGTGTTACTTACTGTTATAGTGTTTAAGAAATAAGAATGATGCACTTATAATGAAAAATAGAGAAAAAAAACAATGATGCTTGAAAACATTATTTGAGGTTTGAGTTGACAGTTTGTGAACTAAGAACTTGCACCTTTTTGTCCACAATTGGGAAAGAGAACTGGCAAAACGTTGGTCAAAAACACAATTATTCTCCTTTTTCTAATTGTGTGGACTCTTGGAAAATTACGTGATTCAGATGTTTAAATATAATTTAACTCTTGAGAGTGTAAAATGAAACGGGTCCATTTGGTTTCATTTTAACACAGATCTATAAGGGTCCAAGTGCTGCAAATGGACCCGCAATCGTCCATTTGGTTTTAGTGGCTTTAGTCTCTCTATCCTCCATGGTTGTAGCAGTTTTGCCCCGTCTATCTCCCGCTCCATCAGGGACACCCCGGTGTTTTGCGCCCTGGTGAACGGCGATGGAGAGATGGGGGATTTCCTGAGGCTTCCCTATTTTCTCAAAAGGAGAAACGCGTGGAGGGAGGAAGAACGAGATCAGAAGGTGAAGACGCCCTTTGTGTTTAAATCGGTGTGCAGGTTTGTGTAAGCGCAAGTCATGCAAATGAGCACGTCAAAATCTCAAGGCACACTTGGTGTATTGGTACTAGACAAAATAGCGGATCTACAACTCACAACATGGCTATTTTCTCTAGGTCTGAACACGCCTGCAATGTCATGGGCAAAACAGAGATGCCAGATTGAAAGTGGTGAAAATATATGTTAGTGTATAGATTTGCACACAAATTAGAAATTACCTATGTGCTAAATTAGACCACTTGGGCATGACCTAGGTTTTCTGAAAAACTTCAGCTATTTATATATAACAGCACCAAAAAAAAATACATAAAAAAATGGAATACTGTACATACCGTACAGAATCCAAAAATGGATTCCTGGCTTGATTGGGTTAAAAAACATTCTATAAAGTAGTTGTATAATTTCAATATTAGAATTTTTACAATAATAATTAATTTGCGATTGTCACAAGGCACAACTTGGACTTGCCACCACCAGTTTTGGGATCCACTGAATTAATCCAAGGGATGATGGTGTCTTTACCAATAAGCGTTCTAATACTGTGTGACCATAATATGTCATTGCTGTAGCTCCACGATATTGACAGTCTGAAGAAGTTCCTGAGCTCCAAGAAGCCTCACATCATTGCTGTTGCCGGAGAAAATAGGTTGGTAAGAATTTATTATTATGTAGTTAGTTCATGTATTGTCCACGAAGTGGAAATTTGTCTTGGGTCTCATGTACATCAGACAACAGAACAACAACAACAGAAACACTTACACAGGGACAAGCACAAGACAACAGTCGCAAATAAAGTGCAGACAGGTTGAGCATATTAATAGCCTAATAGCATTAGGAATAAAAGCGTTTTTAAAGATGTGACGGTTAGCTTTTGGCACTTTATACCGTCTACCAGAGGGGAGTAATTCAAACTCACTGCAGAGAGGATGGGAAGGATCGTGTGCTATGTTGATAGCTTTTTTCTGAATCACTTCCTCATAGATGCCACTTAATTGCTTCTGTTTCTTGCCAATTATTTTGAGGCAAGGTTAACTATCCGCTGTAACTTTGTTTTCCCTTTTACATTATGGACCAGTAAGGGTCCATTTGGTAAGGGGGGGGGGGGGAGAATCTTGCTTAGGGCTCCAAATTGCTTAGAAACGCCACTTGGTCTTCCCATGGTTCTGCACGGCTTACTTTGTGTGTGTGTGTGTGTGTGTGTGTGTGTGTGTGTGTGTGTGTGTGTGTGTGTGTGTGTGTGTGTGTGTGTGTGTGTGTGTGTGTCGGCCAATGTGGATTGGGCGGACATTTCATATGAATACATGCCACAATAGGCGGACATTTGGATTAGCCGGACAGTGTTGGTGTCCGGCTAAAACATGGAATTTTATAAGCATGCAGTGTAGGTTCTCTGGGTCTAGAGAGCCCCAAAGTGGATTGGCAGGACAGGATAGGTGTCCTGCTAACACATGAGAAAGTCTGAAAGTCTCAAGTGGTCTAGAAACCCCCAAACCATTGTTTTTTTCAAATGTCCGGCTAATACCAAACTCGACAACACAGCGCCCTCTAAGTTTGTGTATGTTACTGCACTCGCTTACAACTTGCTCATGAATAATTCACACACGAAGCATCTGATTGGCTGGCTGTCACTGTCCTGTTAATTCACATATATTGCACCATGTTTGTTTCAATGTGTGTATTTATTTGCCAAAGTAGGGAGTTATTTTTCTGTAAAGTTACCTCTCTTTTGGGGGTGGAAAGGAGCTCACTCAGCATTTGCATACATGATCGCGATTGGCCATTGGAACGATCTATTGTTCTCTCGTAGGTGTGAACTAGAGTGAAACTGGAGAACTTATGTCTACTCAAGCTATCCTAACAACATGCACTTAATTGTTTACATTAAAAGCTCCAATCATGCTATAATTAAACATTTATTTTACACAGTTGGAGATGAACGGACACCTGATGAAAGATCTGTGTTTTATTCTAGATCAATGTTGACAAGGAAAGCCTTAAAAAACAACCCAACTATTATGTGACACAGTGATAAGGTTTTGCAGTGTGGATACTAGTGCTGCATACTTGCTCTGATTTTGGGGTTCGAGCATTGCATTAAAAAAGAAGAAAAAAGGGAGAAAAAAGCATGCTGTCTCCCTCTCTCTACTATTAAAGTCGCGGTTGTTATTTGCAAAGGGGTGGTGGAGGAGCTGTTTTGCTTCCATGTACAAGTCGGTGGTGCGCAAAGATTATTCCCCTTCACAAAGACCCCTTCTGTTTTGTGTTATTGTCATGATCAGAGTTGTACCCGAACGCGTTCAAAGAACGAAAGTTCTTTGAACCGTTCATATTTTTAAGGAACTTGAACCGAACGGACCCTATATCTGCTTGAAGAACGGCGATGTGAACGCGTTCATTTCTGGCGTGAGTGAACGTCACTTTTCTTGCGTTCGATTTCGCTCAAGAGCAGGGCTCAACAGGCTCGCATTTGTGAGTAAAGAGTTCATAGCATCGGTGCGAGTAGAGCATTTGGCCATTCAGCTGTGATAGAGACATGACAAGTGCACATTCTATGAGTTATACCTAAATTTATATTACTGTAGTACGGCGGTGCTGTTCGCTAAAATAGAGCAGATATACAAGCTATCAACATGTTGAGGCTCGAGGCATCCTTAGCTTGAAGATCTGTTCTCCCTGCCCACCGCCCCGTCCCTCCCTCTGCTCTGTCAGCAGCGCACAGCATCAGACAGCTTAACACAGCATCAAGGAAGGACGCTTCTCTCCAACACGTTGAATGAGCTACTAAAGCTGTTCATGTTGGTAAAATGTATAATCTCCCTGCGCTATGCGTGTATTTAAATCATATACTGTCTGCGCAGCGACCTTTTGCCTCACGCACGTGTGCCGGCGCTATCCCGAGATTAATCATAAATAACGCACCATGCACGTGCGCGCTCGGACGCACAACACTTTTATATTCTTACCATCATTGACTGATTTGCCGTCGGATCGTTTTCATTTTTATTTACCGGTAGGCTGCAATTAGCCTACTACAGCGGCCTTAAGGTTTGGGGGACCCTTTCACATTGTGATTAATATAACAATATGCGCTATTGTATAGAGTTGGGATACCCGACTGAAACAATACCCGCGACAGCCCGTGCTCATTTGCTTAATTTGTGGTCTGTCTTTCAGTCGACCTGGCTATGTTAATAAATTGATATTGTAAAATAGTAGTAAAAATGCTAAGCATTGAGTCCTGTTCAAGAGTTAAACTACAATGAGCTGAAAATAGAGCAGATCTACAAACTCAGTGACGCACTTTGAGCTTGTTGATCTCTATTTCTGCTGATATTTTCTGCTCAATTTTCAGCACACAGAGATGCACAGGGCTGGGCAGAACTGAGCGCCTTCATAATAAAAATCTTCACAAATCAACTAAGGACATCTTCAGTTGTATATGGCTATGGGCTGCAATCATTTTGAACAAAAAAAGAGGGAGGGAAAAAAAGAACGAAAAAGAACTATAATAGTTATTTTTTTGGAACCATGAACTTTAGTTCTAAAAATTCAACAATGTAGGAACTATAAACTGAACTATTTTAGAAAAAAAGTTTTCCAACACTGGTCATGATTCTGTCCCATCATAGCGCACATATCCATAACGTAATAATCCATAATCACTCCTCGCGTCTCTTCTCCTGCTTTCCACAACCATTCTATGACTAACGGTATTCTATTCTCACGGTACGTGCACAGACCGTTATAGGGGCAGGGGCTACGTTCCCTAAGGGGAATTTTGATCAAAATGCCCCGAACATAGCAGATCTACAAGCTACAACAGCTGCATGTCACAGTGCGACGCGTTGTGAGCTTGTAGATCTGGAAGTAGTGTGGAAAGGACTGTTGTTTTGCAGACGGGTAAACTGAACCCATGCCCCCTTTGTTCACTTTGTTCATGTGTGCAAGTCCTTGAGCCTAGCTTGGCTATGCTCGGCTCAGCTAAAACTAACCAACAGCAGACTGACCACGTTGTAGTCTTTGGTACAGTTCATTTTGTCAAGTCAAAACAGTGCATATCGCCTATTAAGCTGTATAATAATGTTATCCGTCCTTGTTTAAACATTAAAAACATAGCGCCGCCACCGCCGACAATGTTTAGTAGGCTAGGCTATTTCAGAGCCATCTAGCAGTGGGGTTGTGACATTGAGGTTAAAAACTGAGCGCTCGAGCGCTGTTCGTGCAGCTTGAATAGCCCAAGCTGGAGTTGGAAAATACATTGTTTTCAACGAGGGTGGCGCAAATGAGGTCCAAGACTTGTCCCTGTTTGTTGTCCCCATTCTCAATAGAAGTCTATGTAGAAGAGCCGCCATTAGACCGCACCCATGAAGGTGAACGGAGTTTACATAGACTTCTATTTAGAATGGGGACAACAAATAGGGACAAGTCCTGGACCTGGAGTAGGCAGAAATGCATTGGGCTCATTGCAGCAGCCCAGCTTTAATAATCTTAAATCCATTTATTTTAGAATGTTCTGTAGTACTAGTACAACATAAACAGCACGCATCTGTGCTATTCCGATAAAAAAGTAAACACCCAGGGCTTTTATAACGTGATTGTTATTTTGATCATTATTATATCTGCCTGCCTGTCAATGTCTGATATAAAACCGCTCTCAACCTTTTTTCTTTAATAATAATAATAATAATAATAATAATAACTTGTTACCTGTAAGTTATATATTTTTATTAATTCAATTACATTTTAAAGGACAACTTTATTTTTTTAAATCCTTTTTTTCAAAATTTTAATGCGATTTCTTTTTTTATTATCTACTAAGTACTAATAAACACCAATAAAGTATATCTGGCCCCCTCCCAGATAAAATCCTAGCTAAAAGAAAGCAAGGAATGTAAAACAATTAACACCCATCTTTTACTTCCGCTAACAACAACCTAGTACATGAACTTTAAACTAAAGTTGTCCTTTAAAGACAATGCACTTCTGTAAGTCAGAAGCAGCAGACCAGAAATCCAAGATAAGATATCATTTTTTTAAATGTTGTTTCTAATTGCTAGAGGCTGAAAAATCTTTTAAAATAGGGTTTTAAGGCTATTTGTTATTTGCATTTTCAAAGTTTGCACAAAATAACCATTGCTATTCACATGGCTATTCACTGTACATTCTTTTCTTTGACAGCTACAGTTTGTGGGGGTGGTTGCATATTTAAATGAGGCATTATGGGTGGAGTTGATGGCCCATGTAACCTCCCATTGTTCCGCCACTTCCCACTAAAGTGACTGTGCATAGCAGCTAAGCTTGTTTAAGAAGCTCATTTATAAAACCAACAGCTGAGGGAACAAAAGATTGTGTGTATCTGTTGTTTTTGGCCTTCATATTCCTAGGGGCATACCTGCATCCTGAGGGCAAGAGTCTGAACTCTGAGAAGAGAGGATGCTGAGGGTTGGCCAGAATGGCCTTTGCCCTCTGAGTGACTCTAGTCTGGTAAATGTGGTTCAGGGGGTTCAAGGGTGTACCTATGGTCTTTTTGGCACACCTTGATTATACCACCTAGTCTGTTTCTATTGGCCACACTGAGGTTACCAAACCAGGAAGTGATAGAATATGTTAAAATGGACTCAATACAAGATGAATAGAACATCTTCATCAGTGTCCTGTCCACCTGAAAGCCCCTCAGTTTCCTCAAGAAAAACAGCCTCTGATTGGCCTTCTTACAAATACGGTCAGTGTAGGCGTCAAAGGTCAATTTATCATCTAAAACTGTACCTAGATACTTGTATTCACTGACTCTCTCAACAGCAGAGCCATTAATGAGAATAAGATCTTTGGCAGGGGGATCACGTCGAAAGTCAATGAACATCTCTTTCGTTTTTCCGCCATTAAGCTCCAGGTACGAATCATCACACCATTTGATGAAGTTCTCCAGAACAGGACCGTGGTCTGACTCTTTGTCCTGCAGGAGGCTGACTATGACCGAGTCGTCGGCAAACTTAATGATGGACCTTGACTGAAGTGTGCTCTGACAGTCATTTGTGTACAGTACAAACAGCAGGGGGGACAGGACCCTTCCCTGGGGTCATCCAGTGGAGCACAAGCGAGCATCAGACAGTGTGCTGTTAATACGGGTCCTCTGTGATCTCAAAGTGAGAAAGTCCACTAGCCAGCAAATAGTACCAAAGTCAATGTTGGGCATATTCTGCAGTCTACGGGCCAGAATGTGTGGCTGCATGCAGTCGAACGCAGATGAAAAGTCCACAAAGCATAAGCGTGCATGTGTTTTGTTTCCATCTAGATGCCCAGCAACAAGGTGTAGTAGTGTTGCTGTGGCATCATCTACACCTTTCCTGGGCTGATAAGCAAACTGTAGTGGATCAATTACATCCTGGGTCATGACCATTAAACTCTGCTTCACGATTTTCTCAAAGCTTTTCATTACCAGGGAGGTCAATGCCACAGGGCGGTAGTCATTCAGCCCCTTTGGTGATGGGACCTTTGCAACAGGTAGGCTACTACAGTGGACTCCTTCCATATTTTGGGAGAATTCTTAAGAGGTTGAAATTGAATTCTTAAGAGGTTGCCCTAAGCTACAAGACTCGGTTCAGCCCAAAAACAGCGCGCCGGCTCCCAACTAAAGTATATGGGAATGCTAAAGAACATATTAAACTAGTGATTAGTGCTAAAATATGAGAAAACAAAGGATTGCTTTCCAGAAAGGCATACTTTTCAATATGTGAAGACACACATTGTCTACAACATAACATCTGCCCATGATAAACATCTCTCACTCTTCATTGGCAATTTTAGAACCTCATACAGGTTCAGCATAATAGCTTTTTCACTTGGACAGGATACCACCAAATATGACTAAATTCAATAGACTATGCTGAGCTAATATTGTTCTGCTAAAGACATGGAGAAGTTGGAAAAGTTACACAACCAGACTGCTCTAACAGAGAGACAGCATATGTTAGGATGTTGATATTTGCCTTACAATTTACTAATAGACATAGATACTAGAAATTGAGATTGATACTGGGGCAATGTAAGATTACCAAAAAACACACATTAATGCACCTGCATGGGTTTTGTCCAGACTGCTTCAACCAACCAAAAGATTTAGGCAGTTTGCCTGTAGAGTGCAGGGTCGTTAATTAGGCTGTATTGCTTAATTAACGACCCAACCATTGCAGTATGGGGGAAGGGCAGCAGTTGAACTGAGCTAAAAGAACTACAGCAGTGAATTGTTCTGACAGGTGAAAGACAAAATCTGAGTATCCTGTTATTGCATCATACTGATTGATCTATTCTATTGGGACACAATTCTGTGATAAAGACATTTGGAAATGTGAGTGAAAATACTACATAAAAACAGACCACATTCTTTAAGTAGTTTACCACTAATGCAGTCAGGCCCATTAACACTGAGCAGTACATACTTTAACATACATTATGATTCATATGCATAACAATACATACATTACATCCAAAACACAAGTACACCTCTCCCTCCCTCTAAATGACCCTTTATAGGGGAACCTTTTCCAGTAGCCATAATTTAGTCTTCTGTTTAAATGAGATCTGATTGGCTGACAATTTCACACCGGTTTCCAAGCTATTCCACTGAGTGGTTCCTATATGTAAATGAATGAGCCTTTGCCAACTTTACTTTTAAAAGCAGGAAGAACCATGTCTGCAATACTGGCTCTGGTGAAATGGTTATGGACCTCGTTCACCTGCCTGAAACATGATATTAACACTGTTGGGACCTCTCCACATTTAATTATATGGACCACGGTTAGTCTAGCCATTGTAACCTTGGCTTCTACTGGGAGCCAGTTCAGCTCTCTGAACTGGTCCCTTCCTATATGTGTTCTGGGTCCCATCACTAGTATAAACCTGATACGTCTGATAAGTCTACAAAGCTACAGCTGACTGTAGCTGACATCATAATGGAGATGACATCATAATGTCTTTGGGTTCTCCAACATTACTCTGAGACTCTTTCATTCAATCCCATGTATACTGTACGCATCTCCTGGGCAAGGACTAAGTTATTCAGGAGTACTGTATATTTTGGGCTGTCAGTGGACAATCCCCAACTGGTGTGCCCTTGAGAAAGCAAGTTTAAGCTCTATAGTCACACTAATCATTCACCTGATGCAGCAAGGAATATACACTCCTGATTGGGTGGCCTGCCTACCCACCTATATGCCAGGTTGCATTGTCTCACAACCTAGTGAGGGAGCCCAGATATAAACTAGCTAGTTTATATCACCCTTTTCCCCACATTTGTATCCAAAATGTATTTGTAGTTACACCTACAAATGTCTAAAGCTATGCTGGCACTAAAATATTTACAACGGTGTTGGGGAAAACTGTTTACATGGGTTATTTACTCAGCCTGTGCCATGTTTTCCCATTCAACACAAATGAACCCCCCGACGGCTCCTCATACACTGACAAAGACTCCAGACTCACTGACTCAATGGACATACAGGGGGGCCTCCAGGACCCATCCCAGGTCTCCAGGTGGGACAGATGTGGCCCAAATCTGAGCTCTTCTGAGTCTCAGGGCACCCTTCATTGTAATCAAGTTACTGGAGTCTGCAGGGGCCCAGCACTCCTGCTCAAGTCAACCTGCCGGACACTAGGCCATGTCCTGACTGGAGAGGGCCATGCTGCAGACTCCCCTTGTGGCTCGAACGGCCCTGCTAATCCTAAAGGCCTATACCTAGTGTTTTTTGGGCATCCTCCTACTCCTCTTAACCCTTATACATCATCATCAATACTATAATTCACCAAATGTCTGTTCGCATCGACTGGACGACCGCGACATATATGGGGATACTCTCAGCTCACGCACCATGGTTTAATTATGTCTGAGTCACCACGTCATGCCTATATATGGGTACATGTGACGTAAAGCTTTGTATACACACAGAATGGGCACAAACGGCATGATACACATTTTTAACGGGTTCGAATACACACAACGGGCACAAACGGCATGATACACATTATGATACACATTAACGGGTATAAGGTATTGTAGACACAGGCATGATACAAATTTTCAACGGGTATTAGGTACTAGTTAAGTTAATTATATCAATGGACTAAAGTCTTGTTTCATTCAATGATCTATCTATCTATCTATCTATCTATCTATCTATCTATCTATCTATCTATCTATCTATCTATCTATCTATCTATCTATCTATCCACTGTATCTATCTATCTATCCATCTCCATCTCCATCTCCATCTCCATCTCCATCTCCATCGAGAGAGAGAGAGAGAGAGAGAGAGAGAGAGAGAGAGAGAGAGAGAGAGAGAGAGAGAGAGAGAGAGAGAGAGAGAGAGAGAGAGGCAGGCAGAGAGAGAGAGGCAAACAGACAGACAGACAGGCAGGCAGGCAGGCAGGCAGGCAGGCAGGCAGGCAGGCAGGCAGGCAGGCAGGCAGATAGATACACAAGTCAGTCAGACAGACAGATACAGACCCAGACAGAATATACATAGATAAACAGCAGGTACAGATAGAAGTACAATAGTACAATACAGTAATGTACTTCTATCTGTATCTGCTGTTTATGTATATTCTATCTGTCTGGGTCTGTATCTGTCTGTCTGACTTGTGTATCTATCTGTCTGCCTGCCTGCATGTCTGTCTTATGTATCTATATTCTATCTGTCTGACTGTCTGTCTGTCTGTCTGTCTGTCTGTCTGTCTGTCTGTCTGTCTGTCTGTCTGTCTGTCTGTCTGTCTGTCTGTCTGTCTGTCTGTCTGTCTGTCTGTCAGTCAGTCAGTCAGTCAGTCAAACAGATGAGCTATGTTACGGACAGTCACTCCTGCTAACAAATAGCTCTCCAGGGCATTGACAGGTACATCATAGGACGGGCGTCCAGGGCGTATTCCACCATGGGTACTTTGTTCTTGCAAATACAATAATTGTGAGGCCACTTCATTCAAAATTTCAAAAATCACTGGGTTAATCTCCACATCTGAAATTTCAGCTAATAAGATTAAATGTTCCCAAATGGACTCCACTCTAAATAACAACAAATCTGGACAAGCATTTCCAGCTATTTCAATCAAATGTCTCAATTCACCCGCAAGTGTTCGCCGCAGTCCACTGCCATTGGTTCTTATAATTGTTTTGTTTGTTTACAGCAGGGTTTTTGCATAAATAAATGCAAAAATCAATACAGAAATATAAATAATTGTAAATGAGGAAATGAATAAATAAATACATAAATAAATAAATATAAAATTAAATACTGAAATAAATACATAAATATAAAAATAAATGTATGAATAAATAAATAAAAATAAAAATAAATAAATAAATAAATTTATACAAAAATATAAACATTTAATTATATATTTTTATATTTATTTGTGTATTTATTTATTTATTTTTGTATTTCCTTTTATATTTTTGCATTTATTCTGTCATTAATGCATTTATTTATGCATTTATTTATTTATAATTACATTTATTTATTTATATAATTATGGCAGTTTCAGTCCTCCATACTACATTTGATGTAAAATTATGTACATTGCATTTGCTGCCACAGGCACAGAGAGAGAAGAGAAGAGAAGATTCAGAACGAGTTGAGTAGAGTCAGTGTGGGGGAGGGGGGGAGTATCAGAGCGTGGCACACCTGTTTAGAATTTGCAATCAAGAACTCTGCGACAGAACGACACAAGTTACACAACACAAGCCAGTAGCAAATACGCACGCCTGAAACGACACGACGAGGGACACAAGATCAGCAGGTATTTATTTCATACTTTGATGCTGGCACATTGTTCATTTTATTATTATTTGATGTGTTACCGTTTCTGCGGTTGGACAAAATGTCGACATGCTTTCAAACTTTGAATTACCCATAGCCTAGGCTATGGATTGAACTTTTGTGTGTTTACATGTACACTGTGTAGTGTGTACAACCGTGTGTTTGCCTGGGGAGCCCTAGCTGGCAGTTTGTTACAGGGAATGCGGGAGAAGTCCCGTACGGTGTTTTTTTCCCCCTCCACGGCCACGAGACTGAAGTGAGTGAGTGTCAAATAGGGCCCTGGGAGGCTCTCTTGTTTGTGGGCCACTGGGCCAGCCGCAGGCCGCTGAAAGGAGTGTTAGCCGGTGCTAGCTGTAGGTGGTGGTGGTGGTGGTGCGGCTGCTGCTGTTGCCAAAGAAGGGTGGTTGAGAAGGTGGCTAAAATCGTGTCATGCATTTTTAATCAACCACCAAGCACTGTTGTTTTTCTCTCTGGAGTAGTTAGCCGTAGTATGAATGCAATGAATTGTTATGGGTATGAGTAGTCTAGATGATTTGATTATAGATAAGTGAACACTGAGCTTTAAGCTTTATTTATTGACTGAGCTGTGATCATGCACTGCTGTAAAATGGAGCTACAGTAAAGTATAGTGTACTGGCCTACATTATTGGGCTGTGTTCAAAAAAATCGATCCAGCGATCCGATATCGATTCACGCTCAAAAACACGACATCGATCAAAAAAATGTGTGGATCATCTTCTCCAGGTGACTGGCACCATTTTATTTTACGCGGAGGCGCACTATATAAAAGACAGACACTACTAAATGCGTCGCGCCGCTGCCCAAAAAAAACACGTGCCAAAAAAAAGCTCGTTTTGGACAGCATGAGGGCCCATATAACAGATTCTGTGAAATCGTGCTCGATTCCTGCCGTGATTCCAGGGGGCACAACGAAGCACCTGCAGCCCCTTGACAGTGTGAACCGTGCTTTCAAAGTGGGAGGCTTGGGTGACTAGCGGCAAGAAATTTCACCAAAACTGGTCGCATGCGGAAAGCAACTTTTTCTCAAGTCTGGCAGTGGGTCCTGACTGCGTGGAAAAGTGTCAAAACATACACGATCACGAACGGGTTTCGAAAGGCTGGGCAGCAGCACCAGCGCGATGAGGAGGAGGAGGAGGAGGCGGCGGCGGCGAAAAAAAGACCTAATAAAAGTCACATTACATTGATGTCGCATTGAGAGGATTCCTGGTGGTCGCCAGCTAAATGATAGGGTTGGTTAACCAGATGTATGCTACGGTAACTTTTGGGAGTGTAAAAGTGAAACTCCGTTCACTTCATGAACCAAATGGACCCGCAAGCGCTCATTTGGTTTCATGAAGTGATCGGAGTTTTCGTATCTCCGGCTACACTCTAAGGCCAGGCCTGGATGTAATATTTCGCAATCGGGGGGGCAGCCGAAAATGGCAGTTGGTTTAGTGGTGCCATAATTGTAGTCAGTCAAAGTTTAACTACCGCTATAAGCTTTTGATTTGAAATATCTTTGAAGTTTTCGTTGTTTGCATTCCGTCATGTTTGGTGGGGCAGTCAGGGCGTTTAGAGGGCATTGCCCCCCATGTCTATGCCTAGATCCGTCCCTGGTCTATGGCTGTAGCGGTTAATTACATACAGCACGTGCAGTTAAATGTTACACGTGTTTGACTGAAACAATACAGTTCACGCACAGTACACATTCTGTGCACTATAGATAGGGTATGGGGATAATCATAAAGTTCAAAATTTTAACACGCCCATTTGGGAATTGGTTAACACCATAAATATAAGACTTTTGACACAAAAAGTAACTCTGTATCTTAAATAACCCCCCACCCACTGAAAATCAAAAAAGTACACAAAATGGCCATTTTTGCAAAATCCGCCTGTCATGCATAAGTTATTCTCACTGTTTGGCCATATATTCTGGCAAAATATTCAGAATACTCATGTTTGATGAATCCATGACCAAGCCAGCAACCCCCTAGGTCATCAGAGTTGCCAAATCCAATATGGCTGCCAGCCCGCTACTTGAAAATGATGTTTATAGAACTTTTAAATCATAAGAGCCATAAATGCAAACTTTATGTCTAAATCATGTTGTTTGACAGATGGAAATGTTTTGGAGTGCTTGACTTTATGACTGGGTGTGTCTGAATGTCTATTTGGTTATTTGCTTATTACAAATACTGCAGTACTTTTATGTAAACTATAACAGTATGTTTAAATTAGAAACACACTGCTACAGTGGCTGCTAGCTGCTATGGCACAGTATAGTCACTACAATATGAAGTAGTACATTGCAGTATAGTACAGTTCAATATACTGCAGTACAGTATACAGTACAGTATGCTACAGTACAATACAGTACACCACAGCATTGGTCCCCAACCAACCATTTTATACTACACCTCAGAAAATATTGGTGAGAGTGTTTGGTGAGTGAAAAACAGGAATGTAGACTTGCCCTTTTTGTTCTACTCCCAAGCCAATAATCCTGCTGCTAAGTATCTAATCACTAATCAGAACAATTGATTAAATTTTCTAATGTGATGAATCCGTTCTGAAGGCTCGGTGTGCTGTCATGCTCATTTCAGCAAGGTTGGAGACCCTACTTAAAACAATTAGTTGGTCAAAAGCAGACCTACCTGCTACCTGTAGCAATATTTCATTCCACTTTTGTCACCACCACCAGAGACAGGCTCAAGTACTAGCAGTGGTACTAGTACCAGTGGTTGGGAACCTCTGCGCTACAGTATGCTTGTGTATAGTACAATGTGCTTTTGTACTGTACTGTAGAACACTGTACTATACTGTACTGCTTCATATTTCAGTAACTGCACTGTGCATAGCAACTAAAATGTGTCTTTTGACTAGTGTATTATTGTTGTTCTTGTTTTAATAACATTACATCTCCATAGAGGTTGTTTCTTTGCTCCAGTTTGATATCAACTTATTCCAACAACTCTACACCCAAACCTGGCTCTACAGTAATTGCAATAAGCATTAACCCAATTGGGATTCAGACACATCCAGTCATGATGTCAAATCATCCAAAATGTTTCTCTTGTTAAACATAATTCTTATCTGCTTCAAATGTTCTAGAAAGAACATTGCTGGCTTGATCACAGATTCAGCAAACATGAGTATTCTGAAAATGTTGGGCACCTCTGTAGCTCCCACCAATTAGAAGTTAAAGCTATGTTAAATTAGAAGTTAAAGCTAAAGTCATTTTAAAAAAGGGTGAGGTAATTTTCTGGTATTTCACCCTGGATAGAGATTTTTTTCACAGTTCCCATGCTATTTTTTGGTGGTCATATTAGCCAGGAACAGTTACAATATTCTCTCCTAAATGAAGCACACCCAAATCTTAGTCAGGTCCTCAACTATAGGGTGCTGTAATGAACTGAATTGTCTGATGGGCGATTTGTACTGTCTGCTTGCAGTCAAACAGGAGCCAAAATGCATTATGTAAATATACCTTATTACATTAGAACTTGGAAATATCTGACATGTGAACCAATGTTCCCTAAAACACTTGATTTTAATTCTTAATGGAAAAAAAGAGTGGGAAAAGTGGAAAATTAGCATGTCCGATTTAGTTTTTTGGTCTGGGTGGGGGGTTTATTTCATGCTAGGTACCAACTTCCAATACAAAATATCTCTCAAATGACCCAATGCACCATCCCTGAAATGGGCGTCATCATTTTTCAAAGTTTTTATTTTTAGGCCATTTATCCCCATACCCTACTATAGATTAAAACACTTGAATGAGTTATAGCCTACAAATGCATTTTTTCTTTAAGTCGTTTAAATAATAAAAAGGATGCTTCTCAAACAGCATTTCGTTGCCGACAAACTCATCTGTGCAAGAACCCTTAGGCCTACATATGGTAATTAGCCTACCTTACTTATGGTAATTAATTAACAGTCCAGTGCGGCTTGTATATGTATACACAATTGATTTTTTTTTTTCCCTAAATTTGGCCGATGTGGCCTATATTCATGTGCGCTTTATAATCCGGATATTACAGTAGGGCCTACTTGATACTTGACTCTTCTCTCTCTGTGTCCCTCTTACACATACACAGATACAATCACAAACACATGGGGCCATCTTGTCTATTGGACAGTATTTATTTCTATTATGTCTGAAAATAGATCGATATTGAATGGTGGATCGAATCGGATCGTGACCTTGTGAATGGGCTATAAGCTATGACTTGACTATGTTATCACAGTAGATAGTACTTCATATTTGATATTATAAATTAGTTGTATGTATTCCTCCCATAATAACAAAATCACAGGTGGAGTACTCTGGTTTATAATAAATACATATTATTATTACTATTATTATTAGCCACAGCAGCAGCCAGCAGCTCAAAAAGACATTGGAGGTGTAGCCTACTGGTTGACCCCAGTCGTGGTGGTAATGGTGAGGAGGTTGTGGTTGACTTGGAGGAGGAAGAGGAGGTGGTACTGTTAGCCTTGCAGGATGGGGTGGTAGAGGAGGAACAGGTGGTCTTGGATGGGGAGGAGAACAATGCAGCACTGTCTTCTATGGCAGGTATTAACATAACATCCATAGACAATTTTAGGCGCGCACGCCCTTGAAGCACTTCAGGGCCTATGCAACTAATCTTCCCTTGTTAGGTGGTCAGCTTGTATGCAAGATGATCCCTATATGAGACAACTGTGGATTAAAACATTATACTTGGCCTACAACTTGCTCCAGTGGCCAGATCCAAACTGTTCATTTGAGGGACAGAAGTATTGCATGAGTGGGATTTTTTTTAGCTCATTGAAACACGTTTTGAGCTTGTAGATCGACTCTTTTTGACATGACGGTACATGCAATGTGGTCCCTCTGGAGTGCGTGTTGAAATATAGTGGCCCCTCTCCATTTACAAAGTTGCCCACCCCTGCTTTAGCCTATAGGGGAATATTTCTCATGTTATGTTAACAGAATTAAAAGCATCAACTATTAGAGGACTGTAACTATTAGGGCAAATCTGGGATGGGTTCTCAATATGTGGGATGCTTGAAATGTCTATTTAAGGTGTTTTTATTTATTATTTTTAGTTAAAGAGGGAAAGTACAATGTTTTGGAATATTTGTCTTATTAGCCAGGGATTATGCAGTCCAAAACCTTGTTTAGCACCTTGCTGGTCATAGATCGGCCGTCTAAGTCAGTGGTTCCCAAAGTGGGGTCCAGGGACCACTTGAGTACCCAGCTGGATGATAGTTTTGAACTAAATGGACCCCTATTGGGTCCGTAACTCGTGTACAAATGGAACTAATTGTGTTCTGATCAGCAGGGGTTATACAACTGGAGCTGACCCTCCTCACACATCGGTCAGAGGTTAACTGTCCTGGCTGAGGGACACAGCAGACTCTAATGCAGAATGATGTTGAATTGAATCAACTGTTAATAGATGGATTGTGAAGCTTATGTAGTCAGCTGTCAGCATGGGCGGCTGTGGCTCAGGAGGTGGAGTAGGTTGTCCAATGATCTGTGGGTCGGCGGTTTGAATCCCAGCTTTCCCTGTATACATGTCGAAGTGTCCTTGGGCAAGACACTGAACCCCAAATTGGTAATTTGCATGGCTTTGCAGCGATCAGTGTATGAATGTCTGTGTTAATGTAATGCATTGTGTAGGTGCTATATAAATGCACCATTTACTATTTAGTCTAGTGGTTCCCAAACTTATTCATGTCAAGGACCCCCAAATTGACTCTCATTAGCTCGCGGACCCCCATTCGAAAATATATGCCAAGGACCCCTGGGAGAATATTTTTATGGCTCTAGCAGTGATTCTCAACATGTTTTAATTTGAAGGATCCTCAGATTTTACCTGAATTAGGCTACGGTCCTCAATTCAACCCATTCTGGGCGGGAACGCATGTTGGTGTTTCAAGCATTATGTTATGCTTTAACTGTTGAAAAACAGCAGATCTACAAGCTCATATCGCGCCACTGTGGCACGATATGAGCTTGTAGATCTGCTACTTGAATGGCTTGTGCGAGCTACTGGTCGCACCCGAACCCCTGGTTGGTAACCCCTGCTGTACATGATGTCATGTGAAGACTGACCAATTCTGCTGTCTGATTGGCCAAGGGTTACTCCATAATAATACAAATTAAAAGAAAAAAACAGTCCGGTTGACCAGACTAATAGGTCACTTTCATCTGAATGTTACATTATTTTCACATCAATGGTTCAGTGACTGAAATCATCTTTCATCAGGCAGGACTATGAGGCAGCGGTGTAAAAAGAAGGTCCAAGCCAAGGACAATCACTCCAGTGAGAAGGTGAGACAGTTTCTGGAGCTTCTGTGAAAATGTTGGTAGTACGGCACTGTTGAACTGCTTGTTGATTGTTGCATATTCTAACATTGTCTCTCAAACAGATTTCAAGTGAGTCGGCTGAGATGACATCAAACCCAGGCCTCTCTGATCCCGGTGGAAGTGTTGATCCAGGATCCGATACCGATCCGAAGGTAATCTCATGTTTTTGGTAATCTTACTGTTGATATCAGCAGATGTTGTGGAAGTGAGCATCACTTCAGTTCTTTCAAGTCATGTTGTGATCTGTGTCAGTCAATAATATAGGAACAGACTTGAAAATGGGTTAATAATGTGGTGACGTTAAGGGGCCACATAGCACACACAATATTGTAACTCTGACAAATTTCATGTTGCAGGAGTATCCATTATATTTTGAAAGTTGTTAATGAACGCAGGATTAAGACCTATCCAACAAGTGTAGAGTTCTCTCCTCACATTAATTGATCAGTCCCTTATCACACTGCAGAAGTATCTTTAACGCCATGCAGAGATTCTGTTGTCATAGCAGCATGACAGCAGGTAAAACGGCAGACAGGAGTTAAGAAAGTGTCCATTTCTGAGCGGAATCTGAAAAATAACAACACAAATTGAATAAACTAAACACTATGGACCACCGTATCATCAGAACATCCTCAACATGATTAATTTCAGACTAATTTCATAACTTTAGATTTGTCAGGTTTTGTTTCCACATAATCTTGACTAATGTTTCACATAAAAGAACTGAGTAAGTGAACACCAGACTTATTTGCACAAGGTCTCATGAGATGCTGGAAGCGGGCAGAGAGACTTTTTGGATAATAGGTAGACAGTTTGAGTATCTATGTTAGTTTCACAGTTAAGTCAGGCTGTAATTTCCCAAGCAGGTGATCTACCACTACCTCAACATTGTTGAATTGCATGTGCGTCAGATTTTTTTAGCTCATTGAAACACGTTTTGAGCTTGTAGATCGACTCTTTTTGACATGATGGTACATGCAATGTGGTCCCTCTGGAGTGCATGTTGAAATATAGTGGCCCCTCTCCATTTACAAAGTTGCCCACCCCTGCTTTAGCCTATAGGGGAATATTTCTCATGTTATGTTAACAGAATTAAAAGCATCAACTATTAGAGGACTGTAACTATTAGGGCAAATCTGGGATGGGTTCTCAATATGTGGGATGCTTGAAATGTCTATTTAAGGTGTTTTTATTTATTATTTTTAGTTAAAGAGGGAAAGTACAATGTTTTGGAATATTTGTCTTATTAGCCAGGGATTATGCAGTCCAAAACCTTGTTTAGCACCTTGCTGGTCATAGATCGGCCGTCTAAGTCAGTGGTTCCCAAAGTGGGGTCCAGGGACCACTTGAGTACCCAGCTGGATGATAGTTTTGAACTAAATGGACCCCTATTGGGTCCGTAACTCGTGTACAAATGGAACTAATTGTGTTCTGATCAGCAGGGGTTATTCTGTGAAAATGTTGGTAGTACGGCACTGTTGAACTGCTTGTTGATTGTTGCATATTCTAACATTGTCTCTCAAACAGATTTCAAGTGAGTCGGCTGAGATGACATCAAACCCAGGCCTCTCTGATCCCGGTGGAAGTGTTGATCCAGGATCCGATACCGATCCGAAGGTAATCTCATGTTTTTGGTAATCTTACTGTTGATATCAGCAGATGTTGTGGAAGTGAGCATCACTTCAGTTCTTTCAAGTCATGTTGTGATCTGTGTCAGTCAATAATATAGGAACAGACTTGAAAATGGGTTAATACATAATGTGGTGACGTTAAGGGGCCACATAGCACACACAATATTGTAACTCTGACAAATTTCATGTTGCAGGAGTATCCATTATATTTTGAAAGTTGTTAATGAACGCAGGATTAAGACCTATCCAACAAGTGTAGAGTTCTCTCCTCACATTAATTGATCAGTCCCTTATCACACTGCAGAAGTATCTTTAACGCCATGCAGAGATTCTGTTGTCATAGCAGCATGACAGCAGGTAAAACGGCAGACAGGAGTTAAGAAAGTGTCCATTTCTGAGCGGAATCTGAAAAATAACAACACAAATTGAATAAACTAAACACTATGGACCACCGTATCATCAGAACATCCTCAACATGATTAATTTCAGACTAATTTCATAACTTTAGATTTGTCAGGTTTTGTTTCCACATAATCTTGACTAATGTTTCACATAAAAGAACTGAGTAAGTGAACACCAGACTTATTTGCACAAGGTCTCATGAGATGCTGGAAGCGGGCAGAGAGACTTTTTGGATAATAGGTAGACAGTTTGAGTATCTATGTTAGTTTCACAGTTAAGTCAGGCTGTAATTTCCCAAGCAGGTGATCTACCACTACCTCAACATTGTTGAATTGCATGTGCATCAGATTGTTAACTTTGTATGCTTTTTGTTTATTTCCATTTCTTTTTTTTTTGGTCAACAGAACTGTACACATGTGGTTGTACAAGCAGAACTAACGAGCATGGATAAATGTGCAAAGTGCTATGGACCATATAGTCCTTACAAGTGGACAGGCCTAATGTGTTACGGTGAGTTTTAGTTCAGAAGTAACAACATGAAGGAAAAAAAAAAAAACGTGTGAATTTTAGGGCCTGAGCACTGTTCATGCTATTCCCTAAAACCTTTTTTAAATAGTTAGTCATACAGACCTGTAGGTGGTGTTATGTAACAACTTGTTCATATCCTGTTTAGATTGCTTCTCTTGCTGGCATAGCGCATGCTACCGCGAGATGTTGGACATGAGTGAACCCGCCATACTGGTAAATCGATTTGTATAATTCTTATAGGTGTATATTCCACCATGGCGCAATGTTTTTTTTTTTTAATATATACATATATATGTTTGTTTAGGAACAGTCAAGTGCTGAGGATGATCGGTCCAGTCATCTGTCCAGTGAGGAGGATTCCCGTGACCCTGATTTTCATCCTGGTAGTGAAACTGACAGTGAGATGGAGGAGGAATGTCTGCCAGCAGAGGATGACGATGAAACCCAGGGAACTGCAGAGACTGCCAACATGGAGGAGGAATGTCTGCCAGCAGAGGATGACGATGAAACCCAGGGAACTGCAGAGACTGCCAACATGGAAGAGGAATGTCTGCCAGCAGAGGATGACGATGACACCCAGGGAACTGCAGAGACTGCCAACATGGAGGAGGATACATGGAGTCTGCAAGCACAGACTTCAAGAACGTCGGAGGATGGACCTGTACAACTATCAGCTTCTGAAGAGGATGAACCAGACACTCAGTGCTTGCAGTCTTCCAAAATATCATCTTCTGCTATACGTCCAAAAACATCCCCGTCTTCTATACGTCACAAAACATTTTGCCCTATTTGTGGTAAACCACAGTCAAAGTTCACACGCCACCTGAAAGTGCATGAGAATATTGTGGAAGTAGCTCATGCGTTGTCATTCAAACCTGGCTCCAAACAACGCAATGCCATGATAGACAGACTACGCAAGAAAGGAAACTTCCTACACAACAAAGAAGTTAGAATACTGGGAACTGGAAAACTAAAACTGAGGCGGCAGCCAAAGAAAAACTACACTCGAGATGACTACGTGGATTGCATGTATTGCAAAGGTCTGTACCTTAAGAGAGATTTCTGGCGACATGTACGGAATTGTCTCTCTAAACCAGCAGAAGTAAAAGAAGCGAATTACGGAAGAACAAGGGTGTTGGCTTTAGCTTCGATGATGGACTCTACATGGCAGCAGGTATCACCGGCAGTTCATGATCTGCTTCGACCAATGAATGATGATCCCATCAGTACATCTGCACGTAGCGACTTCCTGATTATGCAACTAGCACAGTCAATGTATAACAAACATGGTCAAGACACCACCAAACATGCGTACATTCGACAGAAAGTCCGGGAGGCTGCCAGGCTTCTGATTAGCCTCCGACAATTCTCAATTAATTCATTGGAGGAAGCCATAAAACCTGCAAACTTCCATGTGCTAATCAAAGCAGTCAAGCACGTATCAGGATTTGATGAAGAGACAAACCAGTATCAAGCCCCAAGCCTGGCATTGAAATTAGGCCACAGTTTACAAAAAATTGCCGCCATTGTTCACTGTAGGGCTCTAGTTGCAGAGGACGAGGGGCTGAGAAAGTCGTCGCAAGCTTTTCAGAACCTATATAACACAAAGTGGTCTGAACTCGTTTCCCACACAGCTTTGAAAAACCTAAAGCATATTCACTTCAACAAGCCCAACACTCTACCATTTACTGAGGATGTCCAACGTCTGCACAGGCATCTTGCAAAGATTTCTGCTGAGGCAAAGGAGAAGATTGCAAATAAGGCAACCCCACAAGTATATGCTGACCTCTGCAAATCAACGCTCTCTCAAGTAATCTGTTTCAACCGAAGACGTGGAGGAGAAGTTGGGAAAATGTTACTTCAACGTTTCCTTGACAGGAACACAAATCCAGTACACACAGATGTCGCATTTGGACTCACAAAGTTTGAGGAACAACTTTGTAAACACTTCACTCGTGTGGAAATTGAGGGTAAAAGAGATCGAAAAGTCCCCATGCTTCTGTCACCAGATGTCGTCAATGCTTTAGAACTTCTCATAAGTAAAAGAGCAGAGTGTAAAGTTCCTACAGAAAACAAGTACATGTTCGCTAGACCATTGGTCACAACATACTACAGAGGACACGACTGTCTGAAGCTGTATGCAGAACAGTGTGGCGCTGGAAAGCCAGAACTCCTCCGGTCTACGAAGTTGAGAAAGCACATTGGAACCATGTCACAGGTCATGAACCTCAAGGAACATGAGTTGGATCAAGTGGCAGACTTTCTCGGTCATGATATACGCGTACACAGAGAGTTTTACAGACTCCCAGAAGAAACACTTCAGCTCGCCAAAATTTCTAAACTGTTGCTGGCCATGGAGAATGGGACCCTTGGTCTTCTTCAAGGCAAAACACTTGAAGAGATTGATGTTGAAGACACCATAGACATTGCTGCGGACTACAGTGGTTCTGAAGAAGACAGTGATGAGGAAGACTGTGCGTCTCCACACAATACAGACGGTATGTCATAACCCAAGTCCAGCATCATGCTCACTAATGTCCATTGCCATGTAGTCTTGTTCAGATACTGTCCACCCTAGAACAGACTGCTATTCTAGGGTGTTTTTTGTTTTACAGTTTCCAACTGTAAAACGACCTTCATAATGACACTTTTTCCATAGCTGGTATTCAAAACACTTGGTTGGATTGCTCTACTGTTCTTAGTGCATGCTCACAAATGGTGATTTATGTCATTGTGCTGATCAAGTTATCACATGATCTTTATTTAGTCTTAATCTTTGTCATCATAGGTTAGTTTTCATTTCGTTTTCCCTCAGTGAAAAAGTGTAGTCGACGAAAACTTTTCGTCTTAGTTTTACTCGACGATAACAACACTGGCATGTTATGTCTCAATGGCAACTGATGGTGTTTGGCTGGTGTCTCTGACATCTTGGCTTTGGTCAGGTATTGACAACATGTCTAAGTTGTCACATGATCTTTATTGACCAATTCTGCAGAGGGAAGACGTGCCACAAAGAGAGCAGCCAGAACATCAGACGACCCCACAGGACAGGCGAGGACCAGGGTGTCAGCCAAAGACCCTCCAGGCAAGGGAAGGACCAAGCCGTCAGATGCTGAGCGTCCAGCAACATCAGATGGTATGTCATGACAGTTGTACACTTGACTAGAGGTTGACAGTCCTCCCAATTCACATTGTTGTCTTATCAGATGTCCTCCTCTTGTAGGATTTTGCCAGGTTATTCTGAGTTGTGTTTTGTGTTCATTCAATATTTGAAGTGTGAGTGGTATAAGTCTCAAAATGGCAACTGATGGTGTCTCAGACATGTTGTCAATACCTGTAACCTGACCAAAGCCAAGATGTCTAAGTTGTCACATGATCTTTATTGACCAATTCTGCAGAGGGAAGACGTGCCACAAAGAGAGCAGCCAGAACATCAGACGACCCCACAGGACAGGCGAGGACCAGGGTGTCAGCCAAAGACCCTCCAGGCAAGGGAAGGACCAAGCCGTCAGATGCTGAGCGTCCAGCAACATCAGATGGTATGTCATGACAGTTGTACACTTGACTAGAGGTTGACAGTCCTCCCAATTCACATTGTTGTCTTATCAGATGTCCTCCTCTTGTAGGATTTTGCCAGGTTATTCTGAGTTGTGTTTTGTGTTCATTCAATATTTGAAGTGTGAGTGGTATAAGTCTCAAAATGGCAACTGATGGTGTCTCAGACATGTTGTCAATACCTGTAACCTGACCAAAGCCAAGATGTCTAAGTTGTCACATGATCTTTATTGACCAATTCTGCAGAGGGAAGACGTGCCACAAAGAGAGCAGCCAGAACATCAGACGACCCCACAGGACAGGCGAGGACCAGGGTGTCAGCCAAAGACCCTCCAGGCAAGGGAAGGACCAAGCCGTCAGATGCTGAGCGTCCAGCAACATCAGATGGTATGTCATGACAGTTGTACACTTGACTAGAGGTTGACAGTCCTCCCAATTCACATTGTTGTCTTATCAGATGTCCTCCTCTTGTAGGATTTTGCCAGGTTATTCTGAGTTGTGTTTTGTGTTCATTCAATATTTGAAGTGTGAGTGGTATAAGTCTCAAAATGGCAACTGATGGTGTCTCAGACATGTTGTCAATACCTGTAACCTGACCAAAGCCAAGATGTCTAAGTTGTCACATGATCTTTATTGACCAATTCTGCAGAGGGAAGACGTGCCACAAAGAGAGCAGCCAGAACATCAGATGACCCCACAGGACAGGCGAGGACCAGGGTGTCAGCCAAAGACCCTCCAGGCAAGGGAAGGACCAAGCCGTCAGATGCTGAGCGTCCAGCAACATCAGATGGTATGTCATGACAGTTGTACACTTGACTGGAGGTTGACAGTCCTCCCAATTCACATTGTTGTCTTATCAGATGTCCTCTTGTAGGATTTTGCCAGGTTACTGAGTTGTGTTTTGTGTTCATTCAATTAGGGATGTCCAACAGTTAACCGTTAATCGTTAAGAATTTCGGTTATCGACAACATTAACGGCTAATGATTAACTGATAAAATAAAAAAATAAAAGCGCACGTGACTGTCGGGGCACGCTGGACTATTCCAATTTCATCCAGTTATTACCCAATAGCCAGGGGAGCAGAGTGTGTGCGCTGCAGCCAGCAGCCACTGAGCTTTCACTAAACTTTGGTAATAACTATCTTTGTACTGTATGTATTTAAGCCTATAGTTTTATTTTATGGATGTCAGTAAAGCCATTGCTTTATCTGTCTGTCTGCATCACGGCACACGCTGCGCATATGCATGGCTATATGGAGATTACGCACGTGGCTCACCGTCACCACAGAGTTTTGGTCATTTAGATGTCTACGTTGTAAAATAAACATTACACTGCAGTATTCGCGCGGTATAATTCACCTAGTTTTAGAAGGTGCTGCAGCTCACTTATGCTCTGTGAGCTTGTAGATTGTAGCCTACATTTATCGTGCAGCGCACAGTTGTTAAAATTGCATCATACAGTAGCCTATATGCAGGGTGCCGAGTGTGGGACTAGTACACACGTTATTGCTTAGCTCCGTGTGAGAGAACATTATAAACATGGCTAAAAGGGCACAAATATTCCTGTCTCTGACTATGGATTTGTTCTGCAGCAAGACAGCCCCGCGTCTGTGTTATATGTTTGGAGAACGTCGTGTGTCGGATGAAAACTCATTCGGTGAGAGACCGCGACTGAATGAATTGAATTGTGTCCGTGCACGCACGGCTGCGCCTGCGTGTGCGTAAATCTTGCACTGGGACTGACCGTTCTAATGTGAAAGTAATGCGAAAGTAAGAGTCTTTGGAGCGGCGCGTGCGTTCATACTTGAAGATGTTTTTTTTTTTTTTTGCCCGGATCTAACATTTCACAATTGGGGGGGCTTTATGAGGCAGCGTCATTATAGCGTCATTATACTGTAGTAAGGGCGTTTAGGGGGGCATTCCCCCCCTGGCCTCTGTGCTTTATAGCCGGCGCTGCAAACACGACCCTCCAAAAAAGAAAAGAAGCAAAGAAGGCGATCACGGACTCTTTCCTCTCCCTCGACCATCGCTGCGCACGATGGATATAATTGATAAAATACTGCAAAAGGTACACAGTAACAGTAGCCTAATCTAACATTGATTTTCTCAGAATACATGCACAGGGCGCTCGCTGCGTTACAAGTGATCTCGTCGAGCAGCGAACACAAAGTGTTTGTGCTGTAATGCACGCACGCATTTGATAGGCCTAATTGGTTGCTCATTTCCGTCCCCGAAATTTGATTTGTTTCTGATACAGTAACAGAACGTGTCCATAGCTTATACAACTAAGACGCGATGTCCATAGAACTAATGCAGCCATTGTTATTGCTTAGTGCTTGAGATGGAAAAGGGACTCGGGGGGGGGGTGGCCCTTTTTAATGGATTAAAATGGCACATTTTCCTTATCGGTTAACGGTTATTAACCGGCAGAGGTCTGACGACGATCGGTTAAGAAAATCTTTCCATTTGGCCATCCCTACATTCAATATTTGAAGTGTGAGTGGTATAAGTCTCAAAATGGCAACTGATGGTGTCTCAGACATCTTGGCTTTGGTCAGGTTACAGGTATTGACAACATGTCTAAGTTGTCACATGATCTTTATTGACCAATTCTGCAGAGGGAAGACGTGCCACAAAGAGAGCAGCCAGAACATCAGACGACCCCACAGGACAGGCGAGGACCAGGGTGTCAGCCAAAGACCCTCCAGGCAAGGGAAGGACCAAGCCGTCAGATGCTGAGCGTCCAGCAACATCAGATGGTATGTCATGACAGTTGTACACTTGACTGGAGGTTGACAGTCCTCCCAATTCACATTGTTGTCTTATCAGATGTCCTCCTCTTGTAGGATTTTGCCAGGTTACTGAGTTGTGTTTTGTGTTCATTCAATATTTGAAGTGTGAGTGGTATAAGTCTCAAAATGGCAACTGATGGTGTCTCAGACATGTTGTCAATACCTGTAACCTGACCAAAGCCAAGATGTCTAAGTTGTCACATGATCTTTATTGACCAATTCTGCAGAGGGAAGACGTGCCACAAAGAGAGCAGCCAGAACATCAGACGACCCCACAGGACAGGCGAGGACCAGGGTGTCAGCCAAAGACCCTCCAGGCAAGGGAAGGACCAAGCCGTCAGATGCTGAGCGTCCAGCAACATCAGATGGTATGTCATGACAGTTGTACACTTGACTAGAGGTTGACAGTCCTCCCAATTCACATTGTTGTCTTATCAGATGTCCTCCTCTTGTAGGATTTTGCCAGGTTACTGAGTTGTGTTTTGTGTTCATTCAATATTTGAAGTGTGAGTGGTATAAGTCTCAAAATGGCAACTGATGGTGTCTCAGACATGTTGTCAATACCTGTAACCTGACCAAAGCCAAGATGTCTAAGTTGTCACATGATCTTTATTGACCAATTCTGCAGAGGGAAGACGTGCCACAAAGAGAGCAGCCAGAACATCAGATGACCCCACAGGACAGGCGAGGACCAGGGTGTCAGCCAAAGACCCTCCAGGCAAGGGAAGGACCAAGCCGTCAGATGCTGAGCGTCCAGCAACATCAGATGGTATGTTATGACAGTTGTACACTTGACTGGAGGTTGACAGTCCTCCCAATTCACATTGTTGTCTTATCAGATGTCCTCCTCTTGTAGGACGTGTTCATATTTTTTTATATATAATATTTGAAGTGTGTGTTACAGTGTTGTTCTTGGCAGGCAATTTCAAATTTAGTTTCAATCATAGTCTTCTGAATAGTTTTCATTTAGTCTTGGTGTTAGTCTAGTTTTAGTTGACTAAATGTCATAAGATTTTAGTCGACTAAATATGCGGTTGATTAAGTCGACTGAAATGTATTTTGTCGGGCCTTGATGATGATAATGACTGATTTTATACTTGCTGAAAATAGCAGATCTACAAGCTGCGTCACAGCGTGACACATTTTAGTCTAGTTTTTATTTGTTGGCAAAATTGTCAGTATATTTAGTCTTAGTTTTTGTCATCATAGGTTAGTTTTCATTTAGTTTTCCTTAGTGAAAGAGGGTAGTCAAACGCTTTTCGTCTTAGTTTTACTCGACGATAACAACACTGGTATGTTATGTCTTAAAATGGCAACTGATGGTGTTTAGCTGGTGTCTCAGACATCTTGGCGTGTGTGTCGCTTGGGACATTATCAGAGATGCCGACCACTACGCATTTTGCGTATCGGCTACGCATTTTGACCTCTGACTACGCTGCTACGATTAATCACTGCAGAATACGCAAAGAGCGCAAACCCTCTGTTTTTTCCCATGTAGTAGTAGGCGTTGTTGGCGTATGCCAACTCCATTCACCTCATGGGGCCAGTACATCTGTTGGATAGTGACATGTATAGTGATAGCCGGAAGTTACTGAATGCATTGAAGCCTATGGGGCTCGCGCGACTACGTGGACCACGTGACCAGGCTGTTTTCTGACCCCTCGATGTCGCAACTCTTCTACTAGATGGCTCTGCCTTAGACCTTGGTTTCTAGCGACGTGATTGGTCTGCGTCCCCATCGGAAGGGAGGCTTTAGCTTAGATAGCACCCAGCTAACAGTGCAGTCGCGTCGGCCGCGGCTCACGGTGATCCGTAGTGCTAATCGCCTGAGTTGTCTCCTATTAAAATATTATTTTACTATATGGCTCTGGCTCGAGCCTCCAGTGGGGTCGTTCATGTTGTCTCGTTATGGCGGCCGCAGCCTCGCGCTGCTCGGCTCCGCTCCGAGGACGAGGAGGTGCTCGAGCATGTTTTTTTCTCCCGTGTCGGTCGGTCGCACGGCGGCGGACCGCCTGAGGGAGAGGCTCGAGCCGAGGAGACTAGTGGATTGGAGTGAGCGTAATGAGGCGGTCGCTCCGAATTCTAACCGCGGAACAAACAACCAAACTGAGATGGATAGATGGATGGATAGATAGAATAGTGGAGACGCCATGATGACCATCCAAACTTTACCAGGGGTTTTCAACTTTTTCGATACCAGGTCCCACTATTTATTCAGTATTTGAGCCACGGGCGACCATTAGAGGAGATTTTTTTTAGCCCCACAGACCCCAAAAACTAAAGATTTCTTATGCTTTTGTCCACAATAACAGACTGGATTTAGGAAACAAAACAGGCAAACCTACAGATTAAAAAGGACCATTAATGTTCCAGTTGTGTAGTCTTGGGCTAATTCAGATGATGAATAGGCTACTTTAACTCTTTGAAAGTGTAAACATGAAACCAAATGGACCCTTGCGGGTCCATTTGGTTTCATATTTAGTCAAATATTTATTTCTGTATATCTAATCATAGTGGAGGTGGAAGGGAAAAGAAATAGGCCTAATGGTGGTGGTGGTGGTGGGGGGCAGTTCTTACAACAACTCCAGTCATGTTATGAATGAGTGTTTTTTTTTTTTTTTTTTTTATAAACAAGAGATGAGAGATACAGTACAAGTACACACTGCAACAAAACTGATAACTGCATGGAGAATTAAGAATGCACTGGTTTAGTTAAGAATACACTTTACAATAGTGACCAACTGATCAATTGAACAGTTGTGCACTGCAACTCAAAGAATCTTAATCCTATATATTGAAATCAATTGATGCACTGCTGCAATACATTTCAGATATGCACTAGTGTTCAAAAGTTTGGGGTCACTTCGAAACGCCTGCATTTAGGAGGCAGGCATCCCACATCCAAAACCTTTGGAGTTGGACCGCATTCCATGCACACTACTATTATACAGCAGGGGTTTTCAACAGGTGTTCCGGGGACCACCAGTGGTCCTTGAGACGGTTCCAGGTGGTCTCCAGGCTAAATGATGGAAGGTTGGGTAACCAGATGTAACTCTTGAGAGTGTAAACCAAATGGACCCTTGCGGGTTCATTTTGGTTTCATTTTGACACTCAAAAGTTAAAATATTCATCATCTGAATTAGCACCACTTAATTAAGAAGTTTACACTGTTTTGTTGGCAAAATACAGCTTGTAATTGTGGATAAAATCAAAATAATTCTTTAATTTTAGGTCTTTGGTGTAAAAAAGGTTGAATGGTTTTCACCATTTATCCGCCATCTGCCCCAATGTTTGGGGGCACCCAACTTCTTTTGGGCTAAAACGTATACCTCGTGATAAGTGAGAATGTGAAGTTAATATAGGCATGCAAATGTGCCTTGTTGCAATGTGCGCTGCACTGCCGCGCTGTCGGGCCGCTGCGCCGCTGCACCCCGTGAAGTTGCTACTCAAAGACGTTTTCAAATGTTGGCATCTATGCATTATGAAGAGAGGACATATACAAGAAAACATGTTTTTTGAGTGATGGAAATAGCCTTTTTTTAGGGGAAATAGCCTAAAAGGGGTTTAATCTGAAATTGACAAATGTTTTGATCTTTGCAGTTTCCTTTGAAAATCCAAGGAGGAAGACTAAATGTCCATGGTCAAAACAAGAAGTGGCCGCAGTGATGCGGTTCTTCAAGGATCACATCAACAAAGGGAAGTCCGCCACCAAGATTGAATGTCAACAGGCAAAGAAAGCAGAGAGTCCCACACTAGATGGTCGATCGTGTCAGAACATCAGAGATTTCGTCAGAAATCGGGGCGTGACAGTGAAGAGAAGAAAAGATGATTCTTAACCTTATCCAATGTCCTCCCCTTCTAGGATTTTGCCAGGTTTTGTTTCGTATTCATTCAGTATTTGAAGTGTGCTACAGTGTTCTTGGCAGCCAATTTCAAATTTAGTTTCAGTCATAGTCTTCTGAATAGTTTTCATTTAATGTTGGGTCTCTTCATTTTATTGTCAGCTTAAATGCTTATGACATTTTCTAACCTGTTAAAAGTATGTTTGCCTCACTCACTGAGAGATCTGTTTAAAATCTGTTTAATTTTTTTTTTGGTGAGTTGATGTTCAGCTGTTTTGTTATTGTAGCTTAGGTTCTTAGTGTTAGGTCTTAGTGTGGGTCTTCCAATTTAGTTGGAATCTTAAAGGGTTCGTTCAGATTTTTTTTTAAACTTAAGCTGTATGAAATGCATGCCATTAATATAGTGGTTGGAATTGTATTAATTTCTTGCCTGAGTCCCCTGGTTGGATTTCTGTGCTGGTTTTGGTGAAATATAAAGTAGTTCCGGTGCACAGAGGGCCACGCAGTAAAGGGGTTAGGGAACTTTCGTACATTTTTGACCCCTCTATCACACAGAACTACCGGTATGTTTCTTTTTGTGTCTACCACTATACCCAAAAAGTAGTTCCATGTGATAGAAGGGTCAAAGTTGAACGAAAGTTGTGCTAATATTTTTTAGAAATAGGTCCACAACACAAATGTTTTTGTGAATTAATTTACCTTTACTGCGTGGCCCCAGTGACCCCCACAACATGACCAGAACTACTTTTATTATTCAAAACCACAAATCTCCCGCCATTGCAACCACTATATTAATGGCAAGTATTTCATACAGCTAAGTTAAAAAAATGAAGTCCGGTGGAGTCGTCTGTTCTGGCTGCTCTCTGCGTGGCACGTCTTCCCTCTGCAGAATTGGTCAATAAAGATCATCTGACAACTTAGACATCTTGGCTTTGGTCAGGTATTGACAACATGTCTGAGACGCCAGCCAAACACCATCAGTTGCCATTGAGACATAACATGCCAGTGTCGTTATCGTCTAGTAAAACTAAGACGAAAAGTTTTCGTCGACTACACTTTTTCACTGAGGGAAAACGTGCAGTGCCCGGTGTCAAGTTGGTCTGACCCCAAAAAGGCCTCTGCCAGGGCTATGGAGAATACTTAAAGCGATGCAGTTCGAAATGCAGTTTCAATATATTTTCAATTTTCAATATTTTCAATATTGACATGTCGTTTAAAAAAAAAACAATAAATATTGTTTTTGTTCCTGACTGCTGTATGTTTGTATCTGTAGTTTTGGTGGTAATACACTATGGACTTTTTATAGATCTCTTGAAGAATAAGTCAAGAATGACATGAGCTGTGAAGTTTGCTATGTAGCCTAAAAACCTAATCTCCGATGCAGAATTAACATTGGGCTTTGATAAAGGTTTGAAAACCACTATTGTAGAACCTTGTTTGACCAATCAAGTATAAGCCTACCCTTTAAAAGTCCTTACACACAGCAAGTGTTCTTTCCCACTGTCAGATTGGGCAAAGAAGGGACATGACATTGACATGGTCCAATGACAAAGACAGATATCTGTATTTCTTAACTGCAGCATTTCTATACAGTACAAGATCAGCATTGAAGATGTTGAAATCGCATCAAAAGGGAGACCCAACCCCACCTCAAGCCTAAGGTGGGCTATAGTCAGGTGCATGATGCATCTCAGAGGTAGGACTGAGTAGGAAGGAAAACACTGGAGTCATGTTTGAGCATTTCTTTTAATTCATAGGGTGCAGGTGAAAAATCACGTCCAATGTTTTGGTCACATCATCAGGTCATAGCCCCAGGGGTCAACACAGTCAGTGTTAAGTAGATGCATGGTGCAAGGGCAGGCCCTTAAACTAAGCAATGTCACACAGCCAGCAATAATGAATTCATGCATACATTACTTTTTAATCAGTGACCCTTAAAACAGGGGTTCCCACCTTTTTTGGCCCAGGTACCCCTTTGGTTTCCATGTTTTTCATGTCAAGGACCCCCAAATTGACACTCATCAGCCCTGCGGACCCCCATTAGAAAATGTATGCCAAGGAAGCCCCAAAGGAGAAGATTTTTACGACTCTGGCAGTGATTTTCACTGATTTTCATTTCAAGGACCCCCAGGTTTGACATGAATTAGGCTGCAGGTCCCCACTTAATGGCCTTTCTATCTCTGGGACCCCCAATCTATTATAGTACAAGCAAAGTTAATTTGTTTAACAGGTCCATTTGGTTTCATTTTTACATTCTCAGTGTTATAGACCCATAAGGGTCCATTTGGTTCCTAACTATCATTTAGCTGGGTACCCCCTGGAACTCCCTCACGTACCCCTGGGGGTCCCCGGACCCCACTTTGGGAACCAGTGCCTTAAAACACACCAGTGAATAGCATCTGTCCTCTTAGTCCTTCCAATTCACAATTGAGTCATGGGCGGAGCTTAGAACCTAATTTAACTAATGTCCTTCTTTTGTAGAATTTTGTCAGGTCAAGGGCGGAGCTTTCAAACCTCATTATCTATGTCCTTCTTTTGTAGGATTTTGTCAGTCTCTTATATCTTGAGTTGTGTTTGCTTTTTTCAATATTTGAAGTGAAATTTGTGTTCTAGGGATCAAAACAAATTTTTTGACATGTTCCACTTCTTTCTAAGGAAAGTGGAAAGTGGTGCCCGCCTAATCCACCAAACTGCGGGTTTGTGGGGGGGCGTCCGCCTAATTCACATAGGCCTGTATGTGTGTGTGTGTGTGTGTGTGTGTGTGTGTGTGTGTGTGTGTGTGTGTGTGTGTGTGTGTGTGTGTGTGTGTGTGTGTGTGTGTGTGTGTGTGTGTACAGGGACGCCCTAATGGTGATGGATGACATAAAGCGTACGGTCAGTGAGTTGGAGCAGGAGGCGTCGTTCCCTGCCATCTCTGTGGAGCTGGTGGACAATGAGCTGGCCATCCTCTACATGAACAGCAAGAAGTCAGAGGTCATCTAAGCAACATCTCAACATTTCTTTATAAACCTCACGTCGTGTTTTGTTTAGGGTTGTCCCGGCCGATACCGATATTACCCGACCTGATTAGCTCTGGTCCAGAGCTCCACTGCTTCTGAGTCTGACTTGCATTGGAGCTCTGCTCTTCTCCGTGCATTCGGCCATTACTGCACCCGACCAGCCTCTCTTCTCTAGTGGATATATAAAGAACGTTTTACCTACTCACCAAAATAAACACGTCTTGTGTCGTTAGAAAGCCTACTTACCTTAGTGGAAACACTCTGAGCCCCCCACCACACGGATATAATGGACTTTTTGGCCAGAACGCGATCGTTTTTCACCGGAAAAAACAACCAGGATTTGCGCCCTCTACCGATATTGGCAATAGAAAACTTCCAGAACGACCGCGTTCTGGCCAAAAAGTCCATTTTATCCGTGTGGTGGGGGGCTCAGAGTGTTTCCACTAATGTAAGTAGGCTTTCTAATGACACAAGACATGTTTATTTTGGTGAGTAGGTAAAACAGTCTTTATATATCCACTAGAGAAGAGAGGCTGGTCGGGTGGAGTAATGGCCGAATGCACGGAGAAGAGCAGAGCTCCAATGTAAGTCCGACTCAGAAGCAGTGGAACTCTGGACCAGAGCTACGACCTGATCACTTTCTTTGCTCCCGATACAATCCCGATCATTCCCGATAATTTTTCCCGATCAGATACATTTTGCAAATGCATTAATAAAAAAAGGAGTAAAACTCAATTAAATTGTCCCAAGAAAAAAGATCTTATATGAAGTCCACCAAATAGCAGAATGATATAGCAGACTAAAATAGCACTCCTCACTCAAATGTGCACTTGGGCAACTCCAAATGAAATTCCACAACATTTATTTACCTGCCATAGTGTCAACCCCTTACCCCTGTGATGGATCACTGGTTATACTGGTATACTGTATTTACCAATACTGAACGGTACTGAATCCCTTGTTTGTTGCATGCCTGCTTAATTACATAATCCCCATTAGCATAATTATGTGTCTGCGGCACAACCGACTTGGCCTTCTGTTAATATTTCTATTTCCGTTTGACTGTGACGATGCTTATTATGCGCCGTGCGGTACAGGCAGATTTCCGGGACTTCCCTCCTCTCCTGAGACAAGCCGTGTCTGTCGCCAGGAAGATTCAGGATCCTCTGGTGGAGTTTGCACAGGTGTGCAGCAGCGACGAGGACATCCTCTGTCTGAAACTGCACCCCCTTCAGGTATAGTGACATCTGACTCGGACCGATCATCAAGTTTTCATCAGCAGGACTTTTTCGTCTCAGAATGGCCATGCTCTGCCGAATCCCATTGTTCCGAGAAAACCCCCTAGCCCCCTCCAACCGTAACCCTAATCCTAAATGCCCGACCCTCAACCTAACCTCACAGACCAGGTATGTTTGTAGCGAAACCCTAGCCCAATCCAAACGTAACCCCTGTACTATGTCGCCAATAGTACAGGATTTCATGGGACATGGAATTGAGGGAATGGAAATGTGTGGACTAGAATGTGACCAAACATGGACAGAAGGAGAGAGGAAGTTTGCAGAAAAACAATGGATTTTAAAACGTAATACAACATTTCCACAGGGCTTAAACCACTATGAAAGATAAGTAAGATTAATTCTCAGACATAGATAGACTCTTCTTCAACAAAGATGGCGAATGCAAACATCCTCTGTATTGTACTCATACATAGGTAATGTTGTAAGATACAAAACACTGACACTTATACAAACCACAAACCAAGCAGATTCAACCGTTATCAGTGGATAAGATCGCAGTTGTCATCTCATGCATTATCAATGGAAAGAAGCCAGGATATCTACAGACTGCAAGATGGGTCGGCAGAGCATGACCATACTGAGACGAAATTGTCCTGCTGACAAAAACGAATAACTGCCATCTTATCTACTGATAACGGTCGAAGCAGGTGCGGTTGATCACTTGATTCTCAGCCTGGCACTCAGTTCTTGATCACTTGATTCTCGATTCTTGGTTCTCACTCACACACACACACCCTCCACCCTTGTCTACAGGATCACGTGTCGAAGGAAGACCTCCTAAACGCTCTGCAGTGTGAGTTCATCAACCGTGTGAACGAGGTGGGAGTGGACGTGAACCGGGCTCTGGCCCACCCCTACACCCAGAGTCTGATCCAGTACATCTGTGGCCTGGGCGCCAGAAAAGGGACCCATCTTTTAAAGGTGAGGGGCAGGTATTTTTTTGCAAATCGGCATTACCCTACATTGGTAAGCACTTGAGATTGTCACTGTTAACACTTGGCTACTTCATTTAAAAGGTCAATGCTTGATAACAATGGTTATAAAAGTACGCCTCTGTCTATTAGGAACCGCTAACCAAGTACAACGTAGTAGGACATGTAAATGTGTTTTTAACCTGTTAATCTCCTGGTGACAGCATGGAACTTTCTGGTGCCACATTCCTGTGGTTACCATTTCATTGCCATGGTGGTACCACCACTGACAATCTCAAGTGCTTACCACTGTACATTCCTATTTTTTGCACCTTGCTTTCTCAATGTGTGTAACAACAGTGTAAACTTGCAGCAGACCTTGTTTGTTATTCACTGACTTGATTCTTCCAGATCCTGAAGCAGAACAACACTCGTTTGGAAAATCGTACTCAGTTGGTCACCATGTGTCACATGGGACCCAAAATCTTTATCAACTGTGCCGGATTCATTAAGATTGATACAGCGTCTTTGGGGGACAGGTCAGGCACAGACGACTGTTGAATCATGTGCAGATATAGTGCATGAAGGAAAAAACACAGGATTCAGACCCACCACCAACTAGTCTTGGGCAATGTACCAGTATTACCGTTTATTGCGATATTGGAAACAATACCGAGTAATATCGTTGGGTCTATAAAAAATATTGAATACCGAATATCGTCAAATACCAACATTATACTGTATTGACTTTTAATTGTAACTATACAAACAATTTTCATGTTACACACATGCCTAAAATAGCCCTTATTCGGGCTTTTTGGAAACAATGTATTTCCAACTCCAGTTTTTCCCTATTTAGGCTGCTTGAACAGCAGAGCGCTCAGTTTCTGACCCCTCAATGTCGCAATTCTGAGAACTAGGTGACTGGTGGAACGTGTCCGACTCTGATTGCATGCCATTGCCATCTAGTGGTCAATACCAGTAATATCGAATATCGAGCTAATTAACATGTTATCAATACCAATATTAAAAAATCAATACCGGACAAGACTACCACCAACATTAGAGACTTGAACTTACTTTAAAGGTAGTATGTATACAACATCAGAGGTGTCACCTGTCAAGGGATGAACCTCAACATAATCAGTGAAATGTCAACATGAACATTAGAAGAACACAAAACTACAGCCAGAGAGATCTGTCTTCGTGCAGGAAAAAAACACTCCAGCACAATTATATAGTGGCTGAAAAAATGGTTAACCCTCCAAGGCCCAGACTTACTGTATTTCTACTTGAACAAAAAAAAAAAAAAAAAACTGTTTTCAACCTTACTACTAGGTTGTACTACCATGATCTATTAAAAAAAGCAAAAATGTTTGTTTTTTAATATTTTATTTATGCTCATTAATTAATTAATTATAATAAATTATATATATATATTGATATCTTTTGATATAATGAATCTACATGTAATAGACATTTTTAATACTAATAATCACAAAAATATATTTATTGCAGTCATTTTACATACTTTTATTAGGGTTAAAGGCTAAAGGTCAAAGGTTAAAAATCATCAAAAATTCCAGAGATTTATTGAAGAGGCTTATAGCAGCCTCTGGGGGTTATTGTTATGAAAATATCGTGACCAATTTCAATGAAATTCTAAACAATCAACCTCAACCATGATACTGTATTTATGTGAAAAAATAACAAAAAATATATATATATATGATTTTTTAAAACATTTTTTAAATAATTAAAGGGTTAATGTTGCTAAAAAGCAACACTGGGCCTTCTAGGGATACATATTGTAAATACACATATATACATGCTTAAACGTTGTCTATACTACCTTTAACAGGACATTACAGTCTTAAGATGTCAAGAATTACACTTGATTTTTTTTTCCGAAGTATGGGGTGATTATCTTATTAAAGGATGTCTTTCATGCAGCACGGACTCGTACATCGAGGTTCTGGACGGCTCTCGCGTCCACCCAGAGACCTATGAGTGGGCGCGCAAGATGGCAGTGGATGCTCTGGAGTACGACGAGGCAGCGGAGGACGCAAACCCTGCCGGAGCTCTGGAGGAAATACTGGAAAACCCAGAGCGCCTGAAAGACCTGGATTTGGACGCCTTCGCAGAAGAATTGGAAAGGCAGGTCTGTGAGATATATGAGGAGACTTTTATTATCTGAAACGAAAGGGGAAGTCCACCCATTTTCAACATTCTAATCATTAGTATACCCTAGAGGTGCTGGGTGGACATGACACACAGACATATGACTTCTTCCATTATACTGGGTTGAAAATCTCCCTGTCTAACAATGACTGTGTTTGAATAGGGCTATGGAAACAAGGGCATCACACTGTATGATATCCGGGCTGAACTGAGTTGCCGATATAAAGATCTGAGGTCCAGCTACAGAAGTCCTAACACAGAGGAGATCTTCAACTTGGTCACCAAGGAGACACCGGAGACGTTCTACATTGGTGATTATAAAACTACTATCAGACTATAAGTTAGTTTATAAAGTTAGTTATAAACTAACTATCAGACAATAAGTCGCACTTAAAAGCTTTTATATTTCTCAAAAACAACAGTGCGCCTTATAATCCAGTGCGCCTTATACGTGGATAGTTTGACACAACATATTCACAACATATGTACATATGTAAATTTGACATGTTTAGTACAATTAATCGAAAAGATTTTGGCTGAAGCCGAAGCTTATTATGCCCACCCTGTAGAAAACAAACACATGAGAGAAAAATACAAATAAATAAATATATAAATCACTATGCGCACACCTACGCATATACTACATGTCGAGCACATACATATGCATAAACACACACACACACATACACATACGGTGTAATATGTTTATATGCACATACAATTTCAGAGATTCTTATAAGTCTGAATTATCATTGATTTATACGCTCTCTTACATTTTTTTAAAGAGTTGCTCAGTTTTAAATCAGTATTCACATTATTCCACAGTTTGACCTCTCCTTTAAGTTGGCTCTTGATTTTTTCTTCATAAAAATAAGGATGCAACATCACACGTTACATTTTTGTCAATATGGCTGCCTTGAAAAAGCTCTTGTCGCTGGCTCTAGGTAAACTGATTACCAGCATGGTGACAGGCATCGCTCATCGACGGCCGCAGGGAGAGAGTTATGACCAAGCCATAAGGAACGACGACACGGGTCTGTGGCAGTGCCCTTTCTGTCACCAGGACAACTTCCCAGAGCTCAGCGAGGTGCTGTACTGTAGAGATCTCACTGGAGTTGCTTTAGAGCAGTGGTTTTCGACCAGTAGTTCTTGAGAGTGTTCCAGGTTGTCCCCATGCAGGCTAAATGATGGAATGATGTTGGTTAACTAGATGTAACTCTTTGAGAGCGTAAAAATGAAACCAAATGGACCCGCAAGGGTCCGTTTGGTTTCAATGTTGATCTGTATGTTTGCCTGTTTTGTTTCTCAAATCCAGCCTGGTATTGTGGACAAAAGTAAAAAAAAAAAAAAAAAAAAAAAAGAATAAATAAAAAGAAAACTTTAGTCTTGGGTCAAATGCTGAATAAATAGTGGGTCCTGGTATGAAAATGGTTGAAAACCACTGCCTTAGTGTGGAACTTTATTGCTCCATGACATGTTAATATTGATGTTTGTAATAAGGCTGTTGGAAATTACAAGTTAGTTTGTTAAATTAATTTTGTTGATTAATCTGATTTTTTTTTCTTTTTTTTTTTTTTTTTTTACAAAATTAACTCATGTGCACACCTCCTTTTCTTTTCATATGGACTTACTGTAGCTGTGTGTCTCCCTGTAACCACTGAGCCATAGAGAATAGCTCAAGAGACAATGGGGGCTTGTAGATCACCTGTTTTGATAAATATTTAATAAATAATCAGTTTTTTTTTTTCCAGATTCTTTTTTTTTTTTATGTTCAACGCCTGTATATTTTGGACATAGTTCGAATGGTGATTAATCAAGATTAAATTACTTTTGAAGCTGTGATTAATTTGACTAAACATTTTTTTCTTATATTTAGACTGCTTTCTTGCAGTGTACCGGTATTTGACAACCTCAATGCGAAGACTGCAAGTGATTCTGTGTCTCCCGTCCAGGTGTGGAACCATTTCGACAGTGGCTCCTGTCCTGGACAGGCCATAGGTGTGCGCTGTCGCCTGGACAACGGGGTCAATGGCTTTGTCCCCACAAAGTTCCTCAGTGACAAAGTGGTGAAGCATCCGGAGGAAAGAGTCAAGGTTGCGTTTTTATTTTCATTGTTTTTGTTTTTTTATGTAGATACAGGTCATTTGCTGGAGGCATAGACTTAAGCATATAAACACAAAATGAAAGCACAACTAGATAAAGAAAGTAACCATGTCTGATTCATATTTAGACAAAGAAATGTTTTCAGGAAGAGATATTGACAACCACCCATAGCACACCGAAACTCATACATCGATAAAACTGACCAACTGACCTATAACGGCTTTCCCCAGGTTTTGGCAGGAATATTCTCCTGCAGACTAAAGAGTTTTATAATTGGTCGATATTATATAAACATGATATAAAGCATGATATCTTTACCCTTAAAAGGTACAGCCCATACTGAAACTAGTAGTTTTAATGACATGTCACACCAATGCAACTGCCACTGGGAATAAGGTTTGGATGTGACCATTTTTTGTTCTGAGGAATTGCATGGCCAGTCATCAGTGTGGTGAAAAATATTGAATGTTCATGGATGTAGTCTGTTACTCCTCATTCAGAATGTTTGTTGGATAATCTACCAAAACCCTCTGCACCACTCTTTGCTGTATTATAGGAGCCGACTCGGCTCTTTGAATATGCAACATTCTTTTTTGGATTAATATGGCCAAGGGTTAGCAGCTTATTTTGTACTTGAATGGCACATTTCAAACACAAAGGCAATTCAGTATTTTTGTTTAATTAAAGAATTCCAAGAAATTAAGAACACAAAGACACATAAAAATTTCAAAATAAGATACTGGATTTTGGAGGCTTTCTTCTATAGCAGAAACTGCAGAATTGTAAATATAGACACCAAATAGTTCTAGGCAAGTACGTTGTAGATAATTTCATCAAACTGATCGTAAATACTATTTGACCAAGCTTTGTCAAACATAGAGACTACCATCAATGCTACCATCAATATGCAACAAAAAATAAATACAAATAAAAACAATTTCTGCTTAAAGAAAACAATAATAAATTAAATTAAAAAATAACCAAGGAAAACAAGGAAAAGGACAATAGCATATCCGAAAAGGAGTGAGAAGAAGTCAAACTTATTATCTCCCACCCCTCTGTACATTGACTAGTTTAATGCATACTTCGGTGTATCAATTTATATACATCAAGGAAAAACAAGAGAGAGAGAGAGAGAGAAACAGCTATGCATTGCGCAACATATCAGAGCGTCCATTCCATAATATAAACCACCCATAATTACACACTAATAGTACGCGTAGTGCACTTACACTACCACACCTGAATCATCCATTCTCCTCTTCCATATATTTTGTGAAAATTATATTTTTATACTTTTTATATTCCTTTAAATTTTTTATATTCCTTTAAATTGATTAATGCTAAGACATTGCTTATACTCATCCTTCAAACTGTTCCATAGTGTTACACCTCTAATTGAGACACAGAAACTTTTTAATGTGGTATTTCTGTTCAATGTTTTAAAATTGAATTCTCCCCTCAAATTGTAACTTGTGCCCTCGATGTTGCAGGTTGGCATGACCGTACACTGTAGGATCATGAAGATCGACATAGAGAAGCTCAGCGTGGACCTGACCTGTCGCACGTCGGACCTGTCCGACAAGAACAACGACTGGAAGCTTCCCAAAGACACTTACTACGACTTTGATAGCGAGAGCGAAGACGTGAAGAAGGAGGAAGAGGCCAAGATGAAACAGCACAGAACAAGTTTGTATCCCTTTTGCTTTGGCCCTTTGGTCTTCACACACCCGGGTGTTATTATTTATTTTTTATCAACTATTCATTTAGCAAATGCATAATTCATAATGCTGTGTAGCTCTGGTCCAGAGCTCCACTGCTTCTGAGGCTGACTTGCATTGGAGCTCTGCTCTTCTCCGTGCAATCGGCCATTACTCCACCCGACCAGCCTCTCTTCTCTAGTGGATATATAAAGAACGTTTTACCTACTCACCAAAATAAACACGTCTTGTGTCATTAGAAAGCCTACTTACCTTAGTGGAAACACTCTGAGCCCCCCACTACACGGATAAAATGGACTTTTTGGCCAGAACGCGATCGCTTTTCACTGAAGGAAAAATATTTCCTATGGAATTTTTCTATTGGCAATATCGGTGGAGGGCGCAAATCCTGGTTGTTTTTCCGGTGAAAAACGATTGCGTTCTGTCCAAAAAGTCCATTTTATCCGTGTGGTGGGGGGCTCAGAGTGTTTCCACTAAGGTAAGTAGGCTTTCTAATGACACAAGACGTGTTTATTTTGGTGAGTAGGTAAAACGTTCTTTATATATCCACTAGAGAAGAGAGGCTGGTCGGGTGGAGTAATGGCCGATTGCACGGAGAAGAGCAGAGCTCCAATGCTAGTCAGACTCAGAAGCAGTGGAGCTCTGGACCAGAGCTAAATGCTTATGATGCTTTTGCTCAGCCTCACTGTGTGCATATACGGTACTATAATGACACAGTCTAAAGTATAAGCATGAAAAAGCTCCCCCACCCCGGTGTGAAGACCTTTGCATCCTTACTTGAGACTTAACAACAACTGGCAAAAACAATGTGCTGTGACTTGTGTTCCTGAAATGTGGGTCCTTCATGCTTCTCTCTCTCTCTGTAGCCTACATTAAGAGAGTAATCGCCCACCCGTCCTTCCATAATATCAACTTTAAGCAGGCGGAGAAGATGATGGAGTCCATGGACCAGGGAGACCTGATAATCAGGCCCAGCAGCAAGGGGGAGAACCACCTGACGGTCACCTGGAAGGTAGCCGAAGGGATTTACCAGCACATTGATGTGCGAGAGGAGGGCAAGGAGAATGCCTTTAGCCTGGGGCACACTCTCTGGATCAACACTGAAGTAAGGCTCTAGTGACTCACTCAGCTCTCTGCGTAGATTCTTTGTAGTATGGACAACATTTTTAGCCTATATACAAATTATACATGTCTTTAAATTAATTAAAGCAAGGTTTTAGGCTTATGCCGGCTGCATACATTTGATTAAAGAACAGCTACACCATGTGTCAGTCTTGAAGGCACAGTACTCTACTAAACTAGGTGATTTAAGAATAAATATTCAAGGAGTGAATATTCAAGGAGTCATTTCAAGAGTGCACACAATTAGAAAATGGAGAATAATTGGTATTTTGACCAACGTTGTGTATGTAATGTGTAGATCTTGTTGAGCCGGTCATTTTGAAAGTAGCTCTCAAGTCAAAAAAAAGTGTGGGCACCCCTGCTCTATACATACTGACACTGTATATACGGCATTTACATTCAGTTCATTGTCACTTTCATATATTTCTCCTCTGTTTCATGAAAAAAGGAATTTGAAGACCTGGATGAAATCACGGCACGATACGTCCAACCGATGGCTGCGTTCGCCCGCGATCTCCTGGGTCACAAATATTTTCAAGAATGCAGCGGCGGTGACAGAAAGGGAGTAATGTTATATTCTCTCTGTGTGCTGTTGGGAATGTCAACACTAGTGCTGGGCAAAAAAACAACAACGATATGCCAATACTGTATATATTTTATATTTGTGTAGTAGGGTCTATTCATTAATGTGTTCATGCCAGAAAGACTGACTGATGTTATCAGGCTGCATTGATATGTGTGATTGAACTTTGTTATTTGTTGTTATTTATATTGTTTAAAATGGCTTTAAAATGTTCTAATTGATCAAACTTTCAATGGCCCATGTTGTTGAGAATTCCACCCATTTTCAACATCTTACTGTACCGTATTTTCCGGACTATAAGGCGCACCTAAAAGCCTTTAATTTTCTCAAAAATCCACACTGTGCCTTATAATCCAGTGCGCCTTATATATGGATCATTTGACTGCAGTAGCTTCTATTCTATGTTAACTGTAGTAGCTTCTATTCACTGCGCCTTATAATCCGGTGCGCCTTATATATGAAAATAGTTCTAAAAGGTGCGCCTTATAATCCGGTGCGCCTTATAGTGCGGAAAATACGGTACTTGATGACAACCATCGAGTTGTGTTTGTGTTGTGTTTGTTAATGATGTTTCTTTTAGGACCTTTTTTTTCTGAGGGTGTACAAATTTGTACACTCTCAGAAAAAAATCTTGAAAATGGGTGGAATCCTCCTTGTTCTAGTATAATAAAAGCACAGTCAATTGTGGGATGGAAAAAGCGGTATATCGATATATATCAAATCGAATCGCAGCATAACTAACTAAGAATCACAATATAAATCGATTCAGAACGCTAAATCTCAATATTGTATTGTATCGTGAGGTAAGTGAATCGTCCCAACCCTAGCCACTTTGGTTCAAGGTTCAAGGTTCTTTATTTGTCACTCCAGTGTATGTCAGGACATATACAGGGATGAAATAACATTTCCATTGTTCCACAGTGCAATAAGACAATAGACAGTGCAATAAGAAAAAGGACAAATACAAACAATACAAGAAACAGTAAGTGACGTAGTGCAACAGACTAGAGCAGTAAAGTGCAACTGTAACAGCATAAAGTGGGGTGAAGGTGCTAAGCTACAACCAGGTATAATTATAAAGTGGCAAGTAGTGAAAGTTAAACAGACAGCTAGACAGGAACTACACAGGACATATATACGGTGTATGCCACAACTAAACTACACGGCTAAGACTAAAACATACTACAACTAAGCAGCTGAGTAGACACACTTTGGACCTTTTTGGAAATATTCTTTAACAATCATCAGCTACTATTCCTTTTTTTTTAACAGAAAATGGAAGAGGTCCTGGTGAAAAGCAAGAAGGAGAAGCCTACTTTCATCCCATACTATGTGTCTGCCTGTAGAGAGTTTCCGGGCAAGTTCCTGCTTGGTTACCAGCCCAGAGGAAAACCAAGGTTAGAGGAGAGGAGGAGAGGAGACATGCCAACCAACCAACAACACCCACCATCTTTGTCATGTTAATGGCCCATTCATAGCAATGCTTGCATTTCGTATACAAAGCGCCAGTGCTAGTGCAGAGGCACTTACTTGGCCTGGTTTCTGTACAGGCGCCAATAAGGCTCTAGTCTGGACTTCCTCATGGCCATACATTAAATGTATGTCAGGACAAAAAAGGGGGCAGGCCCGGATGGAACCGAGAGAGAGAGAGAGAGAGAGAGAGAGAGAACTTCTACTATGTATTAGCAGTGTTGGGACATATTACCTAGGAAAGTAATATACTACGTAAAGCAATATGTCCCTGCACTGCGTATTAGGCAAGTAATAATAATAATATCAGTTGTTGTTGAAGTTGCAACAGACACACATGCATACAGTGGTCTGAGAGTTTTTGCTTCTTTTGTTGAATGATGAAATCGTGTTGGTTTGAAACATGCCACCATGTTTGGTTGGGCAGTCAGGGTATTTAGGGGGGCATTGTCCCCCATGCCCATGCCTAGATCCAGGGGAAGGGGGGGCATGACATGGCATGCTTTTTTTTTTTGTCTGTGCCAGGGGTTGCTTGCTTGCCAAGACCAATCGTGAGCATTGGAGACATTCTGAGACCGGACGTGGGTTGAACAAACATATTATAGGGATAGGGATGGTGGTTGCAAGCTGTATGTATGTATGAATTGATTGCCAGAATCCTGTGGTGGGAGTTCTGTTCTGGTTTTGGTAAATATGAAGTACTTCCGGTCAAAATTTGTATTGTTGCCCCATTTCTAAAATATTAGCACACCTGTCATTATTCAGACTGAAGTCTGAATAATGACAGACTGAAGTCCTGATTGGTTTATATGAACCCATCAGAATATTGGGAAAGCAGACAACATTGGGGTCGAAGTGATTGACTGGGCTGTTGGCCAATCAGGTGGTGGGATTGGATTTCCAATTTTTTTTTGTCCCATACTGACAAGAAGCCATTGTGCCGACATACTTATTATTCTTACTTTGTATATCTTTGCTGTTCACAACGTCGTAGTCATTGAACGAAATCTTGTTTTGACAGGGTTGAGTTTGTGACCATCACACCCGAAGGCTTCCGATACAGAGCCCAGATTTTTCCCACGGTCAATGGACTCTTCAGATGGTTCAAGGACCATTATCAGGAACCAGTGCCAGGTGAAATACCAGAGAGAGAGAGAGAAAAAAAAACATCACAATTAACCATTTGTGTACTGAACGTGTTTTGGTGTTCAACACATTATGTTACACTTTAGCTATTGAAAAATATCTACAAGCTCATATCGTGCCACCAAGTGCCGCGATATGAGCTCGTAGATCTGACTTTTTGTCATGTGAAAATGATGCGCAAATCTAAGAATATATTCTATTTGACACCTGATTGTAGTTTGACACTAGATTCTGACAGATTCTAGATTCTCTGAAAAATCTTCCTTCCTGTTCCTGTGTCGGTGATGCTTAACATATTTCATGCCAAGGACCACCAGAATTGTCTATATTTGTCCGCGGACCCCCCCATCTGAAGACATGTTGTTCTAGGGATCCCCCAGAAGCAACGATTTTAGTTAAAAATATTTGCTTCCGAAAGAATATATATTCAAAGATTTGCATCACATTTTCACAATTTTCAAGGTACAAGCTCACAGCGCGCCACTCGGTGGCGCGCTGTGAGCTTGTAGGTCTGATATTTTTTAATAGCTTAAGTAGAACACCCAAACACGGTCAGTACACAAAGGGTGTATTTGAACATAACTATATTTTTCTCTTTGCATCCCCACTGATAGGAATCACACCTAGCAGCTGTAGTAGAACACGAACTCCTGCATCCTTGAACGCCACACCAGCCAATATCAACATTGCAGGTTTGTTTTTTCGTCAATCTGTGTTATAGCATCGAGCTCGGTTTTGATTTGGGCAGCACATGTTGATTTAATTTAATGATAAAAAATAATAATGATAAAAGGGGAAGTCCACCAATGACATTCTAATATGTCATTAGTATACCCTAGAGGTGCTGGGTGGACATGATAAAAAAGTTCCCCCATTCTGTGTTCTCAAGAAATGGAAGAAAACCACTAACATGGTGAAACATCTTGATGACATCATCAAGATGTATTTTCACCATGTTTAATGGATTTCTTTAGACGCTAAAGAACCAAATGAACCCGTTAGGGTTCATTTGGTTCATTTGGTTCGTACAAAACCATTTGTACGCTCTTTCAAAATGTTGAAAATGGGTGGAATTCCCCTTTAATGATAATGATACTGGCAATTTATAAAACAATCATTTTCACCAATTTTCCTTCCTTCATAGAAAGGACCATTGGTAACCAAAATGGACCCTTATAGATCTGTATCTCTTGAGATCGCATTTTACACTCTCAAGAGTTAACCCTGTAACGCCGTTTGTATCATATATGATACACCAATTCTTCAGGTGGTTCATGCATCAGTGTAACCACTACTTGGTTCAAAAACCTGTTGTATCACATCTGATACGTCCCCTGCCCCACCTGGACCATACCATTTGCACTGCAAGTAGATACAGAGCCTCAGATGGTATGACCCAAAATGGCTGCCTCCATCTAATTTGCAACAGTAGAAGCCACTGTCCAAACATTTTGGTTTTGAGGACATTTTGGTGAGTTTTCCTTGTATATCTTTACTGATATTTTGAAATAAGGGTTGCATAACTTGATTGAACTTAGTAATTCTCAAAAAATAGCATTTTAGTTTGTTGTTTATCACGTCTGAAAAGTATGTATCATATATGATACTACAGGTTTTTAGTACCATATAAAGATGTATCATATATGATACTACAGGCTTTAGTCATTGCACAGCCTATATGGGAATATCTATTATGCTCTACACAACTTTCATTCTTATAATTATTTTTCTACCAATCAAACATGCTGGGCATTCAATGTTGTTATGCATGTGTAATAGAGAACACCTTTACTCAAATTCTAAATGTTGAACCCCAAACCTCAAATGCCTGACCTCACTGACCTGAATAGAGTACTACATAAGTACTACGTACAGTGAGTACAGTATACTCTATTGTTACTACAGTGAGTACAGTGAGCACAGTGTACTCTATAGACAATACAGTGACTACAGTGAGTACAGTGTAATCCATGTACAATACACTGAATACAGTGGGTACAGTGTAATCCATGTACATTACACAGAGTACAGTGAGTACAGTGTACTCTATGGACACTACACTGAGTACAGTGAGTATAGTGAGTGCAGTGTATACTCTAAGGACTCTACACTGAGTAGAGTGACTACTGTGTACTCTATGGACACTACACTGAACACAGTGAGTACAGTGTACTCTGTGGAGACTACACTGAGTACAGTGAGTACAGTGTACTCTAGTACTGAGTACTAAGTTGTTAAGACCCAATGTATCATTTATGATACAATAAAAATAACATATAAAAACTTTTTTTTTTCTTTTATGACCTAAAAAGAGTTCAATTTCAAAAAATTGGAATTTTATGACTTGTCCTTCATAGTTCAGGCTTTAAAGGGTTAAATTATATTCAAACATCTGAATTACCTAATTTCCAAGAATCGACACATTTTCCAAATGTAGAAGAATTGCCATTTTGTCCAACATTTTGCCAGTTATCTGTCCTAAATTAGTCCGAGAGACTAAACTCAACATCAAACAGTGGTCCTCCTCCGTGGCTAAAATGCAGAAAAAATCCTATGAAAAACCTGGCATGAAAATGGTTGAAAACCACTACTCTAGCGCATATGTTCTAGTGCATTTTGGAAGTGTTACTAGTGCATTTTGGATTTTGGCAGTTGGCAACACTGCGCCATAGTCCATACTGCTGCTAGGCCTTCAGTGTCTCATAGTAAAAGGCAGGGGCGGATTGGCCATCTGGGGTACAGGGAGTTTCCCCGGTGGCCTGCGCCACCTAGTGGCCTGGACAGTTTTTTTTTTTGTTTGTTTGTTGTTGTTTTTTTGTTTGTTTGTTTTTTTAAAGTCCAAGGCAGGCCAGGGCGCCAGGCCCAGACCAGGCAAACTAGTGTTTCTATCCTTTAAACAGGAAAAGGTGTTAATCTTCTACATTCTCTAGTTGTGTAGACTAAGTTGGGCTAATTCACATGATGAATATTATAACTCTTGAGGGTGTAAATTTGGTTTCATTTTTACGCTCTCAAAGAGTTACATCTGGTTAACCAGCTGCCCCCACCCCCCAGGGTGGCCTGGTAACAAAGGTAAAATTGTCCCGGTGGGAAAATATGTGCCAATCCGCCCCTGGTAAAAGACCACTGTGTTTTGTTGTTGTGTGTGTTCGTTCCATTCAGACCTGACCAGGGCGGTCAGCGCGCTCCCGCCCAACATGACCTCCCAGATGTTCAGCGCCATCGCCGCGGTGACGGGCCAGCAGGGTCACAACCCCAACGCCACCCCCGCCCAGTGGGCGTCCAGCCAGTACGCCTACAGCGGCGGGGGGAGCAGCACCGGGGGAGGGGGCAGCAGCAGCGCCTACCACGTACGTTTGGCTTGCTTGTTCTCCTTTTGACACGAATACCGTGAATCAGGCCCGGATGTAACATTTCCAAAAGGTCGAAATGGTACGGGGGCGGTTTCCGTACCATTTTAATTTGAATTCTTTAGTTCTGTGACTCACAAGATTATGGACTCCATTTTCGTCACCACTAAACCCCTTATCCCTTAACTTTTTTGCCTTTTTAAACTATTAAAAAAGAACATTTTCAATAGTTTAAATGGCCAATCTACAGTACAAGCTCACAGTATGTCAATAGATTGGCACGTTGAACTATTCTAAAATGTTTTTCAAAATAGTAATAAAGGGGTTTAGGATAAGGGGTTTAGATGGTAATGAAAATGTAGCCCTATATCTTATACAGGACTTTGAATATACTGTACTGTAAGCACTTTAATTTGAAATATCCTCACAGACCATGACGGTCTGTGAGGTTAGGTTGAGTGCCGGGAATTTAGGCTTAGTCGGCAGAGCATGGCCATTCTGAGACGAAAAAGTCCTGCTGATGACAACTTGATAACTGCGATCTTATCCACTGATAACTGGGTCGAATCCGCTGCCATACATACAGTACATACCCCTGCATCTCGATTTTACCATCCGTCCAGGTGTTTGCCACTCCCGCCCAGCAGCAGCCTCTGGCCACTCCCCTCATGACGCCCAGCTACTCCTACACCACCCCCAGTCAGCCTCAGAACAACATGGCCACCCCGCAGTACCCCAGCAGCACCCCTCAGTCCTCACAGAGCCACCGGCCGTCCTCCTCCACACCGTCCTCCTCTTCCTCCAGGAACAGGACCCCGCAGACACAGCCCAAGTGAGTCACACGATGCATGCCAGTGTTTCTGACGCTCGCCATTCATACGGCTAAATAGCTGAAGGAGAGGCCGAGGATACGCCTGGGTCAATTAGTAGGGGTGGGCAAAATAATCGATATGCCAATATAAAATCGTTTTTTTTATATATATATATTTATGTAGGTCCTATTCATTAATGTGTTCATGTCAGAAATAGGGATGTCTAACAGTTAACCGTTAATCGTTAAGAATTTCGGTTATCGACAACATTAACGGCTAATGATTAACTGCTAAAATAAAAATAAAAGCGCACGTGGCTGTCGGGGCACGCTGGACTATTCCAATTTCATCCACGTTATTACCCAATAGCCAGGGGAGCAGAGTGTGTGCGCTGCAGCCAGCAGCCACTGAGCTTTCACTAAACTTGGGTAATAACTATCTTTGTATGTATTTAAGCCTATAGTTTTATTTTATGGATGTCAGTAAGGCCATTGCTCTATCGGTCTGTCTGCATCACGGCACACGCTGCGCATACGCATGGCTATATGGAGACGGCCCCGCGTCTGTGTTATATGTTTGGAGAACGTCGTGTGTCGGATGAAAACTCATTCGGTGAGAGACCGCGACTGAATGAATTGAATTGTGTGCGTACGGTGTGCGCGCGCACAGCTGCGCCTGCCTGTGTGTAAATCTTGCACTGAGACTGACCGTTCTAATGTGAAAGTAATGGGAAAGTAAGAGTCTTTGGAGCGGAGATGTTTTTTTTTGCCCGGATCTAACATTTCACAATTGGGGGGGCTTTATGAGGCAGCGTCATTATAGCGTCATTATATTAAGGGCGTTTAGGGGGGCATTCCCCCCCTGGCCCCTGTGCACAGCTTTATAGCCGGCTCTGCAAACACGAGCCTCCAAAAAAAGAAAAGAAAGCAAGAAAGAAGGCGATCACGGACACTTTTTCCTCTCCCTCGACCATCGCTGCGCGTGATGGATATAATTGATAAAATACTGCAAAAGGTACACAGTAACAGTAGCCTAATCTAACATAGATTCTCTCAGAACACATGCACAGGGCGCTCGCTGCGAAATGATCTCGTCGAGCAGCGAACACAAAGTGTTTGTGCTGTAACGCACACACGCATTTGATAATTGGTTGCTCATTTCCGTCCCCGAAATTTGATTTGTTTCTGATACAGTAACAGAACGTGTCCATATACAACTAAGATACGATGTCCATAGAACTAATGCAGCCATTGTTATTGCTTAGTGCTTGAGGTGGAAAAGGGACTCGGAAAAGGCCGGTTGTAGCCGCGTATAATTGGCCTTTTTTAATGGATTAAAATAGCGCATTTTTCCTTATCGGTTAACGGTTATTAACCAGCAGAGGTCTGACGACAATCGGTTAAGAAAATCTTTCCATTTGGCCATCCCTAGTCAGAAAGACTGACGTTATCAGGCTGCACTGATGTGTATGATTGAACTTTTTGTTATTTATATTGGTCCATATTGTTCAGAATTCCACCCATTTTCAACATTTTACTGTATTGTATTTTACTTGATGACATCATCAAGTTGTGTTTGTTTTGTGTTTGTTAATGATTTTTCTTTTAGGACCAATTTTCTGAGGGTGTACAAATGGAACCAAATGCACCCATCTAGCACAGTCATTTGTGGGGGAAAATGTGATATATTGATACATCAAATGAATCGGAGCATGATTTAGAATCGCAATATAAATCGATTCACAACCCTAAATATCAGTATTGTATTGTACCGTGAGGTAAGTGAATCGTCCCACCTCTATCAATTAGCCACAACTTCGAGAGGTCATTATACAGTAGTTTGCACTTAGGTTATAGGATCATCTTATCGATGAAGGTTATCGAGCCGGATTCTATCAAGCACCACCAATCGAGCATTTTCTATTATTTTTGTATTAAACTGAACTGAGTCTTTTACTAAGGGCCTTCAAATATTAGGGATGTCCCGATACTTTATTGGCATCGGAAAAAGTATGGCATCGGCCCTTTTTTGGTCATACTGTATCTGTATCGGCGAATACTGTATTAGGGATGCCTCGATGACACTTTTTCCAATGCGATTCGATTTCGATAAATCAGTGCCAAAAGCGATTCGATTTTCGATAAATTTGGTTTTTCGATTTAATTTCGATTTCGATTCGATATCGATCCAGCACATATTTAATTCTGTATGATGTTGTATATCTGCCATATCTTTTTCTTTCAGGCCCAAGATGGTACAAATGGAACCAAATGGACCCGCTAGAGTCCATTTGGTTCACATTTGTATCTTCTCAGGAAAATTTAGAAAATGGGTGGAATTCCCCTTTAACATTTTTCTTTTTTTCTGGTAGTGTCTGTTCACTGCACTAAGAACTGAGTGGACCCCCCGGCACCAACCGCCCATGGATGATTAGATTTAATTCTTACTCGCCTCTTGTATTAAAGATGTGCTCCAGTTGCACAGACATAGACAGTGTCTCTCCTAGATGTCCCAGACACCCAGAGTGTCACCATGGGTGACCGTTGCATTCTCCACCCGTGCACCCAAACTTTGGAATGCGTTGCCTAGAGGCCTTACGACACGTCAGCCTTTTTAAGTACTCCTTAATCACTTTGACTTTTACTTAATTCATCTCTGTCCACTATTTTACTTGCTCTGTTTGTTTATTGTTGATGTTCTATTTTTGACTGTATTTTACTATGTTTTACCTTTTCCTACATTGCACCTTAATATGTATTGTTAATTGTATTGTTGTATTTATGTTCTTTTTTTTTTCTTTGGGGATTTTATGCCTTCATTGACAGGACAATATGTTGACAGGAAAGGGGGAGAGAGATGGGGAGTGACATGCGGCAAAGGCCTGCTGGGCTCGGGAATCGAACCCACGGCACGCCGTTAGGCTGGCTTAGCAGCCTAGGTGCCCAGACAGTTGAGCTAACCGCCTGGGCCATGTATTGTTAAAGGGGAATTCCACCCATTTTCAAATTTTTGAAAGAAAAATTAACATGGTGAAATACATGTCGATAATGTCATCAGATATATTTCACCATGTTAATGTTTTTTTTTTTTTTTTTTTTTTTTTTCCAGACCTCCATTTTTTAGGAATTAAAGAATTGGGGGAACTTTTTTTATCCACACAACATCTCTAAGGTATATTAATGATATATTAAAATGCTGAAAATGGGTGGAGTTCACTTCTTCTTGGCGTTCTACTGGTTTACTGTTGTGTCCTCTGAACCAGGGTTATAATATAATAGTTGAATTGGAAAATAAAATGTCAAAACTAACTAAAATTTAAAAATCCAAAACTACTGTATAATAACAACCCTGCTGTCTGGACTCCGTTTCACAGAGCGACGGCGCACACGGCGGTGGACTGGGGCAAGATGGCGGAGCAGTGGCTCCAGGAGAAAGAGGCGGAGCGCAAGAAGCAGCGTCCCGGCGGCGGCGGCGGCAGGACGGCGACGCCGCGGCCCTCGCCCAGCCCCATGATCGAGAGCACGCCCATGTCCGTCACCGGAGACGCCACGCCGCTGCTGGACGAGATGGACCGCTGAGATGGGAGGGAGTTACAGTACGACACGCTAAACCAAAAAAAAAAATGGAACCAAAAGGGCGGTTTGTTTTGTTTGTTTGTTTTTCTTCAATTCGACTACTTTTAAAGCCATTCTGTACTGTTGTAACGCGTTTTGGTCTTCTACTTTAGCTATTGAAAAATAGCAAACCTACAAGCTCATAGCGCGCCACTCTGTGGCGCGCTATGAGCTTGTAGGGCTGCTATTTTTTTGAAAAATGGTGAAAATGCTATTTTTTTGAAAAATGGTGAAAATGCTCAAACCTTTGCTTCTGGTGGATCTCTACAACAACAGGTTTTTAAATAGCTAGAATCTAGTCCTCAGGAACTAGAATATAGCACCAGGAACTAGAATCTAGCACCAGGAACTAGAATATACTGTCAGGAACTAGAATATAGTGTCAGGAACTAGAATTTTGCGGCTGTAACTAAAACCCAGTGTCAGAAATTAGAATCTAGTGTCAGAAATTAGAATCTAGTGACAGGAACTAGAATCTAGCACCAGGAACTAGAATCTAGTGTCATGAACTAGAATCTAGCGACAGGAACTAGAATCTAGCACCAGGAACTAGAATCTAGTGTCATGAACTAGAATCTAGCACCAGGAACTAGAATCTAGCACAAGGAACTAGAATCTAGCACAAGGAACTAGAATCTAGTGACAGGCACTAAAATCTAGTGACAGGAACTAGAATCTAGCACAAGGAACTAAAATCTAGTGACAGGAACTAGAATCTAGCACCAGGAACTAGAATCTAGTGACAGGAACTAGAATCTAGCACCAGGAACTAGAATCTAGTGACAGGAACTAGAATCTAGCGCCTGTAACTAAAATACAGTGTCCGAAACTAGAATCTAGCGTCAGAAACCAGAATCTAGTGTTAAAAACTATAATCTAGTGTCAGAAACTAGAATCTAGTGTCAGAAATTATAATCTAGTCAGGAAAAAATGTCTTAATCCTGTGTCAATGTAGCTTAAAAAAAGTGTTACATTTTTGGGAAATGGAAGATATACATATTTCACCAAATAAGAAAAACTTTGTTTTGTTTTGTTTTTTAACACAAAGCAATACTGCCTCGCCAATGTTGGTATTGTGACTTTATATATAGTCAATTACAGTAGCCTGTGTTGAGAAACAATGATTTTCGCAGTGTTGGTTGTGCGGTATGTTAAAGGTTTCTCTAAAACATCACATCAGCAATGTTAAGCATCTTAACATTTATTTAATTGCTGCGATCATACTTGATTCAATCTAGATGCATTGCGCACGGCATATTTCAGCTGATTAAGCTTAGTTACATTAAGCTTAGCTAAGCTGTCTGAAACGTGCAAATTAAACAATAAATAAACGCTTGTTGATGTGATGTACTAGAAAGAAGTCGATGCATGTTTCCTTCTTGTCGAGCCCAAAATGCAAGATACCAATACTTTGCTTTTTAAAAACAAGCCAAAATGTCAAAGAATTCCTCCCATACTCTACTGTAATGTTACCGATTCTTAAAGTAAATGTCGTCCATTCATGCACCTGTTATTGCACATGGTCTAATATTGGAAATATACATGCGCATATATCATATCCCAGTACTAGTTGATGTTGCGCTTGTTTCAGTGCTTGTAATGTTCAACCAAATTTACCGTAGTTTCCGGACTATAAGCCGCACCTGAATATAAGCCGCACCAGCTAAATTTGGGGCAAAATACTGATTTTTCCATGTATAAGCCGCACCTGACTATAAGCCGCACCGGGCAATAAGCTTCATGTTAGAGCAGTGGTTTTCAACCTTTTTGATCCCAGGGCCCACTATTTATTCAGCATTTGAGCTACAGACCACCATTTGACAACATTTTCACCCCACAGAACCCAAAACTAAAGATTTCTTTTGGTTTTGTCCACAATTCCAGGATGGATTTTCGCAAACAAAACAGGCAAAACATCGAGATCAAAATGACCATGACTTATTAATTAATTGGTGCTAATTTAGATGGTGAACTCTTGAGAGCGTAAATCATTTTTACGCTCTCAAAGAGTTACATCTGGTTAACCAACTTTCCATCATTTAGTCTGGAGGGCCCACCTGGAACCCTCTCAGGGACCACTGGTGGTCCCCGGACCACCTGTTGAAAACCCCTGTTAAAAAAAACACCTGTAAAAATCCATAGATTGGCCGCACCGTTGTATAAGCCGCAGGGTCAAAAGCATGTGAAAAAAGTAGCGGCTTATAGTCCGGAAATTACGGTATTTCCGTTCTGTATTCTGCATAACATGCAAGGCCTACAGTAACCTCATGTTCTGTTGCTTTAAGCTTATGGTATTCAAAGCATGCAATAAAGACAATGAATGAATTAGACATTTGATGTTGAATTTAATAGATGTTTATGAGGGTTAAAAGGGCAAGCTTTTGGCCTTTCTTATAAGATCGATTCAGTATTGTTGACAGCCAGGGTTATATAAATAATTAAAAAGATGAAATCCTGTACTGTACATGTTAGAAGATAGCAGGGGTTATTCATTCATACATACACAGTAGTTACTATCAAACTATTATGAATATATTCATTTATGTACATTATGTCATCATAGACATTTTAATTGCACCTAAGTAACACACACGTTCGGAATTTTGAATGCATTGTGCATGTGTGTCAAGTCATACTAATAATTTAAAAAAAAAACTTTAAAAAAGTACATTTTAGTGCCATTGCGGTTTTATGAATTATGTTCTGGCTGTGGGTGCTTCATTATCATACAGTATCTATCATACAGTACCCAGTAGTATCTTGAGGTATCATCTCCTTCTAGGCTGGATGCAAATAGTAAATCATGTCCAAGATCACTGAGTGTGGTAAATGTATTCATATAAAACATGTTTTCTGACAAACAACCAAACACTATCAAGTTAACAACCTTAACAACCTTCCAAATAAACAGTTCAAAGTTATGAAAAACGTCTATAAATGTCTACAGAATGTGAATATGTGTGTTATAAAATATATGGTGTATGCATTTTATGCGAAGCTTCTTAATTTCACATCAGTGTCACTGTATTTTAGTCTTTCATTCTTATTAGTCGCAGTATTGCAGTTGAACCGCCTTAACTCTGGTGTGTTTCCTATTTTGGACTGGTCATATAAATCATTATACATAAGCTGGAAGGTACAGTATATTTTCTTCAAGCAAAATAGTTTGAACTACTTGTGTAATTTACAGTTTGATTTGCCAAAGCTCCTCATTATCAGAGCATTCTCACTGTTTACATTACTGCTTAACACTTATCACAGGCATAATCTTCTGTTACACACATCCACAACTTCAAATCTCCTCTCACAGTCCACCCTAGAGCAGGGCCCGATGTAACATTTCCCAATTGGGGGGGGCAGGAGAAAATTGTATGGGGGCGGCTTCATCGCTTCATCATGAAGTTGCACCCATACCATTTTCAGTTACAGGACTTTTATTAGTCAAGTAAAGCATCAATAATAACATCAGTTGTTGATGAAGTTGCAACATGCATAAAACTAAAGGTCTGACTCAGAGAGTTTTCTGTTTTCAATGATGAAATGCTGTTGGTTTAGTGGTGCCACAACTGTAATCAGTTAGTAGCAGTAGTAGTGTTTCAAATCATTTTAAATATAAACACTTTAATTTGAAATATCCTGGGTTGATTTGCATGCCATCATGTTTGGTGGGGCAGTCTGGGCGTTTAGGGGGCATCCCATGCCCATGCCTAGATCCGCCCCTGCAGTTTAAACTAGATCTGATAATGCAGTGGTACTTGTGACATCCTACTCTGTCCAACCCATCTAGACAAAATCGTCTTGATGCAAGCATGTGAGAATCAGCTGACGTGGGATTTCGTCCTCTGCACTGGATGTTACAACCCCGTTTTTTTTTTAGGGTGAGAATAATGCCCACAGTGACCAACTAATCCTTTCCTAAGAATGTGACCCCCTTCCTCACTGCTTCAAATCGCATTGCAGGCCTACGACCAGGCCCTAGTTTTCCTGGAATGCTATCTAGGTTTTTCTTGGCATGAATTCAGTGCATAGAATATGGAAAGGATTGTTCACACAATGTCCAGCTAAGCAGGTTTAGTGCTAAGCTGATGAATAATCTTTGTGTTCAACCAGTAAAAAATGCCTCAACCGTGAGTGAGTAAATATTCTGAAACTCATTCATATGTTTCTTTTATTTATTGAGCATGAAAGTATTACAAAACAGACTTCAGTATTTTACGATCAAATGACATGATTATTGTTGAGTAAGAAAAGATTATATGTAAAATGTTCATGTAGTATGTATTTAATTCTTCAAACAAGTGATAGATGAGAGCTAGAAGAAGATGCACCTACAGTTAATAGCACTTAGGGCCCCATTTTCATTACCATCTAAACCCCTTATCCTAAACCCCTTATCATTTTTTTTTTACTATTTTGAAAAAGCTTTTGGAATAGTCCAACGTGCCAATCTATTGACACATTGTGAGCTTGTAGACTGACCATTTAAACAATTGAAAAATTTTATTTTTTAATAGTTTAAAAAGGCAAAGAAGTTAAGGGATAAGGGGTATAGCGGTGACGAAAATGGAGCCCTTAATATTTACCCTATCTTGCTACTGTGTGCTTGTATGAAAAGTGTCACTGTTGCCTCAGAGAGAACAACGTTTTCCTTCGCCTTTTCCTAGTAAACTGCTCTCTTGCCTTCTGTATAGACAGCTGCATTCGAGTCATAAATGCAGTTATCGGGGTGGGAACGTACAGTTCTTGCTTGGCGTCCTCAGAATTGTGAGAATAAGCAGTTGGCTTTCCCATCTCATCGACTTTGGATAAAACCGCTGCGCTTTGTGGCACAGCTAAAGTCATTGTTTCGTGTGAGGTTTCATTGTTATGGATGCCAATGTAATCTCTATGAGCACTGGGCATGGTATTTGTTCTACCTTTTGTCCTTTGCCTCGTATGGGTGACAACAGGGCTGTCCGTAACAGCACTAGTGACAAGCGACTTATCCGTATAATAACGAGGTAGTGCTTCTAACACAGGCAAACCAGTAGGCTTACTATTAATCACTGTAGTTGCTGTTGTAGCGCGACTCAGTGAATTGGCGTTAGCAGCAGGGGTAGAAAGAACAGATTCTAAATCCTGAGAGGTATTGTGGGTATTCTTGCCCGGTCTTCTTTTTCTCTGCCTACTGTCTTTGGACCTTTTGGTTTTAAAAACACTGAAGGTAGGGGACATGTCTGACGTTTCATTTGGTCCCTGTGAAACCTGCCTAGTAAGGGTAGGAGTTGGAGCACCAGTAGCAGTGAGCGCTTTCTGATCCTCCACCGGAATGGAATGTCTGAGCACGAGTTCCACAATAGGTCCACTGTTACTGATCTTGCTACCGACTTTCCCCCCCTCCCCTTCTGCTCTCTCCTTTGACCCGCTCCTTTGGGTCTTAAGGTTGACAATGGGGGCGCCAGCAGCAGCGGCAGCGGCCACGACAGGTCCCTCCTCGTCAATGTGGCTTTTTAACTCCTCCTCCTCATGCCGGACCGTTGGGGTTATTATGGTAGTGGAAGTAGGAACAGAGGAGTGACTTAAGTCTCCTGTTGTATCGGAGTGGGACGACGATTGCTCTTTCGGGGTGTACTTTTTTCTTCTTGTGCCCTCACCCTTTTTTGACCTTAGGGGTTTAGTTTTAGGCATGGTCAGCAGAGTGGCCACTCTGCTGGTGGCTGTGGGAACTAATTCTTTGCTCTCGGTTACCACCCTGTTTCTTTGAAATACCTTCAAGACAGCAACAGGCGACGTGACAGAAGAAGTGTCAGTGGTCTCCTTTATCGGCTCGTCCTTCATGACGTCGTTCGAGGGTTCGTGTTTCCCGCCCCGGTCGAAGCCGTCAGCGAAACCGTCCGTCTTTCTGTGCACGGGGTCATTTTTGGTGTCGTCGTGAATGAAGTTGCTCTTTTCGCCGATGACGTCCTCTGCTCTGTAGCTGCCCCCAGCGGGACCGGCGGACGTGGCTCCTCCTTCCTCTACTTTTGCGCCCGCCACGTCTTCGACCTTTTGCTTTCTCTTCCTCCACTTTCCCCGTCCTTTGCGACCGCGGCTTTTTTTCTTCCTCTTCCCCTCGTTCTTCCTCTTTTTCTTCTCCTCCGACGTTTGCGCCTCGCCCTTGGCGCCGTCGCCGGCGGTGCCGGAGCTCTGGGAGGTGGAGACGGTCGCGAGGACCTTGATGAAGTCCTCGGCCGCCGTCACCACGTTCGTGAGCGAGGGCTCTTCCGGGCTGCCGGTCGACCACGCCGCGCCCTCGGGTTTTTTCTCCTCGCGCTCCTCCGTGTTTTTGTCCTCCTCCTTTGAATCTTTCAGTTTCGAAGGAGCCGCGGTGAAGACGTCGATCACGGCGATGCCGCCAAAGTCGTACGGGACGGACTCTTTGAGCACGGCAACTGGCAGCTTCTCGTACTTTTTACACCTGTGAAAAAGAGGAGGGGAGGAGGGAGAGAGAGAGTGGTGGTTAGAGTTCTCAACGGGCCTGAAAATTGAAGCCTGGCCCTAACTGGGCCCTAACTGATCAGGCCCAAAGCCCGGCCCAGCTCGACCAATTACCATAGTTTTAGGCCCGACCCAGCCCTACAATGCTGGGTCGGGCCGGTCAGTTTTGGGTAGAATTTGAGCACTCTTCACCAAGTAAAAGTGAAAATACCAATCAGCACCATGTTCATATGAGGTAAATACACAGACAGATAGAACAGAACTATTATTTTTATCATAATAAAATAATTCAATATATATTGCTTTTTTCATGGAGCCCTATAGGCCCGATCCGGCCCTACTGATCTGCATACATTTTAGGCCCGAGCCCGACCCTAAAATGTCGGGTTGGGTCGGGCCTGGTCGGGTTCGGGCAGAGTTTAAGAACTCTAGTGGTGGTCAATGTTGTGGAACTGGCAGAAGGTGATGCAGTTCAGCTATGCTGCTAAAGCCCCTTATTAGAGAATCAAGAATGTTTGTACTTACACGCCGTACCAGTGGCGCTCCACACACTGATCTTGGTAAGAAAACTCGAAGCAGGGAGCCTCTAGGACATTGAAGAACGCCTGGCCAACCACACGGGAGGCTGTGTCGTTAACTTTCCGTAAACACGCCTGCAATCTGCAATGACAATGACAGAGATGATCATTTAACACAGGGGTGCCCACACTTTTTTGACTTGAGAGCTACTCTCAAAATGACCGGCTCAACAAGATCTACACATCAAAAATGATGTGATTTTTGATGTGTAGATCGTATAACTTACTGTTGTAGTGATTAAGAATAATGCACTTAATAATGCACATAGAGGGGGAGAATTGGAAGGTTTTCCTGTATATGCTACTACTGACGTTTGAAAACAGTATTTGGGGTTTGAGTTGACAGTTCGTGATGTTGAGTTTAGTCTCTTGCACCCAAAACTAAGAACTTTCACGTTTCTGGAAAAGATGATGAAAAGATGTTGCTTTTGTTCCCCTCCGACACACAAAAATAGTTTGAGAAATTCTTAAAAATAAAACAAGGAAACAAATGGGAAAAGACCTATAAATACAAGCCATCTTTATGGGACAGTATTCTTGATACCTCTTTGCCTTAAAAATAATAATTTGTGTAACTGGTTCAATTTAAGCCAATGTGGTATGTCAAAGCCAAAGTGTCAATCTGACTATTTTAGCTATTCATACTCACGTGTTATCACAATCGCAGTGAGAAATGGAATGCAACTTGAAGTTGGTGTATCCATAATTAGAAGAGAAGGCGTGGATGACGTGAGGACACTGGTCATGGTCACGGCAACAGCTGTCAACCGCTGCGAATTTTCCTGTGTATAGATGTCATTATTAGTATAACATTGTTAACATTTGCCAAAAAAAAGCCATTTGCCAGAATGTCAAGACACACATGTTGAGCAGACCAAGGTTTTATGTTATGAAATGTTGAGCATGTTGAGTCTCCATCAGCTCTTAATTTGGAGGAGGGGAAAATAAAACCATGTTCAATTTGCTGGACTTTTTCAACTATACCTCCAGGTCAGAAACTATTATAATGGTTTATACACCCCATAATACAGATTCAAATTTGATATTTTATAACTCCCCAAATCACAAGCTAACAGCTTAAAAGGGAATTCCACCCATTTTCATTTTTTTTCCCCGAGGAAAATGGGTCTGAAAGAAAAATCATTAACATGGTGAAATACATCTTGATGATGTCATCAGATGTATTTCACCATGTTAATGATTTTGCAGACCTCCATTTTCATGAAATACAGAATTGGGATAACTTTTTCATCATCACCACACAATATCTCTAAGGTACCTTTAAGACTCCACAATGTTAGAGAGTGTGCAGCCACATGAACCCTTATCATTCACACATTTTCTGGAATTGCCGGGGAAAAAAAAAAAAAACTCCTATGGGACATACATGAATGATACACACTGTTGTGATTGTGGGGTATGATGTTCCATATATATAGGTCACATAGTAGGATCTGTCCAGTAATTAGGAGACCAATACCTGGTAACAATTGTCCTGATAGCTGAGAAAATGCAATCACTAAGAACTGTCTCAAGACAGATATACCAGATAAGGAGCCTGGTGGACAATATTGAGGAAATGGAGAGATTGACATTTAGAATATGAGTGGGGGTGGGGGGGCTAAAGGCATACCATAGCATACCTGTTGCAAATGTGCTTAGTCAGCACATTTGGGATTTGGGCAAGTGATGCGGTCGTTTTTAGTCCAATGACTGTAATTTGTTTGCAAAGCTAATAATGATTCATTATTAGTTTTGCAAAAAAAATAATAATAATGAATGTTTTTTCCCACCCCCAAAAAGTCATTCTTAATTAATTCAGCATCATGAAAACCCCCTAGTTATACATCACATGCCACGTAAAGCATGATGAAATGTTGACCTTTGTTTGCCTTCTAATGGTCTGATCACATATGGTTTGTGGCAATTGCTCAACATATGCAAGTTAGCATCCGGCAGTTTCTACCGGCTGGGGGTGTGAGGTCCCCTACACATTTCTAACATCAAACCTTGGGTGTACTCAGCATGTCTGGGTTCATATAACGTCTTCTAAGTATCCACAAAAAAGACACACAAACCCACCTAAATGGCCGTAATGATCAGCCGTATTGCCCGCTCCACACCAAAGCGTCCCAGGGTACGTGAAGCCTCTCTTGGACCGTTTTAAAGTCTTGTCTACGGAGACGGAGCTATCAGTTCTCTCGGTGCGCTCAGACGACCTCCTTTTGTGAAACTCCAGACATCTCATTTTGGCGTCTTCCACGTGCGTAAAAGGCGTCTCCAAGTCCAGATTCACCTTCTGCCGTTTCAGTCCAAGCCTGCACGCGTGCACAAACGATTTGACCTGCGTCTGGTCTACGATCACGGAGCATTCCAAAAGTTCTCCTCCCGCTGCTGCTGCTGCTGCGGGTTTGACCAGGGCGCGCACCTCTTCGATTCCGTCTGACAGCTGGTAAAAGTAATTCTCCTCCACGACGGACACTTTAGCGCACAGAGTGCCGTTTCCCGTGTAAAACATTTCTTTGCCCTCTCGTTCCGCGGCGTCAAAGGGGGGATGGGGGCCGAGGGGTTCGCCTCCCCTGACCAGGTTTCTGTCCAAATAAGACAGAAAGAGCAAAAAGACAGACCACATCGCTGCAAGTGGGGCTTTCAGCACCACCCGTGACGGAGACAGCTCCTCTCCCTTGGACTCAAAGCGACCTCCCACTTTTATGCGCCGCTCAACAAGTGGTGTGGCGCGATTAGCCTGTTAATACGGTATAAATGACTTGCGTTGCAGGGCCGGATCTAGTCATGGGGGGGGGGGCTTGACTGCCCCACCAAACATGATGGTGTGCAAAACAAGTGCTTACAGTATGTTTAAAATGATTTGTAACACTACTGCTACTAACTAACGAGGCTACAATTGTGGCAACACTAAACCAACACTATTTCATCATTGAAAACAGAAAACTCTCTGAGTCAGACCTTTAGCTTAATTTATGCATGCTGCGTGTCTGTTGCAACTGATGTTATTATTGATGCTTACTTACTTACAAGTGCAAGATATACATGTTTGTGGGCCAACGAACAAAAGGCTTTAAATGAACATAGTATGGATGCCCCCCCGCCACTCCCCCCATTGCGAAATGTTATATCCGGGCCTGCTGCCTTGGGTTGGGAGGAGTTTTTCCTGCCATGTCCTTATCCCTCAGCACATTTTTCCAGTTTAGGTTATAGAGTTTAAACCTGGAGAGGATATAACATTTCCCAAGTCCGAAGATGTTTTACTCCCAGTCCCAGTCAAGTAAAGCATCAATAATGTTGAAGTTACAAGTTACAACAGACACGCAGCATGCATAAAGCTAAAGAAATATCTTGGCTTGTTGTGCATGTTTTTTGTTGGTAGTTAGGGGGGCATTGCCCACCCCTGCCCATGCCTAGATCCGCCCCTGTGGCCCACTCTGCGGAGGAGACAAATGACCGCAAGTTACCCCGTCGCTCCCCCCACAAAAAAGTGCAGATTTACTTTGGTGACACGCATGGAGGAGGGCCCTTTCTCGGCTTCCCATGGCAACGCAGGGATGGGGTGATTCTACTGAACAGTGGAGATTGGACACCTTTCAAATTCCACTTTCCACTAAAGGGATTGCATTGCTGATGACCTAAATCGCGATGTAGGGACAAAAGTCTTTCATTGTTCCGAATGAGCATGGAAAGATTTGCGTAAAAGCATAGGAAGCACCTGCATTTATGACATTAAAATGAGCGAGAAAGAAATAATTGTTCTCTTTATTCAAAAACAAAAACTACATATGAAAATTGAAAAATAGTCACAGCCAATTCACACTCTATATAATAGTACAGTAGTACAGTGGTCTTTGAGAGGGTTAGTGGTCCCCATAAATTGTTAACCAAAAAGTTGTTTAGCCAGATGTAACGTAAAAAATAACTTTTGAGAGCGTAAAAATATAATATTTTAACTCTCAAGAGTTAAAATATTGATCTAAATTTAATAGCACCAGTGCAACATTTAATTAAGAAGTCTACACAATTAGAGAATGTAGAAGATTAGGCCTAATGGTCATTTTATATGTAGGCCTGTGTTTGCCTGTTTTGTTTGCGAAAATCCAACCCAACCATAAGAAATCCATAAGAAAACCATAAGAAATCTGTAGTTTTGGGTCTGCGGGGGAAAATGGTGGGACCGTGGCTCAAATGCTGAATAAATAGTGGGCCCTGCTATCAAAAAAGGTTGAAAACCCTCTGTAGGCTATGTGCAGTGCAGCCAGGGGCGGATATAACATTTCCCAATGGGGGGGGGGGGGGGGGGGGAGTGGCAGAAGAAAATGGTATGGGGGCGGCTTCATCGCCCGTGTCGCTTCGTGCCACGGGCGATGAAGCCGCACCCATACCATTTTCAGTTACAGGACTTGTATTAGGCAAGTAAAGCATCAATAATAACATCAGTTGTTGTTGAAGTTGCAACAGACACGCAGCATGCATAAAGCTAAAGGTCTGACTCAGAGAGTTTTCTGTTTTCAGTGATGAAATGCTGTTGGTTTAGTGGTGTCACATTAAGTTAGTTAGTAGCAGTAGTAGTGTTTCAAATACTTTTAAATATAAGCACTGAAATATCTTGGGTTGTTGTGCATTCCATCATGTTTGGTGGAGCAGTCAGGGCATTTAGGGGGCATCCCCCCTATGCCCATGCCTAGATCCGCCCCTGAGTGCAGTGCATGCAGTGTACCTTCCCTGCACATTGATTGGCCAGGTTAGATTAGCCTATAATCAGTGCAGTGTTTGGTCACATGCTGCAGCCAGCTGGGGGCTAACAATGAACTCTAGTGGAGGCGGAGATCCAACCTCAAGACACTGAAATCGGATTGTTAAGAATTTAGAAGAAGAAGGCGGAGAGAAATGATGTAAAATCACCAGAGGCAACATGCGACCAGAGAGAGAGCCATAGAATAGACAATCCTGGGAAAGCCCACCACCACCACCACTACCACTCCCTCCTTGAACTGGAACTTTTAGATTCGGTGCCACCCCATGAAACAATTGGATTATTGTAGGATTTTCGTAAAGCTTAAAAATGGTTAATCAGTTCATAATGTACCAAACTTCAAAGCATGCAGAATAATGGAAATGACTGATTCCTGGAAATAACTGTGTGTGTGTGTGTGTGTGTGTGTGTGTGTGTGTGTGTGTGTGTGTGTGTGTGTGTGTGTGTGTGTGTGTGTGTGTGTGTGTGTGTGTGTGTGTGTGTGTGTGTGTGTTCTCCTTTATAACACCCCAATGTTTCTCACCCTATTGTCATGCTATAGGTGATATGAGATGCTGCCTATATGCTTGGATGACCCCATGCAGGTGAATATATATAGGCCTATTATACATTCACTTCAGTAGCCTACATAACACAGCACACCTGAGACACGTGTGTCAACAGACATCAAAACTCGTTAGTGTGAGTGTGTATGCAGTCTGGGTATATCCAGATTTGGGATTGTTTCTGCTTGTGTTTTCGGCACTATGCCACTTCCTGTATTTTTGTTTTGTTTGGGATTTTTCGACTGGTGGTGCTGGGTAGAAAGCAGGGGGGGATACAACATTTCCCAATTGGGGGGCGGGGGGGGGGGGGGGGGGGGGGGGGGGGGGAATGAAGCCGCACCCATACCATTTTTGGTTACACGACTTTTATTAGGCAATTAAGCCTAATAAAAGACACACTGCATGCATAAAGCTAAAGGTCCGACTCAAGTATGTTTTCTGTTTTAAATGATGAAATGCTGTTGGTTTAGTGGTGACACAGCTGTAGTTACTTAGTAGCACGAGTAGTGTTTCAAATCATTTTAAATATAAGCATTTTAATTTGAAATATCTTGGTTTGTTTTGCATGCCATCATGTTTGGTGGGGCAGACTGGGTATTTAGGGGGCCATTGCCCGCCCATGCCTTGATCCGCCCCTGATAGTTGGGCGGCAGTGGCTCAGGGGTAGAGTCACCGGATGGTAACCGCAAGGTTGCCGGTTCGATCCCGGGCTCCCGCAGAGAGTCACTGTCGAAGTGTCCTTGAGCAAGACACTGTGCTAGTAGGTACTGTACCTTGCATGGTTTCCACTGCCATCAGTGTATGAATGTGTGTGTGAATGGGTGAATGTCCAATCTATGTAAAGCACCTTGGAAAAAGGCGCTATATAAATGCACCATTTATCATTTAGAAAGTGAAGCTCGGCTCGCATGGTGACGGCAAGCTTGGCCGGGGAAGCTGGCCGTCACAGTATTCCCATTATGTTGGTGGAGCTTCCTTTCCATCTACCACCAGTCTAAAGGCCGTCACGTGATGCCGGATCAGAGGAGAAATCACAAGCAAACACAAGCTGAAGTCTGGATAGGGTTTCTATGTGGCTAGCACAAGTGACTGAGTTCAACCTGTGCAATAATGGGTTCCTGGCATACTTTGCATTTTTACTACCAGCTAGCCTAAGCCTAATAGATATAAAAACACCTATTGGGGGTTATAAAAGGACTGTATACTTTGATAGCTCAAAATATGTGGAGAGCAAACCAGGAAAGGACGTCTTAAGAGCCAGAACACAGACAGTACTTGATAAAGTAATCCAATTACAGTAGTTCTTAAGTCATAGACAGCCAGACAGGCATTCTAAAGCCAAACTACTTCAAATACACACCAAGTGTTCAAATGAAAAACCCTTCAGTTGCATCTTTAAAAGGAACCCTGTCTAATGAGCCAAATATGGATAAATACACTATACTTTCCCTCTATAACTAGAATTGAACATTTAAACACATAGAATAAGCTCTTCAGTTTAAAAATAGTTAATGTTTTTATCCCAAGGGGGCCGCCATTTGACTGTGCCTGTCACATGACCTGTCACAGTGATGTGAAGTTTAGCTTAGTTTTGGGTGCAAGAGACTAAACTCAAGATCACAAACCAAATACTGTTTTCAAACGTCAGGAAAACCTTCCAATTCTCCCCCTCTATTTTTCATTATAAGTGAGACATCATCTGTGACATCATCACTTACTGTTTTTTTTGAGTGGTCGTCAATGGGCACTTCCGGCATGTTCCGGATTGTATTTTCGGCTATGGCCAGTCACAAAAAATACAAGCCGGAGAAAGCTGGAAGTGTCCATTGACACCCATTCGAAAAAAGTAGGAAGTTCTACATTCTGCATTTTGGGTTCTGCTTGTGGGATAGAAGCTTGACATTTGTTAAAAACCTTTACATTAAGCCTTTTTAATGTACTATGCTTTTCAGGCAGTGGGGAACATGCCTGAGCACGACATGAGGGAGGGAGGCCGTCTGAACCACTACTACTGTATCTTATTGCGACAGCAGGTTACATTTACTGTGACATCAGGGATCTCCAACCATTCCTGATGATGTCACAAGACCTGGAAACCATATACGGTACAGGGGCTTTCCCATGTATGTTTTTTTTTAGACCTGGCAATACTGCAAACTAGCGCTACAGCATACCTGGGCATTATGAATTATGTGAAAGGGTACCGTGGTTTTCAACCAGTGGTCCTTGGGAGAGTTCCAGTTAAATATGGAAAGTTGGTTAACCAGGTGTAACTCTTCGAGAGCGTAAACATGAAACCAAATGGACCCTTGCGGGTCCATTTGGTTTCATGTTTACACTCTCAAGAGTTAAAATATTCATCATCTGAATTACCTACAATCTACACAGATAATTTGCATCAGATAATGTAAAAGCATCTGATCTATGTTTGCCTGTTTTGTTCCCCAAATCCAGCCTGGTTTTGTGAACAAAAATAATAGAAATCTTTAGTTTTGGCGTCTGTGGGGCTAAACCAAATGGTGGTCCTCTGTGGCTCAATTTACTGTATCAAAAAGGGCCCTGGTCAAAAAGGTTGGTCTTACTCTTACTTTCATCTAGAAATTAAATTAATACCAAGCAGACTTTAATTCAGCCTTTAGTCTTGGCCCTCCACAATATTTTATGTATCTCATTTGGCCCCTGGGGAAAATAATTGCCCACCCGTGCGCTCCAGGATAGCTTTCATGTGCAACTGATAGATTGTTGCACTTTGTTGGGAGTTGTAAAGAATCTCTTTGGTGGAGAGACACAATTATGAACCCATAAACAAACGTTGCACAACCTTCCCACAGCTTACTCACTCACTCACTCACTCACTCACTCACTCACAAACTTCAGGATATTTGACTGTTCTTACAATCAAATATCCTGAAGTTTGTGGATCTAGTTAACTTCAAAATTTTGCAAATCATGTTCAAAGCACGTTATAACCTATTACCGGCAAACGTAAGAAATAAATTCTTCGACAAGGAGGGTGGGTATAACCTTAGAGGACCATTAAACTTTAAAAAACCTGTCATGCGTACAAGCCTGAAGGCAAGGAGTATCTCCTCCTATGGTACTACACTGTGGAATGATTTGGAGGTTGAGTTGAAGCTTTGTGAAAATATTGAGCAGTTTAAAACCAGAGTAAAGAGGTCAATTATAAATAGATACAGAATGGAAGTAGAATAGTAGTGTTACGAAACTAATACACTGTATTGTAATAATGCCATTATGTTACATTATATTATACTACAATACTATACTCTTCTATACTATAATACATTATATTATAATTTATACCATGTACTATGTTATGCTATATTACAATGTCCTGTGTTGTGTCGTGTTGTGCTGCACTATACAACACATAAACTGATCCTTCGGTTTGTGTGTGGTGTCGTGTAGCACAGGATGACACAAAATACACATTATGTGCTTATAGTCTATTATATTATAATACTATGTTGAATTGTGGAATGTCAAACTATGACATACTTTATCATATTCATATTATTATACTAACATATTCATACTATTATACTGACACATATCTATATTACTATTATAAGACTAATAGTAACTATTATATACAACACACCACACCTTACTATTATTATTATTATACTAACATATTCATACTATTATACAGACACATATCTATATTACTATTATAAGACTAATAGTAACTATTATATACAACACACCACACCTTACTATATTATATACTCCATATATTCTATACCTTGTCATTGCATATACTACTATGCAACTTATGATGCTCATTGCCATCTGTCATCTGAGGGCGCCCAGATTGGAAGTGGAATGCAGCCAATGCATTCCATTTCCACTGGAAAATGTATTTATTTATGTATGGTCGTATTTATGTATTTATGTTGGAAAACGCACTTATGATCTCAGGTATAAATGTGCAATAATATATATAAACTACCTATCTATATAACATGTGTAAATATGTAATTTAATGTACATAGTAAACTGTGGCCTTAATACTCAACTGTCAAATCAATTGTGGACTTCGGGGTGGGGCTTGACAAGCCAAATGGCTTCTCCCTGGCCCTTTTTTGGACCTTGGGCAGAATACGGACATACTGAACAAAGGGAGGAGTGAGAAGAAAAAAAAAAAAAAAAATCTATGCACTGTGCCTGTGTGCCTTATCAAAAGAAAAAAAAAATGTGTATATCTACTGTGACTGTCCCTATGTGCCTTATCAAAAGAAGAGAAAAAAAAAAATGTATGTACTGTTACTATGCCTGGTCCGAAAATAAACTGAACTGAACTGAACTGAACTGAACTCTCACTCACTCACTCACTCACTCACTCACTCACTCACTCACTCACTCACTCACTCACTCACTCACTCACTCACTCACTCAAACAAAAAGTGGGTGCCCCAATCTATAAAACCCCAATAATAAAGAAGCTGCAAGCTATAGCCAAGCACAGTTGCACACACACACACACACACACACACACACACACTACACACACACACACAACTACACACTACTACCACCATCACCATTGGAAACGTGATACGTGTATGTGTGTAGCATGCTGATTCACTCCCCAGACACCAGTTCACTCTCAGCTGTGTTGTGCAACAGTTGCTGGAGAGAATGGACGCGCTGGCTGTTCCAACAGACAGGGCTAAAGCCTGGTATCTTTCACTAATGGCACCCAACACAAAAGGACCAAACTTTGCTTGGCTAGACCCATCAAGACTCTACTGTAATTCCCAGGTATTTGAATCAATTCATTGTCTCGGCAGGCTGTGGTATATCCTTTCACTCAATCTCTGTATTCATTCTTTGCACGTATTGTTAACTATTTGCCGCTGTGTGAACACATTTTGTGAACAGCAGCTTGGTTGTAGTATTAAGGCTGCATAACATAGGTTGCAAATGTAATGCATATATGTGGCAATTAATATACTTAGACTTGTTTTTTGTACTCATACTATATGAGCCAGGTATACTTACAGTAAGTATACTAGTCTTAAAAGGATCCCTGTCTAATAAGATGAACATCGCTTAACGAATTATACTTTCCCTATATAACTAAAATAAACAAATAAAAACACCAATGGCATCTTATTTCTTTCATAAATAGAGAATATTTCACTCAACAGGAACTGCTCCTGACGCAGGATGATGATGTCACGTGTGGTCTTGCTCTATACAATATATGGATGAACATGCTCTGTGACATCATCATCCTGCGACAGGAGCACCTCCTATAGAGTGAAAGATTCACTATTTATGAAAGAAATAAAGTATTGAAGGTGTTTTTATCTGCATGTTTTAGTTATAGAAGGCAAGTATAGTGTTTTAAGGCACATTTGTCTTATTAGGCAGGGATATATGTCTGTTGAGTATATAAAAAGTATAAACTATACTTTTGAGTGAACTTAAAAGTATACTAGTCTTCAAGTATTGTATATATCTTAAGTATAGAAATGAGTACACTTGTAAGTATACTGGTCTAAAGTATATACCTGTTGAGTACATAGAAGTAAACTTGAAGTGTACTTTTGTATTTGAAGTATAAAACAAGTATACTCCTAGCATACTTTTATATACTGCTTTTTGCTAAGGGACGCAATCTCATGTTTTTGGCTTTGTACTTGACCCAGGGTCTAGCAGACTGTGTGAAAGACCTGCTCGCTCCATTTCAGAATGACCCCATTGACCTGGTAGCTGGCATAGATGCAATGGGATTCATCCTGGGTAAATACAGTTTACAGTTTGTGCAGAGTGTGTTTTGTACTGGGTCTTAGAATTCAATCTCTCGCAAAAGTGCACACTGTGTTTATTTAAAGCAGGGGTGCCCAACCTTTGACCTTGACCCAAGATCTACTTTTCAGCAGCCAACCCCTCCGGGATCTACCAGTCCAATATCAACATTTAAAACCACACGCATCGTTGCCAGCCTACAGTAACTTCACAACAACACAACACTACTTTGTCTTACCACTTTACTTTATGTCCAAGCATAAAGTACAACAGACTTGTCATAAATAGGCCTACAACAGTACAACATGAGTACAACAGACTTAGACAAACACTGCCATTGCAAATGCAATCAACAGTCCATCGCAAATTGCAGAACAATACTGTTGACATAATTCACAGACAGCAGACAACAATCCTCCAAATGAGCCGCTTCGTAGACAGACAGACAGACAGACACACAGACACCACACACGTGAAAATCGCTCTTTTTTTTTCCCACCCCATTTTTTTTTCTTTTCCCCCACATCTCCCGAGAGCTACTCTTGATCAGGCCGAGATCTACCGGTAGATCGCGATCTACTGGTTGGGCTCGCCTGATTTAAAGAAACGCACATGCTCTGGAATGGAATCCAAGCCCTCCCCCTGGCAGAGATATGGTTACACATTTAAAGCTGTACTATACAGTTTATTTAGTGAATACTACTTTGTTTTTGGTCATTCTGTTTAGTATCGAATAACAAAGAAGTGTCATTGTATAGGCTCGTACTGCTATTGAGTGAGGACTCTAAATCATGTGTATATTGCCACTACTGATTGACAAGTTGACAGTTTTTACCCTGGGCAAACTGGGATATACTCTCTTTGCTTAGTGGTAAATATTTCAGCACATGCATGAAGGACCTGGATTTGAATCCTGAGTAACACATGGAAGTTACAGATTGCAGCTTTAAGTCATATTATTATTGATAATACTAGACATGTGGTGTGTATCGTTCGTATTTGTATAGTATGCATCATAGCATGATAGTGTGTAGATTTCTGTACATAATTTAAAAAGCACTTACTACTACTTACTCTTACAACTTCCAGGAGCTTCTGTTGCCACCACGTTGGGAAAGGGCTTTCTGGCTATCCGCAAAGCTGGACACCTGTGTATACAAACTGATAGTCAGCAATACTGTGACTACTCAGGCAGGGAGAAGACCATGGAAGTACGACTGGATGTGTTAAAACCAGGTGAATTGTATACTATACCTTGTTAATTCAGAACATCTGCTGAGTATTTTCTCACTTTAGTAAATGTGTTCCCACTCCCAGCATTTATAGTAATTGTTTAGACCAGGGGTCGGCAACCTCTAATGTCAAAAGAGCCATTTTGGACCAACATGAATACAAAATCTGTCTGGAGCCCAAATACACTTGAGTCTTATAGGGAGTCTACACCGGCTATATTGAAATGATCAAATACAAGTTAATGAGCATTCATTAAATATTCCTATTTATTTTTGCAGACTATAATGCACATTTTAGTTGACAGGATTGTTGAAACTTTGCATTTATTCTAAAGCGGGGACTTTCAATAGGGTGGTAGCAGCTATTGCAAGTAGTAATGTGGGTTTAGTAATGTCTTTCCACTAGTTGAGAAACAGTGAAGTGAATGACCTGGTGGTGACCTATGACTATCATCCCTGATGTGGTCATTTAATGACAATTTTGATTCCAATAAATTCAACAGAAAAAGAGAGTTACCATATCATTATTACTCAGAAACTGTTAGTAGTGGACATCGGTTGAACAGTGTGTGTGCAGGGATGTATCATGCATGCACATGCGATATGGCATGACTAGCAAGTGCACTAATCTAAGGGCATATCCCCTCCCAACACAACAGCTGTCCTTATGTTCACAATTGGTTGAAAACCTCTTCTAAAGTACTGCACACATTTTTATAATATTTAAAAACTTCAAACATGTATGTCATGTTTGGAGACAACAAATCTAGTTTAATTTCCATATTTTGTAAAGCTAGGGAACCAATAAGGAAGATCTAAAGAGTCACATGTGGCTCTAGAACGACATATTGCAGACCCCTGGTTTAGACAATAGCAAATTTGTGAAAGGTTGACAAGCTTATAATATATCAAGGGGGTTCTACTTATTCTTCCTATTTTCCCCCTATGTTAGAAATAATTCAAATGGAGTCATGGTGGGCCTTCAATGTCTCTCCCACTCATTTCCTGTGACATAACGCCCCCTAGTGTTGGCTGTAATGAACTACTACTCACTCTGCTTAACACAGACAGCACTTCAATTCACAGTCTTCCTTGGCTGGACTCAACTACTACTCACTCTGTTTAACACAGACAGCACTTCCATTGGCAGTCTTCCTTCTAACGACATTGTTAGAAGTTTTTTCTTGTCCCTCTCCTGTCATTGTGGCTATAAGTAAGTAAGTAAGTAGCCTTGCTGCCAGGCCATGGTGTCAGGAGGCCCAGCTGAGCCATTGAGGCCCATATAGGTCAGGAGCCTATCTCCTGTTTCTGTAGCGCGAGGCAGCTTGATGTACAAGTACACCCCCTGGACATGACGCTAGTATATCGCAGGGACTTACCCCCAATCCAGCCCTTGATGCCGAGTGCCAAGCAGGGAGGCATTGGGTCCCATTTTTAGAGTCTTTGGTATGACCCGGCTGGGAATCGAACCCCGACCTCCCAGTCTCAGGGCGGACACTCTAACCACAAGGCCACTGAGCTGGTCATTGTGGCTATACTGTGTAGTAAATAGGGGTGAATAGGACGATTCACTTACCTCACGATACAATATTGATATTTAGGGTTCTGAATCGATTTATATTGTGATTCTTAGTTATGCTGCGATTCGATTTGATATATCGCCTTTTTCTCCCACAATTGATTGTGCTTTTATTATACTAGAACAAGGAGGATTCTACCCATTTACAAGATTTTTTTCTGAGCCTGACGGGTCCATTTGGTTCCATTTGTACTAGAACAGATCAAGTACAACATTTTAAAGCAATTTTAAACAATATAAATAACAAAAAGTTCAATCACAGACACACACATCAATCCAGCCTGATAACATCAGTCAGTCTTTCTGACATGAACACGTTAATGAATAGACCCTACACAAATATAAAAACATCGATGTTGAACCTGGCGATTCGATATTGATATCATGGCATTAGGAATTGTGATATATTGGCATATCGATGTTTTTTTTTTTGCCCAGCCCTAGAAGTAAAGATTCAAAAATAATTCCATTGTTTCCCTTTCCTGAAGGACTCAGGGTTCTAATAGTTGACCAATGGATAGAGACTGGAGGGACGATGAAAGCAGCAATTCAACTCGTTGAGAAGCAGGGGGCCAAAGTTGTAGGTCAGTAAACTAACAGACTGACATGAATCCTACTTTATTTTACATTTCATCAGATATTATTTTAAAGTCAATGATTATTATTATTATTATTTGGCTGCTCACACTGGAGGCCTGTACAATTACAAATGCACTGCATGAAGACCTGTTTGATCGACAGTATCTAGACTCTTTCAAAAGCTTCAAAATGTCTGATGTAAGTTGTATAATCATTGAGGAAAATTCTTTGTGGACCAAATGTCAATTATGGGAGAATTCCACACAAAAACGCATTGCTCTCTACATCAGTGCAAACCAGTGGTCCGGCGACACCAGAGAGATTTCCAAAATGAACCAAACGGACCCTTTAGATCTGTAACTCTAAAGCTCTCAAGAGTTAAATTATATTTAATCACCTGAGCTACTTAATTTCCAAGAATCTACACAAAAAATAGAAGACTCAAGCATCACAAAGTGTGGCTGCCATCCTGCTTAAAATGATTGTTGAAGACCTATTGTGAATGTATAATTTTCTGCAAATATTTTTGTACGAAATTGATCCGTTAAGTGTATTGGAGACGTCATCTTACCAAATGTCACGCTATTACAATATGTTAAAGGAGAATTCCACACAAAAACGCATTGGGCATCCATCTACATCAGTGGTTTTCAAACCAGTGGTCCGGCGACCACCAGTGGTCCCTGAGAGGATTCCAGGTGGTCCCCAGCTAAATGGTGAACCCTTGGTAACCAAACGGACCCTTATAGATCTGTAGCTCTAAAGCTCTCAAGAGTTAAATTATATTTAATCACCTGAGCTACTTAATTTCCAAGAATCTACACAATTAGAAAATAGAATTGTTATTTTGACCAACATTTTGGCAAGCATGTCATCCCTTGCTCAGTGGCCTTATGATTGAGTGTCTGCCCTGAGACTTGTAGTTTGGGTTTACCTATGGGTATGTTATCCCAACATTTTATGAGCCACCAAAATGATTGTTGAACACCTGTTTTAACTTTTATATTGTGAATATATAACATGTTTTTACATTAGAGTAAAGTATAGGCAAATATTTTTGTATTTTAAGAAAGGAAAACATGTTGAAGATCCCTTAAGTGTATTGGCTGATGTCTTAACCTGTTGACCAGATGTGACCATACCTCTATTGTAAATACATTGTATATACTCCTAGGTCATAATACTATTAAAATGTAATCCTTTGAGCCTTGAGAAATGTGCGTAATGATACCATTGATGTATGGTATGAATGGATGGATGGGTGAATTCAATTGTAAATTGTATGGTGAATTGTAAAACACCCTGGATAAAGACGCTATATAGACCTGCGCAGTGACGTCACCTCCCCTGTTCCATTCATGGAATCCTCATTCATTTTCCTCATAAACTTTTTGAAAATCCTTAATAAAAACACGATTGCGCCGCGGACAGAACCAACTCGCATTGTGACAAATCATGACAACACACATAATATGATCATGCAATATCTAATTGGCAAGAAGTAGAAAACGGCAGGATACAATACTTTTTGTTTCGTTTTTCATCTCAGAAATGATTTGATTGTGCAAAAATATTGCAAAAATCTATCATCATGATTCGTCACGACCCAAGTTGGCTTTGTCTGCGGCGTATTCGTCTTTATATAAATTTTCGAAAAGTCTATGAGGAAAATGAATGGGGAATCCACTTCTGGAACAGGAGCAGTGACGTCACTGCGCAGGTCTATACAGTACATATACATTTATTATTATCTCTGTAGTCATGTCATGTGATCAAAATGGATAAGTCCTATTCTTCATGTACCATAAGCTTTGCTGGCCCAATTTAGTTACATTTCAGAAAGACTTTAGGAAACTTGGAACATAATGTATAATTTAATTCTTTATTTAAAAGTAGAAAACAAGATACATTTCCATTACAGCCTAAGTATCTGTACTGATACTTTGAGGTTTGTCCCTTGTTTTATGTACCAAAAGTAATAAAAACAGAAATTACTTAATACTTAATTATCTGTAAAGCATACAATACTGTCAATGTTGGAACTAGCTGGTATATGCAAGTCATCTATGGTCTTGTTATAATGCAATGAACATTAACATGCTCAATCATGAAAATAATAGAATGTAAGGCTTGTCAAAAAAGCATTGTTGTGCAAAAAAAATTAACAACTGCAACATAATTAAATAAAATTAGATAACAAACATCATACTTGAAACATACAATTCAGGTCAGGTATATTGTCAGTACCAATGTAGTCATTTTCAATTAAAAAAAAAAGAACTGTGTCATGACTCCCTGTGGCTTAAGCCTACAATGAGCCACACCACAGGAATCCACATCCAAATGCGGAACACTCATTCCAGGGCCAGGAAAAACTGAACGCTAATGTCTCTGACTGAAAGGCCAACTCTTCCTGCTACAGCAAAACCCAATGTTTCAGAAAGTGTCTGTGTCACTGTTTCTTCAGAGCTTGTTCTCGTTTCTATAAAGGTACCTGTGATTTAAAGTCAAACATGATGGATTTAACGTCCATTCTCACTGACAGCAGTTTGCTTGTTTCTTCTTTGACGTAGCTTGCTGAGGACTCGGGCCGCTGTTAATTCCTGAAACAAATGAAAAAGGTTTGGAATCAGGCTCCATGTCAAAACGCTAGGTCTTGACAGAAAGAAAGCATTTACCATACTTTACGGATTATAAGCCGCTACTTTTTTCACATGCTTCTGACCCTGCGGCTTATACAACGGTGTGGCCAGTCTATGGATTTTACAGGTAACTCGGGTTTTCAACAGGTGGTCTGGGAACCACCAGTGGTTCCTGAGAGGGTTCCAGGTGGGCCCCCCAGACTAAATGATGGAAAGTTGGTTAACCAGATGTAACTCTTTGAGAGCGTAAAAATGAAACCAAATGGACCCTTGCGGGTCCATTTGGTTTCATTTTTACACTCTCAAGAGTTATGATATTCACCATCTAAATTAGCACCACTTAATAAGTCTGTGGGGTGAAGATGTTAAATGGTGGTCTCTGGCTCAAATGCTGAGCAGTGGGCCCTGGGATCAAAAAGGTTGAAAACCACTGCTCTAACATGAAGCCTATTGCTTATAGTCAGGTGCGGCTTGTACAAGGAAAAAAAAATCAGTATTTTTCCTTATATTATAATCCAGAAATTACGGTATATGTACAGTATACTCACTGACAACGTCGCCAATGTTCCTTGTTCCGCTTTTCTCCAACTCCGCAAGAACGTTTGCCTCGAACGTCAACGATGCGACACGGAAGAAAAACTCCTTGACATTTTCTCCTTCATCAATATGAAAACAAACATTGTGATCACTGGTTAAATACAGCCATACAACTTCCCTTTAGATCCCCATAAAACATTATGTAGACTCATTCCCCTCACCTGTCAAGGATGACAGAGCCCAATACTCTGCCTTCATCTCCTGGGCCATTTTAATGGCATCCTGTTCGATCTGAGAGTACTGCGCATCAGACTGGAAAAATAAAGCGTTCCATGTAAAATATATCTAACTTGAATACACATCATTTAAAAATATTGGGGAATTCCACCCATTTTCAAAATTTTCCTGAGAGGATACAAATGTGAACCAAATGGACCCTAGCGGGTCCATTTGGTTCCATTTGTACCCTCTCAGGGAAAACGGGTCTGAAAGAAAAATCCTTAACATGGTGAAATACATCTTGATGATGTCAACAAGATGTATTTCACCATGTTAATGATTTTTTTCAGACCTCCATTTTTAGGAAATACAGAATTGGGGAGAACTTTTTTTATCATGTCCACACAACACCTCTAAGGTACATAAATGACATAGTAAAATATTGAAAATGGGTGGAGTTCCCCTTTAAGAATATTGTATAAATTGCCATGGACAAGGACTGAAACACTAACAAGATACTCTACTCTACCATTTTGTTGTATTACAAGTTATAATGTCCAAGTGTCCAACATTCTACCACACATTCTTTGGGTCTAGTTAGGGAGGAGCAATTGCATTCCTGTGGCAAATGAGTTTGAAAACTTTTGACTTGGTACCAAATTAGTACTGGCATCATTCCAATAGAATTTAGTCGTATGTATCCATCACTCAACAACACAAAGTGTCAAATGAAATCCACAGGCATATATGGACCAAAAAAAATGCTTTGCTAATGTTGATTTTTGGGATACTGTGCATCCACAATACCTACACTTAAGTCTTTCTTTGTGCCAACCAGAAAAAGCTGAACACTGGTGGGGTCATTCTCTTTCAAAGCGTCTTCAAGCCACTGCCTGTGAACACATCACATAAAATCAGACTTGTAGTGGGATTTTTAGAAGTGGGGGATGCCTCTTAAAAAGGGGAATTCCACCCATTTTCATTTTTTTCTTCTGAGAGTGTACAAATGTGAACCATTTGTACTCCACCATGTGTTCCATTTGTACTCTCTCAGAAAAAAGGAAAATCATTAACATGGTGAAACAGAGAAACAATACAGTACAGTATTCAAATATTCAATTTGTTTTTATCCTGATATATAAATATTTAAAGTTTTTCAAAAACCTTAGGTCAGGCCTAAAGGGGTTAAGACACATGCATGCACACTTGCATTTGCATGCACCTGCGCAACACACATAGACACTAGTATAGCATATTGAGAAAGATTGTTTACAATGCCTAATTGTATCCATAGTATCCAAGTAGACGACAAGACAAAAAAACATAGGCCTACTTTTGCCCTAAAAATATTTTAGATGTGAGAAGTGGGGGGACGCCGTCCCCCCCGTATCCCCCCTCCACTACACCCCTGCATAAAATGTCACCAAGTGTTAATAAGTGTTGAAAATGTTTTTCTCAAGACATAAAACCTACCTTGTATGGGCTAAGGACGCCACATCATTCACATCAAACACAATTATCACAGCTGTGATGAGAGAAGAAACAACTGTTAAAAGTTTATACAATGCTTAAAAATTCAGTATCTGTGTTGGAACTGCTGTTGTCATAATCTTTCATACTCTTATTTTGCTGTTTTTGCTCTAAAACTCGCTCACACAAAAGGTTTGCTATATGGTACCCTGGGCTCCTCTGTAGTATGTAGAAGCAATGCACTTGAATCTCTCTTGGCCTGCAGTGTCCCACCTGTAAAGCACAGGAGCCATAATGGCCCAATTTATACATCTTTCCATGTAGGTGTCACATGCCAAAAATAGCCATTCTACATGGGCATGTCAAATTAAAGTGCTTATATTTAAAATAATTTGAAACACTACTACTGCTACTAACTAACTACAGCTGTGTCACCACTAAACCAACAGCATTTCATCATTGAAAACTCCCTGAGTCAGACCTTTAGCTTTATGCATGCTGCGTGTCTGTTGCAACTTCAACAGCAACTGATGTTATTATTGATGCTTTATGAATAGAAGTCCTGTAACCGAAAATGGTATGGGGGCGATGAGGCCGCCCCCATACCATTTTCTCTTGCCCCTCCATCATGTTCTCTTGCCCCCCACCCCCACCCCCCAAATGTGACATTTTCCATCCGCCCCTGTTTTCACGCCACAATGCAATGAAGTATAAATAAAACAAAAGTTATTAACTTGAGAACTTACAACTGTAGACTGAAGGGCACTCCAAGCACCTCAAACCGCTCCATCTCAAAGTCGACACCAATTGTCGCCTTGTAGTTTTTATCAAAGGCATCTTTACAAAACCTAACAATGAAATACCATATATAGTAAGGATGTTGTATAAATCATAAGTATACTCGTGCACACCTGAAGACAATGTTTTTGTTGCATTGTATTTCTGTTTAAAATAATGAAGTGGGGCAGTGTGTTCTGTTTTTTGAGCGGTGCCTCATTAAATTACGGAGTTGTCTGTCCGCATCTCTGTATAATGTTTCTGTACTGTATGTATGTATGTCTGTATGTATGTACAGTATGTATGTATGTGCAAATACAGAATAGCTGTAACCAAGTTCTGCTTACCTATTAATTAGGCAGGTTTTCCCAACAGCCAAGTCACCAACAACAATGACCTTGGAAATTCTAAAGCTACAAATTGAAAAAGTAAAAAGGGTAAAATCAAACAAGGACCCAATTATACCATATTGATGCAACACTATTATAAAGGCATTGTATTGTGTCTAGGTCACCATTCTCCAATATGAGACACATTTAACGCCGCTTCAAGGGGAACTCCACCCATTTTCAACAGTTTTTCTGAGAGTGTACAAATGCAACCAAATGAACCCTGATGGGTTCATTTGGTTCCATTTGTTACACTCTCAGAAAAAAGAAGCATCTGAGGAAATACATTAATATGGTGAAAATACATCTTGATGACGTCATCAAGATGTTTCACCATGTTAATGGTTTTCTTCAGACCTCCATTTCTAGGAAACATAGAATGGGGAAACATTTTTATTAAGTCCACACACTATATCTAAGGTATATTAATGACATATTAGAATGTTGAAAATGGGTGGAATTCCCCTTTACAGCAGGGGCGAAATCCAAAAGCGACCTCGCCCGCGGGCGCCCGCTTTTGAAAACGGGCGCCCGTTTTTGTGAAAACGGGCGCCCGTTTTCACATAAACGGGCGCCCGTTTTCAAAAGCGGGCGCCCGTTTTCACAAACGGGCGCCCTTTTCAAAAGGTTATGGTTAGGGTTAGGTTAGGTTTAGGCATAGGTTTGCTGAGGTTAAGTTTAGGGTTAGAGTTAGGTTTAGGCATAGCCTAGTTTGTGAAAACGGGCGCCCGCTTTTGAAAACGGGCGCCCGTTTTTGTGAAACGGGCGCCCGTTTTTGTGAAACCGGGCGCCCGTTTTTGTGAAAGCGGGCGCCCGATTTTGAAACCGGGCGCCCGCGGGCGAGGTCGCTTTTGGATTTCGCTGGCTCTCCCCCTTTAACTCGGGGACTGATCTAAGTACCGAAGTCCCACAGATCAGAACTCCCATTAGTCCGAACATGCGCTGGAAATCCACTATCAGCTGCGACTTGCTTGTGGTTATGGTGAGGATGAGGGTTAGAGAAGGGTATAGGCATGTTTGCAAAATCCTAACCTTCTCCAACCGTAACCCTAAGAGCCTAAACCCCTGACCCTTAGGCTTAGGGTTACGGTTGGAGAAGGGTAGCGTTTTGCGTCTCGTAGTTTCGGAACAATGGGAGGTCGGAATAATGACATGGCACCCTTAACTCACCCTACTGTGCCAGTACGTTTCTCTTGACAAGCGGTCTTCACTTTGTTGTTGAATTCATCCTTGGTGTCAAGTGCAGCCTCTTTACTGAAACACTAGAAAAACACAGTGAAAAGGTCAATCAGGGATGCACACAGCACTGGGGCATCAGCACATGCCAGTAGAGTGCTTGGAATCTGGATGGTAGGCTACCATGTTTTACCTGGGGGAGCTGGCCAATGATTCGGTCCTTTCGAACTGGAGGGAGTACACTCATAGCTGAGATACGTACAGACATGAGGCCGTGACTCCTCCTCAAGCAAAAATGTGAATCAGAGAGACATGTAGAAGGCTATACTGTGGGGAGGGAGGGAGAGAGAATTTAATGTATTGCGTTAAAAATTACTGTAATTGTGATTTGATTTAAATCTGTGAAGTGAATTTATAGCATGTCAGTCTGGCAGCAGATTAAAGGGGAATTCCACACATTTTCATTTTTTATTTTTCTGAGAGTGTACAAATACAACCATTTGTACGCTCTCATGAAAAAGAAGCGTCTAAAGCAGGGGTTTTCAACCTTTTTTGATGCCAGGGCCCACCATTTATTCACCATTTGAGCCACGGACCACCATTTGAGGACATTTTATCCCCACAGACCCCAAGACTAAAGATTTCTTTTGGCCATCTTATATATAAGATGGACATTTTAACTCTTGAGAGTGTAAAAATGAATGAAATGGTTTCATTTTTACGTTCTCAAGAGTTACATCTGGTTAACCAACTTAGCTGGGGACCACCACATCTTGATGATGCCATCAAGATGTTTCACCATGTTAGTGGTTTTCTTCAGACCTCCATTTCTTGGGAACACAGAATGGGGGAACTTTTTTTTTAATCATGTCCACACAACACCTTGAAGGTACATCAATGACATAGTAAAATATTGAAAATGGGTGGAGTTCCCCTTTAAGCAGAATAAATGCAGGACCACATGCAGTTGCAGAGCCAATCCTGTACTGGTCATCTGTCTTGAGAGACAGATGATCACCACTCGGATCTGTTTTAATCCTATTGTTCAAGAAATCTCTGTTAATTAATTGCTAAGAGTTGCTTGGGGGCTCAGGCTCACACATTTAACAACAATGATAGTTGTGTGGTTCCATGACATGTGAAGTAACCGAAGAAATAACCACCGCAATCCTAAACAACTTTATAAATCGGCTCGGCTACGTTCGAAACTAGCCCTTGAAACACGCAGTGACTTCATAGAGTTTTACGCGGGTCGTTGTATTTACATTCAAAACGTATAAATAAAAAATCCGATTTCAAATATAAAGTACTCACACATCTTTCTACGGGTGTTAGACACTTGCAGCGCCTGAAATGAGGATTGCAGCGTGCCGCGTTGTTTAATAATAAAAACAACAACAACAAAACATCGGAGCTCCCCTGCTACTTTTCTGGGTTGGGGTAAGTTTGGTAAAAACTGGGATGCACACCGGGGGCACATCCCTCTATTGGTTTGTATTGGCAGTGCGGTCAGCGTGAGTATATGGAACGCATCCAATGTTCAGAGTGCCACGCTCCTCCCCACCGATAGGGGGCGCATACAATTGAAAGCCAATGGCGGAAGAAAAGCTCGGATAAAAATGTTTTTTATTAGACAACGCGACACGCTGCAATCCTAATTTCGGGCGCTGTAAGTGTCTAACACCCGGAGAAATATGGGTGAGTACTTTATATTTGAAATCGGAATGTTTATGGACACGTTTTAATGTAACTGTAGAGATCCACCTAAAACTGGACTAAATCAGTGCATTACGCTACAATGGCTAGTTCGAAAATAAACGCAGGCTATAAAATAGCAAAGATAGAACATCTCTCCTCTTTCTGTCTTTACCAATCTAGCCTGTGCGTGTTTCGTATGAAGACACATAACATAACTGTGCATCTTTGAAAACCTATACGCGCATGCAAGATGAATATAGTAAGTTTAGAGAGTACTAGATTGCTAACTTACAGTAGGACGACACGTTTGCAGCACGATCTACGGAAATGAAGGAAAACGCAGACGTCTGTCGGGTCGGGACAGCTGAGTCAGTTTGGGATTTTTCCATTCAGGAATTTGGGATAAGTTGAGTCTATCCCATAGCTTGGAGAAGGCGGCCATACTGTAAAAGAAAGATTGAATTGCGACATTGAGGGGGCCAGAAAACACTGCGGCCAGAACTTCTGTGTCCCTCTCTAGTCCCTATTCACTAATCGTAAAGTCTATGCAGAAGAGCCGCCATTAGACTGGACCCATGAAGTGAACGCAGCTGTCGTATCTGCATAGCTCCGCCTCTGGCTGGAAGTGACTGCTTGGCTGCCATGGCAACCGCTAGTTTATAGTTTAAAAGCACACACACACACGCACGCACGCAGGCACGCACGCACGCACGCACGCACACACACACACACACACACACACACACACACACACACACACACACACACACACACACACACACACACACACACACACACACACACACACAGTATTTGGTGAAAATGGCACAACAACGGGCACAGGAGTGGGCTACACAGGGCCAAAGAGTGGTTGCACCACTCCATACATGTAATAAACAGGCTGTCTGGACTACAGACTTAGGCGTGTCAGATTTAACTTAACCTTTATATGTTGCAGATCTGTTCAAGCTGTCACTTTGGGCATGTTTATCCGTAAAGACAGACAGATTAATCAGTCTGATCGGTATTAATCGAGTGAGGCAGATTCATCTAAAACGACTAAAATCAGTCAATACCGATGTGCTTACAGATTATTCTACCATCACAAGTAGCTACTAAAGCCCGCTTGGGAGGTTAATGTCACTTCCAAAAAAAAAAACAAAGCTACATGCTATGCAAAGTGTAAAAAAAAAAAAAAGCCACTATTAATCCTAATTCAGGTGCCCAAGTGTCCATAGTGCCCACTCCAACACGTGTCCTTGTGTTTGTTTTACTACTATGCCCCTGGGCGAGTGTATTCTGCATGCAGACATAAACACTATTGTAAACTCAACATCACAAATGCTTGAGTCTATGACAAAAACATTTTATTGGACATTAAAAACTTTCAAGATGAAGCAAAAACAATAATTCATTACTTATTTCCACAATCCAGAACACAAGGCTATTAAACTTTAACACAGGATAATCAGTTGGTCACAGTTGGATGCATTTGGCTTCTGTTAAATTGTTTTCAATTATAAAAATGTTTTCAGTTTTGGGTGAATATAAAAAAGACATGCTGACCATACGGGCCCTGAGTAATCATATCTTGTTTAAGAGAAAAATAAAAACTATTTTTGTAGGCAATATATTTTTGAATGGCCATACAGTAGCATAACGAGTATAATTCATAGTTTTGAAAGGCACTTTGGTACAATAAGGCCACTGCAACACAAAACACATTCTTTGCCTATAACATGCCATTAGGCTAAATTGATAAAATAAAACATTTTGGCGTAAATGAAATGTACCGATTCTCAGATTTTAAATTATTTCAGTACTCACAGTTACGGAATGTATGAAATGTATAAGAAATACAATTAATAATCATCCATTTCCAAATTACTCTAAAAAAGGAGAACAGTAAAAGTCATTAAATTTTATCAAAAGTACTGATTGTACTACTAGTTATTTCAGTATATCACCCTCCTGACTGCGTAATCCATGCGACAGTTAGAAGGTTACTGGCAGTTAGGACAACTCTAGCCAGCACATATTTAATTATTATTATTATTAGGCGTTATAAAGAGACAGATCAGTTAAGGACACACAGTATACCACAGGCCTATCTTCCACTGGCTGTAGCTTGTTCTACCAAGTTGAGAAAGTGTCTGTTTTCGTGTACAGTCAGTGTGACACAAGGAAGCCATATTCCCACGAGAATAACAGTATCGGTCTGAACAGACCAAAGGAAAAAAAACAAACAAACAAACCAAAAAAAGTATCTCCAAAAATACATTAGGGCAAAAATGTCTATGTAAAGGTATTTCCCATTTCAGTCATTTAGAAACCTCTTGTTGTTGTTGTTGGGTCCATTTTGTACCGCGTGGGCCTTGCTTTTCCTTGGGAAAAAGTCAGCGCGTAGCAGACGGTAGAAGTAGATGAGGATCATCGTGTTCATCATCATCATGGTACAAAATAAGTAACCGCCATGGTCCAACCAGGAGTAATTCTGAATGATGTACCAGGTTAGGTAGAACTGAGCACTCAGGCGGAAGCAAACGTAGGTAAAGAAGTTGAGGATTTTGTTGAATTTGTACACGGGAGAGGATTGCGCCCCCGCTAGCTTGAACAGCAGTCTCAGGTGCAGGGTGACACTGTTGACCTCTACAAAGAGGGCTATTACAGTGCCTGCCACATAGCGATGGGTGTAGAGGGTATACAGGAAGCACCAGAGCACCTACATGGCGAAAAGGGAAAGAGACATGGATAAAATGAAAGCAGGGGCACCCACACTTTTTTGACTTGAGAGCTACTTTCAAAAATTAATGTCTCAACAAGGTCTACACATAAAAAATGTGTACACCAAAATCCATTTCAAGGCCCCAAGAAAGTTTGACTTAGTTTGAAATAGTGGTGATGGTGTTATTTACCATTATAGTGTGTAAGAATAATGCACTTATAATGAAAAATGGAGGGAGAGAATTGGAAGGTTTTCTTGTATAAATGCTACTACTGACGTTTGAAAACAGTATTTGGGGTTTGTGTTGACAGTTCGTGATGTTGAATTTAGTCTCTTGCACCCAACGTTTTTGTCCACAATTGGGAAAGAAGAACTGGCAAAACGTTGGTCAAAATAACAATTTTTCTCCATTCTCTAATTGTGTGGACTCTTGAAATTATGTAATTCAGATGTTTAAAAATAATTTAACTCTTGAGAGTGGTAAAAGAATTACCCAAATGGACCCATAAGGGTCCATTTGGTTAATTCTGGAAACGCTCTCAAGAGTTACAGATCTATACACTTTAGGGGACTGTCATGTGATCTAACTGCATGGCCTGTGTGATCTACTGGTAGATGACGATCTACCTTTTGGCCACCCCTGAGTTATAGGTATACCACATGACAAAGAGGTGATTTGTTGTACAATTTTCTCTAAAATATAGCAAAGATATGCATGGCAAAGGGAAAATATTGAAAGCCTATACTTAACTTGACCTGAAAAGCCAATTTTACTAAATTACTAATACAAAAGAGCTTTAAATATTAACCATAACATGATGCGGTTGAAAAGAGAATAACGACAGAGCATCATATGCATATTACCAATACATGATGTAGTAAGAATTCCCATGATGCTTTTGCATGTCCAGTTAAGATGATGTCACCAGCGTCTTGCAAAAAGTATCCTGCAAATAGAGAGGAAACAAATGAATAGTAGTCATGTGACGTTTGTGAATGAATTGCGTCATACTATTTGAAATGAACGGTTCACAGTATGGAACCGTTCCTTCTTGGCAGAACGAACACATCACATTGTGGATTTACACACATTTTATGAAAGCGGTACATACAATACATACCAATTCAAAACCGTTTATAAATATTTCAATCAAAAAATCGAACCACACAAAATCTCACTGTCAGATCACCATGGAATGTGGTGCCACCATGCAATAGAGCTGCGCAGTGACGTCACCAACCCTGTTCCACTAGTGGATTCCTCATTCATTTTCTTTCTTTCGAAAATGGTTAATAAAAACACGGTTGCACCGCGGCCAAAGCCAACTCGGGTCGTGACAAATCATGACAACAAACACTATCGTCGTTTAATATCGAATTAGCAAGAAGTAGAAAATGGCATGATACAAGACTTTTTGTTTCGTTTTTCATCTTAGAAATTATTTGATTGTCCCAAAAGATTGTGTGTGCCATCATGATTCGTCACGACCCGAGTTGGCTTTGTCCGCGGCGTAACCGTCTTTATATAAATTATTTTCAAAAAGTCTATGAGAAAAATGAATGGGGAATCCGTTTCTGGAACAGGGGCAGTGACGTCACTGCGCAGGTCTATTGCAGAATGCTTACAACAAATACCATTTAAAAATATAGAAATATGTGGTACAAATGAGCCAGTTTTTTGTACGGCTCTTTGGAAGGAACGGCTAAAAAGGATCTGGCTTCCCTAAAACAGCCATAAATCTCATCTCTAATGAATATATTTCAGTCATAATAATAAAAGATGATGTAATCGAATCACAATATGCACTTTTTTTTTTGCTTAACCAACCACATGACTACTACTCACTCAGCTCAACAGATGATTGCTAAATTGTTGGCATGCCACTGTGGGTCATTCTTTATCATCTGCTTTCGCAGATTATTAACACAATGGATTTGACAGTACACTGTAAGTCTCTCCGATGTGAGCAGCATGTACCATTCAAACAGGACACTCCACAGACAAACAAGCCACTATGATTATCAGTAATCTGATCCCCCCACTATCTGGCGTTGGTTTGTCCCTGTGGAAATAATGTTTGTGTGATGTTGTTATGGCGTACTATCTCCACAGATTTGTGTCTTCATGGTTACAAACAGATGCTCATAAATCTTAATGGCACACACACACACACACACACACACACACACACACACACACACACACACACACACACACACACACACACACACACACATCCAAGTCAAGCACAAGAATAGAACAGACCAGGGGCGGATCATCTAGGCATGGGCATGGGGTGGGCAATGCCCCCCTAAACCAAACATGATGGCATACAAAACAACCCAAGATACCCAAGAAATCAAAGTGCTTCTATTTAAAAGGATTTGAAACACTACTACTACTGCTACTAACTAACTACAGCTGTGGCAGCACTAAACCAACAGCATTTCATCATTGAAAACAGAAAACTCTCTGAGTCAGACCTTTAGTTTTATGCATGCTGCGTGTCTGTTGCAACTTCAACAAAAACTGATGTTATTATCGATGCTTATACTTGTCTAATAAAAGTCATGTAACTGAAAATGGTATGGGTGCGGCTTCATCGCACGTGTCGCTTCGCGCCACGGCGATGGCGCGCCATGGCACGGTGTGAATCTAGGGGGAAAGTGCTCTACCGTATCTGTGTGTGGAAAAAGTCCCGTCCCCATGAGTGACTGGTGGTTGAAGCGCCCATGATCAGCAGCGGGGTAGGGTTGTAATGCACAATCTATGTAAAGTGCCTTGGATAAATGTGCTATATAAATGGCACCATTTATCAGTACTATGCATGCAAACTTTGAGCGAGAGGGTCAGACAGAGGCAGTAGCCAATTCAGTTCAATTTTACTAGTGTCAAACCACAACAAGTTGTCTCAAGACACTACAAAAAGAGAAGAGAATGCCCAGAGAAAGCAGAAATTGCGGCACCAGTGGGTGCAATCCCTTCATGGAACATTTTATGTACAACACCTTCGCTCTGTAAATGTAGTGCTGCCTGTGATGTTTCGGGCTAGTTTCCAACCTTAGACACACATTATAATTAATTATTAATATTATGGCTGGAAAAATTAGTAGGAGGGGCCTATTTAAGACCGCGGCCACCACACTTTTTTTTCTGCTCCAGGCGCATTGTTCTTTTTTATTTCTAATCGTATACATGCATTTGCACAGTATTGTTTATTAGTATGCCATTAAATGTTTTTGGTGAATTGAGTATAAAGAAACTGAAAAAGCCGTAGATTTTCGGTGCTTTTTCTCTTTACTGTGCTTTTTTCCTACAACATGTTAATAAAATAATCGATCAATTTCTGACATCCAGTAACAAGATGTTACACACTGTATTTGCAAGATCACTATTGGTATCATCACCATCTTACATGTTCTTTTCATTTTCCTTTCAGTATATAAAAATGTGTTATGACATGGTCACTAACCTGATGACACAGTGACGAGTAGGTAGGTCACAGGAGTGTAGTATGAGTGGATGTTTTGCAGCAACTCTGGCCAAATCAACACACTGGAGAGGAACACATCAGTTATCAGTACAGTACATGGGTTTCTTTCTTTCAGACCATCCACACCAAGCACATTAAAGGGGAATTCCGCCCATTTTCAACATTTTTTTTCTGAGAGCGTACAAATGCTCTCAGAAAAGAGAAGTGTCTAAAGAAATCCATTAACATGGTGAAAATACATCTTGAGGATGTCATCAAGATGTTTCACCATGTTAGTGGTTTTCTTCAGACCTCCATTTCTTAGGAACATAGAATGGGGAACTTTTTTTTTATCATGTCCACCCATACTAATGACATATTAGAATGTTGAAAATGGGTGGACTTTCCCTTTAATTATATTGTTCACCCTTGTATCTGTTTCATTATATATTATTCCATTGTTACTTCACATACCGTATGTCATTATGCAAATTAAAAATGTATTACCCTGTGAGCTACAGGAACAGAATAGTCAATAGACATCAATGTGTTTATTTTAACTATGTTAAATTCATCAAGAACACCCATCTTTTTGGTGACTGATATTGTCCTCCAAATATGCCAGGAGTCTTTTTTTTTACTGTTTTCATTTATTTTTTCAAATATTATTGCATTCTTTATTGAACACCAATGCAGCAGCGGGGCTGCTACAATTTCTAAAACAATTAAGACAGTCACCAGAAAAAGACAGGAGTTTTTGATTAATCTTGTTGAGTTTGAAGTTGAATCTAGTAGCTACTTAAAACTAAAAAACTGTCTGGGGTGTTCCAATAAGCAAAATGACAAATGAAAGTGAAAATATCCATTTAAGCTTGGCTCTAGATGGATAGAAGTGTCTCCACCCCATCCAATCTACAGAAAATCGTTTTTTCTGCATTCTTTCACAACAGAGCTCTCAGCCCAACAGGTTTTTCCTGTTCGTCTGCACGTTTCCTGCCTGCACAACATGATCTCAGGGTTATGATTAAGTAGCCTATCAGCCATTAGTCAGTTACGGTTTGTAAAAAACAACACCGCCATGTTCAAACTCCAGCCTTTAACCTAATTATGTGTGCTATACTTAAAAGTACAATGTTATGCATTTCAAATGTTTTTGATGTGTCTTGGCGGGAGTCTCATGGAGGCTATACCACGTCTCATTACACATGAACAAATGTTTGTATTGTCTGAGGCTCTGAGCTGAGGCTGACTGACTAACATTTATTGGGCCTGCAGCCATTATTTGGTTTAAGGGTGTTGCCTATGCTATATTACAGTGCTTTTAAAACATTTTGATACCAGGGCCTTTCAGAATTTGAGTCAGGAACCACCATTTGATCACGTTTTAGCCCGACAGACCCAAAACTAAGGATTTATTTTGCGTTTGTCCACAATTCCAGGCTGGATTTGGGAAGCAAAAGAGACAAAATTACCATTAATCTTCTAGGCCTACATTCTCTAGTTGTGTAGACTTGGGCTAATTCACATGATGAATATTTGAACTCTTGTGAGTGAAAAATGAAACCAAATGGACACGCAAGGGGCTGCTATATTGGCCAGAACACACCATAACATACATTGTAAGCTAAAACCTAGAGGGGAATTCAACCCATTTTCAAAATGTGAACCATATGGACCCTAGCGGGTCCATTTGGTTCCATTTGTACCCTCTCAGGAAAAAGGGCTCTGAAAGAAAAATCATTAACATGGTGAAATACATCTTGATGATGTATTTCACCATGTTAATGATATTTTCAGACCTCCATTTTTAGGAAATACAGAATTGGGGGAACACTTTTTTATCATGTCCACACAACATCTCTAAGGAGTTCACCTTTAAATGAAACTCAACAAGTAGCCTGCAGCCTCTGTGTGAGGTAAACTGTGGTATTTCTGCTGTAATGCATCCCCTCCCTGGCTGCTCCCTGTCTGAACAAGCTTCTATAAGCTCCTTCCCCTACCGCCACGGACTAGTGTCATCTCATTCACGGCTCCACACAAGACAGCACACACCCTGCCTGGCTCATCATGTGGGATGATCCACCACTGGTGAATGAACAATGGTTCCCCAGTACTGTGTATGTGTACCACAGTTACAGGCAGAACTTACCAGCTCACAGCCCATGTCCCAGTGAGCAGGGAGTGTACCAGAGAAACGGACAGATTTCGCCACTTCCACAGGCGAAACTCGTCCTGCTGCACCAGCTTGGGCACCGGGAGGCTCTGGAGCAGCCGATGCGCCACCCTGAACAGCAGCGCGCACACCAGCACCGACAGGCCGGGCCGGTTCTGCAGTACAGGAAGCAGGGCCTCCATCATCCTCTCCTCTCCTCCTCCCACTTTCTTTTCTCAACACACCACTGTTGTTTTTGCTGTCTTTTGTCCGCGTGTGATTGTTTTAACACTTATAATCTGGAACTCCTGTCACTTTTCGAAGGCTTGGATCCAAGTTAACCCGCTTGATGGAAGTCTTCTCTGTTTGGATCCAGTGGTTTGTCAAGGGGAGGGTCCCTCTCCACCGCCCCTCTCTCTTTCTCACTCAGACAGACAGTCACTGTCCCTCGTATAGCCTCCTCCTTTCACTTCTTGGACTGGTCTCGAACAGTGTTATTGTGGCCTTTTTCTCACTTCTCCCAAACGATCAACAACTGCTTCCAAAGTTCCAGGACTCTGATTGTCAGGATCAGCTCTCACTCCCAGCCTGGTTTGTCTTGACGACCATCCACGCATGCCTTGCCTTCTTCCTCTTGTCATTTGGAGCGTCTGTCGCTACTACTGCCTGTTGCTAGTAGACAGTAGTGCTGCTGGGACCAGTGTTGCCAACCGCCAAAATCCAAAATGCACTAGAATGTATGCGCTAGAGCAGTGGGGTTTTAACCATTTTCATACAAGGGGCCCACTATTTATTCTGCATTTTAACCACGGAGGACCACTGTTTCATGTTGAGTCTAGTCTCTCGGACTAATTTAGGAGAAATAAGTGGCAAAAATGTTGGTCAAAATAGCAATTCTTCTACATTTTCTAAATGTGTAGGTTCTTGAAAATGAGGTAATTCGGATGGTTAAATCTGATTTTACGCTCTCAAGAGTTACAGATCTAAAAGGGCCCATTTGGTTACCAATGGTCCTTTCTAGGAAGGAAGGAGGACTCTTTCATAGGAGGAAAATTGTGGAAAAATTAGGGTTTCATCTCTGGTGCCTGTCAACTAATTTTTCCCCAAATCACCAGCAAAATAGCACTAGATTTTCCGCCAGGAGTTTTTCACTAATTTTGCCGCAAGTAGGAGGGTCTGGAAAAAGCTAAATATAGCGACAAATGCGCCAAGTTGGCAACACTTGTGCTGCTGAACTAACTAGGGGGAGTGGTACAGAGGTGCTGTGGGCGGTGGCCCGCTTGAAAACAGTCAGACAAGGAGGTGTCATCTTACTGAAAACAACAAATCAAATCCCACAAATAAAATCTGATGCTGTGACGGCAAGTATAGATCATCCGCACACGCCCATATGTATTATAATCAAACGCATTGGTTGTGTAGGGCCTATCCCTTAGCAAAAAGCAGTATATAAAAGTATACTAGGAGTATACTTGTTAAAATACAAAAGTACACTTCAAGTTTACTTCTATGTACTCAACGGGTTTAGACCAGTATACTTACAAGTGCACTCATTTCTATACTTAAGATATATACTTAAAGACTATAGGCTACTTTTAAGTTCACTTCTTATATACTCAACAACAGATAGGCTATATACTTAAGACTAGTATACTGGCTAGTATACCTGGCTCATATAGTATGAGTATAAAAACAAGTCTAAGTATATTAATTAACAACATCCAGTATGTTGATACTTCCAAATTACGCTTTAAGTTTAGGGCATGCCTATTTTCAAACTTGTATGTATTTTGGTCATGAATTGACACTTGACAGTGACATATTTTATATACGAATGACATCAACGTGTTTAGCTGGACAACGCCCTCTTTCTTTGGAGAAAAGACATTCCCAACTGAAGCATATCCTACAGCACACAAGTTCAACTCACTCCCCCCACTCCCACTCCCCACAGCTGGCCTCAGGTTCAGTGGGGGATGGGAAAGGAAGGTAAATAGAGGGATTATATGACTTCCAGGCCTAAGGCTACTGCTAGCCTACAAATATGGACAGCAATAATAACAATGGGATGTTTTATGTGTGGGAGACACACAGCAGTGTTTCTCATTGATTTGATTGATTGGAAATTTTACTTTTGGAGTTTGCAGTACATTTCAAAACCATGAATCATTAAGTGAACAAGCAGTCACGAAGTGACTTGTTCATTAAGTGAACAAGCAGTCACGAAGTGACTTGTTAAGTGAACAAGCAGTCACGAAGTGACTTGTTCACTTAATTGTTATTGACTGCTTTTCTCCTTCTTTTTCCGCCAGAAATAGCTGTTCTGGCTGAACCGTGCAGTCGGTTTTCGCGAAAATTGGTAATCTGGTAGAGGGTGATGCCAAACGGTGATGATGCGAAGCCTGTGACCACTGGTCAAATGGTGGCACTATAGCACTCAACTGAAATTGCAAACTTTAAACACTTATAACTTATGAACTGCTTGACTCTCAGAAATGTAACTTATATTCACTTATGCGTCTGCTTATGCCGAACAACTTTTGTATTCTGACTTTTGACCTCTGACCTTTAGATGAACCGCCATCTTGAATTATATGTAAAACAGTTAAAATGTCTGTTCTCCTACAATCTTTGATCAAAATGCATAACAATGACCTACACATGAACTTTGGAGCCATACGAATATGAAAATAGGTGTGGATTTTGTTTTAAGTGAAAAAATTATGTTTTTACGAGCCAATGAAAATTGCTCGTTTGTGAAAATGATTCTAATGCCCCTAATCTACACATGCAGCGTAATATGCTTCTGATATTTTACAGTTTTGTAGAGGGGGATGCCAAATAGCAGCAAAACCAGTCTTACTCAAATTGCTCAAATGGGGGCTGTTACGTGTATTATTATGGGGGAACAGACAGACAGTGCAGGCAGCATGTGTTCCTCCCCTCTATATTCTGCTCTCCTCTCCTTCTCTCCAGTCTGTCAATCATACTCACAGGTCCAGCCCACTCATCTCCAGTACCAGCCCACTCCTCCACCTCTCACCACCGGTTGGGCCACCACGCATCTGTCTCCTCCAATCACCTCCATCATCAGACTATATAAGTCACCTGTTGTCTTCCACTCACTCTCTTTCCAGCCTGCCAGCAGACAGCAGCTCCAAACCATTCAGTGTCCTAAGCATACCAGTTTTGCCAGTTTGTCCAAATACAAGTCAAATAGTAGTCCTTAGAAGTTGTCCTAAACACAGCCATTTTGTAAAACCAGTCTTTGTTGTTAAAAACGAGGCTATTCGGTAAAGCCCTACTCTAGCCACAGTCTCACAGTAAAAGTACTGTTAAAGTACCGTACTGTACTGTTTATAATCAGAGTACTTTCTTTTGTTTGTAGTTCTAGTATTTAAGTTCAGCCTTCCCATTTTGAGTTAAGTTCTTCAGGGAAGGGACAGGGGAAGACAGGGTACCCTGTACATTTTGCAACACGTAGGTAACTCCCGTGTTTTTTACACCAGGTTAGAGGTGAGTGCCACATGTTGTAATTTCCTTTTTTTGAAGGTAGAGTAGGAATTGTTTGTTTGAGTAATGGAGGAGAATTGTGGTGACCTGGGGAACGTTTATTAGCTCCTCTGCTAACGTGGGGGGGGGGGGAACTCCATATGTGGTTTCCACACCTTATAATAGAGCATTTTAACAGAAAAAAAATATTTTTTGGGTGATATCTGACAAAAGTGAAATCACTTCTCCTACCTTTAAGCAAGGAGCTTGTAGATCGGCCATTTTTAAATGTTCATGTTTGAATGTTTTATGATATATTGTGATTTATGTACTCATATGGGTTTTTGTTACACTTCCAGTGTAGACGGGTGTAGCCTACATGACCCGTTGGTGGACCTGTTGCGTGTGGCCATGACAGCATACACACACACACACACACACACACACACACACACACACACACACACACACACACACACTCACACTCACACTCACACTCACACTCTCTGTCTGTCAATCAGTGTCTGTGCTTAACTCCCTCTGTCTCTCCCTCACTCAGTGTGACACACCCAGCTGGCACCTGCAGCAAGTTCCCCAATCAGCCATGCTCCTCCTCCTGCATAAAAGCCAGCTCCTTCAGTCTGATGGCAGACAGACCAGACAACAGCTCAGCAGCCCAGCTCTGTTCTTGTTAGCCTTTGTTTTCAGTTCTCTTTAGTTAGTTTATTTCTGTTTGGCCTGGAGATGGCCGGCAGCCTTGGTTTTCGTTATGTTTTAGTTCTCGGTTTAGGATTCATTTGTTAAGTTAGGGCGAGGGGTGGGAACAGCTTCGACGTCCCTAGGGGTGGCCTGGGCCCCCCCTCCTTCTGTTTGCGGCATCTCCAGGTCTTCCTTTGTTCTCCTTGTTTGGTAAAGTAATCATGTAAATAATTCATTACAAGTAATCAGATTACTTAAGTATCCCTACCAGTTCAACCAGCAATGCTGCCCTTGTACAAATGTAATCTAATACTTTTGGGAGTGGTTGTTAATAAAAACCGTTAAACCTTGCCATTCTCTTGATGTCCTTCTTTTATGTTGGAGTTTCCATTTTAGCCACCTCACTGCTTTTACAATGGAACTCGCATGGCTCATCAATGAAATGTTTAAATTACTTCGAAAATAATTCATTTGACCATCAAATATATAATGCAGCCTGGCATTGGTCATTTTATGAATCACATTAATTGTTAACATGTGTAGGTGAAAAATCATAGTCTAGTGTCTGAAACACATTGTTTGAAGTGAGTAAGATGAGATGTAAAATGACAGCCGGTTTGAATTATTTTACAGTAACAATTAAAGTCTCTGCAATGTGTATGATTTGCTATTACTTAAAAAGACCTAACATAAAAGGATTCAAGCTGGGCTTTTACTTTGAGTCCAATGCATTTCTGCCTACTTCTCAATAGCATGGAGTTACACTCGCATATCATGAAAGTGACATTCACGGAAATGTCACTTTGTGATTGAGATGATAAAACTCAATGTAATGGTAATGGCACCAACTCAGTGGCCTTGTGGTTAGAGTGTCTGCCCTGAGACTGGGAGACCGGGGTTCGATTCCCGGCCAGGTCATACCCCGACATTCTAGATTTCCAGTAGTAACCTACCCAAAGCATTGTACAAGCCTTGATCATTTCATGTAACAGTGTAGTGGTTAAAACATTGTGCCAGATTATGTTAGATTAACTTCTTGAACAAAGTGGCCATTAAACAACTGTTGTTAACTAGTGTCCAATCACATTTATTTCACAATTTCTTCTAGTTGTACTTGAATTGTACTGTAATTGTCCAAGCTTTTATCAGTTTTGTTGTAGGAGGCCAGGTTGACATGTAGGCTACTGTAGGAATTTTACATTTCATTTATTCATTCACTATTGTATGGACCCGGGGCAAAAGCACCAAAAATATGTTCCTTCTTCTGCATATTGTTCTGACTCCTTATTGCTGCTTGCTTGTTCACGTTTTATTGCTGCTTGCAGCTATATTTTCTACTTGTTGTTCGCCTTTCGAATTGCAGCCATTGTTTTGAAGGCGTCAAGGGATTAGCATGTCTTTATGACTATTGGTGGGGTTAGGTATTCCACATTTTGGAGTGAAATTAATTTTGTGCAGAATCAGGTGTTTGATGGAGTGGACTTCTTTGGCATTAAGGAATTTTTAGACAGGTACTGTGCATGGGTATTTTGGTGGTATATCGCATCTTGGATCATACTTGAACCACTGCAAGATACTTATTATACCACAATTATTATGGTTATTATATTATGGTTTATTAAGGATGCTCAATAAACCAGTTTGTTTTGTTATGTTGTGGCCATTCTATCACCAGAAAGATTTGCCTCTGGGATGGGTATAGGCAACTTTGTCTTTTCGTGTGATAATATTGTCAATGAAGCCATCTGCCTTGCTAAGATTACTTTTTAATCCAAATAGAATGGATTCAGTTTTTCGGTGTTGTTGATGATGGAAGATCCCTACCCCACCTTGCTATGTAATACCCAATGTAGCTTACCCCTGTCATAGAACCCCTTCCACCTCTCTGTGTCCCTTCATTCCTATATTGGAGTTTTGTGTCAGGCATGTCAGAACAGGCCAGCTCACTATGGATTATGGGCAGGGCCCCTGTCCAGAGCCCGGGGAGAGGCCTTTTACGGCGGTTCTGGACAATGTGAGTCCAACCGACAATATACCAGGCATATGTTGAATTTGAAGTCGGTGGAGCAAGCAAATGGGTCTCGAATTAAGTATTACAGTCATATACAGGCAGACCGAGACGTGATGCGTTTATAGATAGATATTGAACTAACAAATCAAGAAATAAAAATAATCTGCACACCAATTTCTGATCCCAAATATTTATTTTACTGTAGCGGACGGCAATGTTTCGAGCCACAGCCTTTCCTCAGACCTTAACAATACGTTGTAGATGTGCATGTTCTTTTTTTGTTTGTTTAGCCTCCTCATATCACCAGGTATTGAAAACCAGCCTTATCACATCTGCATACCTCATTTGTTCTGTGTTTTTGTTTAACCATGTGACCCCTATAGCCTGCCTGGTAGCGTGATGATGATCTCTCCGCATCTGACAGAATGTATTTGTGTCAAACAGACAAACTGGTTGTTTACTATGACAAATATTCAGAAAGGAACTCATTAAATTGCACGCCATTTCCAACCTCTCCTCTCCTCAGACATGAGAGATTGCCGGTCTAGCGTGTATTGTATAGATTAGAATTGTCACGTGAGGAAGATAGGGCATAGCTTACAGTAATGAGTCACCAGATCCCACAAGATCATTTGTGGTTATTTTGGTGAAAAAGAAATCATGTTTCTGCAACAGTGGCATTTGTGCTACTATGCATCTAATATAAAGCAGGGCCACATCAATTCCACTGTGCCATTCAAATTCCAGGTTGATCTAACACAGCATTAATGTTTTCCTGCCAAAGATGACGGCAAATCCAATCTGAATGGAATATATGAAACATCAGAAAATCTATAAAGCAAGAAGGCTTTTTGGATAGGAGTGTGGAGAGGGAGACAGAAGTGTCTCACTAAGGTACAATTCCAGCTGAGAGCTGAAATTTTACCTGGGACCTCCGGGGCCTCTGGAGTCCTAGGTGGTCAAACTAAACCATTCATCTATGTCCGCCCATAATCTTCTATGTGTAAACTTCAAATAAGGGCAGCTAGGTGAGGGGATCATCAAATGGGTGACAGAGGCCAACAGGATAATGACACACCACCAGATGACAGCAAAACCTCACATGAAGATAAGACTTGAGCTGGCAGTTCATAGCTTGTAGTACATCCATACACCACTTGGGGATGGTATTGGAGACATGATATATTTCCAAGGAGAGGATAATATCCTCATCCCACTACTAAAAATGATCTTTCATAGGTGAAAACTAAAAAATATATATTAAATTCCAATAATGCAATTTTAATGTTGTTGCATGTGTGTGGGTGTGTGTGTGTGTGTGTGTGTGTGTGTGTGTGTGTGTGTGTGTGTGTGTGTGTGTGTGTGTGTGTGTGTGTGTGTGTGTGTGTGTGTGTGTGTGTGTGTGTGTGTGTGTGCGTGCGTGCGTGCGTGCGTGCGTGTGTGTGCGCGCGCGCGTTACTGTGTGCATACTCTAATAATGTGACGATCTATGCTGTCAGTATATTGTATAATATATTATATACAACCCCAATTTGATATGATGTCTCAGGCCCAATTTTATTTTCCTATTATGCAGTAAGGTGTCACACCACATAGGGTAGAATTTGCAAAAGTGGAATTTGTAAGGATGATATCAGTGACAAAATAGCGTCTAAACTCAGAGGGAAATGTAACATGATGCTCTTCAGTTTCACTGTAACTTCTCAGAGGTTCTTTTGTAGTAGTTCAGCTTTCACATAGACGTCAAAGGCTGAGAACCCAAGCTTTTGTTCTGATAATATCATTCATTGTTTTGGTTTATTTTTAAACCAATGTATTCTCTTTGTCTTGTGAGAAAGTCTCAAATTAGGAAAGGGAGTTTTTACACCATATAGGAACAGCTTTATATGCCATGGTTGTTCTATGTCTATCTTTATAGTAGCAAATAGGTAAAACTTTGTTGTGTTTGTGTCTAAAAACAAGTGCCTTAAACATCCTGCTGTCTGGATGGTACCTTGACTTGTGTTGACCACCAACCCATGTGACAGCTTTCCCCTGAAGCCTTTAAGAAAAGGCAATTGACAGACATAATTTGGGTGGGAGGACCAGTTGCTAATGGCAATTCTATAAGTCAATAATAATAGGTCTGAACAGGGAATCGTGGAAGGAAAATATGTTGATCAATTTGATTGTTTGGTTGTAATGTGCAGTATGTAGTTGTATGTTATAACTCATTATTAGTCAAAATAGTGTACTTTAAATGTTACATTTTGAACAGTGGTTAAATTAAAGACAATAATACATGCATTAATTAATTGTGACTGTCAAATAGAAATTTCACCTACATTTTTTGCAAAAGTCCCTCACACAGAACATGCATTCATTGTGCTATTGCTTCCCACAGTCAACAGTGTTATCCAATCATCACAGAGAGCAGACTATGACAGTGGCAGCACATATTTTTATTTAATCTTGCCAATGACAAAGCATGCATGGCTCATCACCAAAGTGACAAATGAAACACATTTACACTGTGAAAAGAATATTGTTTGTAGTCAGTCTATTAAGTAGGTGACATCTACAAATAGCACGTCAGTCATGCTCATAGGCTTGTAGAAATTGGCCAATGCTGCTGAAGAGAAATAATTTTACTAACCCACACATAACACATTGTACGCAAGTAGTCGGAAGTGCTTCAGCATGATGCAATGCCATGATTCTTTTGTCGGTAACCTCATACAGCCGCATGCGTCAGCAACACACTGAACTGACTCACACAGTGCCACTCTATAGACTCATGTGAAGAAATGTCAGAGTTGTACTGCTTAGGGGCAGTCCATGCCAGCAGGTAGCCTAGCCTAGTTAATACTGTACATACCAGGGAGTTATCATCAGTTTCACTGTACAACCTGCTGTAGCTAAAGGGCATTCCTGGCACATACAGGTATACAGTATAGGACCTAGGCTATTCTGAGCTATTCTAAAGAGGGTGAAAAAGTATACAGGCTCCATTTTCGTTAACATCTAAACCCCTTATCCTTACCCCTTAACCCCTTATCCTAAACCTCTTATTTGTTTTACTATTTTTAAAAACCTTTTGGTATAGTTCAACTAGTTCAGCTATTGACACATTGTGAGCTTGTAGACTGGCCATTTAATCTATTGAAAAATGTTCTTTTTTTAAAGGGCAAAGAAGTTAAGGGATAGGTGCAAGGTCCAGCTGGAATGTATTTAATTATGATTTAATCTATTTAGCTATATTGCAAAATGTGTTGTGACTGTGCTTAACTATCTTTCCTCACTAACTGTTTGCATTCCTACATTGCTGTGTTTTGCTTTGGCCAGGTAGCGCTCAAAGCGTGTAAAAGGAAACTAAAGGAGTAAAAATAGATATTTTCAGTAAAGTATTTTAAAAAAGAGAGAGCGGTTGTAAGTAGGCTATTTTTTATATTTTGTTCTCGGGCAGACCAGCCAACCGACCCTCTAACTCTGAATGAGAGTGTAGAAAAAGTGAGATTTGAAGATAACAGTTTACAATATGAATTGGGTTTTCAGAGAGAAATAGGCTATATGCCATTAAAAGAGGACATGTGTGTCAAACTGGGGGGGTCCTTGAAATTAAAATAGTACAAAGTCTCTGCTATATAAATGTAAAATATTCTAGTATTGGGGGGCCTTGGGCTAATTAGTGTCATTTTGGCTGCTCCTTTACATGAAAAGGTTTGGGAACCACACAACCACAGTGGTTTATTTTCTAACTCAATGGTTTATGCTGATAGAAATGTCTGCATTTGCTTTCCTGTGACTACTTTTGTCCCTCGTTGTTTCATGTAGGGGGGAAAAGTGTTGCCTGGAGACGAAGGAACATCAATGCAGCGCAATGGAGAAGTATGAGAAAATCAAAGTTGTTGGAAGAGGAGCTTTTGGGTAAACGCCGAATTAATTTGCTGTTGTGACACATTACGATGATTGCACTGTTTGCACGTGTCGCCAATATTGCGCTACCAGCGAGTTATACTCCGAAATAGATCCTTCTGAAGTTACTTTTTTTCGACCCAAAGTGATGCGAAGTTGCGAACTTTGCGAAGGCATGCAGTAGCCTACACCCAGAGCCATCTAGTGGAAGCGTTGCGACATTGAGGTGTCAGAAACTGAGCGCTCGAACGCTGTTCATGCATTGTTTTCAACGAGGGCGGCGCAGCACGTCTGTCCCTATTTGTTGTTCCCCATTCTTGATGGAAATCTACGTAGAACAGCTTCCATTCGACTGGCACCATGAAGTGAACGGAGTTTGCGCTGTCCTTGAGTGCAGCCTGAAATACTTTTTTAAGATTCGTAGGCCTAGTTGTAGGAAAGTTGTTTTTGGTTGGTAATATTTCTACAAGTAGCCTACACGGGCACTTAAGATATGGGGATGTACAAACTGACTTTTTTTTGGGTCCAAAAACAAAATAGGACTACTTGAAGAATAACTAGGCCCACCTAATCAATATAAAATAGGATTTGAACAGACTTTACCATTTAACTTCGCGTTTATGACGAAAATAAGTTGATATGCTATAGGCCTATTCAGGTTTAAATTTCAATGTGTATCTGATTGGATTCGTCTTAATATTTTCATTCCATTAATGCCTATAATTTGCCAGGCCATTTCTCCACATAGGGATGAGATGGTCTGCTCATTATTTATTTTCATCCCATGTGTACAGTAGGCCTATATAGGGTTATGAAAATCAAATGTGCTTCAAGGTCCAGCCAGGTAAAGGTTTTCGAAAACTATGGAATTGTATGTATCGCCATGTGGTGCTTAAAAAAGTGCCCCCCTTTTTGGCAGACCTGTATTGTAGCTGTACCAGTGAGTAACAAATCAGCCCTCTTCTATCTTGGATCCTTGGATCATTCTTGTGAGCAACAAAGGGCTGGTGTCTATTAGGCTTATATCAGTGGTTTTCAACCTTTTTCATACCAGGGTTCACTATTTATTCAGCATTTGAGCCACAGACCACCATTTTGTGACATTTTATCCCCACGGACCCCAAAACCCAAAGATTTCTTCTGTTTTATTGACAATTTCAGGATGAATTTCAGAAACATAACAGGCGAACCTAGATCTCTAGTTGTGTGGATTTGGGATAATTCAGATGAATATTTTAACTCATTTTACACTCTCAAAGAGTTACATCTGGTTACCAACTGTCCATCATCTACCTGGGCACCACTTGGAACCCTCTCAAGGACCACTGGTTGAAAACCACTGCTTATATTATTTATGTTGTGGTGCAAAAGTTGCGGTGTTAGGTATTGTTTGTTTGTGTTTGAGCTGACAGAGTTTGTGGTGAGCCGGTCGGGGCCAAATGCGAAAAAATGACAGGGCCGAATTTTTGTCCCAATCCAGTAGTACTTTTTCCTCAAATCATTCCTATCTGAATGCACTAGAGGTGCATTTTACCATTTCTATTTTTTTCCCATGACAGGATCGTACACCTGTGCCGCAGGCGCAGCGACGGAGCCTTTGTCATCCTGAAGGAGATCCCCGTGGAGCAGATGTCACGAGACGAGCGCCTCGCCGCCCAGAACGAGTGCCAGGTGCTGAAATTACTCAACCACCCAAACATCATCGAATACTACGAGAACTTCCTGGAGGACAAAGCCCTCATGATAGCTATGGAGTATGCGCCAGGTAAGGCCTTTGTCATATCTTATTTCATCACCCACTTTTTTGTTATGTAAGAGCGAATATAACACCGCCAGAGCACAATCCCTCACACCCCCGCCAGTGTAACCTTTCCGTATGGACTGCGTAGTGCTGTGCATACCTCTGTGTTGTGACATATTGTCCTTGATGAGTTCTGAAGAAGTAATGATATGGCTACTAGCCAGTCACTTTCTGCTGTGTGCTGTCACGCTTCAGGGGGTGTGCGATTTGGTAACTAGATTGTCGTGGCACATCCATGACAATGCAACTTATACATTACACCCACCCTGGGAAAAGGGTGCGCTTTTGAGACTGAGAACGTTAGTTGCGGAAGTGACTGTATTTACAGTCCCCAGAGAAACAACCCTGTTCAGTCCTCACTAGCGACTTGACTTGTTCACTCTTATTTTCAGAAAAAAATGATTCCAACGAACAAAGCAGTTATAGAAGTGTGCCAAATGCACACAATTTCATCTTTTAAACATTTACGACAGCTTTGCGAGCACAAAGGGAGAAATAAAATGTTTCTGTGGGGTAGTCATTTTCGGGAGCACCGCATCGTGACTAATGGAAACTTCCAGCGGAAGTTAACTAACCGGAAGTCCCGACTTCCGTTAGTCGTTTCGGGGCACCCTTTTTCCAGGGTCTCATCTCACAGCGTGGATGAGAGCCTGGAGATCGGGCTACATTACACCAGGGGTGCCCAAAAGGTAGATCTACCAGTAGATCACACAGGCCATGCAGGTAGATCACATGTCACTTGGCACTTGGACCCTTGTAGATTTGTAACTCTTGAGAGCGAATGTTTCATTTTACCGCTCTCAAGAGTTAAATTATATTTAAACATCTGAATTACATAATTTTCAAGAGTCCGCACAATTAGAAAATGGAGAATAATTGTTATTTTGACCAACGTTTTGCTAGTTCAAAAACGTGAAAGTTCTTAACCCATTTAGGCCTGACCTAAGGTTTCTGAAAAACTTGAAATATTTATATATCACACCAAAAAAAGTTAATTATGGTAATACTTAGGGCTGGGAATCGATCCGAATTCCCTAGATCGATTCGATTTCGATTCACAAGGTCACGATCCGATTCGATATCGATCTATTTACAGACATAATGGAAATAAATACTGTCCAATATGTTTGTTCCCAAACATCTGCCTTCAATCCAGGTGGTGTTTTTAGTGACGCTGCTGATTCAGCCATTTTGCCTTCTTAGGTTTCGATTTCGTTTTGCCGGCACTCGCTTTCTATAGTGCGCCTCTGCGTAAAAGAAAATAGTGCCAGTCGCCTGGAGAAGATCGATCCACACATTTTTGGATCGATGTCGTGTTTTTTGAGCGTGAATCGATATTGGATCGATTGATGTTGGATCGATCGATTTTTTTTTAACACGGCCCTAGAATACTGTACATACTGTACAGAATCCAAATATGGATTCCCATCCTTAAAGTGTTAATTCAGGAACTGTCAACTCAACCGTCAAATACTGTTTTCAAACGTCATTAATAGCATATACAGGAAAACCTTCCAATTCTCCCCCCTCTATTTTTCATTATAAGTGCATTATTCTTAAACACTACAACAGTAAGTAACACCATCACCAAGTACCGTATTTCCAAGCTCAAACTTTCTAGGGGGCCTTGAAATGGATATTCAGTCATGAAACAATTATATTTTTGATGTGTAGATCTTGTTGAGCCGGTCATTTTGAAAGTAGCTCTCAAGTCAAAAAGTGTGGGAACCGGCACCGCTGCATTACACTGTCTGGGGATGAACCTGATCTCTCTTACTTCATGCAGGTGGAACGCTGGCCGATTACATCCAGAAGCGCTGTAACTCCTTGCTGGACGAGGACACCATCCTTCACTTCTTCGTTCAGATCTTGCTGGCCCTTTACCACGTGCACAACAAGCTCATCTTGCACAGGGACCTGAAGACCCAGAACATTCTCCTGGACAAGCACCAGATGATCGTCAAGATCGGCGACTTTGGAATCTCCAAGATCCTCGTCAGCAAAAGCAAAGCTTACACAGTGGGTGAATTGAGTTAACCGTAATTCTGCCGTTACTTAAAGGGGAAGTCCACCCATTTTCAACATTCTAATACGTCATTAGTATACCCTAGAGGTGTTCCCTAGAAATGGAGGTCTGAAGAAAACCACTAACATGGTGAAACATCTTGATGACATCATCAAGATGTATTTTCACCATGTTAATGGATTTCTTTGGACGCTTCTTTTTTCCACTTTAAAGGGACCTACTCACTTACTTATGTATGTAAATGTCCTATTTATAAATAAATGAAATATAGAGCAATTTATATTATATTCAATTGCTCTCCAATAATCTTGAATTTTTAACATTCAGTAGATTTTCTGAGGTCTGAGGTGCTCTGGGATTTTCCAGCTGTTTGTGATGTCACAGCCTGCAAAATTCCTTACAGTATACGTCAATGGGCTTTGCAAGCAGATGTCACTGTTTCCATGGTTTTGCCTGTTTTCATTGCATCTTGAAAGGCTTTGAATCCCCAGAGAAAACTGCAGACCACAAAATATCCACTGCATGTTCAATGTTCATGTTTTGTTTTTGGTAATTGAGGTCATAATACCTCAAAGAAAAGAAAAAAAAAAGAAAAGTAATGTCATGAAACCTTTAATTCTGGCCACACACACACACACACACACACACACACACACACACACACCCCCACACACACACACACACACACACACACACACACACACACACACACACACACACACACACACACACACACACACACACACACACACACACGTTTGCTTAAAGGGGAATTCCACCCATTTTCCACCCATTTTCACCCATTTTCAAAAAAATCCCTTTTTCTCAGGAAAAAGGGGTCTGAAAGAATAATCATTAACATGGTGAAATACATCTTGATGATATCATCGGATGTATTTCACCATGTTAATGATTTTTTCAGACCTCCATTTTTAGGAAATACAGAATTGGGGGAACATTTTTTTTAAATCATGTCCACACAATGTTGAAAATGGGTGGAGTTCCCCTTTAATATTATCCTGTGACATGCCGTTTTGTTTTCCTCTAGGTGGTTGGGACTCCGTGCTACATCTCCCCTGAGCTGTGCGAAGGGAAGCCATACAACCAGAAGAGTGACATTTGGGCCCTAGGCTGTGTGCTATATGAGCTGGCCAGCCTTAAGAGAGCCTTTGAAGCCGCTGTACTGAATCATTTCTTGTTTCACAGTATTTTCCACATTCTCATTCATTATTATTATTATTTTTTTGCTTTGAAATTCTCTGCATCTCTATTATAGAGTGTGGTTGGACTTTCACCAAGAAAATCTGTTGCATGTTCCTGACTACAAACAGTAATCAACAGTGATGGGCAGTAACTTGTTACAAGTAGCTAAGATACATAGCTTAACAACATTTTCCCGTAGCTTGTAGTGTAGCTTACTACATTTGTTCTGGGAATAGCTTGTGGTGAAGCTACACTACTTGTTTTGAGTAACAAGGAGTGTAGCTTACTACATTTTCCACATACATTTTCAAATTCCGCCCATTTTTAATAGGTAGAAAACCTCTAATATACATCTCAAAACTTAGACATGCCACCATCCTATGTTCAATCCCACCCCTAGATTATTATTATTGTTGTGATTTTTATTTATATTATTTTATTATTATTATTTAGAAAGTTGTACATTAAGTTGACATATACAGTATATGTAGTATATATATATATATATATATATATATATATATATATATATATATATATATATATATATATATATATGTAGTGTTGATGTAGCAAGCTACATTTGTCATGTAGCTTGTAATGTAGCTTGCTACAATTTTCTGGGGATAGCTTGTAGTGTAGCTTAGCTACATTTTTTCGAGAGTAACAAGTAGTGTAGCTTACTACATTTTCCTAGTAACTTGCCCATCGCTGTTAGTATTTTAGGTTTGACACTGATCAATTTTCCATTTTGATAAGGTTGGCGCCCAACCCACTCCTCAATGTGTTTCAGAACCTACCTGCCCTGGTTCTGAAGATCATGAGTGGTACCTTTGCTCCGATTTCTGACCGATACAGCCCAGAGCTCAGACAGCTCATCCTGAACATGCTCAACCTGGACCCGTCCAAACGGCCGCAACTCAACGAAATCATGGCTCTGCCCATATGTATCAGGCCCCTGCTTAACCTCTACACCGACATCGGCAATGTGAAAATGCGGAGGTAATTCATCAAACTACGACTCTAAATTATGGTATATTTACAGTATATTTGACATATAGATTTGACTTGCATGCAAAAATCACAATGATGTACTGTACACTACTATGTAATAAGTACTATTCAATACTATGTATTCATTTTCCAGAATTGAGAAGCCGCTGTCTGCTCTGCAGTCAGGTCCTCACGGTAGACCAGGAGGAAGAATGCCAAGCAACAGATCCAGAGGTTAGTGAGTCATTCAAAACTGTTATAATTTAGCTTTTTTATTTTAATTTTAAACGTTGTTAAATAATGTTTGAAATCACCTCTTCCTGTAGCATGTTGTTTAGAAGAGTTGTAGAATGCCACTACCTGTTGGTGATGCCACTAAAGGGCTAGTTAATTATTGTACGAGGGGAAAATTACTTCTGTAATGTGTAATGTAGTAATGTAGTTGAACCATTAGAACAGCATACAAAGCTAATGATTAATCATTTATTTATTCAAAAACTAAACATGGCCAGGAATAGATATGTTATTTTTTATACAATATTAAAGGGAACCAGGAGGGGCAAAATAATTTTGCGACCGCAGTCGCGGCTATTTCAAAACGGTCGCGACTGTTTTGATAAAGTACACCTGAAATGGTTAGAGGTGCTCCAAATTGTACGAGTTTAGTGGAATGAATATAGTACTGTCCATTTGTAGGTGACCATTATACATGGTACTCTACTGTATGTTCCTTGCTGATCTCTAGGTGTCATTCTCCAGGTCTAGGAACAGGGAAGGTGCACTCCCTCCCGTTGTCCTCTGTGTACACGTGGGGCAGTGGCATCTCCACACCCCTCCGTCTGCCCATGCTGAACACCGAGGTGCTGCAGGTGTCCCTGGGACGCACCCAGAAGATGGGGGTCACAAAGTCAGGTCGACTCATCACCTGGGAGGTTTGTGTCGGGACAGCCTTCCAAGCTTTAAGATATTATCAATTGCTTACTTTTTAATATTTGCTTTATTCTCTTGGGGTATACTGTAGCACAGTGGTTTTCAAACTTTTTCATACCAGGGCCCACTATTTATTTAGAATTTGAGCCACGGACGTTTTAGCCCCACAGACCCGAAAACCAAAGATTTCTTTTGTTTTTGTCCACAATTTCAGGCTGGATCTCTGGATTTCAAGAGAAAACAAAACATTCAAACATACAGATCCAAATCACCGTTAATCTTCTACATTCTCTATTTTTTGTAGACTTGGGGCTCTATTTTCGTCACCGCTAAACCCCTTATCCCTTAACTTCTTTGCCTTTTTAAATTATTAAAAAAATAACATTTTCAATAGTTTAAATGTCCAGTCTACAAGCTCACAATGTGCCAATAGATTGGCACGTTGAACTATTCCAAAAAAGTTGTTCAAAATAGTAATAAAATATGGTAACGAAAATGAAGCCCTTGGGCTAATTCAGACGTTGAATATTCTAACTCTTGAGAGCGTAAACATTCAAGAGTTGCATCTGGTTAACCTAACTTTCCACCATTTAGCCTGGGGACCACCTGGAATCTTCTCAGGGACCACTGGTGGTCCCCCGGACCACCTGTTTGAAAACCACTGCTGTAGCAGCATCAACAACCTATGTCTCCATAGATCTCTGTCCTCTCCTCACAATGCTTATTTACTGTATTTGGTGTGTGGAAAGTGACATACCTGTATAAGCAAATGCTCCATTTTTTAGAGTTAAATTAACTTGGTTGTTCAATGTTAGGCTCCGTCAGCAGGGTCTGGGGAGCCCGGTCTACCTGGTGCAGTGGAGCAAATGCAGCCTCAGTTCATCTCACGCTTCCTCGAGGGTCAGTCGGGAGTCACCATCAAGTCTGTGTCCTGCGGCGATCTCTTTACCACCTGCATGACAGGTTTGTTTGTGAGGCCGTCTCTCTTTGCATAGCCATCAGGTAGATAGTAATGGTATCGTAAGAGTGGGTTTTTGCTACTAGAACTCAGTGTTTATGCCTTGGTTGTCCTTGTAGTGAGGATACAATATCGTTTTAAAGGAGAATTCCACACCAAAACACATTGGGCATCAATCTACCTCAATTCCTGTGACATGATGCATAACGTCCTTGATTTTTGTCACAGATGTCCCATTTTCTACATTTCACCCTTGAGGTCCCCGTCCCCACGACGACGTTGGGAACAGTTAACATGCGCCACAGGTTGTCTTTATTCTACTGCAGGTATTTCTGTAACTCCAAACTTATTTTTTTCACACATCACATCAAAAACCAAGGGTGAAATGTAGAAAATGTGACATATGTGACAAAAATCAATGACATTATGTATCATGTCACAGGAATCAAGGTAGATTGATTCCCAATGTGTTTTGGTGTGGAATACATGTTTTTCAAGTTAAATTGTAACTACTTTTTCAATGTGTTGATTTATGCCGAGTCAGAGGCATGCATCTTCAGGAAAGCATGCTATTTATCCATCAGTGAAGGGAGATAAGACAGGATTAAATACCATTCTCCCTCGCTTTACTGCTCTCTCACTGTGGTGAAGCAGATTAATATTCCCTTTTTAAGGATTATGGACAATGTGTTTGTTGTCCACACAATAATCATCAACTAAATAGTCTGCCTAATCCCCCTTTTTGGTTGTCATTTTGCAGACAGAGGTATTATCATGACATTTGGAAGTGGAAGTAATGGCTGTCTAGGACATGGGAATTTCAATGATGTAACACAGGTAAATGTCCACCCTTTTAGAGGAAAATAAAGTGTGTGAGTGAGTTGTCGCTCATTTCTAGAATCTTCCTCCAGATTTTGTGAGAATTCACAGTATCAACTACTCAGATGCCATAGTGTAAAAACTCATTGCTGCTCCTAGTGATTCACACATTAATTAACCATTATAAATTCCACAGACATGTTCCACAGACTTGTTTATTCCTCACACCCGGGTTGTAATTTTGATCACTGGCAGGTGGAATGATTTAATGATGTTAGTAATAAATTGTTGAGATGGTTAAAGCTGCTGCATGTTACTAATCATTATAGTCTATTGGCATAACGGTCATGGTATATTAATTGTCATGGATAACATTTAACTCTATACCAGCTAAAGACGAGTTTGGACGAGTTGGCCCTGCCAACTGGGAAAGAGTTAAAGATGGAGTGCCATGATTTTTTTCTACCCAAAAACATGATCATCAGGTATTAATATTATATGAAAAGTAAGATTTTTTCCCAAAAAGTGTACAGTGTTTGTTAAACTGTCATTTTTATGATTCCACCCTACCAGTTCATTAAGTATGCCTGGTTTGCCTGGTGGGTGGTGATGGGTGGAGAAGATCCACCTGAACTGAAGCCACGCCCACAGCTTTAGTTGCATGATAAAGGGGGAGGAGTTAGGGGAGGGGCTGAACACATGATGTCACTATTTTGAAGTTTTTTTCATTGGCATGTTTGACTGGAAAGGTTCAGCCCCAGGAAAAAACCCTAAATACAAAGGGAAGACATCATTGCACATAAAAAACATGCCAAGGGGTCTATTTACATACTGTCACCTCTTAAACATGTACAAAATTGGAAAAAATACAAAAATCACAGCACCCCCTCTTTAATATGACACAGAGATTGAGCTTGACGTATTCTTTCCATGTTTTTTGTCACTTAGCCCAAGATAGTGGAGGCGCTGCTTGGCTATGAGCTGGTTCAGGTGTCGTGCGGTGCCTCCCATGTGCTTGCAGTGACCAATGAAAGGGAGGTATTCGCTTGGGGAAGAGGAGACAATGGTAAATAAACAAGCCATGTTTAATCACTGTATTGTTTTGTGTATTGTCTATTGCAGGGCTGCCCACACTTTTTTGACTTGAGAGCTACTTTCAAAATGACCGGCTCAACGAGATCTGTGCATCAAAAAATGATGTGATTGTTCCATTACTGAAAATCCATTTCAAGGCTCCCCTAGAAAGTTTGAGGTTTGAAATAGTGGTGATTGTGTTACTTAATGTTATAGCATTTAAGAATAATGCGCTTATAATGGAAAAATAGAGGGGGAGAATTGGAATGTTTTCCTGTTTATGCTTATTACCTGTACTGACGTTGAAAAACAGTATTTGAGGTTTGAGTTGACAGTTTGTGATGTTGTGATGTTTAGTTTCTTGCATCCAAAAACTAAGAACTTTCACTTTGTGTTCACAATAACAGTTATTCTCCATTTTCTAATTGTATGGAAATTATGTAATTCATTTGTTTAGATATAACTTAACTCTTGAGACAGATTTATAAGGGTCCTAGTGCTGGGGGGACTGTCATGTGATCTACCTGCACGGCCAGTGTGACCTACTGGTAGATCACCATCTACCTTTTGGGCAGCCCTGGTCTATTGTTTATGACACTGATGCACACTAATAACGTAAACGCATTGCCTTTGATTTGATCATTCAGCTTTCTGTTCCTCCTCCCAAAAGGTCGCCTTGGCCTAGGCAACCAAGACTCCCACAACTCACCCCAGCAGGTCTGCGTTCCTGTGGAATTTGAGGCCCAGAAGGTTTTGTGTGGCGTCGACTGCTCCATGATCATCGGAACTCGGCACAAAATTCTTGCTTGCGGAAGCAACAGGTCTGCATATTTCTTTTGTTTTGGAAATTTGCACTGAAATTTGCAATACACACTGGAGAGCACACCTACAATTAGCATTGTCCTATACAAAACCTTGGAATCCTTGTTACATTTCTTCTGAGCATTCATTGGTTAACATTCCACTGAAAAGAGCATTTTGCGATGTCATTGTGAAGTATGTAAAAGAATAAGTGTTGCCTACACGCAGTGTTGTTTTTATCGACTAAGACTAAAGACTAAGTTGACTAAGGTTTTTGATATTTAGTCGACCAAGACAAGACTAACAAAAATGAATTTCAGAAGACTAATTGGGACTAAAAGATGTGTGACGAAGACTAAATCATAACCTAAGACTATTGGAAATAGGAAACATTTTTATCTTCTTTTCTCGTTCTTTTTAAGTATGTGAACATATCTTGCATACGTTTTCAGGAAAGGAACTTATTACTATTGCAGTAATTTTATACAAGAAATAAAACGAGACATGTTTCATACTAAAAACTAAATCTGTATAACAGCACAATTTATTTGTATGTAAGACTAAACTAAGACTAAGACTAAATTCTTTTTGACATTTCGACGACTAAGACTAGACTATAAAAATGAATTTCAGAAGACTAAAAGACTAAATATGCCTCATTGAAAAGACTAGGACTAAATCAAAAGATTCTCAAAAAAGAAACAACAACACTGCCTACACAGAGCATGCAGCAAGGCTACAGTATGCTCTGTGTAGGCAACACTTTAATTGCCAATCTTTTACTCACTAGACTAGGGCATTGGGACAGGAAGCAGAACCCTATGAGTAAAAGAATATGTGTCAGCTCCAAGAGGACACAGCATTGCTCAGATACCAGTGGCTTAGCTACTTCCTGCCAACGCCCATCACTGTGAACTACATTTGCTCTTAATTTTTAGTTGACCCTGAAAAACCACTTTCTTTAATAAGTCATTGCAACATACTGTATGTGTTATAGTTTTTCACTGTGGCAATGTCAGCAAGCCTGCATAAGGTGTGTGTGGGTGTGTGCGCGCGTGTGCCTGCGTGTGTGCGGTGTTGCCAACCGCCCAAATCCAAAATGCACTAGTGGCACTTCCAAAATGCACTAGAATGTGCTAGAGCAGTGGGTTTTCAACTATTTCCATACCAGGGCCCACTATTTATTTTGCATTTTAGCCACGGAGGACCACTGTTTGATGTTGAGTTTAGTCTCTTGACTAATTTAGGAGAGATAAACTGGCAAAAATGTTGGTCAAAATATCAATTCTTCTACATTTTCTAAATGTGTAGATTCTTGAAAATCGGGTAATTCACACATTTAAATATGATTTAACTCTTGAGAGCAGTTTGAGTCCATTTGGTTTCATTTTAACGCTCTCAAGAGTTACAGCTCTATAAGGCTCCATATCATAGGAGGAGAAATGGTGAAAAACGAGGGTTTTATCTCTGGCGCCTGTCAACAAATTTCGCCCCAACTCACCAGCAAAAAAGCACTAGATTTTCCGCCAGGAGTTTTTCACCAATTTTGGTACTAGGAGGGTCTGGAAAACCACAGTTAATTTAATAATTTGTTGTGCTCAGGTTTAACAAGCTGGGATTGGATACGATAAATGTCGGAGAGGAGCCGAGTCCCACTGACCAGGTGGAAGAATTGCACTCATTTACCCCGGTCCAGTCAGCCCCACTAAACATAGAGAAGATCGTCTACATTGACATTGGAACATCTCACTCTGTTGCTGTTACAGGTGAAATATATTCTCTTTGCTTATAGTCACTTATTCCCTATTTAAAAATGTGAGGTGTGAGAGGGGCACTCTTAGCATCATACCGTACACATCGCAATCAAATCATCACGTGCCAGTCCGGTCAGTCGCTTTATTTTTCTTTTTTCTATATAGGTTTAATGTTTGTTTTACTTCAATGCTTGTTTTAAATGTACATACTGTTATCGTGTCTGAAAGCTGACTTTTATTATGTCATCATGTTGCCTCTCCGGTTACAGTGAATTGTGTGTTTTCTTTTGCCCCATTGGTCATACATGTTTGTAATGTCGTTTTTTTGTTTCTTTGCCCAGAAAAGGGTCAGTGCTTTACCTTTGGCAGTAACCAGCATGGACAGATGGGATGTAGCTCCCGACGTACGAGCCGCGTGCCCTACCTCGTGCCAGGGTTACACGGTATCACCATGGCTGCTTGTGGGGACGCGTTCTCCTTAGCTATTGGGTCTGGTGAGTATAGTGGATCAATGAGATGGACACACACACACACACACACACACACGCACACACTCGGTTTGTGTCATTTATACAAGAGGTTCATTCTTGACACCGCCACAGCAAAGCCGAAGTCTTAGTTCAGGGGTGCCCAAAAGGTAGATGGTGATCTACCAGTTGATCACACAGGCCTTGCAGGTAGATCACATGACAGTCCCCTAAAATATAGAACATAGGCGATAGGTTCACTTGGACTCTTATAGATCTGTAACTCTTGAGAGCATTAAAATGACCCAAATGGACCCTTACGGGTCCATTTGGTTTCATTTTACACTCTCAATAGAGTTAAATTATATTTAAACATCTGAATTATGTAAATTTCAAGAGAATAATTGTTATTTTGACCAACGTTTTGCCAGTTCTCTTTCCCAATTGTGGACAAAAAAAAAACATTAAAGTTATTAGTTTTGTGTGCAAGAGACTAAACTCAACATCACAAACTGTCAACTCAAACCCCAAATACTGTTTTTAAATGTCAGTAGTAGCATATACAAGAAAACCTTCCAATTCTCCACCTCTATTTTTCATTATAAGTGCATTATTCTTAAACACTATAACAGTAAGTAACATCCATCACCACTATTTCAAAGCTCAAACTTTCTAGGGGCCTTGAAATGCATTTGCACTAATGGAATAATCACATTTTTGCTGTGTAGAATAGATCTTGTTGAGCCGCTCATTTTGAAAGAAGTCCATCTCTCTCACCAGTATGTTTGTCTTTTCTCGTTTCTCCTCTCGTTTCAGAAGGAGAGGTGTACACCTGGGGGAAGGGGGCCCGTGGCCGACTAGGAAGAAAAGAGGAGGATTCTGGGATACCGAGGGCAGTGCAGCTCGATGAGAGCCACCCGTTCACGGTGACATCGGTAGCTTGTTGTCATGGCAACACTCTACTGGCAGTAAAACGTAATAATATTTCACCTATTATGACCTATGACAATGTTATGGAGTATAGTGGGGAAGTACAATGTATGGAAAGGGAAATACATATCATGCCTTTATTTTTAAATCTAGTAGACCAGTGCCCCCTCTACTCTGTAGTCGGGCAGGCATGCAAGTCGGGAATGTTTAGTACTAATACTTAATAGTAGGGTTTTTAATATTCCCGTGATATGAGTGCTGATGCATAATAATACTCTTATCTTCTCCCTATTGTTTCTTATACAGCTTTGCTTGAGGAATCGGTGCCTAGATGATTTTGTCCTGAAGTTCTACACCTCCTTGTACACCTACAAGGGATGTGTGCCAACTTAGGTCAAGGGTAGCTTTCTCGTCCAACAAGTTTTAATTTAATGAAAACCTAAAGCTTTTCACCAGGAAATGATCTTCAGATGCAGTTTAGCATGCAAGTCATGTTATTGCAACTGCACTTGCAGGAAGTCATTGTGGATCTCTCATGCGCGTCTTTTTGTCTTCTTTTGAGAGTGGGGTTACCGTGATGAAAGACACACCCTATGCAGAAAGCCAAACTGGTTATTAAGTCTCTGTTAACCCTTTGCTGAATGAAATCTGTGGGGGGAGAAACGATGGTTCTCGTGTTTGACACCCGACCAGGGGTTTTCAACCTTTTTGACACCAGGGACCACCATTTATTCGGCATTTGAGCCACGGACCACCATTTGATTACATTTTCACCCCAAAGACCTAAAACTAAAGAATTCTTTTGGCTTTGTCCACAATTCCAGGCTGGATTTTGCCAACAAAACAGTGTAGACTTCTTAATTAAAGTGGTGCTAATTCAGATGATGAATATTTTAGCTCTTGAGAGTGTAAAAATGAAACCAAATGGTTTAATTTTTACATTCTCAAGAGTTACATCTGGTTAACCAACTTTCCATCATTTAGCCTGGACCACCTGGAACCCTCTCAAGGACTACTGGTGGTCCCCGGACCACTGGTTGAAAACCCCTGGAGTAGACCATATTGTGTTTTATTGGATTAGCCCAGATTCTTAAAGATAATATATCAAACGTAATTTATATTTTTAAGACTAGTTAGCTATGCAACTGTTTCCAAAAATGTAAATAGTGAAAATATCAGTTGTTAATTGAATCATTGAATCTCACAACTCTGTTATTTCATTAATCGAAAAACGTATTGTTACAATAATTGCTAAAGGGTAATTAGTTTTGGCAGAATGTAAATATATTGTAATTCACATAATCTTTTGGTTTAAGGCTGTAGGCCTAGGTCTATTGCATAAATTATGCTCTTAGAATAAACACAGGCCTTTGAGTGAAAGCATATCTGCTGCCAAATCAATGTCCACCTGTTACCGGTATTTAGTCTGCCATTGTCCCATTGTTCTCATGCAAAGTACATATCACCAATCCCTTCCTGTCTTTTGATGCCAATTGTATTGTTGATAATTGGTCATTAATGCCATTATATCTTCAATACTGCCATTGCTAAAATGTTTACTGTAATTTGCCAATGCCCAACACATTATGTTGTGATAAGGCCTACTTTTAGCAAACTATATACTGAATATGGTATATTGTGCAATATGTAAAATATAAAAAAATCATGTGTTCATAGTCAGAATACATTTACCAAACCAGTGATGTATATTTGTAATGTATGTTTTTTGGAGGGGGATAACTTGTCCAATTTTAGTTGACTTTGCAACAAATTATTTGTATTCTGTTTTATGTATTTATATGTTACATAGAAATTGATATTTTGACCAGTGTATGAAGGCATATTTCGAAAGCCTGGATTTATTACCATCGCCTTTCTGTATAATGATGTAATGATGATGTAATTCAGTGGCAATACAGTATAGTGTCTTATTTAACTACACCCTATTAAAACCCTCCCTATGAAAGAACCCCCCTGCTGTTTTGTAACCGCTCTTAACAATAGAGCTTGATTTGATTTGTCTATATGCCTTTGTTACAAATAAATAGGCAGTACAAATATAGTTGTTGTGTACAGTAGAAGACCACCAGTAGAGATGAGCTTAGGCTATACGTCATTTTGTCTGGTCGGCCACCAGGGGGCATTAAAGGGGAAGTCCTTTAATATCCCCACACGGGATCAAAATAGTACGTCGTCAGTCAATTGGTCAGCTAGAAAATGAAAATTCTAAAAAAGGAAAAAAGAAAAAGAAACCTCAAAGGGTTAAAAATCTATTTTAGGGTTCCATTTGGTTACCAGATCTCCATCGGTGACCACCATTTGAAAACCATTGCTTTCACTAAATCCGAGTATTTCTTCTTCAGTACATTACACTCATTATTCGTTACACTACGTGAGTTTATTATATTTCGGTTGCCTCAACACACTTGGCTGTATATGACAATACGCCCCTGGCTGTCTGACAGACAGACAAAAGCAGCAGATGCAACATCTTATTTTCTCACATCAGATCGGCAGTCTGCCATTTAGTAGATTGGAGCTGCGACGTTGAGTGGGCAGAAAACAGCCTGGTCACGCGGTTCAATGCCGTAGACTTCAATGTATTTCGTAACTTCCGGTTGTCCCCATTTAATAAAAAATCTATGTATGATCCGCCATTGGACTGACCCCATGAAGTGAACGGAGTTGTCACAACTCTGTCTTACTCCACGGCTCTGGTACTGCTGCAGTTTAGTTCGGCTAATATACACTTTGAATACAAAGAAAGAACCGGTGGAGGCAGTGTTGCCAACTGCCAAGATCTAAAATGCACTAGTGGCACTTCTAAAATGCACTAGAATGCGCTAGAGCAGTGGGTTTTCAACCATTTTCATGCCAGGGCCAGCTGTTTATTCTGCATTTTAGCTACGGAGGACCACAGTTTGATGTTGAGTTATAGCAAAATAGCAATTCTTCTACATTTTCTAAATGTGTAGATTCTTGAAAATCAGGTAATTCAGAATTCACTAATCATTTTACGATCTCAAGAGTTACAGATCTATAACTCTATCATAGGAGGAAAAAAACAAGGATTTTATCTCTGGTGCCTGTCAACCAATTTCGCTCCAACTGGCCAGCAAAAAAACACTAGATTTTCGCCTGGAGTTTTTCCACTAATTTTGGCGCTAGGGGGGTCTGGGGGAAAAAAATAGCGACAAATGCACCACGTTGGCAACACTGTGGGTGGAGGAGGAGGGGGGTCAAATGAAACATCCACGCCGGGGTTTGGACTCCTCCCTGTGGGGAGGAGGAGTGGGCGGGACTCGCTCTACCTAAACACATCCAGCCCAGCCAGTCAGCCAGCCAGGCACACACAGGGCTATGTGCATTGTGTTTCCCCCCATCTGTCAGTAGTATACTGCATCTACACACCGATAGAATCGAGGATCCTGTTGTTATTGTCGACCTGTGGGGAAAGGGGGAAAGGAGAACGATCCTAGTAATCGCGGCATCCATCGTCTCTCTCTCTCTTGGACTGCCGAGGCTTCTCTTTTTGTCGCTGTCATTCGCCCCGATTGCTGGAAAGGACGAGGGACGGAGGACCGAAACGCACGATAGAAATATCGTCGCGTCGTTTTCAAAAAAGACGCGATCGCTTCTTGTGTGGCGATTTGAAAAAGGGACATGCACGTCGTAGCAGCAGCAGCAGCAACGGCCATCAACGGCTGTCGTTGATCAACAACGGGACAAAGAAGACGAATAGCATCCACCTGTACTTAAAAAAGGGCCCTGCAGACACACAGACAGACAGACAACAGCACAGCGATTTATTTATTTATTGCAGCAGCAGCAGCAGTAGCAGCACAATGCCGGGGTTTGATTACAAGTTTCTGGAGAAACCCAAAAGACGGTTCCAGTGTCCGCTGTGCAGCAAAGCGATGCGAGAGCCCGTCCAGGTCTCTACCTGTGGCCACCGGTTCTGTGACACCTGTCTGCAAGAATTTCTAAGGTAGGCCCGTGCATGGTTACAGTGTGTGCAGGGGCGTAATCTCTGTGCAGGCTGCATGAGCATTTGCTGGCCCTGGCTGGTCACACACACACACACACACACACACACACACACACACACACACACACACACACACACACACTCCCCTTTAAGCTATTTCAAATGTTGTTGTCTGCTAGCGCAAGTACTGTTGTCGGTTCAGGGGAGTATAGGAGTAGTGATGAGGATACCATCTGTGTATTGTGTTGTCATGAGTGGGCATCTTATCTCCTGCAGGAGGTGTTGGGGGCACTTGCCCCTCTGCTTTCTTGCTCGCTCTTCTCGGGCACAAGTGTGCAATGCACAAGTTGGCACCCCCTGCAGAGCGCAGTTCTACATGTTGATTTTTGTGTCCAATGCATTTGTATTTCGTATTTACTATAAGTAAATGCTTTTGAAATGAACGTACTTCGAGAATAGCAAAACATATCAATGTGTCCCTCTAGAGCAGTGGTTTTCAACCTTTTTGATACTAGGGCCCACCACCATTTGATGACATTTTAGCCCCACAGACCCCCAAACTAAAGGTTATATTTTGCTTTTGTCCACTAATACCAGGGTGGATTTCAGAAACAAAACAATCAAACATACAGATCAAAATGACCATTAGTCTTCATTCCAGTTTACCAGAGCTACATCTGGTAAACCAACATTCCCTCATTTTGCGGGGGACCACTTCTTGGAACCCTCTCAAGGACCACTGGTTGAAAACCCACTGCCCTAGTTGTCACGTGAGTGTGGAAAACTAGTGTCCCACCTCCGTCCTCGCCACTGTTAAAGCTGCCTGCCCACCCCTGGGCTATGTAGGCGATACTGACACTGTAGGCTACAACCGTCACGTGTCAGTGTCTAGTTTCGGCCGAGCTCTACAGTAAATAAAGGCTGTGTGTGTGTGTGTGTGTGTGTGTGTGTGTGTGTGTGTGTGTGTGTGTGTGTGTGTGTGTGTGTGTGTGTGTGTGTGTGTGTGTGTGTGTGTGTGTGTGTGTGCGTAGGTGTGTCTACTCTGTCTTCCTCACCTTGCCTTCACTGCCTGTTAAAACAACAACAACAGTATAGATTCAGTTCACTGGGACCAGTGCTTTTCCCAAACGTTTTCATGGCAAGGAAGGACCCCCCCAAAATTAACACTAATTGGCCTCCATTTGAAAAAGATAGGCCGCTGACCTTTCAACATTTTGGGTTGAAAGTCATGCTTTGAATGCAACAACAACACATGACAAGTTGACAACGTAAATTCAAGTCTACGACACTATTGCTGTTAACTGTCACTCACTAATATAAAAGATTTGCCTTTTTAAACTATTAAAACAAAAACAATTTTCAATAGTTTAAATGGCCAGTCTATAAGCTCACAAAGTGTCAATAGATTGGCACGTTGAACTATTCAAAAAAAAAAAAAAAAAAAAAAAAAAAAAAAAAAAAACTCAAAATAGTAAAAATATGATAAGGGGTTTAGGATAAGGGGTTTAGATGGTAACGAAAATGGAGCCCTGAATGTCTGTTAGGATTAGAAGATGTGATGTGCTTAGAAATAGAATAGCCAGGTCACCGTATGTGCACATAGGCCTAGTGTATGGTATACATACATAGACTACACGGTATATGTACCTGTGTAGTCTATGTAATACTGTATCTGGACATATACATAGCCTAATATGTATTGTATTGTGATGCAAGTATATTCATACAACAACACCAAGGGCTGGGTGAGAGCCAGTGCCCTCCACACTGTCTGTCACTTTGCCCTGGGGCTGTGTTGTTGCCTATATAGATTTGGGGTCAGGAGCAAGAGAAGCAGACACTAGGGCATTTGGTGCATGGCATGCCTTGTTTGAATAATTACACACATCCCATCATGGGACTAAGGCACCCAAACCAAAACACAGGAGGAGGGGGGTGGGGTCTTCCACTGCAAGGTCATGTGTCTCTAAAATGCTGCTTCCATATGAATCTCCTCGCTACTAGGGTGCTATTACCATTACTTACCCTGTAATGCTGCCAATTTAAGTAGTAGAACATTTGAATGTATTCCTCTATTTTAGATGCTTTATAGCACTGCTATAAATATGACTTCCAGTATATGTTCAATGAATCCTGTATGTATTTAATATTACCGGTATGTAGTTTATTTTTTATTTTTTTATTTTAAGTAATATTAAGATTAAAATCACTTAAAGGGGAATTTCACCCATTTTCAACATTTTTTTCTGAGAGCGTACAAATGCAACCAAATGAACCCTAACGGGTTCATTTGGTTGCATTTGTACGCTCTCAGAAAAAAGAGGCGTCTAAAGAAATCCATTAACATGGTGAAAATACATCTTGATGATGTCCTCAAGCTGTTTCACCATGTTAGTGGTTTTCTTCAGACCTCCATTTCTTGGGAACACAGAATGGGGGAACCTTTTTTTTATCGTGTCCACACAACACCTCTAGGGTATACTAATGACATATTAGAATGTTGAAAATGGGTAGGACTTCCCCTTTAAGTATTTGGCTGTACTATAAAATGCTTGATGGGAAATGGACAAGGAGAAAAGGACAAAGTAGGACGAGTGATCACTGCTGCTGAATAATTAGCCCCCCCTCCTCCCATAACAATAGAAACATGATTTGTTGCAGCAATTCAACATGTAAGTCTCATGTTAACATGGCTGTAACATCCAGCCCTACTGCTGAGTTCGCTGAGTGCCCATTCAACTCTCTTAATTGGCAAAGTGTGTCAGTACGAGGCCGCAGACATTTCAGCACCCAGCCATGGACAGCACAAAGGGGTTTTTAGCATGTCTCATTCTAACCGGAGTGTAACCCGTTTATTGAAGCTGACAGAGTAGTTGGCTAATGCTCTTTTAACCCATTGTGAATCTCTAGGGCAGGGCTGGGCAATTATTTTTTCCCAAGGGGCCAAATGAGATGCATATAATTTTGTGGAGGGCCAAGACTAAAGGCTGAACTAAAGTCTGTGTGATTATTCATTTAATTTCAAGATAAAAGTAAGTGTAAGACCAACCTTTTTGACACCAGGGACCTCTATTTATTCTGTATTTGAGCCACAGAGGAGCATCATTTTATGACGTTTTAGCCCCACACAGACCCCAAAACTAAAGATTTTTTTTTGCTTTCGTCCACAATTCCAGGCTGGATTTCACAAACAAAAACAGGCAAACAGATCGAAATGACCATTAATCGTCTCTAGTTGTGTAGACTTGGGGCTAATTCGCAATAATGCCCAGGTATGTTCTAACCGGGTGTAACCCGTTTATCGAAGCTGACAGAGTAGTTGGCTAATGCTCTTTTACCCATTGTGAATCTCTAGGATCATCCTCTGCTTTCATTTGTGGGCTGTTGGAGATCCAAGTGTAGGCTTGCCAAACCCAGTCTGCCCACTTTCACTGAGTCCACTGTGACAGTTGTGTCATTGTATAACTCTATACTAGCTCCTCCTGTCACAAACAATACACTTCCCAGAAAAAAAAACATTGTCAAGTTAGCGCTGGACAATGTTGACCAGATCAAATAGAAATGTGACCCTTTGCTTTGTCAACACCATACAATGCTAACGAAGGCCGCTGGCCACAACGTGTTCGTTGTGGCGCTGTCTGCTGTCTACAGCATGCCATATGAATAAATAAAGTCCATCAAAAGGACAGCTGTGTGTGCTGGTATTCTCTTGTCTAAATAGAATATGACAAAATACAGAATAATATCAATACTAGTACCAAACACGCCTCAAGCCGGCATGTGGCCAATCCGTCGCATCACAGGAGCAGGGACAGCAATATGCAGAAAGGAGGGGAACACTGGAGCAACATGGACAATTCAGGCTTAATAAAAAGTCCAGTAACAAACAAACGTTTATTACTGGCACTTAATAATAAGGCCTGAACTGTCCGTGTTGCTCCAGTGTTCTTCTCCTTTCTACAGAATATCAATAATTTGACAATGTTTGGGGTTTGACTATTGTTGCCGCCAGAAGATATTTACACATTCCTTCATGTGGAATTGTGGATGAACAAAACTGGTAGAGGAGATAATTGTTTGTTTCACTCAGCACGAACCAAACATAAAACATTTAATCACTTTACTGAAATACAGTCTTTAATCCCGGGAAAAGACAACATTTAAACTATATTAGGGGCTTTTCACACAGGGAGTATAAATAATAAATCGTGCCTCTAGTTCATTTTCAAAGGGGGTTGTTGTTTTGTGCTTAGAAAACGTGCGATAAAGCAAGTGTGTGATGCTGAGCGGTTATCGCCCGGTCATCAGGTGAGGAGGCACAGTGGAATCGCCGCAATAATGTGGCCGTTTCTCACTCCCCATCTCTAATGCCCTTTTAGGGTGACCAAAAACCGAGGAAAGAAAATATCAAGTTTCATGTACCCAAATCCATTTGTCCGGATTTATTTTCAGTGTATTTATTGCAAGGTAATGATGTACTATTTTAAAAAACGATGTAATCATCGTGTCCTCTATTTTAGTCGCATCTTTTCAGATGATCTAAGAGTTACATTTACTGAAAGGCAAATTAGGAAGGTGTGTGTGTGTGTTGGGGGGAGGGGGGTGGCGGCTGAGTGAATGGCCTTCGTTTTGCTTCGCCACGGCTTTTTAATGGTGAAAAGAGTTTGGTGTGTGGCTCTCTGTTTTGCTGGCATGTGATTCTAATGGGCTATGTTTCCGCCACGGAAGGAATGTGTAAATACTATACAGCATACAGCAGCAGCCCTGAAGGCTTGCCCTCGCTCTTGAGGGAGAGTCAGTCATGGGGTATAGAGAGACTTGGAGAGGCAGCCCAACCCGTCCCCTCCGGGCTTTTTAACACTCCAGCATTCAAATGTTGAGTCACATGTCTCAACATTTCACCCACATGCCGATTGGGTCTCACCTTTTTATTTGAGCAATAATATACTGTATGTTCAGCCTCGTATTGGTGAGATTAAATGAAATTTTCATGATATTTAATAACAGAAATGCCCCCAGGTTTTCTCGGGTTCTGATGCCCACGTGTCTCTCAGTCTCACATGGCATGGCTCATGGCAAAGGGGGTCATCCATCCATCCATCCATCCATCGTGGCTGCAAGTGAGCCAAGCGCTGTGTCATCATACAGTGTGTTACTGTGGTGTCTCTGTGGGGATGATACAGTGCCATGGCCTGCCTGGCCTTGACAAGGATGTAATTGGTTTGTTCTGCTCTATATAAAGTTCTTCCTATAGGCATAAACACAGTGATTTCTGGAACTTCTTCTTCTTATTCGTGGGGGGATGGATGTCACACAGCACAGGAAGCTCGTATGAGGATCTTTCATGGGTCAGTTATGTTTTTACTCATATCAGGGAGTTGGTTTTTGGAACAGTGACTGATTCCCTGCTTCAGCTGTAGTCTAGTCTCCCACCCTAGTTTTCTAAACGCCCTTGCAGTGTTGCCAACTTGGCGCATTTGTCACTATATTTAGCTTTTTTCAGAACCCTGGCATGAAAATGGTTGAAAACCCACTACTCTAGCGCATTCTAGTGCGTTTTGGCAGTGCCACTAGTGCATTTTGGATTTTGGCAGTTGGCAACACTGCATATGAGGATCTTTCATGGGTCAGTTATGTTTTACTCACATCAGGGAGTTGTGTTTTGGAACAGTGACTGATTCCCTGACTGTAACTTAAGATGTGTCAATGTTTTTGCTGATATAGGCATTAGGCAATAGACTAGTATGCTTCAGCTGTAGTCTAGTCTCCCACCCTAGTTTTCTAAACGCCCTTATATTCTGACCAGCTTCCAACCATTCTTCCTCTCTTTTTTTTTGCTTTCTGTCATCATTATCATCAGCCCCAGGCCTGTTTGGTCTTCAACTCCCAGAAAGTTTCTGCAGAAAAATAGCTTGTCTGTATAAAACCGATCAGAGGAAGGCATGAGGCCCATATAGGTCAGGAGGTCACGTGTAGCGTGAGGCAGCTTGATGTACAAGTACACCCCCTGGACATGACGCTAGTATGACACAGGACTTACCCCCAATCCATCCCTTGATGCTGAGTGCCAAGCAGGGAGGAATTGGGTCCCATTTTTAGAGTCTTTGGTATGACCCGGCCGGGAATCGAACCCCCGACCTCCCAGTCTCAGGGCAGACACTCTAACCACAAGGCCACTGAGTTGGTAACAGAGGAAGGCATACAGAGGCACATTGATTGTCCTTATTGGATTATTGGATAGGGTAGTGTGCTGGTGTTCAATGTTGTCTGTAAGTTTGCCACACTTGGGCAGCTGGTCTTTTGTGTGTGTGTGTGGTGTGGTGTGGTGTGGTGTGTGTGTCTAATGAATGGCCATGTTTTCATTCCTATCCCCGTCCTTGTAAGTGATGCTGTTGGTGCATCACAGAGAGAGAGATTCACATCACCCCCACACACACAGGTGTCCCAAAGCTATACCCCTGGCATCCATCCTTGGCCGTACAGATCCGGGAGGAAGGGAAGGGGACGACTCTGTGATCCGTCCCCCTTTCTGACCAGCCACGTTGGGTTGCTACATAGAAGACTTGTTGTTCAGCTGGTTGAATGAATCGGAGCCCCCAGGCTTGGGGACTCAGTACTGATGTCTGTGTGAAGTGAAGCTTCCTCGGAGCTGTGGGCAGTGCACCTCACTCTGTCTTTGTCAAACGGAGTCTTTGTCTCTCAGCTTTTGCTGATCTCACATACAACTTGACTTGATAGTTTTACTCTTGCTTCACTGTCTGTGTTGTTTGTGACTCGCCTTAGAGCCTAGCATTAGAGTCTATTACAGTATATCAGTTTGGCCAAGAGATTGGGGGGGGGGTAGCTTATTCTCATTGTTTGCTTACAGATTGGCTGTTTTTGAAGTGTTGATATGACTTGAACAAATCATATCAAGACAGAGGGCAATCATACAGTGCATAAAGTCACACCCTGCAAAAAAAAATTCTGAACAAAGCAAGTCTTGGAATCTTAGATCTAGACTTAAAATATGATTGCTCTTGTTTTAAGAAGGACATACTAACCAAGAGAAAATTAAGAAAATTGTATAAGATTATCAACCTTGTTTTTAGAACATATTTCTAATTACAAGAATTCTTATCAAGTACAATTCCCTCGCCCCACGGACAGATTATTTTTGCTTGTTTCTAGTACTTTTGCATTCAAATATATATATTTCTTTCTTAGTTTTAGACTGCCTTCTTTGCAGTGCAGCATGTCTGATACGCCCCTTAAGATTTGGAAAAAGTAAATCCTTACAATCAGTAACTACTCATTTCCGTCAGTGTAATATACTGTACGTCATTATAAGGCATTCTATTCTATATTATTTATTTGTATTAATTTCTTTGTGAAGTGAACTCAAATAGAAACTTGAATCAAATCTGCACTTCACACTGATTTGGAATTAGACACACTGACAACAGGATCAACAAATCTGGCATCGATCAGGCAGGCTCTTATCTCACATGGCCCTGTGCAACTGCAAGCACTGGTGAGATCAATCCTTTTCGTGATTTCATCCTTTTGGGAATATGGTTACAAACCCTTGTTTTGCTGAGAGACCTGACCCCAGAACTTGGTTCAGCCCATCTCTTTGCAGGATGAGGCAATAGCAGTGGATCCCCCTGGGAAGATGATGCTTTAGAGGTCCAGCTGTGTGATGATGACATGGTTGACCTAATCTGTTCATCATGTCACCCAGCTGCAGTGCCTTGTACTGTACAGACAGTGTTACACTAAACCAGCGGCAGGGCTTGACACTAACACTTGCCCGCTTGCCCGGGGCAAGTAAAAAAAAAATGGTGGGGCAAGTGAAGACTGCTACCTGGTTGCCCGATCGGGCAAGTGTGCAACTTAGTGCACTATAACACTACACAAGATAAATTTGTCTTGAAGGCAGTCATTGCACTCTGCCTCTGTGTCTTTCCCTGCTTTCTAGATATCCACAATTCCAGGCTGGATTTGGGAAACAAAACAGGCAAATGAACACATCAAAATGACTAATTAAGATGATGAATTTTAACTCTTGAGAGCGTAAAAATGAAACCAAATGGACCCGCAAGGGTCCATTTGGTTTCATTTTTACGTTCTCAAGAGTTACATCTGGTTAACCAACTTAACTGGGGACCACCTGGAACCTGGGGGGCAAGTGACCATGACCTGAGGGCAAGTAGAACCTGACTTGGACTTGCCCGATGGGCAAGTGCCTCGGAGACCTTAGTGTCAACCCCTGAGCGGTGCCCACACTTTATTGACTTGAGAGCTACTTTCAAAATGACCGGCTCAACAACAAAATCTACGCATCAAAATAAAAATCCATTTCAAGGCCCCCCTAGAAAGTTTGAGCTTTGAAATAGTGGTGATGGTGTTACTTAATGTTATAGTGCACTTATAATGAAAAATAGAGGGAGAGAATAGAAGGGTTTTCCTGTATATGCTACTACTGACGTTTGAAAACAAGTATTTGGGGTTTGTGTTGACAATTTGTGATGTTGAATTTAGTCTCTTGCAACCAAAGCTGATAACTTGCACGTTTTTGTCCACAATTGGGGAAAGAGAACAGGCAAAACGTTGGCCAAAATAACAATTATTCTCCATTTTCTAATTGTGTGGACCCTTGAACCTACATAATTCAGATGTTTAAATATAATTTAACTCTTGAGAGCGGTGAAATGAAACCCGTAAGGGTCCACTTGGTTTCATTTTAACACTCTCAAGAGTTACAGATCTATACATTTTAGGGGACAGGTCATGTGATCTACCTGCATGGCCTGTGTGATCTACTAGTAGATCACCATCTACCTTTTGGGCAGCCCTGCACTAAACTAATATGCTAATATGTTTAACTTTGTAGACGGTGAAAGCTGTTTCCCATTGCTCATTGTTGTTCTAAAGCCAGATTAGCATGTGACTAAAATGCACTTGTCTTGGTATGGACTTAACAGACAAAGCACTTAAAATTCTTTGGATTGTTTGTTTTCCATTGAATTCCTCTCCAAACACAGCACTACTCCCCATGGTGCCCAGTTCTCTCTGGGTGTCGAACTCTTGACCACAGTCTGTGTGTGTGCTACGAAGAAGAGACCTGAATCGGGGTTTTTATCAACAAAAGAACATTCATGAAGCAGCCCCTATAATAGCTGCTTATGAACTTGTCTGAACTTGCCCGTGACTATACTGTAGGACCGCCTATTGAAACAGATCTGCCAACCCCGTGGGCCCAAACAAAGAGGCAAAAGCATTCCAGCTATGCAGTGGATGGATGCGCACCTTGCACTGCAAAAAAACTTTGAACTAAGCAAGTCTTGTAATCTTAAATCTAGACTTTAAGTATGAGTGCTCTTGTTTTAAGAAGCATATACTAATTGTAGATTAGTATATCTTGTTTTTAGAACATATTTCTTATTACAAAAAATCTTACCAAGTACAATTCACTTACCACACATTATTTTGCTTGTTTGTGGTAATATTACACTAGAAACAAGCAAAAATAATCTGTTCGTCTGGTAAGTGAATTGTACTTGGGTAAGAATTCTTGTAATACGAAATATGTTTTAAAACAAGGTTGATAATCTTATACAACTTGCTCTTGGTTAGTATATCCTTCTTAAAACAAGAGCAATCATACTTAAAGTCTAGATTTAAGATTACAAGACTTGCTTAGTTCAGAGTTTTTTACAGTGTTCCCCCCTCACAACGTGAGCATGCTGGGACCATGCCGCTTTAAAAAACCAAACCCCAATTCCTGGAGCTCAGCCAATTGGCCCATATCTCTCCCCAAAGCATGGCCAGTGCTTACATGTACATTGGCATGCATGCTATGTGAAACAACTTAAAGATAAAGATGTGTTTATCATAACACGTGAAGCCTCTCGGCAGCTCACGACGCTGTATGCTCTGCAATCATCCCACCGCAGAACAAACCCAAAGGTGTGCTTTTCCAAACAGCTCATTAAGACTCATTCTCGACACGAGCATATACTGTATGCTTTAACCGCAATGTTTCAGAGGTTTCACAGGTTGTAATGGAGGCTTTTTTTTGTGGGCGAATACATGACCCGTTTGAACCAGTGTTGCCAACTTGGCGCATTTGTCGCTATATTTAGCTCTTTTCCAGACCTCCCTAGTGCCAAAATTAGTGAAAATTAGTGAAAAATTGGTTGTCAGGCGCCAGAGATAAGCCCTCGTTTTTCACCATTTTTCCTTCTGATAGAGTCCTCCTTCCTTCCTAGAAATGACCATTGGTAACCAAATGGACCCTTATAGATCTGTAACTCTTGAGAGCGTAAAATGAAACCAAATGGACCCTTACGGGTCCATTTGGTTTCATTTTACGCTCTCAAGAGTTAAATTATATTTAAACATCTGAATTACCTAATTTTCAAGAATCTACACATTTAGGAAATGTAGAAGAATTGCTATTTTGACCCAACATTTTGCCAGTTATTTCTCCTAAATCAGTCCGAGAGACATTTTCATGGCACGGGTTTAGCAGTGCAACCTTTTAGGGCCGTAGTGCACTGTGTGGTTGCATCTGCAACCACACTTCTTGTTGTGCTGACTGACTTCGCCTCAATCTGTTTGTTTTTCTGCACAGGTCACTAGCACTGGATATAAAGACGACACCTATGCATGAATAAAGTAGCAGCGTATACATAGATGCATACATGTTTCAGCTCACAGAATACCCTCATCAGAACGTAATTTCTCATGTAAATATTTTGCATATAGAGTCATTTCCAAAAGCTTACGCCAGATAGATCGCTCATCTATAATCTTTAAAGATATTGCAATGAAAATGAGTAATGACGTGCCGCAGGTGCACTAGCATGTTCGCTACTACTAGCTTGCTAACACGGCTCCTGTGTCAACATTGTTTAGCGTAACAGTATCCCACTGCTTTGTTCCGTGTGTGTGACTTTGCGTTTCAAAAGGGCAATGCTCTGAGACAGCAGTATCTTTGCATTATTATCGCCACCATCGTGTCCAGCAAACTAATGCTTCTGACTTGGTGTTAAAGACATTGTGTTCGCAGGGTTTCGCTGTGGTCATTAGCACCAGGCTGTAGTTGGCTGGGTGGGTGGGTGACCGTGACCCACCGGCGTCCAAGCACTGGCTCTGGTTGCTGAGCTGACATCCAGGCATGTGTGGAATCTCTGTGTCTGAGTCTGAAAGCAGAGCAGCTGGCCGTGAGGGAGTGATACATAGACACAGTGTGTGGGGGGGTGAATCGAAGGCCCAGGCACCTGTCTCAGTGAAAGGGCTCCTCTGTAGAGCGGAACAGGTGTCGGCAAGAGCAGTTAAGCTCTCAACTCTAAGGGCACAGACTCTGAATTAACCCGTCTATTCAGCACCCCCCCACCATCAATGTTACGGTCAATGCCCATTCACCCTCCACCACCCACCACCCACCACACACAGACAGCACTTCTTCCTTCCGTCCCTTCCTGGCCACAGTGAAATGTATGTGTGCTATGCCTGGTGATGTGAAGGAAGGCTTCCTTCCTGCCAAATCCTTAGAACCTCATACTATATACCTCTGTTTTACTGTGGCCTGCATGTGGACCTCTTCTTCTTAAGCGCACAGCTCGATGAATGACTCGAGTCCAGTGTTGCCAACCTGCCAAAATCCAAAATGCACTAGTAGTGGCACTTCCGAAATGCACTAGAATGTATGTATGCGCTAGAGCAGTGGGTTTTCAACCATTTTCATACCCAGGGCAGCCCACTGTATATTCTGCATTTTTGGCCACGGAGGAGGACCACCGTTTGATGTTGAGTTTAGTCCTTTCCGGGTAATTTTAGGAGAAATGACTGGGAGAAAATGCTGGTCAAAATTACAATTCTTTTTAAATTTTCTAAATGTGTGGATTCTTGAAAATTAGGTAATTCAGGTGGACCCAAACGGACCCTTTCGGGTCGGATTTTTCCACCAGGAGTTTTTCACTAATTTTGCCGCTGGGGGGGGGGGGGGGGGGGGGGGTCTGGAAAAGAGCTAGATATAGCGACAAATGCGTCAAGTTGGCAATACTGCTCGAGTTCAGTCCACTACAGACCCCCCCCCCCCTCCCCTGTGTGTGTGTGTGTGTGTGTGTGTGTGTGTGTGTGTGTGTGTGTGTGTGTGTGGGTGTGTGGTGTCTTGGAATCTCTCTCAAGAGCTCATTTTCAGATATGTCAACATAGCACAATGCCCAACCGCCCCCTCCCCTCCCCCCCTCTACCCCTGCCCTTCCTCTGTGCACACAGACAATCTATTGATGGCATGAAAGAGCGAGTGGAAGAGAGAGAGGAAGTCACTTCATCGCCTGCATGTCCAGATGCATCACTCAATCGGCTTGTTCAGGAGCGACGAAGGGATCGTTGTGTGCTGCTGCGGGGGCTTGGCCGGGTCTATATACCCATTTATCCCCCAAAATCCTACCAAGCAACTCAGTGGCCTTGTGGTTAGAGTGTCCGCCCTGAGACTGGGAGGCCGGGGTTCGATTCCCGGCCGGGTCATACCAAAGACTCTAAAAATGGGACCCAATGCCTCCCTGCTTGGCACTCAGCATCAAGGGTTGGATTGGGGGTAAGACCCTGTGTCATACTGTGTCATACTAGTGTCATGTCCAGCTGCCTCATGCTACAGAAATGGGAGATATGCTCCTGCCCTATGGGTATCATGGCTAGGCAAGGCTTACGTACGTACGTACTTACTTACTTTACCCCAAAATCCTATTCCCCCAGCAGTGTCTTCTAGGGGTGGGCAAGAAAAATTGATATGCCAATAATTTATCGCAATTCTTATATCAATATCGAATCGGCAGGTTCAAAATCGATTTTTTTTTAGTATATATTTATATATAGGTTGTACTCATTAATGTGTTCATGTCAGAAAGACTGGCTGATGTTATCAGGCTGCATTGATGTGTGTGATTGGACTTTTTGTTATTTATATTTGCTTTAATTGCTTTAAATTTGTCCTAGTTGATTGAACTTGTCATGGTCCATATTGTTCAGAATTCCACCCATTTCCAACATTTTACTGTACTGTATTTTTCTTGATGATGACATCATGAAGTTGTTTGTTAATGGTTTTTCTTTTAGGACCTTTTTTCTGAGGGTGTACATTTGTACGCTCTCAGAAAAAAAATCTTGAAAATGGATGGAACCCTCCTTGTTCTAATAAAATAAATATCAATATTGTATCGTACCGTGGGGTAAGTTAATTGTCCCACCCCTAGTGTCTTCTCGTGAGTGGCTTGTTGTGACGGCACATTGACCGACCGACGGGGGTGACACGCTTACTTGTGTGAATTTAAACTGCGACTGTCTGATCCGATTTACACAGCAGGTCAGATCATGCTGCAGCAACTTGCGTGCCGAACGGAGATTCGGAATGATATGTTGCATACGGTTGCTTAATGACAGCCAGCAGGCTATGTATGGCAGTCAGTCCATAATCAGTGGTTTTCCAACAGGTGGTCCAGGGACCTGTGGTCCTTGCGAGAGAGTTCCAGGTGGTCCCCAGGCTAAATTATGGAATGTTGGTTAACCAGATGTAACTCTTGCTTGAGAGCGTAAACACAAAACCAAACTGGAGCCTTGCGGCTCCATTTGGTTTCATGTTTACACTCTCAAGAGTTAAAATATTCATCATGTGAATTAGCCCAAGTCTACACAACTAGAGAATGTAGAAGATGAATGGTCATTTTGATCTCTTATGTTTGTCTGTTTTGTTTTCTCCCAAATCCTGGAAAAGCAAAAGAAATCTTTAGTTTTGGGGTCCACGTCAAATTGTCTTAACTAATTTATATGCCCTGTCAGTCACCTCACTGCTGCTGCCAACAGCACAGGTAATAGAATACATGATAGAGGAGCAATGCAGTCGAGGCATATTGAGACAAAGGAGGCAGTTTGACGTCACTCCGCCCCTTCCATGCTTAAAACAAAGAAATTGCATCCCTAAAAAGAGAAGTGGACAACTGACTAAGCAAGCTACAGCTGAGAGCTATGATTTAGCATGCCTTAAACTAAAGGAAAAGACAGACAGTACGTTTTAACAGGGGGCGATGGACAAACAACGTCGACATCGGCCGACGAAAGCTCAGCAATTCTTATCTTTTTCGGCCGACGTCGCCCGTTCTGCTGCTATCGCCCGAATCGGCAGCTCTCATAGACAAATAACGGATGTCGGCCGATGCCGTTTGTCCATCGCCCGCTGTTTAAAACGTACTGAGAGAGCTAAGAAAGCGAAGGATTCTGTTAATGTCATGTCAATGCTTGTTTTGTCTATCTATCTATCTGCTAAGAGCACTGTAGTTTGCAATATGCTTCAGATGGGGAAAACAGGAATCCGGAAGCATACCTATTGCCTGCAGATAACTAAGCTGCAGGTAATATGAGCAGTTAGTGTGTGTGCGTGTGCACGCGTGCGTGTGCAGCATCTCCTTGGCATGCTGTGTATGAGAACTGTTCTCTCTCTTTCACACAAATAAGCTCACCTTCCCTCACAGTTTCCATGGACACAAAAGCACAGGGCCTAAAATTGTCACTGCCATGTGATCCGCGCGCACACACCTCATTGACCTGAAACTGCTCCGGCGACGGAGCATTTTCCTCTGCCTGTGAATCTATGTTAACGCGGCCGTGCTCATAGCTGTAAGCTGTCTCGTGTGTGTCAGGAGTGAATTACCTGTTTTGAACAGCTTTTTTTTTTAGTGCAGGAGATTTAAGGGGAAAAGTTTGCACAGTTTTCCAGTGTTGCCAACTTGGTGCATTTGTCGCTACATTTAGCTTTTTTTCCATCGTTTTCACCATTTTCCTCCTATGATATGAGTTAACGAAATGGACCTTTTATAGATCTGTAACTCTTGAGATCGTAAAATGAAACCAAATGGACCCGATTCATTTTGCGCTCTCAAGAGTTATTTAGTGATTATATTTAACAAATTCTGAATTACCTAACTTTCAAGAATCTACACACTTGATAAATGTAGAAGAATTGCTACTTTGACCAACATTTTGTCAGTTACCTGTCCTAAATCAGAAAGGTGGTCCTCCTCCGTGGCTGAAATGCAGAATAAACAGTGGGCCGCCCTGGTATGAAATTGGTCGGAAACCCACTGCTCTAGCGCATACATTCTAGTGCATTTTTAGAAGTGCCACTAGTGCATTTTAGATTTGGGCAGTTGGCAACACTGCAGTTCAGTGCAACTCGACAACAAACCTGCCCGTGACTCACGGCACTAGGATCCTTCCTGCGCTCGCTTGCCACCCGCACCGCGGTATAAACTGGTGATTCATGCGAAGACTAGGTCACACGTTTTGACACGGGAGGCTCTGCAGGGAATCAAACCATAATAATTCCCTCTCCACCTCCTCCTCCTCCTCCCCCTTCCCACCACGCCCTCACTCAGCCTGTTCTCTGGCAAAGTTCAGGCAGACGCAACAACGTTTATACACGGCTTCTCGTCCAATCGCTCTCTCTCTCAGGTATATGAAAGTCAACAGGCTGAGTCAGAGTTGAGTCACGCCGCTCGTAATCATAAACTATTTTTAATACCATGCAAATGTGTTGTGACGGAGGCAACCACATCTTTTAGTGGTCCTTGTTAATTATCGGATGTGCCACAGAGGGCCTCACGCTTTTCGCGTTTTTTATTTTCAGTCGTGTCCCCGTGGAGTGGAATAAAAAAGCCTCTCCTACCTACAGTCAGTCTCCCACACGTTTACACAGACTGACACTGTTTGTACCCGTATCTTTACACGCCTACTCAACTCAAAACTGTAAAATCCTGAGTGTTTGAACGTAACTCCCTGACAACACTCAGGGTTTTACTGCAGTTGGGACTGCTAAGGAGCATCAGGGGCGGATCAGGCATGGGCATGGGGGGGGGGGGGGGGGGGGGGGGGGGGGGGGGGGGGGGGGGCATGGGGGGGGGGGGGGGGGGGGGCAATGCCCCCCCTAAATTCCCAGTCTGCCCCTCCAAACACGATGGCATGCAAAACAAGATGTAACAAGATACTTCAAATTAAAGTGGCTATATTTAAAATGATTTGAAACACCACCACTGCTAACTAGCTAACTACAGTGGTGGCACCACTAAACCAACAGCATTTCATCATTGAAAACAGAAAACTCTCTGAGTCAGACCTTTAGCTTTATGCATGCTGCGTGTCTGTTGCAACTCCAACAACAACTGATGTTATTATTGATGCTTTACTTGACCTTCGCGCCATGGGCGATGAATCCGCCCCCATAACATTTTCTCCTGCCCCCCTCCCCATTGGTAAATGTTACATCCGCCCCTGTAGAGCATGCCGTTGAGATGCTAAAAGTTTATGACTTGAGGGTTCAAGGAAACAACCATATGGATCATATAGAGTTTATCTTTTCACCACTACCATCGGTTATGATTGATTCCTCTTTCTCTCCCAGTTTTGCATTATTGTACTGGTTGGACTATGAAAGAGGAAGCAGAGAGGCTGTTCCGTTTACTGAAACAAATACAGCCCCACCGCCATAAAAAATACTCCACCCTTTACTCAGTGAAAGCATTTAACGTTTTTATGAAGGTCTGGAATAACCGATCATTCATCTAAATAATAAAATCCAATTGTAGTAAAGCACTTCATTAAAATGTTCTGTTGTTTACAAGCATTAATTCAATTTTTAAAAAAAAATCAATAACAATATAATGAACAATTAATTCTGTGACGCACACACATTTGCAATGTGTTACTCTGGTGTTCACTGGAAGCAGATGCAGCCTGGCTTATTAAAATATCTGTTTTCCATAAAACATTATCGGCTGGAGGGATTATCATTCTGAACAGCCGCTAACCAGAGTGGAAAGGCGGTACGTGTGTGTGTGTGTGCGTGTGCGTGTGTGTGTGTGCGTGCGTGCGTGTGAAATAATCTGCCTTCACAGAATCCTTGGATTAGCGCTGATAATATGGACCTCCCATAGTGTTGTTACCTTAGGCATTATTTCCTTATAATTCAATCAGTTCCAAGGAAATACCCCAACTAGTCCTATCATCCACACTATGGAAAAGAGCAGGGGTGGATCTAGGCATGGGCATGGGCATAGTTAGTAGCTGCTACTAACTAACTAACTACAGCTGTGGCACCATTAAACCAACAGCATTTCAACATTGGAATCATCACATCACGTGTCTGTTGTTGCAACTTCACCAACAACTCCCGTAACTGAAAATGGTATATGGGTACATCCGCCCCTGGAAAAGAGGGCAACTACCCCTACCTCATGCACACACATGCACACACGCCCAAGCAATATCCTCGAGGAGGATACAAGCCCACTGAAATTGAGTGAATATAGAAGTTAAGTGAGTAGAAACTAATTAGTTCAAACATTTAGCCTATGTGTTGATCATTTCATGATCTGTGTTTTCTCGTATAGTAGAGTTTAAAGTGATTATTTTTTTCAAGGAATGCCTTCACTTCTCCCTTTACGTAATAATAATAATAATACTGCAGTAATATTAGAGCCGGCTTTATCCCTCTTGACTATTTCCGTCTTTGTTTACTCTGCATGTTACTGCCAAGCTTCATGCTCGCATACGGTATGGATATTATATAGGAGCCATCGATTCCTTCTTGGTGTCTTAACTCAGGGGTTTTCAACAGGTGGTCCGGGGACCACCAGTGGTCCTTGAGAAGGTTCCAGGTGGTCCCCATGTTAAATGATGGAAAGTCGGTTAACCGGATGTAACTCTTGCGGTCCATTTGTTTCATTTTTACACTCTCAAGAGTTAAAATATTCATCATCTGAATTAGCACTACTTAATTAAGAAGTTTACACTGTTTTGTTGGCAAAATACAGCCTGGAATTGTGGACAAAACCAGAAGAATTCTTTAATTTTAGGTCTTTGGTGTGAAAATGTAATCAAATGGTGGTCCGTGGCTCAAATGCTGAATAAATGGTGGGCCCTGGAGTCAAAAAGGTTGAAAACCACTGTCTTAACCGATCAAAGAGAGTGGTGCTCTTAACAACCAAACACCTTTATCTGCCGATGGAGTAGTAGCTCTATTTAAATTTGCTATTAGCTCTGTTTAAAATTGTCTCATTCTCTAGCTAAGCATTAACCTGCTTTGGCCCCATCTGTCAGACCCATCCTGGCCAAGGAGAATACCCAAGATTAGTCGAGAGCCGGTGATGAGAGAGGGCTTAAGATATCATCAGGTTTTGACAGAATATCTTGAGAATCTATTTGCGTCAGGCACGGTGGCACAGTGCTGTAAACTTACAGTTAGAGGGAGGTCTTGGGTTTGATTCCCACTAAGGACAATGTGGGTGGTGGCGGCATCGGTGCTCATAACCGAGGTGGGAGTTGGCGAAAGGGCCTTTCTGTGTTTGCATGTTCTCCCCGTGTGCCCATAGGGTAGTACTAGGTAGTCTTGGGCAATATACCGGTATTAACCGTTTTATCGCGATATTGGAAATTAATACCGAGTAATATTGTTGGGTCTGTGAAAAATATCGAATACCGAATATCGTCAAATACCGACATTATACTGTATTCTATTAAAATATGAGCAATGAGACTTAATTGTAACTATACAAACAATTTTCATGTTACACACATGCCTAAACTAGCCCTTATTTGGGCTAGGCTTTTTGGAAACTGTATTTCCAACTCCAGTTTTTCCCTATTTAGGCTGCTTGAACAGCAGAGCGCTCAGTTTCTGACCCTCAAAGTCGCAAATTTCTGAGAACTAGGTGACTGGTGGAGCGTTCCAACTCTGATTGCCGTCAATACCGGTAATATCGAATATCGAGCTAATTAAGACATTATCAATACCGATATTAAAAATCAATACCGCCCAAGACTAGTGCTAGGTACCACAAAAACAGTAGTAATCCTGCTCTACTTGCTCTGCCTGATGGAGGGGGAAGAAACTGGTTGGAAACTCCCCTCTGTCAGGGCAGCTTGGACTCCTCATGCATTGAAGGAAGCATGAGGCCAGTCCACTGCCTCCCCAGGTTGGGGATAAAAGAATTGGGTGATAAAAGAAAATGGCGTACAAAATCGTGGGGATGAAATATTTAATAAAAGAGATCAGAGGCTGAATCATGAAAATATCATATGCTCTGGGTTTACATGCCAAACCTGTAGTCTAACTGAAGTAACGCATGGTTATATTTACATGAAGCCCTATACAGCGGTTTAATAAAGGCTGTCTGTATACCGATCACACACTTCTACAGTGCTTCCGAGGCTTCGTGCTGTGCCTCTCCTTCCAACCAATCCGCTCATCCCCTTTAACACAGTTTGAAGGAAAGTGACACGGCTGTCTCCAGTGTCATCACGTCTCACACTTTGTGTGTGTGTGTGTGCGTGTGTGTGTGTGTGTGTGTGCGTGCGTGCGTGCGTGCAAAGCGGCTGGCCAGCAAAGACAGGCAGCTCCTGGTAATGGGACTAGTAGTAGTCAACGCCTTGGCATTCTCAAAGACCCCCCCCCCCTGTCCACACTGTATGCAATGCATTCCACAGGATTAGTGTGGCAGCAGCAGTACCACAGGCCTTCAAAGCTAAAGGCAGGCAGGCGTCATCATCATCACTGTGCGTCGTCCCTTTTTTTTACGCAGACGACATTCTGCCGTCAAGCTAAAATTAGATCAACAATCTCTGTAATTAAAAGCAGGGTTGAAAATTCGTCCATGTATGTCTCTCAGAAACGTTAGACCATATATATCTCTGTCGGGTTCAGTTTCTCGAGACCAGAGTGCCAATTGCCTACTTAGCGTGCTTTTCAAACCTATGTACAAGTGTAAAGTGAAGACTAGAGGTCCGTTTCACACCTTTGCCCCCAGTAGTCCTTAGCACTTCTCCGGAGACTAGTAGTAGGTCCTTCTCACATGTGTGTTAAACCACGGGAGTTTCATTGGATTTTTTTTTATGAGTGGCCTTGCTATAATAGGCTCCCCCACCCCACCCTACTCCATCCCACCCACCCACCCCTGCACAACTGCCCCATAACCAGATCAAACATTACCATCTCTTTTCAAGCCTCCCACTCCCAGCCAGCCTCAATTCTGGGTGGGGTTTTTACTTTGTATTCTCTGTAAGTGCCTCTGTAAGTAACGCATGTGTGCATCGCATGTTTACGGGTGGCCTCTCTCTCCCTCTCTCTCTCTCTCTCTCTGCCTGTCTGTGTGACATTTCTGCTGAGTGGCTTTAAGATGCAGTGTTGCCAACTGCCAAAAACCCAAAATGCACTAGCGGCGCTTCCAAAATGCACCAGAATGTACTGTATGCGCTAGAGCAGTGGGTTTTTCAACCCATTTTCATACCAGGAGGACCCACTGTTTATTCTGCATTTTAGCCGCGGAGGATTTTAGCCACCGTTTGATGTTGAGTTTTGTCTCTTGGACTAATTTAGGAGAAATAACTGGCAAACTGTGGGTCAAAATAGCAAATATTCTACATTTTCTAAATGTGTAGATTCTGGAGAATTAGGTAATTCAGATGTTTACATATAAATTAACTCTTGTAACTCTTGAGATCGTAAAAGGAAACCAAACGGACCCTTTCGGGTCCGTTTGTTTTCATTTTACGATCTCAAGAGTTACAGATCTAAAAGGGTCCAATTTGGTTACCAATGGTCCTTTCTAAGAAGGAAGAAGGACTCTATCATAGGAGGAAAAATGGTGAAAAATAAGGGTTTTTATCTCTGGCGCCTGTCAACCAATTTCACCCCAACTCACCATACAGCTAAAAAAAAGCACCAGATTTTCCGCCAGGAGTTTTTCACTCATTTTGGCGCTGAAAAAAAAAGCTAAATATAGTGACAAATGCGCCAAGTTGGCAACACTGTTTAGGATGCAGTGCTCAGCTCCTGCTTAGAATTGATGGGACTTCTCTCTCAACCCCCCAGTCTGTGACCAGATCAGCAGGGAGTTAATGAAATTGAATTGATTTTTCCTGCACCTCGTCGTCCATGCAGTGTGGAGTACTGTAGTGTAATTTGACGATGAAGGAAAAAAAAAACAGCCAGGGAAAGGCAGGGAACATGAAAATGCAAATTACATTTTGCTCATTTATTTGAGTTTCAGCCGGTGGATGTGTTGTGTTGTTGGTTGTTGTTGTTGTACCTTTTTAAACCAGCGTTTTTCAACCTTTTTGATGCCGGGTCCACTGTTTAGGGCCTACTGTATCTATTTGAATATATTAACTCTTTAGTGTGTAGACATGAAACTAAATGGACGTGCAAACGTCCATTTGGTTTCCTTTTTACACTCTCAAAGAGTTAGACCTGGTTAACCAACTTTCCATCATTTAGCCTGAGGACCACCTGGAACCCTCTCAAGGACCACTGTCCCCCCACGGTAGATTCTAGTTCCATTCAGTAGATTGTAGTTTCTGAAGTTAGATTCCAGTTTCTGACACTAGATTCTAGTCCATGACACTAAATGACACTAAGCGATATTCTAATTTTTTTCTGGAAAAATCTCTTTCTGTGTCAGTGATGCTTAACATATTTCATAGGAAGGACCCCCAGAAAAAAGTATTATTTATTTTGCTGCAGAACCTCATCTAAAAACATGTTGTTCTAGGATCCCCAGAAGCAAAGATTTGAGTTAAAATTGTTTGCTTCTGAAATAATGTATTAAAAGATTTGCACCACATTTTCACAATTTTTCAAAAATAGCAGAAGTACAAGCTCATATCGCGCCACTCGGTGGCGCGATATGAGCTTGTAGATCTGCTATTTTTCAACAGCTAAAACACCAAAACGTGTTCAGTACACAAAGGTTAAACGAATCCATCCAAAAACATGCCCCCTCCCCCTTACGATGAAGACTATATTTTTAGTTTAACTAGGTAAGCGGCAATCTCCCTCCCTTACACATACTGTAGGATGTACTATTATGGCCTCCCAGTCAGAAGCCATAGAGGTGCTCAGTGTACAGATGACACCTATACCCTCCCCCCATGTATCGATTCATCTCATCGTTATCTCATCGTCCCTGTTTATTTGTGGCTCGGTTCTGTCCTTCAGGCTTCCCCATCCATGGTTTAAACAAAATTGACATTTGGCAGGCAAAAAATAAAGGCGTTATTGTGAATTTTTTCAACATAGATAGTAAACTTGGGCTTATCTCTCTAAAGGGTTGTTTGGCACAAACATCCAAGTATCATATCATATCTAGTGCAAAACAAGGAAGTAAAATGCTCATTCTTTAATTGTTTTGAGTGTTGAAATGGACTACTATGCCTCGAGGCCGCGTGGTCAACATTTGGTCAATCTCAGTTGTGGAATTTATTGTGTACATTAAAGGGGAAGTCCACCCATTTTCAACATTTTAATATGTCATTAATATACCTTTTAGAGATGTTGTGTAGACATTATAAAAAAGTTCCTCCAATTCTGTGTTTCCTAAAAATGAAAAAATCATTAACATGGTGAAATACATCTGATGACATCATCCAGATGTATTTCAGACCCCTATTTTTCCTGAGAGGGTACAAATGGAACCAAATGGACCCGCTAGGGTCCATTTGGTTCACATTTGTATCCTCTCAGGAAAATTTTGAAAATGGGTGGAAATTCCCTTTAGCTACCGTAGTGTCCCAAATATAAGACTATATAATATAAAAAAAGAAGTCAAATAGTGTGATCACCGAATATAATAACAATGCCATTTTTTTTTTAGAATAGTTCCTTTGGGGGGGGAGGGGGGGGAGTATTCATATTTTCTAGCCTATCGATAGGGTTGTCACTCAGTCTTAAATCCATGTATTAAAAGAAGAAAACGGACCAGCTGCTTGGCTTTTTTGTTCATTGGCTCTGCTGCCTTCTAATGTGCTATATTTGTTCATTAAAAAAAAATGTCCCTATTTTAGTATCATGGCCATCCGTGTCCCTCAGTGTGCAATCTGTGACATGGCAAGAGAAAGAAGAAGCAGCCAGGGAAATCGTTGCCAGACATCTATCTACCCACACAGTGCACACACAGTGCTTTTGTATTGGACTCTTTCCTACACTTGCATCATTTCTCTCCTGTTTTGTACCACAGGAGGAACAATACCTCCTCCCAGTTCATAAAGTACATCTACCTGCCTCTACCGTACCTACCTACCGTACTATAGAATCCATTTCAGGTGCGTTTCATTCCGCGTCTTCTGCGCACCATTCTGTCGGCTGTCCTAGCTTCATTGTTTCTTTTTTTTTTTTTTTTTTTTTCTTAATGACATTTGCTTTTCGGATTGTCAGCTCTTGTCACGTCACATTATGTGGCTGCTGCAAGCGCTTTGTCACCAACGATTTTAAACAAGAGGAAGTCGGATTGCATTTTACAGGTGGCATATTCTGGACAAGCGTGCAACATCGGCTCTGATTTATCAAGCTCTGTGGCTCTAGTTACCGGGTTTCATCAACTGTATAAATGCATTTGCCCCTTTACCCCTGTATATTTTAGGGCTGGGCAAAAAAAAAATATATGTCAATAATATATCGCAGTTCTTAATGCCATGATATCAATATCGATTCCCCAGGTTCGAAATCGATTTTTTTTTATATGTATGTAGGCCTATTCATTAATCTGTTCAAGATGTCATGTGGACATGATAAAAAAAAAAGTTCCCCCCCATTCTGTGTTTCCTAAAATGGAGGCCTGAAAGAAATCATTAACATGGCGATACAGAAACAAGTTGTTCCTATTGTGTTTGTTAATATTTTTTCTTTTAGGATAATTTTTCTGAAATTAGAATAATTTCTGAGTGCATACAAATGGAACCAAATGGACCCTGGTGGGTCCATTTGGTTCCATTTATACACCCTCAGAAAAATTCTAAAATTATTATTAAAATTAAAATTTCACTTTAAAATGTTCTAGCATTATAAAAACCAAGCCAAGCCAAGTCATTTGTGGGAAAAAATGCAATATATTGAATCACAGCATAATTAAGAATTGCCATATAAATCGATTTAGAACCCTAAATATTGATATTGTATCGTATCGTGAGGTAAATAAAAAATATATATTTGTGTTGACTCGAGTCCAACCCCCCACCCAATAGAAATCTATCGGCTGAAAATAGCCGATCTACGAGCTCAGACAACTCCTAGTTTGATATAATAGCTATATTGCCTTAATATTATGACTGTTCAAGGAGAATGCCATCACCAAGGTCAGAAGACTTATTATGCACGGCATAATCCTTGGCGAAGCATAACTATGCACAGTAAAATCCTAATCTCATTGGAATTTAATCTCACACGGAGAAGCTGTCATAGCACCCACCATCCGAGCTGGATATACCAGGGGCATCATCTCACGTCCGTCCTCATGTAGGCTGTGAACCCTAGGGCTGCAAACGAATATTACATATTCGAAAGAATATTCGAATATTAAAATGTAAAGAATATTGAAATGTCAATTTAAGGTTCGATTTTAAAATAAATAGTAATAAAAATGCTGTGCGAGTTCCCACAAGACTCTGGGCCACATAAACTAGACCATTATACAAAAAATAGGCTATTAACTCCTAATTTGCCATTGAAATAGATCTACGTCTCCGGTTATCATTATGAAATATAGTTATGACCGATGCCCCTTACGTTGAGCTACGTCTCTCTACGTCGCTTACCGTCGTTGGTTTGATACGATCCCCATGATAACAGCAGCGTGCAGCGACCGCATATTCCATTGACGGACCATAATAAGGGACGGACCAACCCGGAACCGGAAGTGTGTGTCGCCAACTAACTTGTCCGTCGGGAAACATGGACCGAAATATGAAATATGACTTTTAGATGAAAATCGCAGGCACTGGCTACCTCAAAAAATATGAAAAAGGGCTGGCACTGGGTGAGTTAAGATAATTATCAATCATTAATTTGATCTTGCAAGACTCGAGAGCACATTTCTCAGCACCAGCTGTGGACAATACAGGACTGGAGCAAATAGAGGAACAAAGAACAGGATATTTTACAGCATATTAGGCTGCAATATTTCATATTGATACTAGATACATTCGATATTCGAATAATTCGATATTCGTTCGAATCCACATGGTGTTTTAAAAGGAATATTCATATGTAATTATTGGCCAATTCTTGCAGCCCTAGTGAACCCCTACATGAGGGGCCGTGGCGAATTAAAATGACACTACGCCTTTGGCCACAGCCCCTGTGAAATCCTACTGAAATCCTCGTGTAGGCTGCAGCCTACACAGAGATTACGCCCCTGGGGATATACTATCCCACTCACATGATCACACATACTGTACAGTCCATATAATAGCCACTTAAAACCCCATTATTCAATCCATGAAAGCACCCCAAAGGTCTGCATTGGTCCATCTCCTTCTTTTTTTTTTGCCATCTACGCTAAATGACCGAAAATAGCCCAGCTGCTGCCATTTCTTTTTCAGAATGTTTTCATGTTATTATGGCAATGCCTTGCCAGAACAGGAAGGCTTGGGGTTCCTGTGGTTTAGTTGCAGAAGTTGATCCTATTCGTACTGTACTGCATCATGTGCCCCCAGTATGTCATCAAACACAAGCAACAAAAAAAAGTAGAACTAGAAGTTGCTCCTCCCTTTTGGGACAAGCGAGAGAGAGAGAGAGAGAGAGAGAGAGAGATGGCAGAGCTACATGGAGGCTTAAACGTCAGTGACGGAGGAGGGCGGGGGAAGGAGTCCCTGTGGTGTATCGGCTTACACAGGTAGAAAACACCACCCACACTGTCTGCTACTTCTAGCCTGGCCCAGGGGCGGATGTAACATGATTTCCCATTTGGGAAGGAGGCAGGAGAAAATGGTATGGGGGGGGGACCCATACCATTTTTGGTTACTGGACTTTTATCAGGCAATTAAGCACCAATAATAACATCAGTTGTTGTTGAAGTTGCGACAGACACGCAGCATGCATAAAGCCCTAAGGTCTGACTCAGAGAGTTTTCTGTTTTTTCAATGATGAAATGCTGTCGATTTAGTGGTGACACAGCTGTAGTTACTTAGTAGCAGTAGTGGTGTTTCAAATAATTTTTAATAGGAAACTTTAATTTGAAATATCTTGGGTTGTTTTGCATGCCCTCATGTTTGGTGGGGCAGACTGGGCATTTAGGGGAGCATTGCCTCTGACTCAGACAGTTTTCTGTTTTCAACGATGAAATGCTGTTGGTTTAGTGGCGCCACAACTGTTAATTAGTAACAGTAGTTCAAATCATTTTAAATGTAAGCACTTTAATTTGAAATATCTTGGGTTGTTTTGCAGGCCATGGTGTTTCGTGGGGCAGACTGGGCACTTAGGGATGCCCCCCCCCCTTGCCCATGCTTAGATCCGCCCCTTGCCCCCGACCTCCTTTTAAAGCAGACTAGAGGATGCCTCAGTCAGCACAGGATACTTAACATTAGGGTTATTTCTCTGCTATTCACTAGTAGGTACTGACAGCTCATTTCATACCTACCCCCCCCCCCCCCCCCCCCCCCCCCCCCCCCCCCCCCCCCCCCCCCCCCCCCCCCCCCCCCCCCCCCCCCCCCCCCCCCCCCCCCCCCCCCCCCCCCCCCCCCCCCCATCATAGAAGAGAATTCTATTCACACACTCTGAAGGCTGTGTTGTCCACGTTGCTTTAATTCAAGAACCGCCAGGAATAAATATCCATCGAGGCACTGAAGGTCTTAACTCTATACCAGCCAAGGACGAGTTTGGGCGAGTTAGCCCTGCCCCCAAAACAAAATGGCCGTCTAGTGTTATTATTATTTATTTATTTAGTAAAAAAAATTATACTGAATTGACTAGTATTATGTGTCGATGAACCTGTGTCACATACTAGCCGTGTGAAACATGGTCGCAGGCAGCAGCCCCCACTTGACTTAATCCAACTAAACGGGCACTGTTGTTAACTGCAATCATGCACTTGGGGAATACCTGCTGTTTTTTTTTTTTTATCAACAGAACCCTGCACACAGTAGTGTACATACATACCATCATAGACATGAATTGTAGTTATTGTAATGGCCGTGTGTGTGCTATACAATAATGTTTCTCTACTCCTTCATTAAACGGTGCTAAGTGTTGGCCTTGGGAGTAAAAAATGAATGACTGCGCACAGTCTCACCTGGGTGAGAAGGGTGGTGGTGGGGGGGGGGGGGGGTGTGCTACAGCTAAAGATTAAACAAAATTCCTGGTCCCTCCCAACTTCCTGGAAGTAAGGAAAGCGATACTTGAGATCAAGTTAGGCGACAGCCAGGAGTCAGCCATGCAAGCCTACAGTACAGTCAGTGTGACATTTGAGGTTGTGTTTACAGAGGTATAATCCAGCTCTTTTTGCTTGAAAAGAAAAGGGAGGGGGGAAGTTTTGCACCAGTGTTGTTTTTGTTGACTAAAACTAAGACTAAAGACTAAGTCGACTAAGGTTTTTGTTTGATATTAAGTCGACTAAGACTAGACTAACAAAAATGAATTTAAAAAGACTAAATGGGACTAAAAAAAGTGTGTTTTCGAAACACTAAGACGAAGACCAAATCAGTATACAGTGTACAGGTATGCAGTATACAATATACATTGCATACCTTTTCAGGAAAGGAACTTATTACTATTGCAATAATTTTATATAAGAAATAAAACGAGACATGTACTACTAAAAACTACAAATCTGTATAACATATATAAACCTACAATGTATTTGTATGTAAGACTAAACTACCACGACTAAAAGACTAAGACTAGACTAAATCCTTTTTGACATTTTGTCGACTAAGACTACACTAAAAAAATGAAGTTTAGAAGACTAAATGGGACTAAAAGACTAAATATGCCTTATTGAAAAAACTAAGACTAAATCAAAATATTCTCAAAAAAAACAACACTGTTTTGCACGAAGACCAACATAAACGTCGTGGTAAGCCCTAGGAGCAGATAAGCGAAAACATAGCAGGCGACCATAGCAGTCGTGGCTGCATGGCGATACCATCTCTCCCTCCATGAGAAAGTCCTTCCTCCGGCTTGCAATGGCAGAGGTCTGTTTACAGAGTTAATGTGTCACAGACTTTCTGTGCGCCAAAAAGCCTTCGCGCTGTTTGATTTTTTGTTTGTTTTTAGCATGCCTCCACGACAGTGCCCTCTACAATGGTAAACACAGAGGGTTTGTTGTTTGTGAGTCTCTCTCTCTCACTCTCTTTCTCTGTAGGTGGCGCTTAGTTAGCGCAGAGCAGGTTTCAAGGTTACCCCCCGGCCTTAACCCAATTTCTACTTAGTCATACAAAGTGTTGCTCGCTGTTTCATCACAATTCGACGTTGGAAATTAGGCATACTATGAAGTATAGTGAGGCTTTAAAGGGATATTTCACTTTCCAAAAAAAACTTTTCTTCATTTTATGGTCTACTCAGTCTCATGTGAACACACCAGACAGTTACTACATTGACTATTTAGATATTTGATGTTCATTTTAGTGTATCCAGCTCCTTCCTATACAAACCCATTATAACTTAGAACTCCATTGTAACCATGACAGATTATTTTGAAAACAACCCATCTTTTTTCTGGTGACTGATATTGTCCTTCTAATACGTGAGAGGGCCATGGAATTTCATTTATATTTTTCATTTATTTTTAAAATATTGTTTTATTGATTTGGGTGGGCGTGGCCAAATATGGACGTGGCTATATTTTTCCAATACAATATTTTAAAAATAAATGAAAACAGTCAATGAAATTCCACAGCCTTCTCACGTATTAGGAGGACAATATCAGTCACCAGAAAAAAGATGGGTTGTTTTCGAATAATCTGTCATAGTTAAAATTGAGTTTTAGGTTATAATGGGTTTGTATAGGAGGGGGGTGGGGCAGCTAAAATGAACATCAAATATCTAAATACTGAATGTAGTAACTTATAAACTGTCTGGTGTTTTCACATGAGACTGAGTAGACCATAAAATGACCCAAAGTTTTTTTTTTTTTTAAAGTGGAATATCCCTTTAAGTCTCTCGGGGGGGAAAAACGGGGCCTTGTTGTCGCTAGGAAGGCCGTTCGGTTCCGCTGTACTATCGTTTCACGTTACACACCCCGCAAGATTAAACCTTGGCGAATTTGACGTGTCCCTCTCTCTTCTTGCACTGTCAGGCGTCGTATGCGAGGCGACAGAGCGTGTTGCGATGGCTTTTCTCGTCTTGTACAACGGGGTGAACGGATGTCTGCTCTAATCCGCGCCCAGGGCGTGAACGGAGGCGTGTGTGGGAGAAAGACGAAAGGAGGGGGGGCAATTAAAGGATAGACAGAGGAAGGCTGTTGTCTAGAGGGTTTATTTAAGAGAACAATGAAGTATTCCCTCTCACTACTACTGTACTCTAACCAAAGAAAGCACTGTCTTGGGTGTGTATTGCAAGAAATTGCGAGCGACAGCTTTTGTTGTGTTTGCAGTTTCACTAGACAGTCTGATAGATCGTTAGTAACCCATGTCTGAATGTGGAGATTATTTTGGATAATTTAGCCAAGGTTTTGGGGCCTCTTCGGACCAGGGGCTCTAGCTGATCTGCAATCCGAATGTGACAGCTGTAGAGCAGGCTGCTCTGTTCTCACAGTGAGAGGGGGGAAGGCAGGCACCGGTTGATGAAATTTTAATGTGTTATCATCATGCACTTATATAGCACTTAGCTGTTCTATTGTTATGTCAACAGACATTAGAACGACACGTTCATAGGTTTCTAACCGTGTGTGACGTCACTGTCTGAGAAACCGGGCAGAATGAGTGTCTGTTCTTTTCTTTAGTAACAAACGCTCCTCTGGTCCGGCTGTTCTCAATCATAATATTAACTAGTGATGTCCCGATACCGATACAAAAGTATCGGATCAGCTCTTTTTGTCCCTTTTTGGTATTGTTTTTTTTTTTTTTTTTCATATTGGTATCAGCAAATACTGTATTGGTATCAGAAAAGTATCAGTATTTGCCCTTATTTTTCATTATCGGGTCACATATTGGCAAATATGCCTAACCACTGATCAGACACAGGGGTAAAGGGTTGACACCATGGCAGTTAAGTAAAATGTTGGATCATGTGGAGTTTCCCAAGTGCACATTTTAGAGAGTTGAGTGTTGTTCCCAGTTGGTGACTTCATATAAAGGTATTTTTTCTTTTGTATGTCAGTGTATATATTCTCCTCTGGTATCGGTATTTGGTATCGGTTTCGGCTAACACAAAAATTGTGGTATCTGGATCGGATTGGAAATGAAAAAGTGGCGTCGGGACATCCCTAATATTAACACATGGCGTTGGTGCCTCTAAAGAGTTTTGTTAGCTGTTTCCTGGTCACGTTTTTTCCTACTTGTCCTACTAGTTTCTGAGGGCATTCAATAGTTCAATTCAAGTGCTCCCTCAGTGTGATGGCATTGTTAGTGATTCTAGGAGGAGAGAGTTTTAAAATGTGATAATTTTTTAAAACCCTCAGATACGCAGATTCAATTGGAGGACACCACTAGAAAGATGGATGAAATAGAATAGAAGATGATCATGGCATCGTCTCCAGGGGTGAAAGTGGTTTGAAGTTCTTGCCGGGTCTATAGGAAACAGCATCGTGTGACGTGTTCAGGCCGCGGCGCGAAGCGGCGCGGCCGAAAAAAAAATTTGGAGGTTCAAACTCCACAGTGTCCCTAAAATGCATAGGAAAATGCTTTTTTGTGGCACTGTAAGCTAACCTAACCTAACCTGGAACATAATATAAAACACAGCAGGTCTGCCTTACACCTGCATTAGGCTCCCTATACTCCATTTCAGCATGATTAAACTGTTTTGTATTTGAGGCATTAGGCTACACAAGAAATAGGTTTCATTTAAGATTTTATTTTGTTACAAACTACTGCAAAACAGCATTATTTCGACCCCATAATATGCCCTAAAATGAAACCATTTTACTGCTCTCAAGAGTCTCAAGAGTCAAACATCTGAATTATGTAATTTTCAAGAGTCCACACAATTAGAATCTTAAAGGGGAATTCCACTCATTTTTCAATATTTTACTGTCATTAATATACCTTAGAGTTCATGATAAAGTTCCCCCATTCTGTGTTTCCTAGAAATGGAGGTCTGAAAAAAAAAAACATTACCCGAGTCCACAGCATTTCTTTCTATGTCATCTTCAGGACTTGTCCCTATTTGCTGTTGCTATTCTAAATAGAAGTCTATGTAGAAGAGCCTCCATTGGACTGACCCCATGAAGTGAACAGAGTTTGCATAACTCTCTATACTGTATAGATGGCGTAACTCTGTCGATACTCTGTCTCTGTGGCTCTGGCTGTGCGAACCGACAAGAGGAGACTTCTCTCCGTACGGTGACAGGTTATTTAACCTAATATTTTATTAGACCTGCGGGACCCTGCATGAAATCTTTTCCGGGTCCCAGACCCTGCGGGACCCCTTCACTTTCACCCCTGATCGTCTCCCTCATTGTACTTTCATATAACAATGAGGAAATACGCTCTGCTAGAAAGTGTCCAGGAGTGACAAGGCGCATTAATCACGGTGTCAAACGTGAACGTGGTTCGTGGTGGTGGCGTGGGGACCTTTTTCTGTGGCCAAGGAGGTAGGGAATCATCCTGACACTGTGACTAGGCTTTTTTTTTTTTTCTTGCTTGTCTGTCTGCCTCTCTGTGCATCAGATAAAGAGGCCATGCAGGAGGAGGAGGAGGAGGAGGACTGGATGATGCTGCTGCTATACACATCACACCGCTTGCATCTCCCCCCGGTTCTAGATTAGGAATGAGAGTCTGTCACTTCCCATTTCGTTTATCAGGGCGCTGGCTGGCGGGACGAGCCCCGGTCCCCCTGCCTGCCTGCCTGCCTGCACCGTCCGACGCACAAGGCCACAGCACAGCTGCGAAACCAATATCCCCGACATAACGCCATGCACCGCAATCGATCGGACGGCGAGTTCCACGATGACGGCTTAGTAAATTTCACACCAGGCGTATGGCCAGGGTCGATTTGGCCATAGGGAGTACCAGGACTCTCCCGGACACTAAATGATAGTTTCTGATGCTAGGATCTCCTTTTTGACACTAGAATCTACTTTCTGACGCTAGAATCGAGTTTTTGACACTAGATTCTATAGTTTCTGACACTAGATTCTAGTTTTTGTGAAAAATCTGTGCTCCTGTGTCAGTGATGCTAAGATATTTCTAGCCAAGGACCACCAGAATTATCCATATTTGGCTGCAGACCCCCCCATCTGAAAACATGTTGTTCTCGGGGTTCCCCAGAAGCGAAAAATTGAGATAAAATGTTTGCTTCCAAAATAATGTATTCAGAGATTTGCAGCACATTTTCACAATTTTTCAAAAATAGCAGAACAACAAGCTCATGTCGCGCCACTCGGTGGCGCGACATGAGCTTGTTGATCTGCTATTTTTCAACAGATAAAACACCAAAACGCGTTCAGGACACTAAGGGTTAAAAAAGCGCCACATTTTTGCTGTATTGTAGCTGTATCCGTAACAAATCAACCCTCTTGTATCTTGGATACTTTTGCTAGCATCATTCTTGCGAGCAACTTAGGGTTGCGTAGGTGTCTAGGCTTATATTATTTATGTTGTGGTGTAAACGTGGTGGTATTAGGGCATGTTTGTTTGTGTTTTGAGGTGACAGAGCAGAGGGTAGAGTTTCTGCTATCTGCACTCTGGTTGTGTTGGCCCGGTCACGCAAAAAAAATGACCGGACCGAATTTTTGTCCCAGTCCAGCCCTGCGTACGGCCTACAGAGTAGAAGATGCTTCGCTGGCAGTGAGTGCGGCCCTCCTCTAGTTCCTAATCGATTGACCCTTATTTTATAGTCCGGCGTGGCTGTGTTAATTGGTCTCCAGCTCCCTGCTGACACAGTGACCCTCTAGTGGAGGAGAATTACCGCTGTCTCGTCGTGCATTAACCTCCCCTTGCAGCGCTGCCTAATGCCTAATGCCTACCCCTCCCTCCCTCCCCTCGACCTTCTATCCTTCTCCACACAAAAACCATATCCCCCCACCAACCAGCACTGATTTCAAAGCAGCAGTGTTGGGGCCAAAGTGCACACGCACCCTCGGGCACAGTGTTGCCAACTTGGCGCATTTGTCCCCAGTGCCAAAATTAGTGAGAAAAAACTCCTGGCAGAAAATCTAGTGCTTTTTTGCAGGTGAGTTGGGGCGAAATTGGTTGACAGGAACGTCCTTCCTTCCTAGAAAGGACCATTGGTAACCAAATGGACTCTTACAGATCTCTAACTCTTGAGATTGTAAAATGAAACATTTGGTTTCATTTGGTTCATAAATTATATTTAAACATCTGAATTACCTAATTTTCAATTATCTACACATTTAGAAAATGTAGAAGAATTGCTACCTTTTCTTGCCAGTTATTTCTCCACCAGGAGGACCACACCAAACAGTGGTCATCCTCTCTGGCTAAAATGCAGAATAAACAGTGGGCCCTGGGTATGAAAAACTGCTCTAGCGCATACATTCGTAGTGCAGTTTGGAAGTGCCACTAGTGCATTTTTGGATTTTGGCAGTTGGCAACACTGCTCGTGTGTCCCTATCACATGGGGTCGTCGGTCAGATGACAGCGCAGCCGTCAGGGCAGGCCAACCAATACTGTCCCCAGTAGATACACAGTAGGGAGACTGTTTTATATCCAATAAATGGTTTAAACATAATCAGGGGGGGGGGGGGCATGGGGTGTCCCAGGGGTCCTGACATCTCCTCGTCTCGTTAAAGTTAATCTGTTTATCCCCTTTTGCACAATGGTTCCGTTCAAGCAGCCCAGATAAACCTGTGACTTTGTAGCGCCGTCGTGGAACTGTAACATTGTCTCTCCAGCCAGTAGTGTTGCCAACACCCCTAGTGCCAAAATTAGTGAAAAACTCCTGGCGGAAAATCTGGTGCTTTTTTTGCTGTATGGTGAGTTGGGGTGAAATTGGTTGACACTACAGGCACCAGAGATAAAACCCTCGTTTTTCACCATTTGTCCTCCTATGATAGAATCCTCCTTCGTTCCTAGAAAGGACCATCGGTAACCAAATAGACCCTTTATAGACCTGTAACTCTTGAGAGCGTGAAATGAAACCAAACAGACGCGAAAGGGTCCGTTTGGTTTCATTTTATGCGTTTCATTTTACGCTCTCAATCATATCTAACCATCTGAATTACCTAATTTTCAAGAATCTACACATTTAGAAAATGTAGAAGAATTGCTATTTTGACCAACATGTTGCCAGTTATCTCTCCTAAATCAGTCCGAGAGACAAGACTCACCATCAAAGGGCTAAAATGTGGCTAAAATGCAGAATAAATAGTGGGCCCTGGTATGACATTGGTCGAAAACCCACTGCTCTAGCGCCACTAGTGCATTTTAGATTTTAGCAGTTGGCAACACTGTCTCCTCTCCAGCCTGTTTAAGCCTTTTTTTTTTTTGCTCCGTCTTCATCTGACCTCTGACCTTAGCACAGCTGAAGTCCGTCCGTCGCAACACTGATAACGACTTGGTTAAGGCGTCTCAAGGGGATTTAGCCGACCAATGGGCCTTTTGTTTTCATCCATGTGTCTTTGTCTGGCGAGACGATGATGTCATACAGTGGCATGGCATGGCAGGGCTCCATGCTTTTAACCATTGTGTCCTGAACGCGTTTTGGTGATTTATCTGTTGAAAAATAGCAGATCAACAAGCTCATGTCGCGCCACCGAGTGGCGCGACATGAGCTTGTTGTTCTGCTATTTTTGAAAAAATGTGAAAATGTGCTGCAAATCTCTGAATATGTTATTTTGGAGGCAAACATTTTTAACTCAATTTTTTGCATCTGGGGGATCCCTAGAACAACATGTTTTCAGATGGGGGTCTGCAGCCAAATATGGATAATTCTGGTGGTCCTTGGCTTGAAATATGTTAAGCATCACTGACACAGGAAGATAGATTTTTCAGAGAAACTAGAATCTGTCAGAATATAGCATCAGAAACTAGAATCAGGTGTCAAATAGAATATATTCTTAGATTTGCGCATCATTTTCACAATTTTTCAAAAATAGCAGAACAACAAGCTCATGTCGCGCCACTCGGTGGCGCGACATGAGCTTGTTGATCTGCTATTTTTCAACAGATAAAACACCAAAACGCGTTGAGGACACTAATTTCATGATGTCGCGATGGCATTAGCCAGAGGGGCTTCCCTAATGGTTTATTACTACTGTCTCATCTGGTCCTTTTTCTTTTCTTAAGCCTTTGTGTACTGTTATCGCGTTTTGGTGTTCTAAGCATCATGTTGTGCTTTAGCTATTGAAAAATAGCAGATCTACAAACTCATAGCGCGCCACCGAGTGGCGCGCTATGAGTTTGTAGATCTGCTATTTTTGAAAAAAAAAGTCATGAAATTGTGGCACAAATCTATGAATAATATATTATTTCAGAAGCAAACATTTTAACTGAAATCTTTGCTTCTGGGGGGATCCCTAGAACATGTTTTCAGATGTGTTAAGCATCACTGACACAGGAGGACACAGGAAAAGAATCTAGTGTCAGAAACTAGAATCTAGCGACAAAAAAAAAACTAGAATGGAGTGGAGAAACTAGAATCTAGCGGCAGAAAAAAAAAAACTAGAATGGAGTGGAGAAACTAGAATCGAGCGACAGAAAGTAGAATGTAGCAACAGAAACTAGAATCCAGCATCTGGAACTAGAATCTAGTCAGGACAAATGGATTAAACGGCCCTAAATCAGCCCAGTTGAGTGACTGTGAGAGAGAGAGAGAGAGAGAGAGAGAGAGAGAGAGAGAGAGAGAGAGAGAGAGAGAGAGAGAGAGAGAGAGAGAGAGAGAGAGAGAGAGAGAGAGAGAGAGAGAGAGAGAGAGAGAGAGAGAGAGAGAGAGAGAGAGAGAGAGAGAGAGAGAGAGAGAGAGAGAGAGAGAGAGAGAGAGAGAGAGAGAGAGAGAGAGAGAGAGAGAGAGAGAGAGAGAGAGAGAGAGAGCAGCAGTAGTTGGACTGACGGCTTCTCTCACCCTAACATCAAATGGGCAAAAAGTGAAAGCGCACATTATAACTACTGGTGCATTCAATATATCAACATTGCAATATGTCGTTTATCGACTGAACACCTGGACGATACACGTATTGATCGAGAGCTGTATCACTCAGGGCTTCGCACTAACACTTGCCCGCTTGCCCGGGGCAAGTAAAAAAAAATGGTCGGGCAAGTGAAGACTGTTACCTGGTTTCCCGATCGGGCAAGTGTGGGACTTGTGTGCGCTATAACACAAGATACATTTGTCTTGAAGGTGGTCATTGCGCTCTGACTCTGTCTTTCCCTGCTTTCTAGCTATCTCTCCCCCATCTCTCTCCCAGGTCCATTTGGTTCCAAACTATAATTTTCTTGGCGTCACAGACCCCTGAGTCTGTGACCACTGTGGGAACCACTGATTTACAAGTTGAATATTTATTGTAACTGATTGTGACTTAAACAAAACATAGTCTTCGACTGTGAAAGGAAATGTTTAAAGCACCCAAGTAGAAAGTAAACTTAAATGCAAAATTTACGATATATATTGGGGGCAAGTGACCATGACCTGAGGGCAAGTAGAACCTGACTTGCACTTGCCCGATGGGCAAGTGTCTCGGGGTCCTTAGTGTCAACCACTGTCGCTGCTATATCTATGTGCTAGAGTTGACAAACTTTCCTGTTTAACATTATCAAACCCCACCATTGGTACTAAGGTGCAATACACTCTCTTCCCAGAGCACTTGTTAGGATGTTTTAGACATTTAATTTAAAGAGTGAGAGTGTTTTATTGTATTCGTGCAACACGGCCATTATTTTTGAATAAACGTATAATCGACATATACCGTTAAATCGATATCTGTATAAATATCTATCTTGAGATTGCAAGAAATATCCACCACTAATGACTGCAGATCTGATCTCATTTTCTCTCTCCGTACGGTAATGAATGTAATAAATGAAATGTCTCTGAACGTGTGGAAATAGATCCTCAAAGAGAGAGCGGAAACACAGGGGAGATGAAAGTGCTGTGACATAAATGGCTCAGAGAAAGTAATCTGGCTTTATTGTGCAGCGTGTGTTGTGCGTGTTATGCGTGCGTGCGTGCGTGCGTGCGCATCATGTGCATGTTTCTGCTTGTACTGCCTGCACGCAGCGGCAGCAGCACGAGATGAGTCATAGAGCTCCGATTTAGAACGCGTTTGACAACAGATGGGTACGAGAAACAACCAATGGCAACGTGGGCCTTTTCATACGCAGGCAGACGCCAAAGATTCCCTTTTAACACAGATGTCATCAGGCATCCATCAAAAATGAATTCCAAATGAATGCATCCCGCGCCTATTTAAAAAATGTAGGCTGGCGTAACGCCCATGCTGTCTGTCTGTGGTGTTGCTATAACTAATGCTTTCCTCTTTTTTCTTCTTTTTTTCTTACAGTGAGGGTGTCTTCAAGTGTCCAGAAGACCAGCTGCCTCTGGACTATGCCAAGGTACAGTCGCTACTCACAGTCAGCTGAGCTGTGAAAAATGATTAGCATTTGTATTTTTACAAACCCACTTAACACGTATTGGGCCAGGGACGTAATTATTGACGTAATTAATTATTTTTTTGACAATCCTGCTGCTGCTACTGACATAATTAATGTAATAGATTTTGATTGGGAATAGTTTGGTGAATAAAAAAAATATATATAAATCGCTATACAGCAGGTGATAGGAGCCTGCACACCATCTGCACTTGGAAAAATGAACTTTACTAAGAGGCAACGTTTCAGTCAAAGACCTTCTTTTTGAGCATCACAAGCGCCAAAGCCTTGCAGGTGTGCATGGGACTCTGTCGCCTATTTAGAGGGAACACAAATTATTTCGTAATTCGTTTGAAAATAGAGACAATCACAGATCTACAAGCAATTTTCACGCAACTGATTTAGACTGTTTTATTCTTTTACAATTGTCGGATGCCAGGGTAGAAATAGAAAAGAATAATCTCTGGATGCAAGGCCAAAAGTGTTTCGCTCTCTCTCGTTTTCTCACTGTGAAAACAGGAACGTACAGTCAGGGTTGCCAACTGCCAAAATCCAAAATGCACTAGTGGCACTTCCAAAATGCACTAGAATGCGCTAGATGCTTGCCTGGAAGGGAATATGACCATTAAATGACCATTAATGTCCTACATTCTCTAGTTGTGTAGACTTGGGCTAATTCACATGATGAATATTTTAACTCTTGAGAGCGTAAAAATGAAACCAAATGGACCCGTAAGGGTCCCCCCCCCCCCCCCATGCCCATGCCTAGATCTGCCCCTGGCAGGCAGCAGCAGCAGCAGCATGCCGGTCGGTCAGCAGCAATGTAAGGTGCTGTACATATATACTGCACCAGGCTGGGAGCAGCGAATGGCACTAGCAAGAACAGGACTCCCCACAGGGTGGATGAGCTCAGCAGCACGCACACCTGTCACACACTGTTACTTTACAAGGCCCTTTACTTTACCACAGGGGTTTTCAACCTTTTTCATTCCAGGGCCCACCATTTATTCAGCATTTGAGCCACGGACCACCAATTGAGTATATTTTTAGACCCACAGACCCCAAAGCTAAATATATATATATATATTTTTTTTTTGCTTCTGTCCATGACCATTAATCTTCTAGTTGTGTAGATTTGGACTAATTTGCATGATGAATATTTTAACTCTTGAGAGCGTAAAAATGAAACCAAATGGACCCGCAAGGGTCCATTTGGTTTCATTTTTACGTTCTCAAGAGTTACATTTGGTTAAACAACTTAGCTGGGGACCACCTGGAACCCTCTCAAGGACCACTGGTGGTCCCCTGACCACCTGTTGAAAACCTCTGCTTTACCAGCCTCCCGGTTCGCCTGGTAAATTATTATTACCCCATGCCGACGGACGATGGTCGTGTCACTGGTACTCTGTCCTCATAGGATCCCCCATCAATGAATGAAACTCACAGCTCTGATTATTATGCACTTCTTCTTCCCCGCAAACAAAGAAGAACTCGCTCGGATAATGCACTCCCCTCCCGCTCCCAGCGCGAGCGAGCGCGTGGCCTCGCCTCGAGAGGAGAGCGATGGCATGGCGGCATTTCAGTAGGAATGTGTTTGTCATGGTATGACGAGAGAGAGAGAGAGAGAGAGAGAGAGAGAGAGAGAGTAGTGTTGCCAACTTGGCGCATTTGCCACTATATTTAGCTTTTTTTTTTCAGATCCCTGTAGCGGCAAAATTAGTGAAAAACACCTGGCGGAAAATCTAGTGCTTTTTTGCTGGTGAGTTGGGCTGAAATTGGTTTACAGGCGCCAGAGTTAAAACCCCTCGTTTTCATCATTTTTCCCTCCTATGACAGCGTTAGCCAAATGGACCTCTATAGATCGGTAACTCTTGAGATCGCAAAATGAAACATTTTGCGCCCTCAAGAGTTGAATTATATTTAATGAATTCTGAATTACCTAATTTTCAAGGATCTACACATTTAGAAAATGTAGACGAATTGCTATTTTGACCAACATTTTGCCAGTTATCTGTCCTAAATCAGTCTGAGAGACAAAACTCAACTGAACTCAACAAAACTCAACTGAAAATGGTATGGGGGCGGCTTCATCGCAATGAAGTTGCACCCATACCATTTTCAGTTCCAGGACTTTTATTAGTCAAGTATAAGCAGCAGCAATAATGACGTCAGTTGTTGTTGAAGTTGCAACAGACAGACACGCAGCATGCATAAAGCTAAAGGTCTGACTCGGGGAGTTTTCTGTTTTCAATGATGAAATGCTGTTGGTTTAGTGGTGCCACAGCTGTAGTTAGTCAGTAGCAGTAGTAGTAGTGTTTCACATCATTTCAAAATATAAGCACTTTAGTTTGAAATATCTTTGGTTGTTTTGCATGCCATCGTGTTTGGTGGGGCAGACAGGGCATTTAGGGGGGGGGGGGCATTGCCCCCCTCCATGCACATGCCTAGATCCGACCCTGACGACCCTGTGTAAATATCCATTTCTCTGCTTTTTTACTGCCGGCGATCGCAAGAACCGGCCGTTACGGCGTAATATATGTGATTCATAATTGACATTAACCGGTTAAAATTGGTGTCGTAATGCTTGCATTCAATCTGACACGGCCACCCGTCGAGTTTAACGAACCCCTGCTGCACGAGAGAGCTGGCGGATGTGCTTTGCGTCAGATTTTTTCCTGAATATTAACTTTGATGGTAATGGCTTCCGATTGAATAGTGCATATTGAGATCTACTCCCCTCTCTCTGTAGAAACATGGCACGTCAGTGAGTGCGCTCGGTCGTGCATGCAAGATGAGCCGCGTGCAGATTTCCTGATACTTGTTCCCGGAGGTTGTTTTTAGATTCATCATGACGTTTTTGTCCTTTTGTCCTTTTGTGCCATGAGCGTGGGAGATGGAGATGCATGCGGGCCTTTCACAGTTATTAGTAGCTTTTCAACCTAAATCGCAATTAGTTTAGATAATTGCAATCCTTTTTTTTGCAATATGACAATAATTGTGACGATTTAAACATAAAAAAAAACATAAACATAAACATAAAAAAATAAATAAAATAGCATAGCTACAGTATGTCACTTTGCAAGTTGCAAGGATATATACAGTATATTTTTTACACCATAATCGGCCAATTTTGTATGTGTTTTCTATTTAAAGTATTTGTCATTCTCTACCATGAGCAATATTTGTTTACAATGGCTAAAAGGCAAACTGAAATGTTTGCAAACCGAAAAAGGCAAACCGAAACCAAAATTCAGTCAATTCAAGTCAATACCACTATAAAATCTCCTCATAATAACATCAACACATATCCAGAACATTGTATTGTATTGCATTGCATTGCACTGTATTTCACTCTGAAATTAATAAAGTACAGAAATGATCATGTTTGCCTACTGTCCCATTATTAGGGATATAGGGATGCTAAGTTAACAGTTTTCATGCCATTGAAATAGATCTACGTCTCCCGTTATCATTATGATTTACAGTAACAACTGATGCCGCTGACGTTAACGCTACTGTACGTGACGTAGTTACCGGCGCCGGTTTAATTCGATCCCCATGCTAACAGCAGCTAGCAGCGACCGCATCCACCATTGATAGACAATAACAAGAGACCCACCAAACCGCAACCGGAAGTGTGTGTCGCCAACTAACTTGTCCGTGGGGAAACATGGACCGAAATATGAAATATGAGTTTTTGATGAAAAAAACTGGCACTGGCTACCTCCAAAAATATGAAAAAGGGCTGGCACGGAGAGTGTTAAGGTGCTTAGTAAATAAAATGTGCTATGGTGTTATTATTCCCCAGATCTACCCAGACCCAGAGCTGGAGCAGCAGATCCTTGCACTGCCCATCCGTTGCATCCACAGTGAAGAGGGCTGCAGGTGGACTGGACAGATGAAACAGCTCCAGGTAATGATGGCACAATGCTCACGACTCCTATTTTTGTATTTTCCCCTTTTTTAAAGGACATCACCACTCACTAACCAGTCATACTCATACACAGAAACTTCTTCCAATGACATCATCGATGGTGGAATCCAAGCTATTCCTGAAAAGTTGCGATGCAAAAATGGCAGCCATTGTTCTCCTGATAATAAAAAAATCAATATACAATATTTTTTTCAAAAACACATTGTTTAAAAAAAATCTGCAGAATGATGATGTCATTGAAAGAAGTTTCTGAACTGCCCACAACCCTCCTGTGAGACACAGACTGAGTAGAAAAAAATAGTTGTTATTTTAACAGTTTTTACGCCGTTCTCGTGGTGCTTGTGGATTTCCCGTTAGATTACTCCCGCCGGTCACGACGACGGCTCGTATCACGACGAAATGTAGATTCCATTCTTTAATCCAACTATTAGTCCGAGCGCATCGTCTGATGATGATCCCGTTGCTCACTTTCATTTGGAACAGAATTTGCGGCGACAACTTTTTTTTCTCTCATTCACACCCATTCAATCCAATGCATTCAAACGCCTCTCCTCCGGTTTGCCCCCTGAATGTCGTGAGCGCATTGGTAAATCAACCAACGCTAGACGGCTCTTCCTGACTTGTGACCCGGATGTTTTTGCTCAGATCGCCGAGGAAACCCACGATCACGCGAGGCAGTTGTTGTGTTAACATATACAGGACCTATTATATTAAGATACGTTGAAAAGTGGTGATGTGGTACGTTGAATAATAATAGAGTGTAAAATGAAACCAAGAAATGTTTGTTTCAACTGATGCATGACACCTCTCTCTCCACCCATCAGGGTCACTTCACCACCTGCGCCTTCAACGTGATCCCCTGCCCCAACCGCTGCTCCATCAAGCTGACCCGTCGCGACCTCCCCGACCACCTGCAGCACGACTGCCCCAAGCGGAAGGTCAAGTGTGAGTTCTGTGGCAGCGAGTTCACCGGCGAGGCCTACGAGGTAAATGATAAACATAACTGGATATATTTGATAGACTGGATATATATCTGAAAACACACCTCTTCAGACTCCATCTCAGCCCATAGCACTTGTATTGCATACCAACCTCACAGTACTTCAATGCTGCAATGACTTATATAGGTTGCCTAATGTATTACAATGTTTTTAGCGCTTCATTGTATGTTGTAAAATGTATTGTAAATCCTGATTAAATTGTAAACTTTTCACCATTGTAAGTCGCTCTGGATCAAGAGTGTCTGCTAAATGCCTAAATTGTAAATTGTATATACGGTATTTTTTTCACCTACCTATACTAGGCTGCAAAAAGCCGGCCTAACCGTGTGCCGCATGTTCGACTCCCGGTTCACCGTGTCTTGCATGCTCATACGTTGAGTTATTATTTCACATTCAGACTTTTCTCTTTAGTTAGGCACCCACAGCTTTGCACGATTCTGTGATGACAGGAATCAAAAGCTGTTAAAGTTACTTATTAGTAGTAGGTAGTAATGGGTAAGTACTGTAATAAGGATTTGTATTTCACAACCGTAAGAGACAACGGTCTGCCCTCATAAGAATCCTCCTGAAATGCAATCTGTGTAAATGTTTCCTACTGAAACGGAGGACAAATTGGCAATGCTATTAAAAGCAGAATAGAATAACTATTACACCCACATTAAGTATCTGAACTGTAGTTAATGTGTGCAGGGAATAGGAATTAGAGACAGAGCACTGCTGCAGTGCCATCAGTGTTTTTCCTATGCTATTTCCTATACACTGAAACTGCTGCAAATAATAATAAATGTGTTTGTTATTTTACAAATGCAATTTTTCAGTGTTTTGACATTGCAATAAGATAATTCGGACTTCATTTATTACTTAAAAAAATAGGCTTGCTTTATAACTGGTCATTTTAGGTTGTTGTTTTTATGGCTTCGGAATATTGACTTTTTTTCCTTCCCTGGTAATCTCCAGGCTAAATGATGGACAGTTGGTTAACCAGATGTAACTCTCTGAGACAAATGGACCCTTGCGGGTCCATTTGGTTTCATTTTACACTCTCAAGAGTTAAAATATTCATCATCTCAATTAGCCCAAGTCTACACGACAAAAGAATGTAGATGAAATGGTCATTTTTGTTCTGTACGTTTGGCTGTTTTGTTTCCGAAATCCAGGATGGTATTGTGGACAAAAGCAAAAGAAATCTTTAGTTTTGGGTCTGTTGGACTAAAATGACATCAAACGGTCCGCAGTGTTGTTTTTTTTATTTAGTCTTAGTCATATTAGTCATAGTCATAAGACATATTTAGTCTTTTAGTCCCATTTAGTCTTCTGAAATTCATTTTTTTAGTCTAGTCTTAGTCGACGAAATGTCAAAAATGATTTAGTCTTAGTCTTGGTAGTTTAGTCTTACCTACAAATACATTGTAGGTTTATATATGTTATACAGATTTATAGTTTTTAATATGAAACATGTCTCGTTTTAGTTTACATACTTAAAAAGAAAGAAAAAGGGAAGCTAAAAATGATTTAGTCTTCGTCTTAGTCTTTTGAAAATCATTCTTGTTAGTTTAGTCTTAGTCGAATAAATATCAAAAACCTTAGTCAACTTAGTCTTTAGTGTTAGTCTTAGTCGACAAAAACGACACTGGCTGAATAGTGGTCCCTGGTATCAACATGGTTGAAAACCACTGCATTTTAACATTAAAAATGGAAAGACATCATGAATGTTTACTTGATTTTGGTCAGATGCCTCATGACAGCAGTTGGTGATTTTCTTTTTTTCCACGGTGCGACAAATGGATTGTTTGACCCTCTCTCTCTCTCTCTCTCTCTCTCTCAGAACCACCAGGGCATCTGTCCTCAGGAGAGTGTGTACTGTGAGAACAAATGCGGGGCGAGGATGATGAGGCGACTCCTGTCCCAACACAGCATGGCCGAGTGTCCCAAACGCACGCAGCCCTGCAAGTACTGCGGCAAGGAGTTCGTCTTCGACACAATCCAGGTCCGTTATAGTACCGTAGTTTGACACACACACACTACTGTGTAAATGTTAACCCTTTCTGTACATGAACGCGTTTTGGTGTTTTATCTGTTGAAAAATAGCAGACCTACAAGCTCATATCGCGCCACCGAGTGGCGCAATATGAGCTTGTAGTTCTGCTATTTTTTGAAAAATTGTGAAAATGTGGGTGCAAATCTTTGAATATATTATTTCGGAAGCAAACATTTTTAACTCAAATCTTTGCGTCTGGGGGATCCCTAGAACAACATGTTTTCAGGTCCACAGCCAAATAATAGATATTTCAGGGGGTCCTTCCTATGAAATATGTTAAGCATCACTCACACAAAAAAAAAATAGAATTTAGTGTCATGGACTAGAATTTAGTGTCACAAACTAGAATTTAGTGTCAGAGACAAGAATTTAGTGTCACGGACTAGAATTTAGTGTCATGGACTAGAATTTAGTGTCAGAAACTGGAATCTAACTTCAGAAAGTACAATCTACTGAGAGGAACTAGAATCTACCGTGGGGTAGGTACTATGGGTGAGATTTTCGTTACCGCTATACCCCTATCCCTTAACTTCTTTGCCTTTTTAAACTATTAAAAAAAAACATTTCTCAGTAGTTCAAATGGCCAGTCTACTAGCTCACAACGTGTTAATAGATTGACATGTTGAAATAGTCCAAAAAAGTTTTTCAAAATAGTGAAAATGAAATAAGGGATATGGCATAAGGGGTTTAGCATGTAACGAAAATGGAGCCCTATATGTCTTCGAAGTCAATGTCCCTGCACTATTTTCAGAAAGACTGGTCCATTTATTTATTTATTCTTCCCACCCGCCGTGGGTGGTACCTCTGTATCAGCGTTCCCGTTTTGTCCTGGTCTCGCCACTGGTCAGTAGCTTGTGGCAACCATACTATACTATACTGTATATGCGTATGCTGCTGTGTATCTTTGCTGGCATGGTTCTCCCCTGGGAAGAATAACTTTACACAAACTGTCCACTGGCAGAACACTTATTCGTGGGCCCAAGATTATATATTCTATGTATTTATGTCTCTCATGGCTTGTTTTTATGTGACTAGAAGTTTAACACACTTATATTGTGTTCCAATCATTAAATTACGTAATTGCTCGGACCCCCCCCCCCCCACCACCACCACCACCCGCAGAGGCGTTCAACCAGTGGTCCCTGAGAGGATTCTAGGTGGTCCCCAGCTAAATGATGGAGAGTTGGTAACCAAATGGACCCTTTTAGATCTGTAAAAATTTTACGCTTTCAAAAGTTAAATTACATTTAAAGACATTACTTAATCTTCAAGAATCTACACGTTTAGAAATTGCAGAAGAATTGTTATTTTGACACAACATTTTGTCATTTATCTCCTAAATTGTGGACACAAACTTGAAAATGAGAGACTATTTTTGAGACTGAACTCAAAATCCGTTGGGTAAAATGCAGAATGGTATGAAAAAGGTTGAAAAACCACAGCTCTTAGCATTAATTTTGCATAGAAACAGTACTATTCTGTGTTTGTAAACTGATAAATCATAATTTACCGCAAGCACGCATTCGTTGTTTCCTGCTATATGCCACGTCTCAAGCTAGTGCATTCGGTAAAAAACCCTTATTTTGAAGCGCCAGACCTCCTAAACAGGATGTGCGATGACGTCATGCTGTTTCTGGTGTCTTGACTAACCTGTCCTCTCACGATCTGAGCAAAAAGTTCCGGGTCAAAAGTCAGGAAGTGACGTCTAGCCCTAGTGGATCTACCCATGCGTCCACGACATTCAGGGGGTGATTTTCAGGAGAGGCTTTTGAATGCATTGGATTGAGTGGGTGCGAATGGGACAAAAAAAAATGTCCCATTCGCCCATTCTGTCCCAAATGAAAGTCAGCCACGGGATCTTTTATCAGACGATGTGCTCAGACTAATAGATGGATTAACGTTGTCCTGCGAAAACGACAAGCACAGGATCGGCAGTCCAGGAGTTAAAAACCATCTCTATGTGTCTCCGTGCAGAACCATCAGTACCACTGCCCTCGGTTTCCAGTCCAGTGTCCAAACCAGTGCGGCACGCCCAACATCGCCCGAGAGGACCTGGCCAATCACGTGAAGGATAACTGCGGCAGTGCTCTCGTTCTCTGCCCCTTCAAAGAGGCCGGATGCAAACACAGAGTAAGACTTTTGCATTGGTTTTTTTTTCTTCCCACCACATATTTCTTTGTTTTTGTCAACACTTAGATTTATTGTTGATGCACACACCAGGGGCGGATGCCCCCCCCCAAATGCCCAGTCAGCCCCTAACACCAAACACGATGGCATCAGGGTTCCCGCGGGATCTTAAAAAGTCTTAAAAGCATTGAATTTACGAATTTGAAAATAATACCTTAAAAAGACTTAAAAAGTCTTGAATTTTTATATCTAGGTCTTAAATTTTGCGCAGTTTGTAATTTCTACGTGTCACATTGCTCCTCAAAAATGTCATTTGTCAACTGCGTGTTTGGTTTAAATAACGTAGCCAGAAAACGGCGGCGTGAACTTATCAATCATCAAGTAATTGATTTCTCGGTTTCGCACCGAGAGAACAGAAAACTCTCTGAGTCAGACCTTTAGCTTTATGCATGCTGCGTGTCTGTTGCAACTCCAACAACAACTGATGTTATTATTGATGCTTTACTTGCCTAATAAAAGTTCTGTAACTGAAAATGGTATGGGTGCGGCTTCATCACCCGTGGCGCGAAAGTGCCTATATTTAAAATGATTTGAAACACTAGTACTACTGCTACTAACTACAGCTGTGTCACCACTAAACCAACAGCATTTCATCATTGAAAACAGAAAACTCTCTGAGTCAGACCTTTAGCTTTATGCATGCTGCGTGTCTGTTGCAACTTCAACAACAACTGATGTTATTATTACAACAGCTATTGTTATTATTGCTTTACTTACCTAATAAAAGTCCTGTAACTGAAAATGGATGAAGTCGCCCCCATACCATTTTCTCCACCACCACCCCCCCCCAATAGGGAAGTGTTACATCCGCCCCTGGCACACACCTTGTTTTCTGTGTATCTCTGTTGGTCAGGTTTGTGTGTAAATTGTCTTCTGGTCTCACTTCTATCTCTGTTCGGCAAGAAATGGGGAATAAACTGTGATTGATTTCTTCTCAAAAAGTAGTGTTGTGCCTGTAGGGTGTGTTTTAATGAGTGATGCTTCTGAATTTTGTCTGCACATTTTTGTCTGTATTTTGACGCTGGAGTTTTAGGTTTAGGAACAAAATGTAGCCCATGCAGGCACTTGGCAGGGAGAGGCAGATGAGCCTGACATTTTGCGTCCTCCTCTGTTCTGTGTTCATAATTGCATGGTCTTCTAAGATGCATGGATAGATTGTGGCCAAGTACAGTATGTACAGTGGATATTCTGCACAGTAAACATGTACATGGGAGGGGGATGGCATGTGCTGTCGCCTGGCGGCCAGAAGGTTCCGGGCTTCTATTCCAAATGTGGGTCTGCCAACCACTGTAGGCAGCGTTGGCAGAAAGGCCTTTTTTGTGTGATGTTCGCATGTTCTCCCTGTGTCCCTCCCTGGGCGCATCATGTCATGTTTTGGGAGAGAAACAAGGTCCAAAGATCAAAGTTGGAAGATCAGAAAAAGACCAAATTAAGTCTAAAATAACAGCATTTTTGGTACCCAGGGAAACAGGGACCCAGCCACAGAGTAAAAAAAAAACACTAGAAGCGAAAACCCTAGTGCAGTGGTTTTCAACCAGTGGTCCGGGGACCACCAGTGGTCATTGAGAGGGTTCCAGGTGGTCCCCAGGCTAAATGATGGATAGTTGGTTAACCAGATGGGCTCTACACATCCTCCGCCTCCGCCTCCTTTAATGCATGAGGAGTCCAAGCTGCCTTCTTTTCACCTGACAGGGGGGAGTTTCCCTGGTTGGACCTAGTGCGTGGAAGGAACACGTTATTCCAACCAGTTCCTGTCCCCTCCATCAGGCACCCCGCTGGTCATGGGGGGGGGGCATCTAGGCGAGCATCTAGCACATTCTTGTGCATTCTGGAAGTGCCACTAGTGCATTTTGGATCTTGGCAGCTGGTAACTCTGCCTCCAGCAGCGCTAGCACCCTGGCGCACAGGAGTGAACGGGAATATGGCCACTCTCCTACTTGAAGGCTCTGGTGTAGGACACCTTTTCTTTTTTGAAGGATAGAAACACTAGTTTGCCTGGCCTGGGCCTGGCGCCCTGGCCCGCCCTGGACTTTTCAAGAAAAAAAAAAAAAAATGTCCAGGCCACTAGGTGGCGCAGGCCACCGGGGAAAACTCCCTGTACTCCAGATGGCCAATCCGCCCCTGACTGTAACTCTCTTCTTCCCCCTCTCCTTGTAGTGCCCTAAGCTGGCGGTGGGCCGCCACCTGGAGGACACCACCAAGGCCCACCTGACCATGATGTGCAGCCTGGTGGGGCGCCAGCGGCAGGAGATCCTGGAGCTGCGGCGGGAGATGGAGGAGCTGTCGGTCAGCCACGACGGCGTGCTCATCTGGAAGCTCAGCGACTACTCGCGCAAGCTGCAGGAGGCCAAGCTGCGCAACAACCACGAGTTCTTCAGCCCGCCCTTCTACACGCACCGCTACGGATACAAGCTGCAGGTCAGTGCAGAGGGGGGTGTGTGGGAACGATTCACTTACTGAGTCACGACTTATACCTCGCGAATCGTTTTATATTGTGGTTCTTTAGTTATGCTGCGATTCGATTTGATATGTCCATATATCGCATTTTTTTCCCTCCACAAATGACTGCTTTTATTGTACTAGAACAAGGGGGATTTCCACTCATTTTCAAGATTTTTTTTTTCTGAGAGTGTAGAAATTGATTCATTTGTATGCTCTCAGAAAAAAGGTTCTAAAAGAGAAAAAAAAAAACATTAACAAACAAAACACAAACACACAACACAAACACAAACTTGATGATGTTGTCATCAAGTAAAATACAGCACAGTAAAATGTAAATTGTCGTTTTCTGCCTTATGCCACGGCTCAAGCCAGTGCATTCGGTAAAAAAAACGTTATTTTGAAGCGCCAGATCTCCTAAACAGGATGTGTGATGATGTCATGCTGTTTCTGGTGTCTTGACTAACCTGTCCTCTCACGATCTGAGCAAAAAGTTCCGGATCAAAAGTCAGGAAGTGACGTCTAGCCCCAGTCGATCCACCCGTGCGCCAACGACAACTAGAAGGAGATTCCCAGGAAGGGCTCCTGAATGCATTGGATTGAATGGGTGCGAATGGGACAAAAAAATCAAATGGCCGGCCGCTTCCATTCTGTTCCAAATGAAAGTCAGCAACGGGATTATCAGACGATGCGCTCGGACTAATAGTTGGATTACAGAATGAAATCTACATTTCATTGTGTTCTGCGCCATCCGCGTCTTCAGTGTGCGTTGTCCCACGGTAAGAAAACGACGAGTGTGACTTCAGCAGGAGTTAAGAATTGCAATTTAATGGCGTATCGTTTCTTTCCCTGCTGCAGGTGTCGGCCTTCCTCAACGGCAACGGCAGCGGCGAGGGCTCCCACCTGTCCATCTACATCCGCGTGCTGCCGGGCGAGTACGACAACCTGCTGGAGTGGCCCTTCTCCTACAAGGTGACCTTCTCCATCATGGACCAGAGCGACCCGTCCCTCTCCAAGCCGCAGCACATCACCGAGACCTTCAACCCCGACCCCAACTGGAAGAACTTCCAGAAGCCCTGCAGCAGCCGCAACTCGCTCGACGAGAGCACGCTGGGCTTCGGCTACCCCAAGTTCATCTCCCACGAGGAGGTCAAGAAGAGGAACTACATCCGCGACAACTGCATCTTCCTGAAGGCTTCCATAGAGATACCTCAGAAGATCATGGGTTAAATAAAAGAAGAAGGGGGGGAAGTTCCCACTCCGTTTTTCAAACATTCTTAACTCTAGCCCCAGCCAAGGACGAGTTTTGGACGAGTTAGCCCCGCCCCCGAAACAAAATGGCCGCCTTTTTTTTTTCCCTTCTTTTTTTTCCAAAAACATTTTTGGGCTGTGAAAGTTAATGAGTGAGTTAATATGTCATTAGTATACCCCTAGAGGTGCTGGGCGGACATTCTGCGTTCCCAAGAAATGGAGGTCTAACTGAAGAAAACCACTAACATGGTGAAACATCTTGATGACATCGTCAAGATGTCTTTTTCACCATGTTAATGGACTTCTTTAGACGCTGCTTTTTTTCTGAGAACGTACAAATTTTGTACGCTCTCAGAAAAATGGGTGGAATTCTCCTTTAAGGGAAAAGAGAAGAGAAGAAGAAGGAGGCGGCTCTGTTACTTTTTTATTTTATTTTAGGTGGCGCTAGGTTAGTCCATCCAAACGCCTGGCTTTTTCGGACATGTGGCAACCAAGTCTGTGGGATCTTTTTAATGTTTGTCTTATTCTTTTTTTTTAAATATACAATGAAGGAGAAAGACAGGTTTAAGAACTGACACTTTGAACCTTGAAAACATCTACATACTGTACACACTTTATCCTTAAGAAACTGTGTTCTCCTCTGTGTAAAACAACTGGCACTACGTAGTTAGTCTGTGTGGTGCAGGGTTGACCGACTGGACTGGACTGGAGGACCTTCTTGATCTACCAATGGAGGAAAATGTGTTTGGTCTGCAGAACCATCACGCTCCCATACATTTTATTTTATTTTTTTAGCCCCTTATTTTGTTTTATTTCTACCCCCTCCCTCCCTCATTCTGCAACAAAAAAAAGCCTTGGAAATCAACAGTGCCTAGAGAGTTTATCTTAAGTTATATATTATATATTTTTGGTTTCTGCGGTACTATAAATAAAAAAAAAGACAATGGAAAGATGGAGATAGGATGAGAAAGAGTGACAAGGCTTGGGGAAAAAAGACCTTCGCACTTAACAATCGAAACACAATTTTTAATCTGGGAAAAGAAGAAGTGTCATTTTTTTTTTAATCACTTCGATCTAATTACGGTGAAGCTCAGTCAGCAGACTCGGCTCAAAATCCAACTGCCTTTTGTTTACATGTACCGTAATTTCCATATTTATAAGCTGCACCTGAATATAAGCCGCACCAGCTAAATTTGGGGCGAAATACTGATTTTTCCTTGTATAAGCCGCACCTGACTATAAGCCGCAGCAGGCTTATAGTCAGGTGCTTCATGTTCGAGCAGTGGTTTTCAACATCATTTAGTCTGCGGAGCCCACCTGGAACCTGGAAAATCCATAGATTGGCCGCACTGTTGTATAAGCCGCAGGGTCAAAAGCATGTGAAAAAAGTAGCGGCTTATAGTCTGGAAATTACGGTACTTCTAGTATACTCCCCTGTCATCCAAAAGAAAACACAAAGCCCATGGCAAGAGATTAACTGGTGAGATACGTGTGTGACACGGACTGTGTATTTTTAGTTTTTTAGGTCCACTTTATCATACACACAGTAAAAGGGACATATCGATGTACCGAACACACATCTAATGATCCTTTTGTGAGCCAGTTTTATCTGTTGTTGAGTCCAACCAACAGCAAAAGCACCTTTGTTGGTCTTTTTTTTCGATCGGTAGAAGAAGTAGACCAAGACAGTCGTGTGCATTTAAAGAGTGAAGTCAAAGCCATGAGGCCTTTGTCCAACTCTGCATGAGGGGGTTGGGGGGAGCGACAGTATATCAACACATGCATGCTTCATGTGCTACCACTCGGACCACGTTTATTTTGTTTTAATTTTTTTTGTACTGTAAACCTAACCTGTATTCTTGAAATCCTCTCCACCTTGAATGACTTTTTGTCTTTTTTTTTTTGCAATGGAGGAAACCATTGAATGGAACAAAGTTGTTTTTTTTATACGCAGAAAAAAATGTGAACATTGTTGTTGACAGTATATCACCTAAACCCAGTGGTTTTTATTAATAGGAACTCTCGGCTGTGAAGTGGACTGTTTTGGCATGGATGCCCCGCGCACGGATGCTATTAAGGGATCGATTTGAAACATGGTCATTCTGCAAAACAATGGCGGGTGCTAGAGAGTAGTGTAACATGGATTGGTACGCTCAAAACTCACAAGACTCTTGATTCATAACGATGTGCAGATTCCTAACCATCTTCTCTGTCAAAAAAAGATTTCAAAAATAGCCTAATCTACATGCTCATAATGTGTTGTGTTGTGAGCTTGTAGCATTTTTTGGAATACCAGTGAAGTGGTGAAACGTGCGAGTAATAAAGAAGGGGATATCCACACTCACAAAATAAGTAAAAATAAACATATTTATTATTACGCCTCACACAATATCTCTAAGGTACAGGATGTTAATAACATTGTAAAATTAAAGGGGAATTCCACCCATTTTCAAAATTTTCCTGAGGATACAAATGTGAACCAAATGGACCCGCTAGGGTCCATTTGGTTTGTACCCTCTCAGGAAAAAAGGGGTCTGAAAGAAAAATCATTAACATAGTGAAATACATCTTGATGAAGTCATCAGATGTATTTCACCATGTTAATGATTTTTTCAGACCTCCATTTTTAGGAAATCCAGAATTGGGGGAACTTTTTTATCATGTCCACACAACATCTCTAAGGTATATTAATGACGTATTGAAATTCCCCTTTAAGTGAAATCACTGCATATAGCTTTGAATGCTTGTTGTATTGCATATTCAGAGTCAAAAAAATACAACACTGACAAAGGGCCAGAGGGCTGAAAAATATTTTGCGATTGTGGATGTTTCCCCATGTTTTTTGGCATCTAGAGAGTGACTGCACCTGTCTAACCAGACACTGGTGTGTATTCTCAGCTCAGCACGCAGTGGGCTGTCTGTCTACGCTGGTTGGAGGGGCGGGTGGAGGGAGGGAGGGCAGTCTTGTGCAATACACACGTCTCATTAGCCTGGCTAAAGTCAGAATCAGCTGCTGTTGGTAAAATGAATTGCCTGTCATTGCCTGGATAGGTCTGGAATGAATACAAGAAGGCTCGGCCCAAATGATACTCGGACCAGCCTAAATGTTGCGACATTGAGGGGTCAGAAAACTGAGCTCTCGGGAGAGCTGTTGCAGCCTGAAAGAGGGACAAAAGAGAGACATTTCCTTTTTTTTCTGAGAGTGTACAAATGTGAACAATTTGTACACCACTCAGGGGAAAAAAAGAAGAAATAACTTGATGATATAGCCGCCATTGGACTGATCTCATGAAGTGAACGGGAGGGTCCGGACGTAGCCTGAAATGATTTTGGCCTGGGGGGGGTGGGGTGCTGTCCGAATTTGGACGGCAGATGATCTGATCTGATTTGATCTCACTAACGTGTCGTCATCCCCGGCCCCTCCCCCTACCTACCGCCTCTCCACTGCTGTGCTATACGTCACATCATTTGGAGTCCAGGCTCTCAGTTTTTCGCACGAACGTGGCCTGGGTGTCGAGGCTAGAAACAGCATAACTCTGTCTATGCTCTGGGCCGAGTATTATTTCCTGTTACCTCTGAAATAGCTCAATTGTACGCCCATTTCCTACTACAGAAAATCAGGGCTGTCAATCTGCTGTCAGGCTTTTTTTTGCCAACAGCTGATTGGGTCTGTCTTTTTTTTTGCCAACAGCTGATTGGCTTTAGCCAGGCTAGTCTCATCCAATCATCAGTGAGCTGGAGGTCTCTGTTTATACAGTACTTTCATAATGTATGTGAATACTAATGTAAAAAAAACACTTAAGGAGAAACAAAAAAACAAAAAACAGAAGAAGCAGAAGCACATTCTCGTCTTTTTTTATTATACATGGAAATTCCTGGGTTCTTCTTCTTATTATTATTATAATACCAGCTGATATTTTACAAGTGATTTAAAGAAGTAAGAAAATGAAAACATTTTGTAAGATTCTGTATTTTTAAAATACTTCGATGTTTTATACTTTTTTTTTTTTTTTTTTTTTTTTCGTTGGAGAGTCGGGGTCGACTTTGGGAATTTTCTCGCCCTTTCATCTCTTGGACATTTGGATAATTCATTTGTGTGGTTTTTGAATCTCATCCTATATTCTGTATGTATTATTTCCTTTAAAAAAAAGTATTTATTTTAAGGCGCCATCGTGTTGAGCTCGATTGAACCCGGTGGCACAAATGTTTTAATATGTTGATTGATGATTGCTTGTCAATTTCTTAAATTTAAATAAAATACTATCTATTATAATTGTTTTGACATTAACATTTTGTAAAGCGATGGTATGTAATACAATCAATTAGTGCATGTATCCTAATACATGATGTTTCCATTCAATTGAGTGACTTGGCGTAAACTAGATGTGCACCTGCACATGCTCTAAAGAGGGAGGAAGTGCAACAGCATGTGCACCAAGGATCCTGTTGGGAGAAAGCCTTTTAAGTCTTGCTGTTTATATAGTTTTGTATATAGGAATTAGCTTTTTAATGTGTGTCTAGATGGACGGATAATACATAATGTAAATAGATGACCGCTGCTTACAGCTATTGAGTTTCACCAGATGTTGGTCCACCATAAAGAAACAACATCCAAATTGTATGACTGCATTACTGGCCAAAAAAAGGACATTTGGTGAAATCAATGAATATACTGTACGTACCTTTAAACATCATTCAGAGCTATATGGGGATTTACTTTTTAATGTCCAGAGATGACAGAAACAGCAGGGCAGAGGAAGTGAAGCAGACTCTGCGTCTGCTTTGATGTGCTGCCAGGAGTTTGCTTTAGCTCACAACCAGGGGCGGATTGGCCATCTGGAGTACAGGGACTCAGGGAGTTTTCCCAGTAGCCTGCACCACCTAGTGGCCTAGACAAGATCCAAAATGCACTAGAATGTGCTAGATGCTCGCCTGGAACATACAGATCAAAATGACCATTAATCTTCTACATTCTCTAGTTGTGTAGACTAAGTTGGGCTAATTCACATGATGAATATTTTAACTCTTGAGGGTGTAAAAATGAAACCAAATGGACCCGCAAGGGTCCATTTGGTTTCATTTTTACGCTCTCAAAGAGTTACATCTGCTTAACCAGCTGCCCCCCCCAGGCAAAATTGTCCCAGTGGGAAACCGGGACAATTTTGCCTGGATTGGCACATATTATGTGCCAATCCGCCCCTGCTCACAACTTTTGTCAGACGTTGGGGTTTATGGAAGAGGAAAATCAGCCTTTCACATCAAAGTCGCCGAACGAAACGGTCCCCCAGAACGACAATCCTTTTGTTGAGGGTGAGTGACTTGCTAGCTGGCACGGTGTTGGCTTGTTACATACATATACAGTAGGCCTAGATTTTGTCACCACCTAACGCCTTTTTAGACAAAACAAAAACATTTTCAATAGTTAAACTGACCAGTGTACAAGCTCACAACTTTGTCAATAGATTGGCAAGGCAAAGAGGTTTGGGATAAGTGGTTTAGCATGTGATGAAAAAGGAGCCCTCTGAATCTGCTATGCAAAAAGCATAAGTGCATTTGTTTATTTTAGCTGCCCTTTTTCAAGTAAATAGTAATAGAACAATATATAAAGACAACTGTAGAAAAAGCGCAGCCCTTTTTAACCACATTTAACCTGGCATGTGATTGTTGTTGTTTTTTTATCTACAAACTCGTGATGGGACTCAGTAATGCATAGTTGGATTATTTCACGTGTTGTGCGACAAACCACAGCGAGGAGGAGAGGAAAAATATAAGAACAATAAATTTACACACATTATTTTTGTGAGATAATGTCTCCTTGTTGACATCAAGAAGGCTAGTCTGACAGTTTTCCATAGAGAGAGAGGGTTAAAGTTGAAGCGTAGCAGCCAAAAGTCACAGTCTCAGAGTTTCCTGGCGCAGAGAGTTCAAACAGTTCTTGTTGCTGCGTGAGGCCTGCGCTGCAGAATGAAAATAGTACCACCTAATTATACGTTAGAAAGCCCAGTGGTTCCCATGTATAGGGCTTAGGGTGGCCAGATCCAAACTGTTCATTTGAGGGACAGAAGTGTTGCCTGTGTGGGACAAGTGGAGTGGGGAAACGGGGACAAATGTAGTTAGCAAATTATTACCACCTTGATGTCAATATTCCAAAAATATTTCAGGATTCCATTTCACACATAGCAAAAACAGCTGATCGAAAGTCAAAAATAGCTGATCTACAATCTCAAAACGCGTCGCACTGCGACGCGTTTTGAGATTGTAGATCAGCTATTTTTGATACAACTGTATGCAATGTGGCCTCTCTAGAGTGAGTGTGGAAATATAGTGGTACCATGGGGGAATTATTAAAAAAAAAAAAAAAAAAAACACACAGCAAGAAATGATACAACAGAAATCCAACTATTAGGGCACTACAAATTATTAATGCATTTTGAACACTGATGTCTGTCAGTCACAATGTGGGACAGAGTCTCAATTTGTGGGACGCTTGAAAAATCTTGAAAATGAGGGACTGTCCCACGCAAAGAGGGACATCTGGTCACCCTAATAGGGCTGAGCACAGTCACGTGGACCTCCAGCATACAGTAATGCCCTTTGGTTTCGCTCTCTTTCACCTATATGACACACCACCACTCGGTAAATGAATTGCAGGCACACACACACACCACCGGTGCTACAGGTTCTCACACCAAGTGTACACACAGCAGCGTTGTCGTTCCATACCGGTGAGCTCATATCAAACCTTTGGTCAACGTGTTCTGAAAGTCATGTCAGCTGGATAAGAGAAGAAGGGAGGACCTCTTCCTTGCCTCTGAGGTTTTCCTCGTTTTCCTTCAGACCATAAAAAAAAGAAATAATCACACATCAAAGGGAATGTGTGGTTTTACTACTGTATGTGTAGTGGTGGTGCCTCGGTGACGTTTCAAGTTAAACTGTGCCATGCGCGTACGTGGGATGGTTTTGGCTGTTGTATTTCTGAGGCAAAATCATCGCCCATCCATCGTAGTGATAAACCTCTGAGGGGATCAAGATGTACTAGACTAGAAACTGGATCCGATGCCGATTCTGGCGTATACGTTGGGCTCACAGCCAGCTGACTCAACACAGGCTGAAAGAGAGTCATTACTATGCAGTGTTCAATGGGGATTCAATTCAATTCCAATGAGCATTATTCAATAAATGTACAAGCAAGCACTGAGGGCAATAAAAATATTGGACTCAGTTGCTGTTCTGGTTTAAAGTGCCAGACCACTTTGTTAGAGGTTTGAGTTGTGTATGGTTACATTGCCATGATGTAACTCCTGATGTGGACAAGAAATCCAAAACCACACAGTGATAGTGGGGTTTGATGTGGGCTATAGGGCTGCAAACTAACCATTAGGTCTTCATAATCGATTCATCGGCAGATTATTTAAACGATTAAACAATGAATTGGATTGGATTACTGTATGACGCTTTACCCTATCACCGTAAAATATAGACAGGTTCTAACAAAAAAAAAAAAGGTCAAAGTCATGACTGTCTTTAAGCCTTTTTTGAAATGAATTTCAGTCTAAACATTACAGTACTCTTCTGAATTTAAAATATTTAAGCCTTATGTTTTGTTGTTGATACTGTAATCATTGTTATGTTATGTATCATATTTTGCTTTGCAGTTGCTACTGTGCATGTGCAACTGTTATCAGATTGTAATGGAAGAGAGATGGATCACTGCTCTGTAGTTTAGTGGGGGGGGGGGGGGGGGGGGGGGGGGGGGGGGGGGACTATGGTTAAGTGAGAAACCTCCCATAATAAATTACAAAAACTCCAGTGATTAGTTGATTTGACTAATAAAATTATAGATTTGATTAGGATTAATCAGTTAAGCAGCAGCAGTAGTGTGGGCTCTGCTGTAGGTAGAGATGGGGGAGTGGCCCAGCAGAGCAGTATCAGAGTTTATTGGCAGGTGTTTGTGATTGTGACTAACGAGGTTCATCTCTATTTAGTAGTGTGGGGGGTGGGGGGGCAGACGCAGCCCGGCTGAAGACACACAGAGAGAGCAGAGAATGGCGAAGACCACATGGCAGGCATTGTTCACTGCATGGCTGGGCTTTATTTGACTTTAATATATTTTTATGATATCATGTACCTGTGTCTGTGGACCGAATAAACAAGTGAACTAACAGTTTATGAAGTAGTAGTCTCACTAGTCTGTCGTTCCATGAATGAGAGGAACCCACAGTAGCAACAGCCTGTGCTACACACACCCATGTTAAGAACTGCAGGCCCAGTTTCCACCGAACCGCCAACGAGGTAACTGACACATACACTAACTGACACACACTCAGAAATTGCTCCAGGTATCAGAAATTGATAATTAAAATGATGCTCATTGGCTACATTGAAACGGCAAACATTAAGCTGATTCAGACAATATAGATATAAAACATCACCAAAATGTATTAGGAAGATATTGCATTGGATAACAAAATGTTAAACTTAGTATGGATATATCTTGGTTAGTATATTCATTTCAATTACAATCAATCTGAAAAGGGCACCAGTAAATGTAGTTTACTGTGTACTGTGTGTACACATACAGTACACACTTCAGGTACAGGGGCGCATGTAACATGTCCTATTTTGGGGGGGGGGGGGGGGGGGGGGGCAAGAAAACATGTTGGAGGGGCAAGAGAAAATGGTATGGGTGCGGCTTCAGCACTCGTGTCGCGAAGCACAGGCAGGTCGCACCCATACCATTTTCAGTTACAGGACTTTTATTAGTAGAGTAAAGCATCAATAATATCAGTTGTTGTTGAAGTTGCAACAGACACGCAGCATGCATAAAGCTAAAGGTCTGACTCAGAGAGTTTTCTGTTTTCAATGATGAAATGCTGTTGGTTTAGTGGTGACACAACTGTAGTTAGTTAGTAGCAGTAGTAGTGTTTCAAATCATTTTAATTCTAAGCATGTTAATTTGAAATACGTTTGAAATTTGGGTTGTTTGCATGCCATCATGTTTGGTGGGACAGTCAGGTCATTTAGGGGGGCATTGCCCCCCCCATGCCCATGCCTAGATCCGCCCCTGTTCAGGTATAAACAAAACCCTGGAAGTGGGACATGGGATGATAAATAATTGATGCTTTGCACTATTACATTTGGTGTTGTCATGCAACAATCATTCATGGTCAGATGCACATACCCCATCAATGAGTGTGTGCTGCTGTTGTTCAGGCCCTAAAAGCCATTCATACGAGACCAGAAGCAGTGACCCAAGAAGATAAAAACAGACCTTCCCAGACTGCTTTTTAATACACTGCTGCTGCTTATGCTGGATCAATATATTAGTCCAGTTCCTTATGTAATTTTGTAGGATGAAGACGGAGATTTGTAAAACTATATATTTTTGGAAACCTTACAGCCTACTGAATCAGAAAATGTTTGATTCCATTTTTTTCAAGGTCATTATAGCAGCCATCTTGGATCTTTTAAAATGGCTACTTTTAAAAACGAATTTCTCAATATTTTGCCTCCCAGATGACCTAAAATCATGATTGCAGTGGTTAAATCTACATTTTGGGGGCAAGGAATACAATGGAAATGGTTTGCATTGTAAACGAGGGATGTATGGTTAGGGATGTTGCATTTATACATGACTAAATGGTATTATTCTGGTAATCTGGACACATAATGCAATCTCAAACATTTCTCAAATCTCTCAAAAGACAAAAACTTAAAGGTATATTAAGTGATTTTGGTGATTTGGAAAACCCTCTGGTCTCCCCATTAGCAAGATGTGCACATGCACACACTCTATGGTGAGGAGGAGTGCAACATGCCAACATATACACCAAGGCTGGTCCCCACGCAATCCTGATGGAAGAGGAGAGGAAGGCCCCTCTCATCCTGATTGGACGGAAGGCTTTTATCCCAAAGCCGAAATTGAAACTAGGGTTTTATGACCCCAGGGGCTCACTGTGGGACCATATAAGGAACTCCTTATATGGTCTCCACACTCTAGTAGAGAGGATCAGCAAAAAAAAAAAAAATACAAAAATAAAAAACTAACAATATTTACATCACTTACTATACATTTAATCAAGAACTGCACAGCTTTGACCCAGACCCAGAGAATGGGAAAATGGAAGAACAGTGAAAGAATGTCTACACTGCTGCTGCCCGGGTTTGTCAAAAGGAAGCAGAGAGATTGACGAGAATGAACCTGAGATCCACATCCTAATCAAGACTCCCACCAACATCTTGAATATTGCGCTTTCAGCCAGAAGAAGCAGCAATACCAACAAGACAAGCAAAAGCTGCTGTGGAGGACATGGCAGACGGAAAACAACCTGTGGGTAAAGATTGCATAAGATCTTCAGATGGCTGCTGACATGAAGGACTTTGAGTCTTTCCATTCAGGCCTGCATGATCTTCATGCGCCTAAAACCACTGGCTCAACTCCAGTCTGCTCCTCTAACAAGTCTGTCCTTCTCACTGACAAGTGTGACATCGTAGCTTGCTGGGCAGAGTGAGATCTTGAACAATTACCACAATACCTGAACTGCCATTCAAAGCTGAACTGGCTGACCCCCCGCACCAGTGCAGACAGTGAAAGCACAGACCACTTCTGGAAAGGCACCAGGACGTTATGTGTTGCCCGCAAACATCTATAAGAATGGCGGTACCTGTACCAGGAGGAGAAGAAGGGTCCCTCAAGGATCCCAACAAGGATGCATACACACATACAGTAGTACATGTTTACAGGAAGAAAGAGGAGAGGGGAGAGGGCATCCTGCGATAACCATCATGGTATAGCCTACCTGAACATCACAGGAAAGTTTTTTATTTTTATTTTTATTTTTTTTATTTTATTTTTTAGCAAAAATCAACATAATCCGGCTCGGAGAATGTTATCCCTGGATCCCTTTGGGGTTTATTGGGATAAATGTGGGGCAAGTTTGGCTGTCAAGGGAAATTGAACTTTTTCATGGTGTACTTTTATGATGGAAAGTCAGATATAGTGGAGCGGTTTAGCTCTCTTATTAGGGCAGATTGTTCATTTTTTGAGAAAAGCGTGAAAATTGGTACACGCATAGCCAAAGACATTCTAAAAATATTTGGATGTGGAGGCATCTTGAATTCCAAGATGGCGGCCCCCAAAATCCAAGATGTCTGCCCAGAAATGTGGTTTTTCTGTCATAACTTGAAATGCATTGATTTTACGCCCATAGATGTATTGAACGTTAATACAAAGTTGGCCATTACCGATGATTTGGTACCAAGTACGTGTCTGTATCTCCTACGGTTCTTGAGATACAGCATATAGGTACTTTCACAGATCGAGGAGAGCAAGACATTTGTAACATTGATCCAATGGTCCAATCCAATGGTCATACAGACATGAAAATTGGTACACACACTCTGCAAACCCCACTATTTCTAAAAGTACTGCATGCCCTGCAAAATTCAAAGATGGCAGCCCCCAAAATCCAAGATGTCTGTCCAAAAATGTGGTTTTTCCTTCATAACTCGAAATACGAAGATCTTAAGCCCCATAGATGTATTGAACGTTAATATAAAGTTGGGGATTACGGACATTTTGATACCAAGTACATGTCTCTATGTACTACGGTTCTTGAGTTACAACATATCCGTATTCATGAGGCACCAAAAGTGTAACATTTTGGCACATTTCACTATTTAACTCAAAGATCCCTTCATCACTTTCAGGAATCATTTTCAGGAAATGGACCTACATGTATCTGCTATCATAAACCACTTCAAGTTTCTCAATTGATGAAACGGGTCAGGAGTTATTAAACCGATCGTAAAGGGCTGTTTCAGTGCTAAATTTGCTGCGTATAGTTAGCGAACATAAGCCACCCAGAAATGTCTGTCTGTGCATCTGCCCTTCACAATAAGTGTATATCTGAAGCGGACGCACCAGGTGCAGCATGTGTCCTAGTATAATGGTATAATATGCTAATAGGCGTAATAGTGTAATAGGGCTAATAGTGTAATATATGCAATAGCGGTATACTGTAATAGGGTAATATATGTAATAGTGTCATAGTGTAACATGTGTAATAGTGCATTAGGGTAATATGTGTAATAGTGTAATAGGGCAATATGTGTAATAGTGTCATAGTGTAACGTGTAATAGTGTAATAGGGTAATAGTGTCATAGTGTAACATGTGTAATAGTGTAATAGGGTAATATATGTAATAGTGTCATAGTGTAACATGTGTAATAGTGTAATAGGATAATATGTGTAATAGTGTCATAGTGTAATATGTGTAATAGTGTAATAGGATAATATGTGTAATAGTGTCATATGGTAATATGTGTAATAGTGTCATAGTGTAACACGTGTAATAGTGTAATAGGGCACTATGTGTAATAGTGTCATGGTGTAACATGTGTGATAGTGTAATAGGGTAATATGTGAAATAGTGTCATAGTGCAACATGTGTAATAGCGTAATAGGGTAATATGTGTAATAGTGTCATAGTATAACATGTGTAATGGTGTAATAGTGCAACATGTGTAATAGTGCAATATGTGTAATAGTGTAATATGTGTAATAGGCTAATACGTGTAATAGTGTAATATATGTGCAATAGTGTAATAGGGCAATTACACTATACTGCTATTTCATATACCACACTCTTACCTTAATGCACATATATTACACTATTACACATATTAACCTATTACCCTATTACACATGTTACACTATGATACTATTACACATATTGCCCTATTACACATGTTGCACTATGACACTATTACACATTACCCTATTACGCTCTTACACGTGTTACACTATGACACTATTACATATATTACCCTATTACACTATTACACATGTTACATTAAGACACTATTACGCATATTACCCTATTACACTATTACACATGTTACACCATTACACTATTACACATATTGCCCTATTACACTATGACACTATTACACATATTACCCTATGACACTATTGCACATATTATCCTATTACACTATTACACATGTTACACTATGACACTATTACACATATTACCCTATTACACATATTACACTATGACACTATTACACATATTACCCTATTACACTATTACACATGTTACACTATGACACTATTACACATATTGCCCTATTATACTATTACACATATTACCCTAATACACTATTACACATGTTACACTATGACACTATTACATATATTCCCTATTACAGTATACCGCTATTGCATAGATTACACTATTAGCCCTATTACACTATTGCATATATTACGCTATTACGCCTATTAGCATATTATACCATTATACTAGGACACATGCTGCACTTGGTGCGTCCGCTTCAGATATACACTTATTGTGAAGGAGGGATGCACAGACAGACATTTCTGGGTGGCTTATGTTTGCTAACTATACGCAGCAAATTTAGCACTGAAACAGCCCTTTACGATCGGTTTAATAACTCCCGACCCGTTTCATCAATTGAGAAACTTGAAGTGGTTTATGATAGCAGATACATGTAGGTCCATTTCCTGAAAATGATTCCTGAAAGTGATGAAGGGATCTTTGAGTTAAATAGTGAAATGTGCCAAAATGTTACACTTTTGGTGCCTCATGAATACGGATATGTTGTAACTCAAGAACCGTAGTACATAGAGACATGTACTTGGTATCAAAATGTCCGTAATGCTTTATATTAACGTTCAATACATCTATGGGGCTTAAGATCTTCATATTTCGAGTTATGAAGGAAAAACCACATTTTTGGACAGACATCTTGGATTTTGGGGGCTGCCATCTTGGAATTTTGCAGGGCATGCAGTACTTTTAGAAATAGTGGGGTTTGCAGAGTGTGTGTACCAATTTTCATGTCTGTATGACCATTTGATTGACTTAAGAATCAATGTTACAAATGTCTTGCTCTCCTCAATCTGTGAAAGTGCTATATGCTGTATCTCAAGAACCGTAGGAGATACAGACACGTACTTGGTACCAAATCGTCCGTAATGGCCAACTTTGTATTAACGTTCAATACATCTATGGGCGTAAAATCAATGCATTTCAAGTTATTATGACAGAAAAAACACATTTCTGGGCAGACATCTTGGATTTTGGGGGCCGCCATCTTGGAATTCAAGATGCCTCCACATCCAAATATTTTTAGAATGTCTTTGGCTATGCGTGTACCAATTTTCACGCTTTTCTCAAAAAGTGAACAATAGTTTTGCTAACCCGCTCCACTAATAGTCCAAGAGACTGGTGATGCATCCGAGGCATTATCAGACAGTATTGGAGTGAAGCTACTGCTGCATCTTGTATCTAATCCCTGGCATGTGAACATATGTTGTCAGCCTTCAATACAGATACATGATATTGCCTCTGGCAATATCTGGCTCTGTAGATGAACAGGTGACTGCATTCTCATCACCGAGAGACCATCCATCCAGCAAGAGTGAATTCATCATTGAGCAACCTGTTAAGTTTTGTGGAAATACCCCTCAGTTATCGGCCAATGGGGCAAGTATTGTGGCAGACATATTTACAACATAAATAAAACAAACAAACAAACAAATACTGGTGTCTCCATATAGCTAGGTTGTGACTTTTGGATTGGATTTGACAGAAAATGGAATGTCTCTTTTTCATTTGCAGCCATTTTAACAATATTCAACAAACTCAAGTCAACAATTATTGTAAAAATCATGATAAAACGACTATTTTGGGTAGCCACCATATTGTAAATATACACGATAAGGGTCCAGAAACAATCAATAATTAAAAAAAAAAAAAAGGTATTCCGTTGAGACTCATGCGCAGAGACTTTGAAATAGACACCAAGTTTGCGTTTCTAGATCTGGTTCAAAAGTTTTAAGCCAAACCTATTTTATAGCTAATATTGGCTATTGGATTTCATGGAAACTTGCAATACAAAAAATGTTCTTATTCATATTATAATCAACCCTTTGATGCTTCGTGGAAATATCAAACCGGTCACAATATCACTCGGCCACTGTCTCCAATTGCAGTGAACTTTAATAAGGGAGCAGCAACGTTTCGGCCTATGCGGACGGTTTGGTTAGGTCTTTTTCCTGGTGGTGTGTTGTGGAAATATGCCTTAGTTTGAATTTTGTCCTATTCACCAACATTATATCCAATGGGCCCTGAACTGAAGCAACCATATTGGATTTTCCAGCAAAAAAAAAAAACGATCTTATGGCAAATGCAGCACACCTCCCTTTGCCCCCTGGGTATCCAGGCTTCCTATCCATTTGAAGCATTAAAGGAGGTGTGCCACAATTGAAGCTTGATCTCTGGCCATATCAAGATTTTTACAGAATCTTAGTGATTGGTAATTATTAACAGTGTCTTGTGAAAGTTTTTTAAACACTCATGTAATTTTAGCATTGATATAGCACTCAAAAAAGGTATAAAGCTGAAGTTCATTTCAATACAAGTGTTTTATAAGTTATTTTTTGGCATTTAAAGTTTAAAAACATTAAGAGAATTTCAAATCCTTTAAAATTAGTATAATTACTATAAATGTAAAGGTTATACTTGCCACAATCAGTAAAGTTTTATCACTTTTACAAAAAATAGGTCGTTTCTGGTGGCCATTTTTGATTTTGAATCAGCGGAATTCTACAATAAGACCAACATTAACATAACTGATGAAGAAACTTTTCACACATACCTGGATTTATCTGAGATGTTTTCACAGCTTCTCATGGTTTGAATAACCACTAACCTAAGAATTGAGCTATGACTAAAACCTTTCATCAAGATATTTTAGGGGCCTTTAGGCCTATATTACCTTGAAATGATGAATGTCATTTTCCATTCTTTATTTTTCCATATTTTGTGTCGTTTTACGACACAAAATATGATTCAAATGGAAAATACACACTCATGCATGTTTCATTTACAATGTATTTGACTCCATTGGATTCCCAAAAATGTAGATTTAACCACTACAATCCTGATTTTAGGCCATCCAGGAGGCCAGATATTGAGAAATTCGTTTTTGAGAGTAGCCATTTTTAAAGATCCAAGATGGCTGCCATAACAATCTCGAAAAAAATGGAATCAAACATTTTCTGATTCCTTAGGGCCAGGCTATAAGGTTTCCAAAAATATATAGTTTCAAAAATCTCCGTCTTCATCCTACAAACTCATTTGGATGAACATAGCGCCCTGGACTATGTGGCTGGGAGAGGATCCTATTGCCTGGGGGGTAATCTATCTGAGAATGCTCACTGGCCAAGCATTCATCGTCCCACGCATGCCAATGAGATCTCCAGCTGATCATATACTAAAGATGCTGTAGCAGGGCGGATGAAGCATTTCCCAATTGGGGGGGGGGGGGGGGGGCAGGAGAAAATGGTACCCATATCATTTTCAGTTACAGGAGTTATATTAGGCAAGTAAACCCGTTGGGGTTCATTTGGTTGCATTTGTACGCTCTCAGAAAAAAATGTTGAAAATGGGTGGAATTCCCCTTTAAGGGAAAAAATGTTCAAGGTTCAAGGCTTTTTATTTGTCAAACCAGTGTATGTTGAGAGACGTATACAGGAATGAAATAACATTTCCAGCTCTTCCATAGTGGCACAAGACAATAGACAAAAAGGACAAACAATAAAGCAGCAAGTAACGGATAGTGCAAAAGATGAACGCAATAAAGTGCTAGCTACTATAACTGAACAACCTAATTATAAAGTGAAGGTGCTTTTCACAGGGCAACCCGTGCCCTATAGACACTGAAAGACTCCTCAATGTAGAACTGAACATTACAAACATACTCTGCACAGCTGCTTCATTAATTGACTGCCATCAAGCTTTATTTGGATTGGAGAACATTTAGGTCTATGAAGGAAGATGTGTAATTGTCTATAGTTGGTCTATCTCATGGGTCAGGTTTACCTTGTTTGAGTAGATTGTTCAATTACTAATCATTGTGGGTTGGTCTCACCTAGTATAATTAAGGGAGGCTGGATGGTTGAGTGAGAGAGATTGCTCAGTGTTGCTTGAGACAGCTAAGAGACAACACCAAGGGGGAACTGACAGGGTCTTCTAGGAAGGCATAGCCTGTGGCTGGTTTCTTTATTTATTGGTTTGTTGCTTTGTCTTAGTTTAGTTATCAAGTGTTTATTTCTCTGTTTGGTTTTTCTTTTAAGCCATAGTATTTTGTAGTATTGTTTTCCTCAGACCCGAGCTGTGACAGTCAAACACTATGAGCTGTTCATCAGTTTTGGAGGTAAATAAATGCGACAAAATATCTATATTCTTGGACTTTGTCTATTCTTGGAGCCTCCAGCCATTCGGGCAACTTCACAGTGCTAAACTACAATAACCTAAAAAGTGTAAAAGTGACAAACTAAACAAAAACTAGACGCTAGTACTACATACAACTAAACTATATTAACAACTATGGCAAGTACTAACAGCTATACGTTTCTATGCTGAAAAATATTAGTCGAGTGGTGATGGTGTATGGCCACAAACTTGTTTTCTCACCTATTTTCAAAAGAGAACACAGCTCAGACAAGAACACGTGTTCATAGTGCCTTTTTTCTCGTACGCAGGGCATAGGCCCAGCACGCGAGCCGGCTTGTGAGGGGTTAAAAAGAACATGCCACAAAACAGGCCACAAACAACACTGTTTGACACATCTGTGAGGATTCTTCTAAACGACTCAACAACCGATGCAAACAAGCAGAAAGGTGCGAGGAGCTGTCAAACATGGAAACTATACAGTGTGCTGTGAGAGACAGAGAATGGTAGATGCACATTTAATTATTTCACATGCAATGCTGTTTGCTGTGCATGACTTGGTTGATCACAACTTGTCATCATACGCTCATATACTAATGCTTACATGTAGCGTGTTAATTAAGTTACTTTTTTATTATTCAAAAAGAAAATGTAATCACTAATTTAAACAATTAAAATGACAGGCGTTCCCAAGAATTGGGACAGTGGGTTCATCTCGCTCTGCCAATGATGATGGCGGTGACTGTGGCTCAGGAGGTCGAGTGGGTCGTTCAGTGATCCGTGGGTCGGCGGTTCGAATCCTGGCTCCTCCTGTCTACATGTCGAAGTGTCCTTAGGTAAGAGACTCTAAACCCTGAATTGCTCCCGATGTGCTGGTTTTGCCTTGTATGGTTTCTCCCGCAATCTAAAGCCACTTTGCTAAATGCACCATTTATGTTGCCGCTTGATTGGAAGAATGCACGATGGACAGCCACAATGGAAGGTTTGTGTCGTGGTGCGCATGTTGGTATGCGCTAGACAGAGGTTTGTTTTTGGGGCAGGCTGGCACTACCGAAATCTCACTTATACACTTACAGTAGTTGCATGGGAGTGTCATGCTGGGTAAATAAATGGCAGATCTACAAGCTCACGTGTCACGAATGCAACGCGCTGTGAGGGATTTGACTCCCCAACACCTCACAGGCACCATGTGCCTCACCCACAGTGTTGCCAACTTGGCGGATTTGTCACTATATTTAGCTTTTTCTCAGGCCCCCCTAGTGCCAAAATTAGTGAAAACTGTAACTCTTGAGTTAGTAAAATGAAACCAAATGGACCCTTAAAGGTAGGCGATTTGGTTTCATTTTACACTCTCGAGTTAAATTATATTCAAACATCTATTGCCTAATTTCCAAGAATCTACCCATTTTCAAAATGTATAAGAATTGCCATTTTGACCAACATTTTGCCAGTTATCTCTCCTAAATTAGTCCGAGAGACAAGACTCACCATCAAATGGTGGTTCTCTGTGGCTAAAATGCAGAATAAATAGTGGGCCCTGGTATGAAAATGGTTGAAAACCCACTTAGTCCGTGGGACGCCAGGCAAAAAATGGCAATTTACCGCCATCAAAAGGGACAAGACATATGTGGTATCATTACGTTCGTCTGACATCCAGGAATGCAAAAATGTGTGATAGCAGTTTCAGAAGAGTAGCTGAATACAGTTTTTTGGCATTTATATCTGATAAAATGTTGTAATAACTTCATAACTTGAAATGCATTGATTTTACGCCCCATAAATGTATTGAACGTTAATATAAAGTTGAGCATTACGAACGATTTGGTACCAACTACATGTCTGTATCTCCTACGGTTCTCGAGATACAGTATATAGGTACATTCACAGATGGAGGAGAGCAAGACATTTGTAACATTGATTTTTAAGTCAATCAAATGGTGATACAGGCATGAGAATTGGTACACACACTCTTCAAACCCCACTATTTCTAAAAGTACTGCGTGCCCTGCAAAATTCCAAGATGGCACCCCCCAAAATCCAAGATGTCCGTCCAAAAATGTGGTTTTTCCTTCATAACTCAAATTACAAAGATCTTAAGCCCCATAAATGTATTGAACGTTAATATAAAGTCGGGCATTACGGACATTTTGATACCAAGTACATGGCTGTATGTACTACGGTTCTTGAGTTACAACATATACGTAGTGATGTGGCACCATAAGTGTAACATTTTGGCATGTTTCACTCTTTAACTCAAAGATCCCTTTATCACCATTTTTTCTATTTTCAGGAAATGGACCTACATGTATCTGCTATCATAAACCACTTCAAGTTTTTCAATTGATGAAACGGGTCGGGAGTTATTAAGCCAATTGTGAAGGGCTGTTTCAGTGCTAAAATTGCTGCGTACATTCTGCGAATATAAGCCACCCAGAAATGTCTGTCTGTGCATCTGTCCTTCACAATAAGTGTATATGTGAAGCGGACGCACCAAGTGTAGCATGTGTCATAGTATAATGGTATAATGTGTATAATGTGGGTAATATGTAATAGTGTCGTAGTGTAACGTGTAATACTGTAATAGGGCAATATGTGTAATAGGGTAATATGTGTAATAGTGTCATAGTGTAACATGGGTAATATGTGTAATAGTGTCATAGTGTAACATGTGTAATAGGGTAATAGGGTAATATGTGTAATAGTGTCGTAGTGTAACGTGTAATACTGTAATAGGTTAATATGTGTAATAGTGTCATAGTGTAACATGTGTAATAGGGTAATAGGGTAATATGTGTAATAGTGTCATAGTGTAACATGTGTAATAGGGTAATAAGTGTAATAGTGTGATATTTGTGCATTAGGCTAATAGTGTAATAGGAAATATGTGTAATAGTGTCATAGTGTAATAGGGTAATATGTGTAATAGTGTAATAGTGCAATATATGTACATTAGGGTAATAGTGCAATATACGCAATCATGTAATAGTGTAATATATGCAATTGTGTAACAGCGTAATAGGGTAATATATGTAATAGTGTAATAGGGTAATATATGTAATGGTGTAATAGTGAAATATATGTGCATTAGGGTAATAGTGTAATATATTGAATAGTGGTCTAGTGTAATTGTCCTATTACACCATTACACATGATACACATACTTGCCTATTACACATGTCACAATATGACACTAGTACACATATTACGCTATTATGCTATACCAATATTACAGTAATATATTACACTATTACCATAATGCACAGACGTTACACTATTAGCCCTATTACACTATTGCATATATTACACTATTACCCTATTACACATGTTACACTATGACACTATTACACATATTACCCTATTATGCTATTACACATGTTACACTATTATGCTATTACACATGTTACACTATGCCACTATTACACATATCAACCTATTACACTATTACACATGTTACACTATTACACACATTACCCTATTATGCTATTACAACATGTTACACTATGCCACTATTACACATGTTACACTATGCCACTATTACACATATCAACCTATTACACTATTACACATGTTACACTATGCCACTATTACACATATAAACATATTACACTATTACACATGTTACACTATGACACTATTACACATATTACCCTATTACACATGTTACACTGTGGCACTTATTACATACATTACCCTATTACAGTATACCGCTATAGACTGCATATATTACACTATTAGCTCTATTACACTATTGCATATATTACAATTACGCATTTTTGCACATTATACAATTATAGTATGACACATGGTACACTTGGTGCGTCCACTTCACATATACACTTATTGTGAAGGACAGATGCACAGACAGACATTTCTGGGTGGCTTATATTCGCAGAATGTACGCAGCAATTTTAGCACTGAAACAGCCCTTCACAATTGGCTTAATAACTCCCGACCCGTTTCATCAATTGAAAAACTTGAAGTGGTTTATGATAGCAGATACATGTAGGTCCATTTCCTGAAAATAGAATAAATGGTGATAAAGGGATCTTTGAGTTAAAGAGTGAAACATGCCAAAATGTTACACTTATGGTGCCACATCACTACGTATATGTTGTAACTCAAGAACCGTAGTACATACAGCCATGTACTTGGTATCAAAATGTCCGTAATGCCCGACTTTATATTAACGTTCAATACATTTATGGGGCTTAAGATCTTTGTAATTTGAGTTATGAAGGAAAAACCACATTTTTGGATGGACATCTTGGATTTTGGGGGGTGCCATCTTGGAATTTTGCAGGGCACGCAGTACTTTTAGAAATAGTGGGGTTTGAAGAGTGTGTGTACCAATTCTCATGCCTGTATCACCATTTGATTGACTTAAAAATCAATGTTACAAATGTCTTGCTCTCCTCCATCTGTGAATGTACCTATATACTGTATCTCGAGAACCGTAGGAGATACAGACATGTAGTTGGTACCAAATCGTTCGTAATGCTCAACTTTATATTAACGTTCAATACATTTATGGGGCGTAAAATCAATGCATTTCAAGTTATGAAGTTATTACAACATTTTATCAGATATAAATGCCAAAAAACTGTATTCAGCTACTCTTCTGAAACTGCTATCACACATTTTTGCATTCCTGGATGTCAGACGAACGTAATGATACCACATATGTCTTGTCCCTTTTGATGGCGGTATTTTTCCTGGCGTCCCACGGACTAACTGCTCTAGCACATTCTAGTGCATTTTGGAAGTGCCACTAGTGCATTTTGGATTTTGCCAGTTGACAACACTGCTCACCCATATGTTACACGCTTCTTTTTTTCTGAGAGCGTACAAATGGAACCAAATTAACCCGTTAGGGTCCATTTGGTTGAAAATGGATGGAAAATTTGGTTGAAAATGGGTGGAATTCCCCTTTAAGAACGACTGGAAAGTGGCTGACAATCTTCCTCTTCCTCAATGAATCCCAAATCACAGAGCGCTCAAGCTATGGACCTGTCCCAAAGTGATTTATTGAATGGGGGGCCACTAATCATATGTTCTGTGATCTCCATGCTAAATCATAGTCAACAAAACATAATCCAACAAAGTACTCATCATTTACAGTAGTTTATAGTTTTCAGGTTTTTGTACATTCAATTAGCGATGCATGGGTTTACGACGGTTGTTCCGGAGGGCCATAAAATGCTCATCAATACAGATTAGGGCGAGGTGTCATAATCTCCCTGCACAGATTTCAACCGGGTGTTGCTACGCAACAGTGTTGTTTTTGTCGACTAAGACTAACACTAAAGACTAAGTCGACTAAGGTTTTTGATATTTAGTCGACTAAGACTAGACTAACAAAAATGTTTTTCAAAAGACTAAGACGAAGACTAAATCATAACCTAAGACTAATGAAAATAAGAAACATTTTTATCTTTTTTTCTTTCTTTTTAAGTATGTGTGAACATATCTGCAGTATACATTGCATGTTTCATACTAAAAACTATAAATCTGTATAACATATATAAACCTACAATGTATTTGTATGTAAGACTAAACTATCGAGACTAAGACTAAATCGTTTTTGACATTTCATCGACTAAGACAAGACTAAAACAATTTCAGAAGACTAAATGGGACTAAGACTAAATCAAAATATTCTTCTTTTTTTTTAATATTTTTTTTATCCCACGATTTTGCAACCCATTTTTTCACCCAGTGCCAATTCCTAATGTGATCCTGGGCTCTACACACCCTCCACCAACCTGGGGAGGCAGCGGACTGGCCTCATGCTTCCTTCAATGCATGAGGAGTCCAAGCTGCCTTCTTTTCACCTGACAGGGGGGAGTTTCCCTGGTTGGACGTAGCGCGTGGAAGGAACACGTTATTCCAACCAGTTCCAGTCTCCTCCATCAGGTGCCCGGCTGGCCAGGGGGAGGCAGTTTAGAGTCCAGGATTACAGCATGTTTTTGTGAGGGTATCTACCCTAGGGGACACGGGAAGAACATGCAAACTCCACACAGAAAGGCCCTTTCGCCAACCCCGCCTCGGGTATGGGCACTGATGACGCGGAGGAGCAGACACGCCGCCAGCACCCCACAAAATATTCTTAAAAAACAGTGCTACGCAAGAATTCTTCCAGTGCAACATTTAGAGAATCGCTGTGTTGTGTCTGTAAATGCAAATCTCTTTGGCCTGTCGGTCCTGTAGTTAATCTTGACTCCAGCCGTTAGCCCTTTGAGTGGTGGCTTTCTGGGGCTGTGAGTGACCATGCATCCCATAATCTGGCTTTATGGTAAAGCCCACATGGCCCATCGCATGAGCAAAGAGAAAGAGGGTGGGGGTGGGACTCAGTGGAAGTATCATGACAGTCTTTGTGTCTGCAGAGCTATAATGAGGCTTATTATGTATAACACATATGTCAAACTCTAGCCCCGGGGGCCAAATCAGGCCCACGAATGAATTATCTTTGGCTCGCGGGATAATATTTAATTACTATTAGAACTGGCCCTGTATATTGCACAAACACAATTACTTTGACACGAATGGAAGTAATTGTTTTACTTTTTCAACTCAATTGATTTACTTTCTCATTTTACTATGAAAGCAGTGCTTTGTGGAGGTCATGGAACAGGAAACTGAGCTTTCATGCATTTCTGTATCTTGATATTAAGGGACATCTATGATTTTTGAAGGAAAATTACTTTTGCTGTTTTCCTGGGACGTCTTCCTAAACCAGTGCCCCATGTGTTGAAACACAGTCGACTTGTACCAATTGTTCTATTTTGGCCCGCCTTGCATTTGAGTTTTACATCCCTGAATTGTTTAATAAGGCTATCCTACATTGTGCACCTTTCATATGTATTAAATTCTTTCGTTTTATTAAAGATGGAGTGCCGTGATTGTTTTCTACCCTAAAACATGATCATCAGGTATTATTGTTATATGCACAGTACATACAGTAAGATTATTATTTTTTTCCCAAAAAAGTGTACAGTGTTTGTTAAACTGTCATTTTTATGATTCCACCCAGCCAGTTCATTAAGTATGCCTGGTTTGCCTGGTGGGTGGTGATGGGTGGAGATCCACCTGAACTGAAGCCACACCCACAGCTTTAGTTGTATGATAAAAGGAAAAGGTTCAGCCCCCAGGAAGAGTAAATCTAAATACAAAGGGAAGACATCATTCCACTATATATATATATATATATATATATATATATATATATATATATATATATATATATATATATATATATATATATATATATATACTAATAAAAGTCCTGTAACTGAAAATGGTATGGGTGCGGCTTCATCGCCCGTGGCACGAAGCGACATGGGCGATGAGGCCGCACCCATACCAGTTTCTCCTGTCCCCCCAATTGGCAAATGTTAAATCCGCCCCTGCTTCTCCCTGAATGACATGAAGAGGTAAATCAAACCCAGATGACCTCTGAATTCATTCTGCAATTACAAAAGAACACTTGGTGGTTTTCGTTTCTTGGGCGAGGGAGTCAGAAATAGATCAAATCTTGACCAGATGGTGAGGGCATGAAGATTAACGTCTAAACATGATCTTCTTTCTTTCTTTTTAGTCGCACCCCAATGCGGCAGCTCAAGATACTACTGTGGTGAGAAATAATGCCATTGCTAGGTAACCCGATGTATGCATTGCATTTGAAACTAAGGCCTAGAGTTTTGTCACCATCTAAACCCCTTATCCTAAACCCCTTGTATTTTTTTTTTTTTTTACTATTTTGAAAAACTTTTTGGAATAGTTCAACGTGCCAATCGATTGACACATTGTTTGCTTGTAGACTGGCCATTTAAACTATTGCCAAATGTTCTTTTTTAATAGTTTAAAAGGCAAAGAAGTTAAGGGATAAGGAGTCTAGCGGTGACGAAAATGGAGCCGTGTGTGTGTGTGCGTGTGTGTGTGTGCGCACGAGTGCGTGGGATCTTCTTTGTTCACACATGTACTTTTGTATTTTCTATTGCAAAAATGTGGTTTAGTAAGGATTATTTACTAACCCCCCACAAAGAATAGCGCGGTTTATGTTTGAGCTGCCCAGCCGTACTGAAACACACAGAACCACCACCTACGCTTGTCTGGAGTCATTTCTTTTCCCCCCACATCCGTGCCTGTGGTGGGTCAAATATCACTTCCCCCTCAAGCATCTGCTATACTATATAGCCACTGGATTCAGACTTCCACAATCCTGGCTCATGACTTTGTCTAATACAGTGGTTTTCAATAGGGCTGGGCAAAAAAATCGATATGCCAATATATATATCGCAATTCCTAATGCCATGATATCAATATCTAATTGCCAGGTTCAAAATCAATGTTTGGATATTTTTGTAGGGTCTATTTCATTATGCCAGAAAGACTGACTGATGTTATCAGGCTGCATTGTGTGTGATTGAACTTTTTGTTATTTATATTGTTTAAAATTGCTTTACAATGTTCTAATTGATTGAACTTTTCATGGCCACATGTTGTTGTTGAGATTTCCACCCATTTTCAACATCTTACTGTACTTGATGACATCATCAAGTTGTGTTTGTTAATGATTTTTCTTTTAGGACCTTTTTTCTGAGGGTGTACAAATGGAACCAAATGGACCCGTCAGGGTCCATTTGGTTCCATTTGTACGCTCTCAGAAAAAATCTTGAAAATGGGTGGAATCCTCCTTGTTCTAGTATGATAAAAACACAGTCAATTGTGGGGGGAAAAGCGATATATCAAATCGAATCGCAGCATAACTAAGAGTCGCAATATAAATCGATTTAGAACCCTAAATATCAATATTGTATCGAATCGTCCCACCCCTAGTTTTCAACCTTTTTCATACCAGGGCCCACTATTTATTCTGCATCTTAGCGACGGACTGCCATTTGATGTTGAGTTTAATCTGTGGGACCCAAAACTAACAATTTTCATGATAAACTGTCAAAACATTGGTCAAAATGACAATTGTTCTACATTTTCTAATTGTGTAAATTCTTGATAATTAAGTAATTCAGATGTTTAAATATAATTTAACTCTTGAGAGCGTATAGGGGCCATTTGGTTTCATTTTACGCTCTTAAGAGTTACAGATCTATAGGGGTCCATTTGGTTAACAACTGTCCATCATTTAGCTGGGGACCACCTGGAATCCTCTCAGGGACCTCTGGTGGTCCCTGGACCACTGGTTGAAAACCTCTGGTCTAATATATTGCTCTCCTTCAACATGAACGTTTTAATTTACATACTTAACCTTTACCTCAAACATTATAATCTCTCTCTCTCTCACACACACACACACACACACACACACACACACACACACACACACACACACACACACACACACACACACACACACACCCCAGGCCTGGATGTAACATTTCCCAATTGGGAGGGGGGGCAGGCGAAAATGGCATGCCAATAACATTTTCATTTAAATCCTTTAGTTCGATGACCCACAAACAGGGCTAATGTTAGGCTAGAAAATGGTATGGGGGCGGCTTCATCGCCTGTTTCGCTTCGCGCCACAGGCAATGAAGTCGCACCCATACCATTTTCAGTTACAGGACTTTTATTAGGCAAATAAAGCATCAATATTAACATTAGGTGTTGTTGAAGTTGCAACAGACACGCAGCATGCATAAAGCTGAAGGTCTGTCTCAGAGAGTTTTCTGTTTTTTTTTTTTCAATGATGAAATGCTGTTGGTTTAGTGGTGCCACAATTGTAGTTAGTTAGTTAGCAGTAGTAGTGTTTCAAATCATTTTAAATGATTTTTAAATGATTGTGATTACAGTTACATTTTAAATGTAACTGCTAGCACTTTAATTGCACGCCATCATGTTTGGTGGGGCAGTCAGGGCATTTAGAGGGGAATTGCCACCCCCGTCCCCTCCCATGCTTAGATCCAGCCCTGACACACACACGCACGGGGGGGAGGGGGGCGGACAGGGTTACCTCACCCTGTGCTGCAGGAATGGCCGGTTTCAATTCACCGGTGGTGGGTGTGAGTTTGGCCGTGTGACGGAGGGAGGGAGGCGGACAGTGTGTTGTTCTGACAGTGAAGAGAGAGGTAGAGTGGAGAGAGTGGTTGGTTGGTTGCCAGGGTGAAAAGTATTCTGTTCCACTAAGCTGAGCTCTGATAGGCCGGAGCAGCCACTGAGGGAAAGGAAATTCTGCCAATTGGAATCAATTGATGTTTTGTTGCCGGGGCCAAGCTGTCCTCCTGACACAAAGCTTGCAAAGTGGATTGTCCTCGGGTTTGAAAAGGTGACACCACTTCATAATACCGGCGATAAAATGGCCACCAGACCAGCGTAATGAAGAAAAAAAAAAAAAAGGTAAACCCCAAGAACAAGATATCCTCAAAAACACCTTGAAGAGCCTTTGAATACGTCTGCAGTCTCTTCGTACTATAGCGCCTCAAAGGCCCTGAAAACAAGACTACAGACCTTCCAAAACAAAATGGTCAGGCTGTTACTTGGCCTCACTCCCTGAACCCATCTCACCCCTGCCCACTTTGACAGACCGGAATGTCTTAGGGAATGTCTTGATGACACCCTAAGCATCTGGAAAAGGGTCTTGTACATGGAGTTATTTTAGTGCCGAAAATATTTGTACATTTTTCTACAACTAAATAACTCCATACTAGTACACAAAATTCAGCACACAACCAAAATATCCATGTATTTGTCTAAATGCTTCTTTGATGCCAACGAAGACCACTCCCATAACACCAGAGGGAGTTCAAAGAAAAACATGTGCAACACAGATTCAGCACAAACAAGGGACTAAATTAATTTCACTCCTATGCCACCCAAAATGTGGAATGCACCACCAACAGTCACTAAGACATGCAAATCCCTTGACTCCTTCAAAAGCACTGTCTCAAAGGGCCAACTATGGACGTTTGCGATTCAAAACTGGAATCTGTGAAAACAGATTCCCCCACCCACCCCCTTTCCCCCCAATGTATAGTTTTCTTTTCCCCTTTACCTTCACTGATGATTTGTCCTGCTTTGGGTTTTAGGAAAGTGAATACTTATAATGAAATATAGGATAATGAAATATAGGATATAGAAAAGTCAGGGGTTTTCAACAGGTGGTCCTGCGACCACCAGTGGTCCTTGAGGGTTCCAGGTGGTCCCCAGCTAAGTTGGTTAGCCAGATGTAACTCTTGAGAACGTAACAGAAACAGAAAAAAGTCACAGACAGATTGGCTCAGACACAAGGGCGCAGATATTGCACACCTTGGCCTATACCTACGTCGAACCATAAAGACATAAATATTTAAGCCTGTATTGTGAATCAATTGGCATATTTTCATATTTTATACAAGTTGCCAAAATTGCCCCATCTATTCAATCAAGGTGTTTTTTCCCCCAATAGGTTGGCCCTATTGTAGACAAGTAATGCTTTATGGTGTCTGTCATCCGACACACACAACAGTCTTTCTATTGAGTTGTGCTTAAAATGCACTGTAATTCTCCAAATTGTTGATGAATAATTATATCAATCAATAACGAGAAAAATGACTCAGTCGTATTTTCCAGCTGCAGCCAGGCTTGTTTGTATCTGATCAGCTGAACAAAACCAAACTCTGTTTAATAAATTCTCTCTCTCTCTCTCTCTCTCTCTCTCTCTCTCTCTCTCTCTCTCTCTCTCTCTCTCTCTCTCTCTCTCTCTCTCTCTCTCTCTCTCTCTCTCTCTCTCTCTCATGGATATTGCAAGGCTTAAAATATTACATAAAGGAATGTAGATAACAACCGCCAGCTCACAGAGGAATGTTAGTTAATAAATAACAATACAAATCAATAGGGTGCCTTTCAAGGCACTTTGTATAGAGCTTGGAATTCCATTCATCTGGGCTAGATTGAATAGATGGGGCAATTTAAAAAATGTTTCATGCTAATATGTGTACTGTATAAAATAGAACATTGCAACTGATTCACAATAGAGGTTAAATATTTGTTTTTTTATCGTTCGATGTAGGTAGGCCTATGTGTGTATATCTGTGCCCTTGTGTCTGAGCCAATCTGTGTGTGACTCCTTCTGTTTTGTCTTTTACATAAAATGTAAAAACCTATAAAAATATTACTGACACACACACACACACACACACACACACACACACACACACACACACACACACACACACACACACACACACACACACACACAAAGGGAGGCAGGGGCAAGCCGTAGAGAAAAAAAAAGATGGAAAACAATTAGCTCAGCATGCTCCTTATGAGTTTGAGCTGTCAGGCCTTTTTGTTTTTACTGCTTCACTTATAAGTTTATTTGGGTGTGACCGAGAAGATTTATTGAGGCAAGACGTTTATATCTTTCCCTCAGTGTAACCCCCCCACACACACACACACACACACACATGTACACACAGAGGGTAAAAAAAGAACACAGGAGGCGGCGGGTGTGAAGTGTGAACGCTACTTTATCTATCTCTGTTTCTTTTCTGTTTTTTTTTTTTTTTAAAACAGCATGGCGCCATAGGGGCCAGCCAGCCATTAGAACTGTGTGGTTTTCAACCCCTTTCATATCAAGGCTATTATTTATTCAGCGTTTGAACCACAGAAAACACCATTTGAGAAGATTATAATACCCAAAACTCTAAGGAATAATTTGCTGAATAAGATACCAGGGTGACATTTACGGGGTTAGGGTTGAATGGTGAATAGTATGAAATCTGTGGCTTCTTCTACAGACTACAGCACTGGTAATTTCATGATGTAATCAGCAATATTTGCCCTAATAAAAGAAGAGAGTTCATATAATAAAGGGGGTGAAACAGTTGCATAAATCCAGTTCAGGTTGACTCAGGCTGGCTAATGATTTAGCCCAGGCTTTGCCTTTTTAGCACAACGCAGACAAAGCTTGGATGCCGAGGCTTAATAGTTGACCAATCTCACAGAATTAAGACATGTGTACGGACAATAGATCTCAAAATGAAAACGCACACTTGGTTAATGCGGTGCAAGAATGCTGCACGCAAATTATTCACAAATTCAAACTATTCCTTGTAATTTAATTTCTATGACTTCTCACTCAAGACTCATCATGGGACTCATGGGGTTAATTGATCACCAGATGTTTCCAATTGTCTAATTGTGTTCTCTCGGAAAGTAGACACACAACAGCAGAAAGAGCAGAGAAGTACACCAACGCATGTTAATGGTTCACAACTTGTATAATCAATTCCTCCACATTTGGCACCTAGCTGATCCAGTCGGCCTGCTTCTAATTAGGGCACATTTTACAATTTTAAGCTTTTGATCCAGAGCGAATTACAGTAAGCGACAACACAAGGTAACACATTGAATACATAAAAATAGTCATCTAGGATCAAAAAATAGCGCTAAGCACCTAACATCCATCTAGACAATTTGTATAATGAAACTAAACACTGTCTAAATAACATAGCCAATTTTAGCCAACAAGGTAAAAAAACAAAATGAGGCAAAAAAGGAAAAGCTGGCTGCTACAAATGTATTTGAGATAAATGAGAGAAAGCTGAAATCTTGCTTATATCTTGCGTATAAGATTTCAGCTTTGTCTCATTCATGAAACATTCCTGAGCTAAGAACTAAGAACAGCAGAATATCTATATAATGAAACTGTTTATGTAATTAAACTATGTGCAAGAAAGAGCCATTCATTATGACCGATTGACTGCAGCTTGGTAAAGGCCAGACCAGGTATTTAAGCAGGTTGCTAATCAGCCATCAGGTGTTGTCAGTGGCAGAAGCCAGAGGCCAAGAGTTTCCCACTGTGTTCAATAGGACTGGTCGCCTCTGTTAGTTTCTTTTGTATTATGTTATCTGTATATCATTTAGGGAAATGACTGCAGAGAATAATGCAAAGTTAAACATAATGGACACGTTTGTACTGCAGGGGCGGATCTAGGCATGGGTATGGGGGGCCTAAATGCCCAGTCTGCCCCACCAAACATGATGGCATGCAAAACAACCCAAGATATTTCAAATTAACTACTACTAACTGCAGCCGTGACGTCTCACCACTAAACCAACAGCATTTCATCATTGAACAGAAAACTCTCTGAGTCAGACCTTTAGCTTTAGGCTAAAGGTCTAACATTTCCCAATTGGGAAATGTTAGATCCGCCCCTGTTGTACTGTCACACGTAAGAACTTCCACCTGGCCGACGGCAACCAGAAGTGCATTTTAGTATAAGACTTTTAGGCTATACATTTATACTTTAAAGTGCTATGCTGTGCCTGAATAAAATGCTATTATAGTGCTGTCTAGGAAACAAGTCGACATACTGTCTAAAGTGTAAAGTATTGTAAGTTAGATCTGTGGAGAGAACTGAGCATATCTAGAAGTTGCTGTCCCTTTAAGGGTATTTACAAAATTCCCCAGCTGCAGCATTTAAAATATGCATCCTGATGGGTGAAAATATGAGACGTAGAGATACGGACCTTTTTTTTTTTTTTTTTTTTTACCACAATGACAATTTCAAGGGAAGAAGAGAATGTTGTCTGTCACAGGCTACGGGTAAAACTTAACCCGCATCTACGTGTGTGACTGTCCCCAAAACATCTCCATAACACACAATTATATGTTCTCTCCTGCCAAGACAGTGGTAGTAGTGCATGCAGACATGCAGCGCATAGACGTAGTACACAAGGGAGCCAGAATTAGGGGAATTCCAGCTGTAGCTGCCATGTGACATTACAAGTATTCCTCCTGCAGTGTGTAAAAACAGACAGCTCTAAAATCAGATGGTCTGGGAAAAAATGGTATCTGGAGGGCAATTATTGGGACTGCATGGGGAAGGGGTGGGGTAGTTGGATGTCAAGTCAGTCAGTCAGTGCAGTTGGGTATTTGCCATTTGAGTTTGGGTTTTCTCGTTTTGATGGGATTCCAGGGCAGTGTTGCCAACGTGGTGCATTTGTCACTATATTTAGTTGTTTTCCAGACGCTCCTCCTAGCGCCAAAATTGGTGAAAAACTCCTGGCGGAAAATCTAGTGCTTTTTTTTGCTGGTGAGTTGGGGCGAAATTGGTTGACAGGCGCCAGAGATAAAACCCTCGTTTTTCACCATATTTCCTCCTATGAAAGAGTCCTCCTTCGTTCCTAGAAAGGACCATTGGTAACCAAATGGACCCTTTTAGATCTGTAACTCTTGAGATCGTAAAATTTCATTTTCATTTCATTTTCATTTCAGTTTCATTTTACCGCTCTCAAGAGTTAAATTATATTTAAATGTCTGAATTACCTAATTTTCAAGAATCTACACATTTACAAAATGTAGAAGAATTGCTATTTTGACCAACATTTTTGCCAGTTTATCTCTCCTAAATTAGTCAGAGAGACTAAATTCAACATCAAATGCTGGTCCTCCTCCGTGGCTAAAATGCAGAATAAACAGTTGGCCCTGGTATGAAAATGGTTGAAAACCCACTGCTCTAGCGCATTCTAGTGCGTTTTGGAAGTGCCACTAGTGCATTTTGGATTTTGGCGGTTGGCAACACTGGGAGCCCTCCATCATCTGCAAAGCTAAGGCACTCCATCCTGTTCTGTTGTGCCTTCAATGCGGAGTGTGTCAAGTTTCACGCACATGGAGCACATTATGTGTTGGAGGACCTTTAACGCCGTGTCTCGCCACACCCTATATGTGTGTAAAGAGAGGAGGCTTCCCCCAGCTTTTGTTTTCTCTGCAAACAAAGCATACATTTAAGACGTGTTGTTGCAGTTCACTGTCTGTTTACTACTAGCCCAGTGCCCAGTCCGCTGTCTGTTGTAAAACGGCCAGAGGAATGTCATTGGAATTCCCCACTGCACTGATGAATGAAAGGGGCGAAGGCTTTTTTTTATTATTATACCGGCACATATTTTAATTTGGTGCACATGTCCCCCCTTAAATGCTCCAGTGTCCTCCTCCTCCTCCCTCCACTTCCGGAATTGGTATTCAGAAAGACTACCAATACTCGGACCAGCTGAGATGTTGCGACATTGAGGGGTCAGAAAACTGAACTGTCGGGAGGGCCGTACGTTGCAGTCTGAAAGAGGGAGAAAAGAGGGACATTTCCATTTTTTTTTTCCTGGGAGAGTGAACCAAATGGACCCTACCGGGTCCATTTGGTTCCATTTGTACACTCTCAGAAAAAAGGTTCCTAAAAGAAAAATCATTAAACACGACTTGATGATAGTGTTGTAGTATGGGTAATTGAGCGGTGCGCTTGTCACAGACATGCACAGAGCAAATTCAGTCTGGAAACCTCAGTGCAGTCGCTGGCCGTCTCAGCATCACATCCACATGACTGACTTCATCCAATCACAGGCTCTCACAGGCTATTTAAACTTTAAGTTTACATTGCTCTTCCTGCTTGCTTGCTGCTGCTGCTGCTGCTCACTCTGACACTGCTGCTCTGCTTTCTGCTTGAAGGGGAATTCCACCCATTTTCATTTTTTTTTTCTGAGAGCGTACAAATGGAACGAAATGAACCTGTTAGGGTTCTAAAAAAATCCATTAACATGGTGAAAATACATCTTGATGATGTCCTAAAAAAATCACCATGTGGTTCTCTTCAGACCTCCATTTCTTGGGAACACAGAATGGGGGAACTTTTTGATGATGTCCACCCAACACCTCTAGGGTATACTAATGACATTAGAATGTTGAAAATGGGTGGAGTTCCCCTTTAATCATTTTGCTGCTTACCCTCCTCCACCCCAGCTACCACCTATAGATTTGGATCTGCCGTTTTTTGGGTACGGGGGATTCGGAGTTCTTACGGTCAGGACTGTTGCGCTTGATACCCAAAAAGCAGATCCAATTCATCTGCCAAACCATGATAAATATATTGCTTATTTTATATTCAATAAATGAATATTAAACCCTTCTTGAGTTGTCCTGACTGAACCTGTACTGTAGCTCAGAGATGGCCAGTGTTTTGTTGTAGAATGGAAGCAGAAGATGCAGAGAGAGAGCCTTTATCCTTTCAGACTCATCCCACTGGTATGCTGACATTGTGTCTGCCAGCTAGGCTGGATGACCGAAGGCCAGATGGATGGAGACCAGAGAATATGTTTTCGCTCCTCTGTCTCTCTCTCTCTGTGTGCGTTTTTTCTTATAATTTTTATCCCACGATTTTGCAACCCGTTTTTTCACCCAGTGCCAATTCCTAATGTGATCCTGGGCTCTACACACCCTCCACAACCTGGGGAGGCAGCGGACTGGCCTCATGCTTCCTTCAATGCATGAGGAGTCCAAGCTGCCTTACAGCATGTTTTTGTGAGGGTATCTACGAACATGCAAACTCCACACAGAAAGGCCCTTTCGCCAACCCCACCTCGGGTATGGGCACTGATGACACGGAGGAGCAGACACGCCGCCATCACCCACAGCAGCGCCCCTAGCAGGAATCGAACCCAGGACCTTCTAGCTGTGAGGCGACAGCACTAACCACTGTGCCATGCCAATTTCTGCCTGACAGGGTTTCCCGTAATTTTCTCCTTTTATCTCTGGGATCATGTGAACCATGTATCATGCTTGGGATTCCTTTCCAGTTGGCCATGACTGCCTTCTTCCAATAGTTAGCATGGACCTGTGCTCTAAGGACTACACTTTACTACTGTAGTTTTTGTTCTCAACTTTGTGTTGCAATTAACAGCAGCGCCTGCACACCCACCTTCATTCAAACATTCCAGGCAGCTTCAACATAGGCTTTAAAACCATGCGTAAAAGTAAACCATTAAACGATGTGTAATAGATGTGGAACTCAGGGACTTTCAGCTTTCGTCACCAATGACTGATACCATATACCACGAGTATCAGCCTCTAATCATTACATCAGTAAACCTACCCTTCCCTTCTTTCTTGGCCGGTGTCCAACCTGCTTTTTGGTCGCAGCAGCACAAACTCCACAGTGTTGCCAACTTGGCACATTTGTCGCTATATATTTAGCTCTTTTCCAGATCCCCCTATAGCGCCAATATTAGTGAAAAACTCCTGGCGGAAAATCTAGTGCTTTTTTGCTGTATGGTGAGTTGGGGTGAAATTGGTTGACAGGCGCCAGAGATAAAACCCTCATTTTTCACCATTTTGACAGTGGTTTTCAAACAGTGGTCCCCAAGCTAAATGACGGACAACTGGTTAACCAGATGTAACTCTTTGAGAGCGTTAAAATGAAACCAAATGGACCCTTGCGGGTCCATTTGGTTTCATTTTTACGCTCTCAAGAGTTAAAATATTCATCATGTGTGTGTTAGCCCAAGTCTACACTCTACTAGAGAATGTAGGAGATTAATGGCCATTACATTCTCTAGCTGTGTGCTTCCGTCTCTAGTGCTTCCCTTCCAGGCAAGCATCGATCTAGCGCATTCTAGTGCGTTTTGGAAGTGCCACTAGTGCATTTTGGATTTTGGCAGTTGGCAACACTGGCACAGAGAGAGACGGTAGTACGGCAAGTCAAGTGTCAAAGGAACGAAGCCTTGTAAAACTCAGTCAGGTGGCGCCAACAGTGTGGCTGTGTGACAGCCAGAAACCGTATTCAATTCTGTATCTATCCAAGTTGCCTCTGGTTTAGCTGTGTAAGCAATTGACGATATACCGACCACGGCCATCTTGTCATCAGAGTTTGTAAGTGCTTGTTAATTTCAATGACCTGCAGCCTCCTGCATTGTGTTCAAATTCAAATTCTGTTAAATACTACGAGAGCCTCCAAACACTTTTCATGAAACAAAAATGTTGAGGATAGAATAGGGTGAGCTTTTGGTACATTTGTAAGGTTGGTGAGCAGGGCGTAGCTATGGGTGGGCCATGGTGGGCCCTTCAGATTGAAATTGTGTGGGGAAAAAAGTGTTATATTTGGCAATTTATTTGCACTCGTTATAAGTATAAGCTGTCTGCTGTACAGACAAGACACTGGTATAGTCTATTTACATTCCCAAACCATTCAATTAAAATTGCACTGCATCTTACATGCCTCATGCCATGTGTAAAAACACAGCATTCCTCACCTACCGCCTTTGAATAGGGATGGAGAGAGGTGCTGATTCCACTGCCATTGTCAGTGGGTCAGAGTGGTTAAGTGGACAGTTGCCTTATATGCTTTGCAATTGCATTGGCAACATGAAACATTTTAAGAGAAAAAGAATTCTGTTCTTTCTCTGCCACTGCTGGTGATTTTACTTTGTATAATACGACTAGACAGGAAGTTTCTGTTTGGATGAATTCTTGGCTGTAACGGAAATTCTTGGCTGCACCTTGCTATAGCACCTTGCCATGAGCTTACATGACCTTGAGAATAAGGTCCATGTGCAGCTGAAAGTACGACTATATAAAGCCCTATATCACATGTCAAACTCAAGGCCCGGGGGCCAAATCAGGCCCGTGAATGAATTATCTTCGGCCCGCAGGATGATATTGAATTAGTATTAGAAAAATCCCTGAAAAATAGCAGGTTTTCACATCTCATAGCGCGCCACAGTGGCACGCTATGAGGCATGAACACCTGCTATTTTTCATTAAAACTTTAAACAGTTTTAATGCAGGCAGTTTCATCTTTACAATTAACTTGCCATTAGGAGAAATTGATTTTTGAAGGGAAATTACTTTTTTTTGCTGTTTGACAGGGACGTCATCGTAAACGGGTGTTGAAACACAGACCGGTATCTCCGGCCCTCGACATGTACCTATTTTTCTATTTTGGCCCACTCTGTATTTGGGTTTGACACCCCTGCCCTATATGCACTGGAAGTTCAAGGAAGGATCCAGCCTAGTACTGCTATTGAAGAAATTGTGAAGAGGGTTAGGTTGAATAGGTTCAATAGAAAGAGCGATGAACCCATGTTGATGACTGATCACATAAATAGCAGTTTTATGATCCTATGAGCTCAGCCTGGTTACAGTCCCCATAGTTACACTGATACTTGTATAGATATAGCGTAGGCTATACGTACGTGTGAGCTTCTTCAGCTATTTTCAGCATGCAACACAAAAGGTATATACAGTGGAGCCTGTCTAACACACGCGCACACGCATGTACCGGTATGGAGGGGGGGGGGCAATTCAGGGGCGGATGTAACATTTCCCAATTGGGGGGGTGGGCAGAAGAAAATGGTACCATTTTTGGTTACAGGACTTTTATTAGGCAAGTAAAGCATCAATACTAATCAGTTGTTGAAGTTGCAACAGACACGCAGCATGCATAAAGCTAAAGGTCTGACTCAGAGTTTTCTGTTTTCAATGATGAAATGCTGTTGGTTTGGTGGTGACACAGCTGTAGTTAGTTAGTAGCAGTTGTAGTGTTTCAAATTTTAAATATATAAGCACTTTAATTTGAAATATCTTTGAAATTTGTGGGTTGTTTTGCATGCCAATGCCATTGTGTTTGGTGGAGCAGTCTGGGCATTTAGGGGCCCATGCCCATGCCTAGATCCGCCCCTGGGGCAATTTCACCTCTGCCGGATGTATGGTGGATGCACACACACACACACACACACACACACACACACACACACACACACACACACACACACACACACACACACACACACACACACACACACACACACACACACACACACACACACACACACACACACCTGCAAAGATCCCCACATGTAGCCCTCTCCTCCACTTCTCTGCTTTGAATGCATAATTACAGGGTAAAACATGCACTGCTGCTGCCAACTCTAAAATAAAGTGTGCAGTGGCAAATGGTTGCTTGTCACTTGAGGATGCGTGGGTAAAGGATGTGACTTGACGTATCATCTGGCTCCTCGGCGTTAAATGAATTCCTGCCATTTCGAAATCAAATCTGTTGAGTTAAATTATAGCAGCCAGCCAGGATTGCGCGCTAGCTGCCACCATGCGTAGTGCGAGGGGGAGGACAAAGCTAACAAACTCTGGCGTGGGATCATATCGGAGAGAGAGCTCAGTAGTCCGTATAATGAATGACTCAGACACAGCAGCGTACGTTAACTTGTGTTCAGAAGGTGGAGACGATGAGGTCATTCCATTCTCCCACGGCTTCCTCCTGCCCAACTTTGGCTGTGTGGGCATGAGAAAATACTGTAGATGAAGTTTAGTTTTATACCATTAGTGATGCACCGATATATATCAACCCACAATATTTGCTGTTATATATTGGCCTATATCGATATATACTGCATCAGCAATTAAAGCAGCCTTTGTGCCTGCAAGTTAAGAACAACAAAGATGGGGCACGGTGGTTCGATTCCCGCTAGGGGCGCTGCTTTGGTTGCTGGCGGTGTGTCTCCTCCTCCGCGTCATCAGTGCCTCATACCTGAGGTGGGATTGGTGAAAGGGCCTTTGTGTGGAGTTTGCATGTTCTCCCCGTGTCCCCTAGGGTAGATACCCTCACAAAAACATGCAGTAATCCTGGACTCTAAACTGCCTCCCCCTGGCCAGCCGGGGCGCCTGATGGAAGGGACTTGAACTGGTTGGAATAACCTGTTCCTTCTATGCACTACGTCCAACCAGGGAAACCCCCCCTGTCAGGTGAAAAGAAGGCAGCTTGGACTCCTCATGCATTGAAGGAAGCATGAGGCCAGTCCGCTGCCTCCTCAGGTTGGTGGAGGATGTGTAGAGCCCAGGATCACATTAGGAATTGGCACTGGGTGAAAAAATGGGTTGCAAAATCGTGGGATAAAAATATATTTTAAAAAAAGAACAACAAAGACTCATTTTGACGGTAACATTACAAACTACAACTGCAGCAAAATTGGATATGTTATACTTGCACAGAAAGAAGGTGCAAGTCTCCAGACTCTGTGTGTGTGTGTGTGTGTGTGTGTGTGTGTGTGTGTGTGTGTGTGTGTGTGTGTGTGTGTGTGTGTGTGTGTGTGTGTGTTTGCGCACGTGGACGTGTGTGCGTGCGCACGTGGACGTGTGTGTGTACCTGCGTGCGTCTGTGCGTAAAGTTTTACAACACTTGGAGCAACGGTGCCAGAGATGATATGACTGACTGACTGACTGACTGACTGACTGACTGACTGACGCACGCAATGGTAATAAAAATGCCGTATTTTCAACTGAACTTGAAGCGACGCAGCGCATGTCGCCGTCCGACGCATAAATCGGCCTTTTGTTCGACGATCAATTCAGTGAGTAGAATTTCCAAGGGTTATAGTGAAAAACAGGGCAATAAAAGCGTAATGGCCTGGAGTGGGAACACATTTCAGTCAGAGGGTCTTTTGAAGAACAGCCCAGGATGAAGGAGCTAAGGTCAAAAGGTCATAAACTGTCTTCACCAAGAGGGGATGGAGATAGATTATGGCTGTAAAGAGGTGACTCAATCCTCTGCTCCCCCCTCAACCTAGATCCTCTCCTGACAGCCATATCCCATATGTTCTATCCTTACAAATAGAAAAGCATGTATATGATTGTATTTCTGTTATGTAAAACCCTCCGTGGGTGTTGATATGGTTACGTTTATTGACGCCAATACTTCTGGATGGGGGTGGGGGGTAGGGGATGATAACGTGGAGGAAAAAAAATGTGTATTGCTCCACTGGTATGTTGAAGGGGGGAAAAAAAACAAAAAAATGAATTGTTTTTTTTCTCAATGAACTGAAAACCATGACACTTCTCAGACTTCAAGAAACAAATATAAACTAGAAAAGCATGTATATAAGACAAACCACTGTTGTTGTAAGACATGATGAGGTAACAAATGTGTTTTATAAATGGTACTTTTATCCAAGGCACTTTACATGGGTAGTAGATCACCATTCATTCACACATCAATGGCGGAAGTAACCATGCAAGGTATGACCAGCACATCGGGAGCAATTAGGCCGTTAAGTATCTTGCTCATGGACACATTGACACTAACCCTGGGCGATCCTGGATTTGAACTGGCAACCTTGCGGTTACCATCCAGTGTCATTTGTGCGCTGCTGTGATGATGTCACATTGCAAAAATAAATAACCTTTAACTATAGGCTCACTGGTTCAGACATCTCAGGATGGGGAGGGGGGGGGGGCACCAGTGGTCTTTGAGGGAGAAAAGAAATCTTTAGTTTTGGGGTCTGTGGGCCTAAAATGTCATCAAATGTTAGCCCTCTGTGGCTCAAATACTGAATAAATAGAGGTCCCTGTTGTCAACATGGTTGGTCTTACTCTTACCTTTATCTTGAAATTAAATTAATATTACGCAGACTTTAGTTCAGCCTTTAGTCTTGGCCCTCCACAATATTTTATGTATCTCATTTGGCCCCTTGGGGAAAATAATTGCCCAGCCCTGTTCTAGAAACTAGCTAGACTAGCTCTCTCACTGCCCCACGAGGACAAGCCCTCTATAAATGAGCAGAAGTATAGAATCCAGAGAGGGAACCTGGTCTGGGGAGCTGTAATTCAGGGGCGGATTGGCCATCTGGAGAGTACAGGGAGTTTTCCCGGTGGCCTGGACAGGTTTTTTTTTTTTTTTTTCTCAATAATCCAGGGCCAGGCCAGGCAAACTAGTGTTTCTATCCTTCAAAAACGAAAAGGTGTCCTACACCAGAGCCTTCAAGTAGGAGAGTTGCCATATTCCTGTTCACTCCTGTGCGCCAGGGCCAGTGTTGCCAACTGCCAAGGTCCAAAATGCACTAGTGGCACTTCCAAAATGCACTAGAATGTGCTAGATGCTCGCCTGGAACATACAGATCAAAATGACCAATAATCTTCTCCATTCTCTAGTTGTGTAGACTAAGTTGGGCTAATTCACATGATGAATATTTTAACTCTTGAGGGTGTAAAAATGAAACCAAATGGACCCGCAAGGGTCCATTTGGTTTCATTTTTACGCTCTCAAAGAGTTACATCTGGTTAACCAGCTGCCCCACCCAGGGTGGCCTGGCAAAGGCAAAATTGTCCCGGTGGGAAAATATGTGCCAATCCGCCCCTGCTGTAATCTGATCCGTTCAGGCATTGATTTCTGATTGCAGATGGACAGAGTTCCTCTTGTTGACATTCCCCGCCTCTGGTCAGTATGAGGTCCTGACCTCTGACCCCAGCTGGGTGCCCATTCTGGCCTCCTGCTGCAGTTCAGTAGTTTGGGACAACATGAGGGATAAAAGGTTGCAGTTGGGGGGAAAACAGATGTTGTTCTCGAACGACTTCATCATCTTTGATGAGTCAGAGGAGCCAAAAATGAAGACTAAGCAAAGCAGTGTTGCCAACTTGGCGCATTTGTTGCTATATTTAGCTTTTTTTTCCAGACCCCCCTATAGCGCCAAAATTAGTGAAAAAACTCCTGGCGGAAAATCTAGTGCTTTTTTGCTGCATGGCGAGTTGGGGCGAGATAGATTAACAGGCGCCTGCAGACTCATTTTTTACAATTTTTCTTCTTATGACAGTGGTTTTCAACCAGTGGTCCCCAGGATTAATGGTGGAATTTGGGTAACTAGGTGTAACTCTTTTAGAGCGTAAAAATGAAAATGGACCCTTGTGGGTCTATTTGGTTTCATGTTAAAATATTCATCATGTGAATTAGCCCAAGTCTACACAACTAAAGAATGTACAGGATTAATGGTCATTTTGATCTGTTTACTGTGTGTGTGTGTGTGTGTGTGTGTGTGTGTGTGTGTGTGTGTGTGTGTGTGTGTGTGTGTGTGTGTGTGTGTGTGTGTGTGTGTGTGTGTGTGTGTGTGTGTGTGTGTGTGTGTGTGTGTATATCTCTCCTATACAGTACTGTATACCTTTCCAGCATCTGGCGCATTCTAGTGCATTTTGGAAGTGGCACTAGTGCATTTTGGATTTTGGCAGTTGGCAACACTGAATCAAAGTAGGCCTGGCAGATCTGAGAGTATTACAGAGCTGAGCAGTCCAGCCCCCTCGTGACGTTGCCCCCGTTCCAGAATTGGATTCCATTCATTTTTCTCAAATGATTCATATAAATTTGACGATTACACCACACACAAAGCCAACTCGGGTCGTGACAAATCATGACAATTACACACACAACCTTTTGGGACAGTTAAATAATTTCTAAGAAGAAAAACAAAGCAAAAAGTGTTGTATTCTGCCGTTTTTGTTCTTTCTTGCTAATTAGATATCGTATGGTAATATTGTGTGGGTTGCCATGATTTGTCACAACCTAGAGTTGTCTTTGTCTGCGGCGTAAATTGTCTTTATATAGATAATTTTCTGAAACTCTATGAGGAAAATGAATGAGAAGAATTCCATTCCATATGGAATTCCATTCCATACATGATGGAAAGTTGGTTAACCAGATGTAACTCTTGAGAATGTAAAAATGAAACCAAATGGACCCTTGCGGGTCCATTTGGTTTCATTTTTACACTCTCTAGAGTTAAAATATTCATCATCTGAATTAGCACCACTTAATTAAGAAGTTTACACTGTTTTGTTGGCAAAATACAGCCTGGATTTGTGGACAAAACCAAAATAATTCTTTAATTCTAGGTCTTTGGTGTGAAAATGTAATCAAATGGTGGTCCGTGGCTCAAATGCTGAATAAATGGTGGTCCCTGGAGTCAAAAAGGTTGAAACCCCTGGTATAGATCAATAGGACCCATTGAAATAAAACAATTCATTTACACTGACCCCTGTTCAGTAATATCTTTCACACTGAGACGATTCACAGTCCTACAGGTGGGATATGGAAATGTCATTGCTGGGATTGTGGAGAGATAATGCCTTGGCCAGCCCTAATCTCTATACCTGCAATTTGTGTTTCTGAAATCCTCCGCAATCCTCTGTAATCCTGGTTAAAATGCTAGGCTGCGAGCCTCACTGGAAAATAAACACAGGTATTTGCTTTTGTGAAGAGTTTTGGCACCATTACACATTGTGGCATAAAAACAGAACTGTCACACAAAAACATTCTCCTAAATCGCTTGATTCTGCTGTCAACCCTAGGCCTAATCCATTACAGGCTGTCAAAGTGGGCAGGGGTGAGGTGTGTTCTGGGTGTGAGTGCCAAGTAGCAGCCTGACTGACCAGTTTGTTTTGGGAAGTCTGGAGCCTTGTTTTTCAGGGCCTTTGAGCTGCTGTGGTACTAAATTGTGAATTTATATTGTGGCTATCAAATAGCCACAAGTGTAGAGTGCCTTGGATAAATGTTTATCCAAGGCACTCTACAATTTACTTGAGTGAATTAGATTCAGCCATTCACATATTCATACACCAGTGGCAGCAGAAACCATGCAGGAAACCAAGTCCCATGTCCCATTTGGGGGGGGGGCATGTTGGAGAGGCAAGAGGAAATGGTTTCACGCCACGGGCGGTGAAGCCGCACCCATGCCGCTTTCAGTTACAGGACTTTTATTAGTATAGGGAGATTAAACATGATTATTCAGTTGAGAATTATGTTTTATTTAATATCCCAAAGAAGCAAAGATCACTCTGTGCCCAGATTAGAGGGGGTATACTGCCACTTTATATAGAGACAGGTCGTTATACAGGGTTAGATGAAGAACACAGAATATGCCAAATGTGCAATCTTAATGAAGTAGAGAACGAGTACCATTTTGTGTTGTATTGCCCTTTCTATGAGAAGGTTAGAGAAGAACTGTTTAAGAAAATAAATTATGTTAACGTGTTGAATATGAATGATGCACAACTATTTAAATGTTTATTTGAAAAAGATCCATTTAAACTAGCAAAGTACTTAGAAAAAGCATGGGATCTGAGGAAAAGATCAATATACAGCCAGGTCTGAGAGATACTCTATACTGTATAGGATGTTGTTGTGTTGTTGTTTTTGTTTTATGTTCTGTTTTGTTCTGTTGTATTTTTTCAATTGATTGTGATCGGCACTGCCGGAAAAAATAAGTTTATATGTGACATGAGATATTTGTACTGTATGAAAAGGTGTCATATAATCCCATAAGGGATGGGCCACAAGGTGGCATGACACTTAAATAAACTAATTCATTCATTCATTCATTTATTAGTCAAGTAAAGCATCAATAATAACATCAGTTGTTGTTGAAGTTGCAACAGACACGCAGCATGCATAAAGCTAAAGGTCTGACTCAGAGAGTTTTCTGTTTTCAGTGATGAAATGCTGTTGGTTTAGTGGTGACACAGCTGTAGTTAGCAGTAGTAGTGTTTCAGACAAATATAAGTACTTTAATTATAATATAAGAAATATCTTGGGCTGTTTTGCATGCCATCATGTTCTGTGGGGCAGACTGGGCATTTAGGGGGGCATTAATTGCCACCCATTGCCTAGATCTGCCCCTGACGGGGAGCAATTGTTGGTTGAGTGTCTTGCCCAAGGACACTTGGACATGTAGACAGGAGTTGAGATTCAAACCGCCGACCCACTTATCATTGGACGACCTGCCCTGCCCTATACCTCCTCCTGAGCCACAGTTGCCCTCGAGGGGTGCAGAAAGCCATCTGCCTTGCTGAGATTACAATGTGATCCAAAGACAATGCATTCAGTTGTTTTCCCATGGGTGCAAAGATGCTTTGTTATCAGCGAACCAGGAGCAGATTCTACAGTTCAGAGCAGATCTGCAAGCCTATATCTGTGTCCTTAATATGTTTGATAACATCAAAATTGATTTCTTGTCCATGTTTTACTGATGCACAGAGAAGAATGAAGAATTAGGACAGGGCTGTCCAAAAGGTAGATGGTGATCTACCAGTAGATCACACAGGCCATGCAGGTAGATCACATAACGGTCCCCTAAAATGTATAGATCTGTAACTCTTGAGAGTGTATAAAATGAAACCAAATGGACCCTTACGGGTCCATTTGGTTTCATTTTTTACACTCTCAAGAGTTGAATTACATTTAAACACCTGAATTACATAATTTTCAAGCGTCCTCACAATTAGAAAATGTAGATTAATTGTTATTTTGATCAACGTTTTGCCAGTTCTTTTTTCCCCAATTGTGAAGGTTCTTACTTTAGAGTGCGAGACTGAACACAACATCACAAACTGTCAACTCAAACATCAGTAATAGCATATACAAGAACACCTTCCAATTCTCTCCCTCTATTTTTCATTATAAGTGCATTATTCTTTAACACTCTAACAGTAAGTAACACCATCACCACTATTTCAAAGCTCAAACTTTGTCAAAAAAAGCATGGGGACCCCTGAATTTGGAGGAAGTGATCACAACCCCAAAACATCTGCATCAAGGCTGATGATCTAGAGGGGGGCAGGGGTGGGCAGTGCCCACCCAAACGTGCATCCTGTATGCCCACCCAAAGAAAGGTAATATCAGTGGGTTTCAACCAGTGATCCTTGAGAGAGTTCCAGGTGGTCCCCAGCTAAATGGTGGAAAGTTGGTTAACCAGATGTAACTCTTTGAGAGCGTAAACATGAAACCAAATGGACCCTTGCGGGTCCATTTGGTTTCATGTTTACGATCTCAAGAGTTCAATCATGTGAATTAGCCCAAGTCTACACAACTAGAGAATGTATAAGATTAATGGTCATTTTGATCTGTATGTTTGTTTTGTGTCCGCAAATCCAGCCTGGAATGGTGGACAAAAGCAAAATAAAATCTTTATTTTTGGGGGTCTGTGGGGCTGAAATGTCCTCAAAAAGTGGTCCGTGGCTCAAATGCCGTATAAACAGTGGGCCCTGGTGTCAAAAAGGTGGAAAACCACTGCTTCATATGAAAAACTTTGGAGGTACCCAGCCACCCTGCCAACCTTCCAGCCCACCCTAGTAGGGCTAGCTAGCCTTTGAGATAACACTTATTAGGCCAGTAATTTTAGCTCATGTTTTACCTAAAATTGGAATAAATTGTAACATGGGATTTTTTTCACAGATCATTTCTTTGAGGACTCCAGAACAACATATTAAAAGTCCCGAAAAATCCCAGTTGCGCAAATATGTTTAATTTCATAAAGTAATTCCACTGCCCTCTCACATATTAGTAGGACTATATCAGTCACCAGAAAAAGGTGAGGGCAGTGGAATTTCATTTACAGCTTTCATTTATTTATTTATTTTTAATATTCATTTGGGTGGGCAAGCCCAGATATGGAGGCAGCTACATTTTCCAAAACAATATTTTAAAAATAACTGAAACCTCTGAATGAAATTCCACGGTCCTCTCACGTATTAGGAGGACAATATCAGTCACCAGAAAAAAGATGGGTTGTTTTTGAATTATCCATCATGGTTAAAATGGAGTTTTAAGTTATAATGGGTGTGTATAGGAAGGGGCAGGGCTATCACTCCATTGGAGCCTATATATTTTATTACTTTATGAAATTAAACATATTTGCGCAACTGGGATTTTTCGGGACTTTTAATATGTTGTTCTGGAGACCTCAAAGAAATGATCTGTGAAGAAAATGCCTTGTTACAATTTATTCCACTTGAAACGCTATTTTGCCTGGACTATATCCTGCATCATCTTACAAACTATAGTATTTATAACCCCCTATAACTACAATAGATCCTGGGGGCTAAAACGCCCAGCTTTAGAGCAAACCTCAGCACTTCCTGCACGGCTAACAGATAACATCAGCGGTTTTGTACCACACAGACAAACTTTAACTATAAGTGTTTCATCATCAGAGGATGTTCACTATTACAACCAGAATGTGCTGGTTATGGCTCTTGTTCATTGGATGCCTCAATCTGCTCAAATTTAAAGGCATTTCCATTGGCTGAAGATGTGCACTATTGTTGCGGACTGATGGGGATAAACCATCTAACTCATTTTTTAAATTTTATTTTGCCCTTTTTATTCCATAAATCAGGGGCGTTTTTGCCATTAGGCAGACTAGGCAGTTGCCTAGGGCGCCATGAGGGGAGGGGGAGGGGTGCCAGGGCGACCACCAGAAATGCTTTAAAAGGATCCCAGGCCAATAAGCCTCTTATGGATAAATACATTATACTTGTCCTCTATAACTAGAATTGAACATTTAAAACACATGCATATAATATGTTCTTTAGTTAAAAAATAGTTCATTTTATCCCTTGGGGGCCTCATTTTACTGGAGATTTTCCCAGTAAAATGAGGTCCCTTTACCAAATGGACCCGTAAGGGTGAAATGTAGAAAAGGGGACATCTGTGACAAAAATCAAGGACATTATATGTATCATGTCACATAATCAAGGTAGATTGATGCCCAATGTGTTTTGGTGTGGAATTCTCCTTTAAGGTGAATTACATTCTGACAATTGATTAGGCAGCCTGTCTTATAGAGTGGAGTGGTGATTATCGATAAGTGATTGAGCAATCAGAATCAAGCATCCAACCAAGTCAAGCCATACGATATGTTATGCATTATCAGTGCAGTGTTAGGCAACATGCGGTACACAATTCCTGGAGAGAATATCAGTGGAAAATTATGAGCAGATTGTTTACGACTCCGTTTCTGATGGATTACAGGTTATCAACAGTAGAGACAGACAGGGTTAAAAAAAAAGCTAAATATAGCGACAAATGCACCAAGTTGGCAACACTAAACCTGCCTTTCAGGCCTGGCAGAGAAAAACGATCAAAGGGATGTAAACCTACTAGTAATATCATCAATAATGTCCTGTTATTTCTATTAAACTGACTGAAATAACAGGCATTCGACCCCTGCAAAGTTAGCGTGCAATAATGGATGGAAAAACATGCTGAAATACAATTGAGGAATCTTGTTTTAACTGTCCACAGCCCTCCTGTGAGACACAGACTAAAAAAACAAATGGTACCATCGGACTTTAGTTTAAGAATCACACAGATGTATTTAATCGATTTTGACATTTTCACATCCAGGAGAGCCTTACTGCCAGGGGCGGATCTAGGCATGGGCATGGGGGGGCAATGCCCCCCTAAATGCCCAGACTGCCCCACCAAACATGATGGCATGCAAACAACACAAGATATTTCACTGCTTATATATTTAGAAGTATTTGAAACATTATCTATACTTTCTACAATCGTCTAACCATAAACCAACAGCGTTTCATCATTGAAAACAGAAAACTCTCTGAGTCAGACCTTTAGCTTTATGCATGCTTATTGTTGATGTTTGACTTGCCTAATAAAAGTTCTGTAACTGAAAATGGTATGGGTGCGGCTCCATCGCTTCTCGCCACGGGCGATGAAGCCGCCCCCATACCATTTTCTCCTGCCCCCCCAATGTTACATCCACCCCTGCTTACTGCTCTTCTCTTCCCTCTGTGGACACACTGCCAAAACACCAGCTGAGCCTGTGAAACATGAAATGCAAATACAAAATATAATGGCACTTCCAAAATGCACTAGAATGCGCTAGAGCAGTGGGTTTTCAACCGTTTTCATACCAGGGCCCACTATTTATTCTGCATTTTAGCCATGGAGGCCCAACGTTTGATGTTGAGTTTAGTCTCTCTGACTAATTTAGGAGAAATAACTGACAAAATGTTGGTCAAAATGGCAATTCTTCTACATCTTGAAAATGTGTAGATTCTTGGAAAGATGGTTAAATATGATTTAACTCTTGAGAGCGTGAAATGAAACCAAACGGACCCGAAAGGGTCCGTTTGGTTTCATTTTACGCTCTCAAGAGTTACAGATCTATAAAGCGTCCATTTGGTTACCAATGGTCCTTTCTAGGAAGGAAGGAGGACTCTATCATAGGAGGAAAAATGGTGGAAAAACAAGGGTTTCATCTCTGGCACCTGTGAACCAATTTCACCCCAACTCGCAAGCAAAAAAAGCACCAGATTTTCCGCCAGGAGTTTTTACACAAATTTTGGCACTATAGGGGGGTCTGGAAAAAAAGCTAAATATAGCGACAAATGCGCCAAGTTGGCAACACTGGGCAGACAGCTGTGCAGTGAGTTTTGTTTCTCTATTGTCGCCTGCTGCTGTTGGACTCCCTATAGGTGACGTCATGCCCGTCCATACATGGCCTCTGTTACCTCTGGCACTTCAAAAAGGTCAAATCTACGCAGCTCTTCTTTGCCTGTCTGTCTGCCATTGGTTGGTTTCGTGTTCTCCCTTCGAGCTAGGGATTATATAACCGATATAGCCAGCACAAAAGCTAACCTTAGTTATGCCATAGTCATGTTTTTTTTTTCTTTCTTATGTTGTGGCCAAAGGCAACGCCTGTCTAGGGGCGAAACAAGGCATGTCTGTCTGTCTGCCTGCCTGACGCTCATTTCACTCACTGTAATTTCATTGTAAAACAATGGTATACTGTGTTAATTATAGACACAGACGAGTAAAAAAGTGAGCTGGGCATAGACTAGTTGCTTTGTATAGTGTTTATAACATTATATGTTTGTTCAGTGTAGAGTGTGAGTGTCTATAAAATACACACAAGAAAACAGCGACCACAGTAGCATTCTGACAGTTGTTTCATATGGACTGTGGTGTGCCGTTATGGCGAGGGAGGGACATAATTATGACTTTTGCATTCGTCTGGCCTACAGCATTGTCACAGATTCTCAGCTCTGCATGTGACTCTCTGATGAGGAGCATTTGCAAGCCTGCAGCCTTAAAGGGGAACTCCACCCATTTTTCAACATTCTAATATGTCATTAGTATACCCTAGAGGTGCTGGGTGGACATGATAAAAACGTTCCCTCATTCTGTGTTCGCAAGAAATGGAGGTCTGAAGAAAACCACTAACATGGGGAAACATCTTGATGACATCATCAAGATGTATTTTCACCATGTTAATGGATTTCTTTAGATGCTTCTTTTTTTTTTGCTGAGAGCGTACAAATGGAGCCATTTTTTTCAAAAATGGAGCGTACAAATGGAGCCATTTTTTCTGAGAGCGTATAAATGCAACCAAATGAACCCTAACGGGTTCATTTGGTTGCATTTATACGCTCACAGAAAAATGTTAAAAATGGGTGGGATTCCCCTTTAAAGGCATGGTATGGCAGCACGCACGCATAGTTAACACAACAGTGCCTCCATTGTTTTTCCTTTAGCTTTCTAAGTTATTTTGAGAATGACTGATGTACAAGCCCCCAGCCAGCGTGTCACATTCTGACACATTGTTTGGAGAGTGTTGTTTGGAGTTTGTAGATCTTATGTAATGACACACCCAAGATTGGGATTAAACCACGTTTCCTCAGCTATTGTACAGTATATACTGTACACGGCAGAGAAGGCCTCTAAAGCAGGGATCTTCAACCCTTTTTAATATATAAATATCTGGCTCCCATCTTAATAAACCATTAACACTAATAGGTTTAACCAATATTTATTAAAGAGAGGGTGCCATGATTTTTGTATTTTTTCCAATTTTGAACATAATATGTCTATTTACATACTGTCAACTCTTAAATACTATTTAAGAGGTGACAGTATGTAAATAGACCCCTTGGTGTAGTTTTATGTGCAATGATGTATTGGCATGCCTTTGTATTTAGGGTTTCTTCCTGGGGGCTGAACCTTTCCAGTCAAATGTGCCAATGAAAAAAAAAAACTTCAATATAGTGACATCACGTGTTCAGCCCCTCCCCTAACTCCTCCCCCTTTATCATGCAACTAAAGCTGTAGGCCCACGCCTATGGGATCATACTTTTCATATAACATTAACACCTAATGGTCATGTTTTAGGGTATAAAAAATTATGTTGGCATTTAATTGGCTCTGCTACATACAGGAAAATAGATATACAATAACAATCCCCAATGGGGAACAGAGAAAGAGACATCACCGGTGGTACTGGAGTGGTGGTGGGACCAAACAACCACCCCAGGAACTACAACCAGGAACCATATGCAGAAGAGAGGCAGGAAGACTGCCTGCAGTCTAGGGGAGCTCAAATAACCAATTACCGGTAAATGCCTAAACGCCCAATTGATCTGATGCCACATCAGCATATATGCAGTGTTGTAGTGGGACTTTTAGAAGTGGGGGGCGCCTCTTAAACCTCTGTTGGGTTTCATTTTACGATCTCAAGAGTTAAAAATCTATAAGGGTCCATTTGGTTACCAATGGTCCTTTCTAGGAAGGAAGGAGGACTCTATCATAGGAGGAAAAATGGTGAAAAACAAGGGTTTTATTTCTGGCGCCTGTCAATTTCACCAATTTCACCACAACTCACCAGCAGATTTTCCGCCAGAAGTTTTTCACTAATTTTGGGGCTAGAGGGGTCTGAAAAAAAGCTAAATATAGCGACAAATGCACCAGGTTGGCAACACTGTTTCTCACAAAACATTTACAAAGACCATTATGCAGGCTAAAAAAGTTTTGGGGTTCAGTGAATTCAGTGAGAGAAATGATAAAGTCGATTGAATCCACAAATCACACAGACACCTCTACAAATCTATACCAGCTTTCCTGGGAAGTTGATTCTCCTCCAACTTAATTAGTGCCAGTGATTCTTTTCCAATGCAATATTTATCGGATACAAAGGCTCCCTTATTTGTTCAGGGCAGGCATTATAATAAATTAAAACTGTGTTGTCATCATCTTGCCTCGTGAAATCTACTTTTTTTTTGGACGGCAGAGAAAGAAAATAAATAAGATCAACAGTGTGGGTTCAAGCACAGTGCAAACCTACATCATTAGAGGATCATTTGGCTCCAAATACAGATGCATAGACCACTTAACCACTAAATTGCCAGTGGTTGCTGGAGTTAGGACTATAAATAACTATAGCAAAGAGCCATTTAGATATATCTGGAGATCAATGGTCATGGGTAGACAGTGTTGCCAACTTGGCGCATTTGTCGCTATGTTTAGCTTTTTTCAGACCCCCCTAGCGCCAAAATTAGTGATGTAGCGCTTTTTTGCTGGTGGTAACAACATTGGTAACCAAATGGACCCTTTTAGATCTGTAACTCTTGAGATTGTAAAATGAAACCAAACGGACCCGATTTTACGCTCTCAAGAGTTAAATCATATTTAACCATCTGAATTACCTAATTTCCAGAATCTACACATTTTCAAAATGTAGAAGAATTGCCATTTTGACCAACATTTTGACAGTTATTTCTTCTAAATTAGTCAGAGAGACTAAACACAACATCAAATGATGGTCCTCCGTGGCTAAAATGCAGAATAAATAGTGGGCCCTGGTATGAAAATGGTTGAAACCCCACTGCTATACCACATTCTAGTGCATTTTGGAAGTTGGCAACACTGCACGTAGAACCACTTCCAATGAAAGAACCCATTCCAACAAAGGCTCTTCAAATATCCATAAAGAATTGATACAATTCTCATTCTTCTTAAAATAGTTTCATATTTTCACAGTATTATAAAATAGTATTATAGTTTCACATTTTTTACAGTATTATAAAATAGTATTATGGTATAGCTATAGTCTATGAAATAGTATTTATATTATTTATTATTACAGAAAGCATTATAGATTCTGATGCACCGGTCCAGTAGGTTTACTGTAAAAAAAAAAAAAAAAAAACTCACAATCACAACAGGTTTGATTCAGCTGTGTTTCATGCTTCCTCGCCTCTACTCTCTGTCTGTTGTTCATTCTAAATCAAGCAAAAAGTGGCAAAAGAATCTGTACATTAGGTAACTTATAGATTTTTCTTATAGAGTCATGCTCACTGTCAGATTCAGAACACTACCGGAAGCGTTATTATTTTTCTATCAGAGGAACAATTAGTAGTGATGGGCAAGTTACTGGGAAAATGTAGTAAGCTACACTACTTGTTACTCTCGGAAAATCCCCAGAAAATTGTAGCAAGCTACACTGTAAGCTACACAGCAAAAGTAGCTTGCTACATCAACACTGCATATATATTAATATACTGTATATCTCAACTGAATGTACAACTTGGGTATAAATCAAAATCATAATAATAATAATAATAATATTCTAGGGGTGGGTTTGAGCATAGGATTAGGATGGTGGCCTGTCTAAGTATTGGGATGTATATTAGAGGTTTTCTACCCATTAAAAATGGGCGGAATATGAAAAAATGTGTGGGGAAATGTAGTAAGCTACACTCCTTGTTACTCGAAACAAGTAGTGTAGCTTCACTACAATCTATTCCCAGGACAAATGTAGTAAGCTTCACTAGAAGCTATGGGAAAATGTAGTTAAACTATGTAGCTTAGCTATACTTGTAACAAGTTACTGCCCATCATTGACAATTAGGCAGTCAACTCCAGATTCACCTCAAGAACAGCATTGTCCAATAAATATCATGCTAAACCACTTAGTCAGGGAAACGCGCCGCACGTGTATGTTGTATGATGTTGCATCAGCCAAGTAGGGAAAAGGTTTAAACGTGCAAAGAGGACCCTGCCTGGCTTAGTGACTGCAAGGGCAGATCTAGGCACGGTCATGGGGGGGGGCAATGCCCCCTAAATTCCCTGACTGCCCCTGCAAACATGATGGCATGCAAAACAACCCAAATTTCAAAGACATTTCAAAATAAAGTGCTTATAATTGAAGATGATTTGAACCACTACTACTGCTACTAACTAACTACAGCTGTGGCACCACTAAACCAACAGCATTTCATCATTGAAAACAGAAAACTCTCTGGGTCAGACCTTTAGCTTTATGCATGCGTGTCTGTTGCAACTTCAACAACAACTGATGTTGTTATTGATGCTTTACTTGCCTAATAAAAGTCAAGTCAAGTCAAAGTGTCAGAGTGGGAGCGGCTTCATCGCCCGTGTCGCTTCGCGCTATCCTGCCCCTCCCGATTGGGAAATGTTACATCCGCCTCTGTTGGACTGTTAGTGACTCAAGGGCTTGATGTTCTGTTGCCAGAGTTGCAGCAGCTTTATGGGCCCATAGACACAATCCTTGCTGGAACATGTGGTTTTGATATGTTCATGTGCAGGGGCTGAGGCCAGTTAAAGCACCAATACACAGCGATTATTCACTCCACTGTGCTACAGCAATCAGAACCACATGCCAGCCACACAGCACACACAAAAATGCCCCGATCCTAGCATTCAGGCACGTCCTGTCCCATAGGAATGCTGTTCCCAAGCTTGCAAACAATGACTCCATATTCATTTTAAGGTTTTCAAGTCGCTACATGGCCCACACCAAGTACCGTTTTGCTGTGATATTGGATTATATTGGGTGACATGTGAATGGCTGTGGTATGCGTGCTTGCCATTGCCTGTCTCCCGAGTGTCTGGTGCTGTAGATACTCGTGGCGCTTTTTCCACGCAAATAAAGATGCCAAGCTTTTAACACCCCAACGCCTAAGAATCCCTAACAGTGTAGATGGAGACAGCCAAATTACAGTATATCAACAGTGTAATATGTTGTGTGTGTGTGTGTGTGTGACTGTGTGTGTGCGTGTGTGTGTGTGGTGTGTGTGTGTGTGTGTGTGTGTGTGTGTGTGTGTGTGTGTGTGTGCGCGTGCGCGTGTGTGTCAGTGTTGTTTTTGTCGACTAAGACTAACACTAAAGACTAAGTCGACTAAGGTTTTTGATTTTTAGTTGACAAAGACTAGATTAACAAAAATGATTTTCAAAAGACTAAGACGAAGACTAAATCATAACCTAAGACTGATGGAAATACGAAACATTTTAGCTTCTTTTTTCTTAAATAAAATGTACACAGAAATAAAACGAGACATGTTTCATACTAAAAAACTATATATCTGTATAAGATATATACACCTACAATGCATTTGCATGTAAGACTAACTACCAAGACCAAGACATTTTGTTGACTAAGACTAGAATAAAAAAAACAAACTTCAGAAGACTAAATGGGACTAGAAAAGTCCAAGACTAAGACTAAAACAAAAATTTCTAAAAAAAAAAAAAACAACAAAACAAAAAAACAACACTGGTGTGTGTGTGTGTGTGTGTGTGTGTGTGTGCGTGTGCCTGTGCGTGCGTGCGTGTGCGTGGTTGCTTGTGCCAATATACTGTACAGCAGTACACACAGGCTATAAGCTACTGCAAGACTAGGCATGAAGCTAAAAGACAAACAAATCAAACAGGCTCTGCAACCTGTTCCTCCTCAAACAACAAACATGATCTATTCACTATATAGATGAAAGCTAAATGTAACCATCATAGCATTTCCAGTTCTTCTCTATTTCTCACTGCAATTGTTTTCTTTCTCTCTCTTTTACTGATGATGCCTCTAGTTTTTTCATGTCGTCATCCCTATATCTTCCCTCGACCCAAAGAGTTATGGGAACATGGGGCTGACAGAACAACGAAGGATATGGCTGTAAAGTTACCCCCATTTCACCAGGGTCTTGAGTATTGCCCTTGGGATTGTCTGGGTCTTGGGTCACCAGGAGTCTGTTGTTGAACTACCTCACATAGTTCAAACTTAGCCTAAATGGCTCTTAAGCCAAGACGTGTACATTACTAAAAGCCAGTGGTTTTCAAACTTTTTCATACCAGCTACGGTCCACTATTTATTTTGCATTTTAGCCATGATGAACCATCATTTGATTGAGTTTAGTCTCTCGGACCCAAAACTAAGGATTTTCAAGTTTTTGTCAACAATTTAGGACAGATAACGGGCAAAACATTGGTCAATATAACAATTCTTCTACATGTACAACTGTGTACATTCTTGAAAATTACTGGTAAGTAATTCAGAAGTTAATTTAAGTTAAATATAATTTAACTTTTGAGAGCGTAAAATGATCATTTTATTTTACCATCTCAAGAGTTACAGATCTACAGAATAAGGGTCCATTTGGTTACCAACTGTCCATCATTTAGCTGGGGACCACCTGGAAACCTTTCAGGGACCACTGGTGGTCCCCGGAACACTGGTTTAAAGCCACTGCTAAAAGCCATTTAATCCAAAACTAAGCTAAGTTTGAACTTAGTGTGAGGTGCCGCAACTCCCTACAGACCTACAATGACTACCATACAGTAGTCTGCTAAATAACAAAAATACAATATTTGTACCCTAACCCAAGTGAGCTGTGAACTGTGGGGGAAAAAAAAATCAGTCTTCCTGACAGCTGCCTGTCAGCTAATCTCCTCCCTGGTATTGTGCTACACAGACCTGCTGTCTTGTTGTTGCTCCACTGACCCCAACAGCAGACAGCCAGACTGTGGCCTGAGCAACTGAGCAGCCAACATCGTATATTTCTGCAGCTTGGTAGAAAGTGATAGGGTGGCCAACTGGGCATGGTCATGACCCCTGACTCATGCGTGCCGTACGTGTGTGTGTGTGTGTGTGTGCGTGTGTGTGTGTGTGTGTGTGTGTGTGTGTGTGTGTGTGTGTGTGTGTGTGTGTGTGTGTGTGTTTGATCGCATGCGTGTCTGTTGTCAGGCCCGGATGTAACACTTCCCAATGTGGGGAAGATTTACAGTATATCTTGTACAGGACTTATATTAGGCAAGTAAGCATCAATAATACCAGTCAGGTGTTATTGAAGTTACAACAGATACGCAGCATGCATAAAGCTAAAGGTCTGACTCAGAGAGTTGATGAAATGCTCTTGGTTTAGTGGTGCCACAGTTGTAGTTAGTTAGTAGCAGTAAAAGTGTTTCAAACCATTTTAGGAACTTTAACTTGAAATATTTTTGAAATTTGGGTTGTTTTTCCATCATGCCCCCCCCCCCCGCCTAGATCCGGCCTTGGTGTGTGTGTGTGTGTGTGTGTGTGTGTGTGTGTGTGTGTGTGTGTGTGTGTGTGTGTGTGTGTGTGTGTGTGTGTGTGTGTGTGTGTGTGTGTGTGTGTGTGTGTGTGCGTGTGTGTGCGTGCATGCATGCATGCATTCCAGGACTTGCTCCACTTCTAAACTCTTAGCATTCACTTTCAGGCAGCAGGTGATAGCCCAGAATACTTTCACGCCATTAGAGAACGTGACTCGCTCCTGTCATCGTGTGGAATGAAGGCAAAGTCAGGTTTTAGTAAAGTGCTGTGTCACACCCAAACGAGGCAACAAGGTCAAATTCAGTCATGGTGGTGTCACACGCTCTTTAAAAGACCATCTACAACGTTCAAGACACATGTCAAACTCAAGGCCTGTGTATGAATTATCTTTCGAGGGATGATATTCAAGTATTATAAGATCTCGCCCACTGGTACAGGTAGTACCATGATGAGATATAAATGCAGCTAATTGTTTTGCTCACTTGATTGACTTTCTCATTTCACTATGAAAGCAGTGCTTGGAGAGGATCATACAAGAGGAAACTGAGCTTTAATAATGCATTTTCACTTCTTAATACATGCCCAGGCCTTTCATCTTTGATATTATATAAGGGACATTGATTTTTAAGCAAAATGACTTTTTTCGTCTCTGCAAAATTGGTGTGATGAAACGCAGTCCAACGGGCCGGCCCTTGCATTCTTTTCTATTTTGGCCCACTGTCTATTTGAGTTTGACATCTCTGATCTACAACAATGTAAGCTCACAACCAGGGGTGTAGTGGAGGGAGGACACGGGGGACACTTATCTCACATCAAAAATATTTTTGGGGGCAAAAATAAGTTTTTTGTCTTTTGTCTTTTTGTCATTTACTTTTATGAATACAATTAAGCATTGCAAACCATCTGTCTCAATATGCTACACTTGTCTCACTGTATGTTTTAATAGTGTCTGTGTGCTCTGCGCAGGTGCATGCAAATGCACATGCATGTGTGCGTGCACGTGTCTTAAGAGGCGTCCCCCCACTTCTAAAAGTCCCACTACAACACTGCTCACAACGCGTCACAAGGCAACGTGTCATGAGCTTGTTGATATCCTACCTTGGGCAAACAACACTGTGTCGTGATGGTGTACTTAAGCAGTACTCATTCATATTGTAAAGACAATGTTAAGCCCAATGTACAGTACAGTTGTATGACCACGTCACCTGCTGAATAAAGCAACTGATTTACTGTATATACTTCTTCTTTTTTTTCCCCACAAAGATCAACAGTCGTACGATGAATTATGAATGGGCCTTTATTCCCAATTTCCCACATGGGGCAGATGTAACATTTCCCAGTTGGGGGGCGATGAAGTTGCATCCATACCATTTTCAGTTACAGGACTTTTATTAGGCAAGTAAACCATCAATAATAACATCAGTTGTTGTTGAAGTTGCAACAGACACGCAGCATGCATAAAGCTAAAGGTCTGACTCAGAGAGTTTTCTGTTTTCAATGATGAAATGCTGTTGGTTTAGTGGTGCCACAGCAGTAGTTAGTTAGTAGCAGTAGTAGTGTTTCAAAGCATTATAAACATGAGCACTTTAATTTGAAATATCTTGGGTTGTTTTGCATGCCATCGTGTTTGGTACAGGGGCAGGCAGACTGGGCATACATTTAAGGGGGGCATTGCCCCCCTAAATGCCCATGCCTAGATCCACCCCTGTCCCACAGGCTCGCCGAAGCTCTCTAGCTTTAGGGCACAAAGCCATCTCTGATCCAGCTCCAATAATGGTCCAGCCCCTTTTCAAAACAAAAGCCCCTTTTTTTTTTACATTGTCCTCTTGGGCCGCCTGCCTGACCCCTCCTCCTCTCTGTTATTACTGCGTTCTGCCCGACCGCACCAGAGATAACGAGCCCATGCATGCACATCTGTATTCTTCCCGCAGATTAGGCTAACGTGGGATATTGTGTTAGGGGAGTCCTCCTCTCCCCTAATGCGTGGAGACCTAGAAAAGGTTGAATGGGCTGCATGGGAGCACAGGGGCTAAAGCAATAAGGACGTGTCTGTCTGTCTGTCTGTCTGTCTGTCTGTCTGTCTGTCTGCAGGGTCGGATTGACCATTGGGCATACAGGGAGATCTCCCGGTGGGCCACGACGACTCGTAGGGGGCCGGTGGTATCACGCTATGATTAAAAGCACTGGTTTTCAACCTTTTTTTTTTTATCCCAGGGCCCACTATTCATTCAGAATTTTGAGCCACGGAGGAGGACCATCATTTGATGACATTTTAGCCCCAAGAGACCCCCAAAAACTAAAGATTTTATATTTTGCCTTTTGGTCCACACAATTCCAGGCTGGATTTATTTGGGGAAACAAAACAGTCAAACATATACAGATCAAAATGACCAATAATCATTTGGTGATTAGACTTGGGCCAATTTTTCGATGAATATTTTAACTCTTGAGAGTGTTAACATGAAACCAAATGGACCCGCAAGGGTCCATTTGGTTTCATGTTTACGCTCTCAAAGAGTTACATCTGGTTAACCAACTATACCAGGTAGAACAGGTCCATCACGCGCTGGTTGTTGTGGTTGGGCCGGTCTAGGCCAAATCACGCTAAAAATGTCCGGGCCGTTTTTTCGCCCAGTCCACTACTGTCTGTCTGTCTGTCTGTCTGTCTGTCTGTCTGTCTGTCTGTCTGTCTGTCTGTCTGTCTGTACCGATGGTGGTGTCTCCCCAGGGTGACACACACACACCCACACACACACACCCGTCAGGCCTCGGACCGCTGATGCGCTCCGACAGTGTTATGGGAGCTCCATTCAGTGGTACATGGGACACGCGGGGGTATTTTCACATGGCGGAGAGCTTTTATATGCTATAACCTCAGTTGACTCGATAGGGACGACTATTTGGAATGTGAGGGCGCTGCTGCTGTGCATGTGGGGCGGATTTCCTGGTGTCACGTTTCAGGCAACTTTTCTCAACTCCCCGTTGAGAAAACTTCTTTTTTTTTTTTAAATCCTCCCACTTCAGCCTTAGTATGATAATGTTCATATCTCTCCAGAGTGTTTGAATTAACTCAGTGGCCCCTAACACTGAAGTTCCTATGGCCAAGGAAAAAAACCCCATAGGAGCAGCAGACTTTGTGGTATTCCCCCGGTCTGCTGTGCTATAGTGCTGAGGCCCAAACACATGTCTTCACAGCACGTGTGTGTGTTGGAGGCAGTGTTGCCAACTGCCAAACTCCAAAATGCACTAGTGGCACTTCCAAAATGCACTAGAATGCGCTAGATGCTTGCCTAGAAGGGAAGCACTAGAGACGGAAGCACACAGCTATAGAGAAAATGTAATGGCCATTAATCTTGTACATTCTCTTAGTTGTGTAGACTTGGACTAACACACAAATGATGAATATTTTAACTCTTGAGAGCGTTTAAGGGTCCATTTGGTTTCATTTTTACGCTCTCAAAGAGTTACATCTGGTTAACCAGCTGTCCATCATTTAGCCTGGGGACCACTGGTTGAAAACGGTGAAAAACAAGGGTTTCATCTCTGGCGCCTGTCAACCAATTTCTCCCCAACTGACCAGCAAAGAAGCACTAGATTTCCCCTAATCACCATAATTTTGGTGCTAGTGGGGACTGGAAAAAAGCTAAATATAGGGACAAGTTGGCAACACTGCTTGGAGGTGTGCTGCCTATAGCTGCCTGCGTGGGAAAACACTGGCATTCCACACCCACTTGTTGACCTCCCTGAACCTTCCCCTGTGCTCTGACTCCTTGGAGCCACCTTGGCAGTGGGAAGAGGATGTCCCCAAAGCTCCCATAGTAGTATAGCCTAGAGAGGGACACACTGACCCACTGTCTGTCTCAGTGAAACCTGAACAACCTGACCACAGATGGTTAAGGCACAGGGGTTTTCAACCTTTTTGACACCAGGGCCCACCATTTATTCAGCATTTGAGCCACGGACCCCCATTTGAGGCCACACAGACCCCAAAACTAAAGATTTATGTTGCTTCTGTCCATGACCATTAGCCTAATCTTCTAGTTGTGTAGACTTGGACTAATTCACATAATGAATATTTTAACTCTTGAGAGTGTAAAAGTTTTTACGTTCTCAAGAGTTACATCTGGTTAAACAATTTAGCTGGGGACCACCTGGAACCCTCTCAAGGACCACTGGTGGTCCCCAGACCACTGGTTGAAAACCATAAGGCAGTCAAGTGAATTTGTTTATTGTGTGATTTCATCCTAGATCTAGCGATAGTTCGAATAATTCCAGAGACGGAATCCTCTCTGGTAATTTAACTCTGTACAAATATGTTTGTATGGATGATTTTGATACTTAATGGATTTGACTGTTTGTGGAGTTGGTGGATCCACTGTGAGACATTGATTCACTTGTTAAACAACAATTACATTCCTCACATACACACAATTCCTCCCTTAATTATAAATAAACAAAATGAATAAATCAGTAAACCCTCTTTTCACAAACATAGTCCCTATATAGCTAAGACATACAGTATATGTGAATGACCTAACCCTAATATGCGATCGTCAGCTCTCTACAAAGCTTAGGGTCGGCAATGGAATGTAACCCTTCCTCTCTCTCAATGGTTGTTTGACCAGACCAGAGTGACCATAGTGAGACTATAGACCTCACACCTAGGACACACCTATAACCCCTGCATTATGCTTGGCTGGAATGGAAAGAGTACAATGACTTGCAGTGGTCAGGTTTGCTGATAAACTATAATAACACACAACCATTTTGGCTCTGTGCGCTTAAATGGAAACAGGAAGGTTGCTATTTGCAGCAGGCTTTTATTTATTTTTGCACCGTAGGCCACCAACTGCACTGGGCCATTATTTTCTGTACAATTACATTCATACTCAGCGGCCTTGTGGTTAGAGTGTCCGCCCTGAGACTGGGAGGCCGGGGTTCGATTCCCGGCCGGGTCATAGCAAAGACTCTAAAAATGGGACCCAATTCCTCCCTGCTTGGCACTCAGCATCAACGGTTGGATTGGGGGTAAGACCCTGTCTTGTCCAGGGGGTGTACTTGTACATCAAGCTGCCTCACACTACATAAACAGGAGATAGGCTCCTGCCCTAAGGGCCTCATGGCTTGGCCTAGCCTCATGACATCATGGCTTACTTACTTACATTTATAAATGGTGGAATACACCAATTGAGGAAGAAACCCTGCAAGCCATCAACCAGCACAACCAACGGGAGCAATTTGGGCTTCAGTCACAGTATCTTGCCCATGGGCACATGGACAAGTAGACAGGAGGAGCCGGGATTCCAACCTCCGAACCACAGATCATTGGACGACCTGCTCTATCTCCTTAGAGTTACTGTAAAAGGAGAGCGGCGACACGCTTTGATTTTGCGTCTCTCGCTTTGCGCCTGCACTGGAGTCCTGCTATCAATGCAAGTGAGGTGGTTTGTTTGGAGCTGTGTTACTTATATTAGTTCCAGTGTTGGGACATGTGCACTACGTAACTTAATATATTACATAATATATTACCAAAATGCAGTAACTTGTAATATAAATATATTACTTAACTAAAACAATCTAATATATTATACTTTTCTTTCTGCACTACTGCATTACTTTCAATATTACTTTCTGTCAATCTGTCTCATTGAAAATGTTCTTGTGAAATTATATTGACAACTGCAGAAGTTAAATAATTACTTATTTTCTATCATTTGTCATCAAATTATTTATTCAGGAGTGACGTTTTTTCAAGTTGATTTCATATGGATTTGGCCAGATAGCCAAGTGCGCTTGCTTTATTGTAGGTATGCCACTGGTCTACGCAATATTGATTAATAGTGATACTAAATATTTCATTATATATTTTGAAAGACGTTGTTTTTAAAGTAATATGTAATATTAATATATTACACTTGCTCAGACAGTAATATTGTAATATAATATATTGCTTTAAAATGAAGGTAATAATTAATAAGTAATATATTAACAAGGTAAAGTAATATTCCCAACACTGATTAGTTCATGCACATGCACTTTTCAGCCAATAGCCGTCTCTGCTCAGCCGTAGCATTGGAATTAACGGGGACTGTCGCTATTCTCTCTCATTATGGATACCTACAGTATATCTCCTGATCCACAGTTGCCCCCATTTATTATAGCATTGCATGTCTTGTATTGGATGATGCCACCCCACCCACCCACCCCTTTTTGCCTCCTCTATGATTTACTGCCTTTGGCTACACAAAAGCAATTATTTTGTATGTCTCTAATTGTCTTGATGAAATGAACATGGTGGTCACTCACTACTGTAAACAAGTGTATTGATTTATTGGTTTGTTCACTCACATGTATCAGTCTTGTATTGAGATGTGCTTGAATTGTACTGTAAATCACCAAGCTGTTAATAAAACTTTCATTCATTTAATTAAGTTGTATTAGATCTGAAAATCTACCAATGCCAGCTTTTTGCATGGGACCATTTCATTGGTTAAATTAATTTCAACTCTCTCCATTATCACGGCCTATGAAATGCAGAATAAATCTGCATTTGAGCCACAGACAATCATTGGAGAAGATTTTTAGCTTTTAAGACAAAAAAGGAAGAATGTTTTGTTATCATTGGACAATAGCAATCAAAAATAGCAATTTTCTAGGCGTCTTGTTAATTAAGTAAAAGCAGAAGTTTAACAATAATTTAAGTGATTTGAAATTCATGGTGTAGTACCAGCCTGGTGCACTAGGGGCGTCCAACAGTAGCTACACTATGTGAACCTGCTGCTCGATCCTGATTGGAGGAGAATTGGTGGTGACCTGGGGAACTTTTATTAGCTCCTCTGCTAACGTGGGGGAGGGGGAAACTCCATATATGGTTTCCACACCTTATAATAGAGCATTTTAACAGAAAAAAAATATTTTTGGGGTGATATCTGAAAAAAGTGAAATCACTTCCCCGAAGTTTAACAATAATTTAGCTGTTGAGAGTGTGAAATGAAATGGCTTCATTTGGAGGATATCAATGAAATATGATTCAGTTGAGCTCCCTCTGGTGTTGCGTCTGTGGGTGTTTCTCACTCTTTTTTTTATGTAGTTTGACAGGTACAGGTCCCAGAAATGGCATGACATTATTCATCAAGAACATAAGGTGCTATTATAAATTCATGAATTACATGTGTGCAAATGGCTTCCCACATGCAGAACGGATGCGTGATCGAATTGGCCTGTGTCAGTTCAACCACACACACTTGCAATTTCCACAGAATTGCACCCTTTCTAGTTTGTATTAATTGCCCTAAAGAACATTAACATATCTGCATGTAGCAGCACTTTGCTAATTAAAAGCTAGTGGCCAGCTGTGGGGAAAGTAATTCATTTATCTGAGGTGTAAGTATCCTATGGAGAATATGTGATTAGTGCTGACATTAATACCAGGACCCAAACTCAACTATATGATCTATTTACTGATCTATCCCTATAGTATGTATGTATGTATACCATACAATAAGTCCAATAAGAGATACATCCATTTTTATTAGTACCTCTCTACCGCATTAAAGCCTATTCATGGCCCGCTGCTGGCCTGGACCATTCCGGGTGAATTTGTAATCTCACAGTTAAATAAACACAATCTCAGTTAGTAGAACCATTTTTGATGTTGTTCTTGTTGAAACAACCTTAATCTGTTTTCAATTTCAAACGATCTCTGTGAAAGTAGAACTTTAATAGCCCGTGTGGCCACGTGCGGCGTGTGGCAGATGCACTTCTATTCTTCTTAGGGGCCCTCGTATTCAAATGAGAGAGCAGCAGCTGGGAAGTGCTGTGTTGAAGTAAGAATGAGTAAGAAGGAGGGACACAGGGGGTAGCATGTGTTTGGGTAGCGCATAATCTGCCACACTTCTTTACAGAGAAACAAACCCACAGTGATATCCCTGAGTGTTCATTTAACTGGAGAAGCGTAAAAATAAAGAAATAAACATTCAAAGAATGAATACTCTAATTCAGTGGTTTTCAACCTTTTTGATACCAGGGCCCAATATTAATTCATGTTAGCCCCACAGACCCAAAACTAAAGCTTTCTTTTGCATTTGTCCACAATTCCAGGCTGGATTTGGGAAGCAAAACAGTCAAACATACAGATCAAAAATGACCATTAATCTTCTACATTCTCTAGTTGTGTAGACTTGGGGCTAATTCAGATGATGAATATCTTAACTCTTGAGAGCGGGTCCATTTGGTTTCATGTTTACGCTCTCAAGAGTTAAATCTGGTTAACCAACTTTCCATCATTTAGCCTGGGGACCACCTGGAACTCTCTCAAGGATCACTGGTGGTCCACTAGTTGAAAACCTTCTTCTTTATTTTCTGTGCTATGAGGGTTACAATCTTTGATCCACACACAGGATTTGAGGCCTTTAAGCTTAGGGGGGTGACAAGGAGCTGAAGACATGAGGGGGATTGATAGGGGGGAGGAGGCAGCAGTTATCTGCCCACCTGCCACGATGCCGCGCGGTATGGGGCCCACGGTGCAAGGAGTGTACAACACTTAAAGCACACATGTCAAACTCAAGGCCCGGGGGCCAAATCAATTATCTTCTGCCTGTGTGTGTGTGTGTGTGTGTGTGTGTGTGTGTGTGTGTGTGTGTGTGTGTGTGTGTGTGTGTGTGTGTGTGTGTGTGTGTGTGTGTGCGTGTGTGCGTGTGTGCGCGCGCGCGCTGTATTCTAACAGTTTGTTTGAAGTGTGTTACAATTAATTAACCCAGGTTAGGCACAATGTACAGTCCTACATAGAAAACATAACTCTAGCCTATACATTCTACATTTACCTAAACAGGCTACGGTAATAGACAGACAAATCTGTTGTGTAGGCTATCCATTTTTACACTGATAGTTGATTCTGTCTGAATTATTGACCTCTGCCGGTATAATATTTGAAAATATATTATGATTTGCCAGACCTAAATATCTAGGCTATATGCGGAGCATGCAGACAAAATAATATGGCATAAAAGGCCAGTGAAACACTGTAGTCTACAGTAGATGAGAGAGTTGTTTTTATGCAGGTGTACTTTTGATTTTGGAGTAACGGGTGACATATTAGCCTAGTCTAGTATAGGCCACATGGAGCATACCTTGGCATTATGCGGCCAGGGGGCCAAATGCCCGTGAAAGGGTACTGTGGTTTTCAACCAGTAGTCCGGAGACCACCTGTGGCCCTTGAGAGAGTTCCAGTTAAATATGGAAAGTTGGTTAACCAGATGTAACTCTTTGATAGCGTCAGAATGAAACCAAATGGACCCGCAAGGGTCCATTTGGTTTCATTTTTACGCTCACAATAGTGCTCATTTTTACGCTTAAGAGTTAAAATATTCATCATCTGAATTAGCCCCAAGTCTACACAACTAGACAATGTGGAAGATTAATGGTCATTTTGATATGTATGTTTGCCTGTTTTGTTTGTGAAATCCAGCCTGGTATTAGTGAACAAAAGCAAAAGAAATCGTCGGTCTTACACTTACTTTTATCTTGAAAAAGATATTAATATTACGCAGACTTTAGTGGGGACTTTAGTCTTCGCCCTCCACAATATTTTATGTATCTCATTTGTCCCTTGGGAAAAATAATTGCCCACCCCTGTATTCGCCTAGTCCAGGGGTTTTCAACAGGTGGTCCGGGGACCACCAGTGGTCCCTGAGAGGGTTCCAGGTGGTCCCCAGCTAAGTTGGTTAACCAGATGTAACTCTTGAGAGTGTAAAAATGAAACCAAATGGACCCGCAAGGGTCCATTTGGTTTCATTTTTACACTCTCAAGAGTTAAAATATTCATCATCTGAATTAGCCCAAATCTACACAACTAGAGATCTATGTTTGCCTCGTATGTTTCCGAAATCCAGCCTGGAAGTGTAGATAAAAACAGAAGAAATCTTTGGTTTTGGGGTCTATGGGGGTAAAATGTCATCAAATGGTGGTCCATGGCTCAAATTCTGAAGAAATGGTGGTCCCTGGAGTCAAAAAGGTTGAAAACCCCTGTCCTAGTCAGTATAGGCCATGGAGTGAGAGTGGTATTCCCAGTTATACTTCCAAACAGAACAATGCTGCCCTCTTCTGACAGAAACTGTAATCTACATTCAGTAGGCCTACAAACAATGGCTCAGTAAAAAAAAAAAAAAAAGATTGTCCTTTGCTTCCTCTAATATTACAAATGGTCGTGGATAGACGCTGAGGATTTTCTCTTGCAATACAAGGATAAATACAGTTACAAGAGAAAATACACACTTTTAAAAGAAACCCCTAAAACCGAAAAGGTTTCTGACTTGTGCCTACTGTAAATCACCAAGCTCCAAAAAAATAGATCAATGAATCAATCAGCCGCACAAGAATGCTAGTAAACTCTTGAGTTTGACTATAATGAAGGTGTATAGTGTTTCAGTTTGATGTTATTCTAATTTATTAGTCTAAAAAATCTTACCACACTTGTTTCCATTATTTCAGAGCCTTGTAAATAGACGCAGTTACGCCAACTCCGTTCACTTCATGGGGCCAGTCCATCTACATAGACTTCTGTCGGATAGTGACATAAATACCGACAGCCGGAAGTTACTGAATGCATTGGAGCCTATGGGCTCGCGCGAGTACATGAACCACGTGACCAGGCTGTTTTCTGACCCCTCAATGTCGCAACTCTTCTGCACTATTTTCTGCATCAAGACGATCGATTTCTCTTCACTCGGCAAAGCTGTCCTGTCGCAGGTTTACGAGTAGAATTTGATAAATCGCTCGAGGGAAAAAAAAAATCCCTGCTCGGCTGTAGTATTATTATATTGTCGAATAATAGAATCTTATGGATCATTTAACGTCTTTTGGAAGTAAGTAATGAAAGCTACAAATGCAGACTACTAAAAGCGATGCAGTACACTACAGGCAGTTAGCTGGTAGCCTGCTGTGTCGTCCGAACCAGCGACAACAAGCTATACGTGCTATTCAAGCAGCATACTGGCTAACCTTTGCCTTTTTCAGTCCAATATATTACTAATGTTCAGTAGGGCTGGGCGAAAACATCGATATGCTAATATATCGCAATTCTTAATGCCATGGTATCAATATCGAATCGCCAGGTTCAAAATCGATTTTTTTTTTTCGATTTATGTAGGTCGTATTCATTAATTTGTTCATGTCAGAAAGACTGACTGATGTTATCAGGCTGCACTGATGTGTGTGATTGAACTTTTTGTTATTTATAGGCTACTGTTTAAAACTACTACTACTAAAATGCTCTAGTTGATTGAACTTGTCATGGTCCATATTGTTCAGAATTCCACCCATTTTCAACATTTTGCTGTACTTGATGACATCATCAAGTTGCGTTTGTGTTGTGTTTGTTAATGATTTTTCTTTTAGGATCTTTTTTCTGAGAGTGTACAAATAGAACCAAATGTGGACCTGTCAGGGTCCACATTTGTATTGCAATCCTTGTTCTAGTATAATAAAAGCACAGTCATTTGTGGGGAAGAAATATGCGATATATCGATATATCAAATTGAATCGCAGCATAACTAAGAATCGCAATATAAATCGATTCGGAACCCTAAATATCGATATTGTATTGTATCGTGAGGTGAGTGAATCGTCCCACCCCTATCCAATATATTACTATATATGTTCATCCATGTGACGATAATTCGTATCTTATTGTGAACGTAACTGCATTACGGACGGCACAGGCTATTTGAAACTGGCATTAGCGGGTCTCATGGGGACTTCATGGGGTCAGTCCAATGGCGGCTCTTCTACATAGACTTCTACTGAGAATGAAGACAAGTCCGAATCGGGAGTAGGCAGAAATACATTGGACTTAAGCAACAGCCCATCTTTAATCATCTCAAATCCATTTATTTTAGGTTGTTAGTTCTGTAGCAAAACAGTTGTCCTGTTGCACATACACACATGCTTGACCCTTTAGTGTACTGAACGCGTTTTGGTGTTCTAAGCATTATGTTTTAACTATTGAAAAATAGCAGATCTACAAGCTCATAGCGCGCCACCGAGTGGCGCGCTATGAGCTTGTATCTCTGCTATTTTTGAAAAATCGTGAAAACGTGCTGCAAATCTTTGAATATTATGTTATTCAGAAACTAGAAATCTAGACAGGACACAATGGGTTAAAATGGCCCTTGGACCGCGTATTGAATGGTTCAGGGTTTTTTTTTTTCGGTGAATTGTTTATTGTCCCACCCCTAGTTGAAAGTAAGGTTGTATTCTCATGTTTGTAAAATACTTATTCATTCAACCAAACTCTACTCTCCAGATGATCCTTTTGATAAGCCACCATGCAGAGGATGCTCATCTTACCTGACAGAGCCGTACATCAAGTGTGCAGAGTGTGGCCCTTCACCGTTCCTTCTGTGCCTTCAGGTTCATATTTAACTTTAAGTGCACTGATTGTAATAAAGAAGTCATTAATTAACACATAATAATTGCTCTAATAATGTAATAATCTAATATAATTTCTTCTGTTTCAGTGTTTCACCAGAGGATTTGAATACAAGAAACATCAGAGTGATCACAGATATGAAATCATGGTAAGTCCCCCCCCCCCCCACACACACACACACACAGTACATTTTAGTGATAGACGATTATCGGTTGCGACCAATTATCAAATTCGATATTCATGATTTGGTTAATATTGTTCAAAAATAATCAAATAAAGCAGCAGGCGATTATATATATTTCTTAATAAACAGTGTTGGGCAGTAACTAATTTTAGATTACATATTACTGTAATATTATTACTTTTGCTCCAAAAAGTAAAGTAGCGAGATTACTCTGCAAAAATGGGTAATAAGTAACGCATTACTTTGCAAGTAACGCCAAGTTACTTTTTTAAAATGAGCTTGTTGTTGCATGCAAAAATAGAACAGATTTACAAGCTATCGACAGGTACTCTAACAACAGAGATGTGCAGTAGATTGTAGATCCAGTCCACACGCTGCATCCTGCGCAGTTATGTACACTACAAATCGCTTGCTGCTTTATTTTGTAATAAACAGATTATGTTGTACTTCTCTATTTTTTCAAAGGCGGTGTTGAGAACTTGGGAAAGTAATAACGTAATATGTAATATATTACTCTTCGATTCCAGTAATAAGTAAAGTAATGATATTACTTTGTCTAAGGGGTAACGAGTAAAGTAAAGAAGTTACTTTCCTAAGTAATATAGACCAACACTGTTAATAAATGCACAAAGATGGTATACAACAACCATTTTCATTTTTGCTGCTTCTTGCACTTCCATTTTTATTTAAAAAGTAAATTAAATAATAATAATAATCGAATCATCTGATTTGGTCTTGATTTTCCACTAATCGGTGATCGGGAACATCGTCTAAAAGCCTGAACGGCCGATCTCTATTACCTTTAATGTGTGTATGCATATGTCTTACATCTCTTCTGCTTCATCATGTATGTAGACCTCAGATTTCCCTGTACTGGAGCCTGGATGGACGGCGCAGGAAGAGGTGGCCTTGCTGGAAGCGGTTATGGACTGTGGCTTTGGAAACTGGTTAGTTAAGTTCAGCCTTTATGAAACACAGATAGTGGTTTCTTTTTTTATTATCTACTACAGTTCTGATAAACCCCAGGAAATTATAACTGGCCATGGAAGTTCACAGGATCTACTGAATGTGAAGGAGGCAGCACATCACCGCACTGCACTTTACACACTTCATATTTGTGCACGCCCTAATGGCAGTTTGTCACATTCACTAGATAGTCCAGGACACTATGTTCATCCACATGAGTTTTTAGGATGAAGATGGGGATTTGTAAAACTATATATTTTTGGAAACCTTATAGCCTAAGGAATCAGAAAATGTTTGATTCCATTTTTTTCGAGGTTGTTATAGCAGCCATCTTGGATCTTTAAAAATGGCTGCTCTCAAAAACGAATTTCTCAATATCTGGCCTCCCAGATGGCCTAAAATCAGGGTTGCAGTGGTTAAATCTACATTTTTGGGCACAAGGAATGCAGTGGAGTCGATTACATTGTAAATGAAATATGCATGAGTGTGTATTTTCCATTTTAATCATGTTTTATGTTGTAAAACAACACAATATGGAAAAATAAAAAACGGAAAATACACACTATGCATCAAATTACATTCTTCATGTCAAGGTAATATAAAGGTCCCTAAAATATCTTGATGAATGCTGGTTTTAGTCATAGCTCAACTCTTAGGTTAGCTGTGAAAAACCCTATGGTGCCAAAAACATCTCAGATGAATCCAGGTATGTGTGAAAAGTTTCTTCATCAGTTATGTTAATCTTGGGCCTATTGTAGAAAATCAAACTCTGCTGATTCAGACTCCACTTGTTGGACTCACAGTTGGAGCAGGAGTGGGTGGGATTTGTTAATTACCCAATGTGGTGCACCTTGCATGGCCCATTAGGTATAGTAGGGGGAATTATCGTCATAACATAATTCTAGTCGTTACGAAGTGGACAAAAGCACCAAATTTGGCACACACACTCTTCAGGGTGGTGTCTCTCACCATCCCAGAAGGGGTGCCCAACATTTTAGATTTACTAAAGGCTAATTTGGGGGTAAAATCCAAAATGGCCACCAGAAATGACCTATTTTTTTTCCTAAACGTGATAAAATTTAACTGATTGTGGCAAGTATAACCTTTACATAGTAATTAGATTAATTTTAAAGGATTTGGCAAAATACAGCCAATTAAAAATCTCTTAAATGTTTTTAAATGACTTTAAATGCCAAAAAATGCCTTAAAAGCACTCGTATTGAGATGAACTTCCACTTTATACCCGTGATACATTGTCAATGCTAAAATTACAGTGTTTAAAAAAAACTTTTATAAGACCCTGTGAATGATTACCAATCACTAAGATTTGTAAAAATCTTCATATGGCCAGAGATCAAGCCTTCCAATTCTGGTAGCCCCCTACCCAGGGGGCAAAGGGGGTGTGCTGCATTTGCCATAAGATCAACGGTTTTCCACCAGAAATAATTTCTATGACCCAGTAGGGTTACAACCTGGTTATTACAGTACCTATTATAACCTGGAAATCCAATATGGTCACTTCAGTCTAGGCCCATTGCATATAATGGGGGCAAACAGGACAAATTTTAAACTAAGGCATATTTTCACGAATCATCACATGTTGATTAATGATATGAATAAGAACATTTTTGTATTGCAAGTTTTCATGAAATCCAATATTCAATATTAGCCCCCATAAAATAGGTTTTGCTTGAACTTCTGAACCAGATGATCTAGAAACGCAAACTTGTTGTCTATTTCTTAGTTTCTGAGCATGAGAGTCTTAATGGAATACCTATTTTTTATTATTGGGTGTGTCTGGACCCTTATTGTGTATATTTACAATATGGTGGCTACCCAAAATAGTGGTTCATGACTTCTACAATAATTGTTGACTTGAGTTTGTTGAATTGAGTTTGCATATTGTTAAAATTGTTGCAAATGTCAAATCCTATTACCCAGGGGGCAAACTGCATCTTTGGTGCGAACACCGCCGCTGTACGATAACAGTTTAAATGTAGTCGCAAAAGCATTACCCAGTCGAGTCGACTGTAGAGCCCTTGGCTGTTGTGGCGTGCCTCCTCGTCCTCCCCAACACCAACACCGCATGTATAGGAATTGAATTGTATAGGCCACTATCAGCTGCGTTGCTGGTGTAGCAGTGGAAATATGTGGGGTAACACCGAGAACGGTCGCCTGTAACGTTAGGGGGGGGGGGGGGGCGGTCGGAGTTTCCCCATGTTAAGTCTATGGGGAAAATGTAATTCAACGATTCATCAACAATTGGTTAATATGAAAAAAGGCCTTTGTCAGTCTCTTCTAATATTATGGTCAATGTCCGTGTGAAAACTCAGTCATTGAGGAGTTATCGCGGTTTCAGACAGACATTTAGACAGACATTTCCATAATTATAGGATGTCTGCCACAATACTGGCCACCAGCCTATAAGTGAGGGGTATTTCCACAAAACTTGACAGGTTGGTCAATAATTAATTCACTTTTTTTGCTGGATGGAAAGTCTCTGTGAAGGGAATGCATTTACCTGTATACTTACAGTATACAGTATGTTAATGAACAAGGCAATATCATACCATTCTCTATTCTGTCTGACTTTCCATCATGAAATTACACCATGAGAAAGTTCAATTTCCCATGACAGCCAAACTTTCCCAGAATTTACCATGGGCCCTCTTAAGGTAGACAAACTCCATAGAGATCCTTGTTCTGCTCTCTGCCCTTTTCTTGATGGCAAAGATCATGTGATCAAGTACCTCTGCCTGTGTGAAAACCACATTCCAGGGACAACATTCTCAGCTACATGGCTGATGAGCCGGGTTATGTTGATTCTTGCGAAAATCTTTCTTGTTATGTTCAGGTGGGCTATACCATGATGGTTATCGCAGGATTCCCTCTCCCCTCTCCTCTTGTAAACATGCACTATATGCATCCTTCTTGGGACCCTTCTTTTCCTCCTGGTACAGATGCCACCATTCTTATAGATGTTTCAAAGTCAAAGTCGTCAGATTAGTCACTCACGTTACCGCAGTGAAATTAATTCTCCGCTTTTGGCCCATCTCTTGGAGCGGTGAGCTGCAGCATGCGCCGCGCTCGGGAATCATTAGTTGATTTGACCCCCAATCCATCCCTTTGATGCTGAGTGCCAAGCAGGGAGGCATTGGGTCCTATTTTTACAGTCTTTGGTATGACCCGGCCGGGAATTGAACCCCGGCCTCCCAGTTTCAGGGCGGACACTCTAACCACAAGGCCACTGACTGGTGGTGTGTGGTGGTGTTTGCGGGCAACCCATCACGTCCTGCTGCCAGAAGTGGCCTTTTGGAGTGCTTTCACTGTCTGCACGGGTGAGGGGGTCAGCCAGTTCAGCTTTGAATGGCAGTTCAGGTATTGTGGCAATTGGAAATTGAGGACTCTGTTCAAGATCTCACTCTGCCCAGCGTGCTAGGATGTCACACTTGTCAGTGAGAAGGAAAGACCTGGAGTTGAGCCAGAGGTTTTAGGCGCATGAAGATCATGCAGGCCTGAATGGAAAGACCCAAAGTCCTTCATGTCATCAGCCATCTGAAGATCTTATGCAATCTTTACCCACAGGTTGTTTTCCATCTGCCATGTCCTCCACAGCAGCTTTTGCTTGTCTTGTTGGTATTGCTGCTTCTTCTGGCTGAAAGCGCAATAATCAAGATGTTGGTGGGAGTCTTGATTAGGATGTGGATCTCAGGTTCATTCTCGTCAATCTCTCTGCTTCCTTTTGACAAAACCGAGCAGCAGCAGTGTAGACATTCTTTTTCTGTTCTTCCATTTTCCCATTCTCTGGATCTGGGTCAAAGCTCTGCAGTTCTTGATTAAAGGTATAGTAGTAAGTGATTTCACTTAATGTAAATATTGTTTGTGTTTTCTTTTTTTCTTTTTTTGCTAATCCCCTCTACTATAGTGTGGTGACCATATAAGGAGTCCCTGTCCCCAGTGAGACCCTGGGGTCATAAAACCCTAGTTTCAGTTTTTGCTTTGGGATAAAAGCCTTTCGTCCAATCAGGATAAGAGGGGCCTTCCTCCAATCAGGATTGAGTGGGGACAGGCCTTGGTGTATAGGCCTATAGTTGGCCTGTTGCACTCCTCCTCACCGTGGAGTGTGTGCATGTGCACATCTTGCTACTGGGGGGACCGGAAGGTTTTCCAAATCATCGAAATCACTTACTATACCTTTAAGTTTTTGTCTTTTGAGAGATTTGAGAAATGTTTATGAGATATTGTATTGTGTCCAGATTACCAGAATAATACCATTTAGTCATGTATAAATGCAAAATTCCTAACCATACATCCCTGATTTAGAATGAAAACCATTTCCATTGTATTCCTTGCCCCAAAAAATGTAGATTTAACCACTACAATCATGATTTTAGGTCATCTTGGAGGCAAGATATTGAGAAATTCGTTTTTAAAAGTAGCCATTTTTAAAGATCCAAGATGGCCGCTATAATGACCTTGAAAAAAATGGAATCAAACATTTTCTGATTCAGTAGGCTGTAAGGTTTCCAAAAATATATAGTTTTAAAAATCCCCGTCTTCATCCTAAAAAATGACATAAGGAACTGGACTAAGATCATTTCCTTTTTCTGAGGGCGTACAAATGCAACCAAATGAACCCTAACGGGTTCATTTGGTTCCATTTGTACGCACTCAGAAAAAAGAAGCGTCTAAAGAAATCCATTAACATGGTGAAAATACATCTTGATGATGTCATCAAGGTGTTTCACCATGTTAGTGGTTTTCTTCAGACCGCCATTTCTTGGGAACACCGAATGGGGGAACGTTTTTATCATGTTCACACAACATCTCTAAGGTACATCAATGACATAGTAAAATGTTGAAAATGGGTGGAATTCCCCTTTAAAACTGGGGTTTATTAGTACCATAGCTAAAATTCTTAAAACTAAAGAAATTAAGGAATGTAAAACAATTAACATCCATCTAATAACAACCCAAAACATAAACCTTGGTTGAAAAATACAAAGTTGTCCTTTAAGCCAGAAAAAATAAAAAAATAAAACTTTTGCGTAATCTATGAATATCTAGCCTTTTCCCAAATGGCATATACTTTGCGTAATAACTAAGTATTTTTTTTTTTTACCTCTTTAGGCAGGATGTGGCGTATCAGATGCGTACCAAAACCAAGGACGAGTGTGAAAGCCACTACATGAACAACTTCATCAACAACCCACTGTTCTCCTCCACGTTGCTCAGCCTCCGACAGATGGAGGAGGCTCGTTCTGCAGACAGCGCCATTCCCTTCAAACGTTAGTGTGATCATACACAGTTTCATATCCGGTTGTAGGAAGAAGTACTCGCATAACGCACTTTTTGTTTTGTCAGATACATTTTTATTCAGAACAGATTATAAGTTGTTACACAATTTGTACATCAATGTACATTTTTTCATATGAAATAGATCGGCACTCGGTAGAGTGTAAACCAGGGGTGCCCACACTTGAGAGCTACTTTCAAAATGACAGGCTCAACAAGATCTACACATCAGAAATGTGATTATTCCATTACTGAAAATCCATTTCAACACTGTTATAGTGTTTAAGAATAATGCAATTATAATGAACAATAGAGTGGGAGAATTGGAAGGTTTTCCTGTATATGCTATTACTGACGTTTGAAAACAGTATTTGAGGTTTTTGATGTTGAGTTTAGTTTCTTGCACCCAAAACTAAGAACTTCCACGTTTTTGTCTACAATTGGGGAAAGAGAACTGGCAAAACTTTGGTCAAAATAACAATTATTCTCCATTTTCTAATTGCGTGGACCCTTGAAAATTATGTAATTCAGATGTTTAAATATAATTTAATATATAAGCATGTTCACGGGGGGGAATGCCCCCTAAACGCCCTGACTATAATGAACCTGCCGCAACAAGTTTTCGCCTGCCCTCCCAATTGTGAAATGTTACAGCTGGGCCTGAACTAAAGCCGACAGAAAGCAAAAAAAACATCTTCCAAGTTTGAACGCACGCCCTGCTCCAAAGCTTCTAGCACATACTCTAACACGAGTGGATTAATGCTCAACCTGCTTTGCTTCTCGACAATATAACACAAATGACCAAATGGCTCTCTGTGGTGAGTCCATCATTGAAAGAGCCACATGCGTAAACGCCATATAGGCATGCACGTGCGCTGCATGTGCCGTGATGCAGACAGACAGCGCAATGGCCTTACTGACACCCATAAAATAAAACTATAGGCTTAAATACATACAAAGATAGTTATTTGACCAAAGTTTAGTGAAAGCTCAGTGGCTCTTGCAGCGCACACACTCTGCTCCCCTGGCTAGTAGGGTAATAATGTTGATGAAATTGGAATAGTCCAGCGTGCCCCGACAGCCACGTGAGCTTTTATTTTTATTTTATCAGTTAATCATTAGCCGTTAATGTTAATCGATAATCAAAATTCTCAATGACTAACGGTTAACCGTTGGACATCCCTACATGGAGGATTCAAATGCTAAGAGTACCACAGTTCACAACTTTGGAAAGTAATAATGCTTGACTTGGAAAAAAAAAAAAAAACTCTACAGCTGTGTCTTGTTCTGTTTGTGTTGTTGTTGTTGAGTGGTGTATAGAGCCAGGCTAACATTGTTGTGTGCACATAATCCATCTTATCACAGCCACAGATGACCCTCCCAGGCCTACATTTGACTCTGTGCTTTCTCGAGACATGGCTGGATACATGCCTGCCAGAGCAGACTTCATGGAGGTCAGAAGACTCTTTTTTTTTTTATTTTTTGTTATTGAATAATAAATGGCGTGATTTCTTTCTGTGTCAAAACAAAGGGTACCGTACATGGGAGATAACCACTATTAGGTTTTCTAGGTTATATTAGGTTTATTTAGAACATACCTGGGCATTATGCGGCCCGGGGGCCAAATGCGGCCCTTTGGCTGACTCTGACCGGCCCGGGGACCACCAGTGGTCCTTGAGAGAGTTCCAAGTTAAATATGGAAAGTTGGTTAACCAGATGTAACTCTTTGAGAGCGTATAAATGAAACCAAATGGACCCTTGCGGGTCCATTTGGTTTCATTTTTACACTCTCAAGAGTTAAAATATTCATCATCTGAATTAGCCCAAAGTCTACACATTCAATCAGAGAATGTTAGAGAATGGTCAGTTTTGTTATCCTGTTTTGTTTCCCAAATCCAGCCTGGAATTGTGGACAAAACAAAAGAAATCTTGCCGAAAGTTTTCGGATCTGTGGGGCTAAAATGTCAAATAGTGGGCCCTGGTGTCAAAATGGTTGGTCTTACTCGTACTTTTATCTTGAAATTAAATTAATATTACCCAGACTTTAGTTCAGCCTTTAGTCTTGGCCCTCCACAATATTTTATGTATCTCATTTGGCCCCTTGGGAAAAATAATTAACAAATCAATAATTTAAACAAATCTGTTTACAAACAGTGTTTGTACACACAAAAAGTCGCCTCTATTACCTTTTAAACAGATATCAAGCCAGTTCTATATTCTGAGATGGTTTATTATTAATAGAAGCTTGTTTTGTCCAATGTAGGAATTTGACAACTATGCTGAATGGGATTTGAAAGACATTGATTTTGTGGACGATGACTCAGACATCCTGCATGGTAGGTTTCAATCTTTGAGATTATTTTCTTTCTCTTAAGACACACGCTTTAACATTTACGATACAATAATGCCCCTGTGTCCACATATCTGCCCTCTTTAGCTCTCAAGGTTGCAGTTGTTGATATATATCATTCGAGACTGAAAGAAAGACAACGCAGAAAGAAGTAAGTCCAGTCCACCTTCCTTCCACTCATTCATAATATTCACCACTAGAGGGCACTCTAAGTCATCACATTATGTAGTTTTGCAATGTGTTCATTTAATTTCTGATCTCTCTCTGCCCAACCAAGACCAGCAAAGTACAATATTTGCTGAATCAAAATGCAGACATAGCCCATAATTCCTTAATTATTGAGATGATAGATGTATTGCATATTCATTTGAAATTTGAGGTCTGCGCGAAAGTGTTGTTTCGTAGAAAGTTTTAATCCATGTATACAGAAATCTATTTTAGTAATTTTAATAAATGAAAGCTAAAGGCAATGGATTATGAAAAAATGTTTTTTCCCCAACTGTAAAACTGTGTCCTTACTACGGTTTACCACAGTGTATGTTATGCACATTTAGCAAGCAAAATCTAAGCAAAAATAACCAAAAATACTGTAGCAGATCTACAAGCAGAACACATGCTGTGAGCTCTTATAAGAATTGCCAGGTACCAGGCAACCGTATCTATCCAGGAACGGTTCAAAATAAACAGACTTAGTCCATGTCAGTGTGAATCCCCTATGAAGTCTTGCATTGGATGTTAATTCCCTTCCTGGCTTCAACAACCAAAATACTGTTTAGTGACATTGAGGGGGCAAAAAGCAGCCTGGTAATGGTTCATGTACTCGCAGGAGCCCATAGACTCCAATGCATTCCGTAAAAACGTCCGGTATTCGTCATTTGAAGCTTTCCAATGGAGACAAACAACCAATAGTAGTCTATGTAGAATAGCCGTCCTTGGACTGGCCCCACGAAGTGAACGGAGTTGTCATAACTCCGTCTGAATCTGCAGCACCCCTATGCGCACACTTGCATCCAGAAGACATGAACTCATCCAACATCAAGCATAGGGACAATTCACTCACCTCACGATACAATACAATATTGATATTTAGGGTTCTGAATCGATTTATATTGCGATTCTTAGTTATGCTGCCATTCGATTTGATATATCGATATATCGCATATTTTTCCCCACAAATGACTGTGCTTTTATTATACTAGAACAAAGGGAATTCCACCCATTTTCAAGATTTTTTCTGAGAGCGTACAAATGGAACCAAATGGACCCTATAGGGTCCATTTGGAACAATATTAACCATGACAAGTAGTAGTAGTAGTAGTTTTAAACCGTATAAATAACAAAAAGTTCAATCACACACATCAGTGCAGCCTGATAACATCAGCCAGTCTTTCTGACTTGAACAAATTAATGAATAGGAGGTACATAAATATATAAAAAAGATTTCGAACCTGGCAATTCGATATTGATATCATGGAATTAAGAATTGAGATATATTGGCATATCGATGTTTTTGCCCACTCCTAATCATCAAGCATAGCAAATGGTGCTGCTGGAGCCAGGCCTTGTTTTACTGCTTAGCTTTCCAGAGATGTCATTCCACAGAAGCCCCTCAGTCTTCTGCTCCACTGTCATTCTAGTCATCCAGTGAATGTGCAGCCAAAACCCTGCGGCAATAAATCCATCAGTAGATCAGCGTTAACACGTGTTGTTTTTTTCCCCCACTCACTGAACACTGTGGGTGTGTGTGTGGCTGTGAAGGCAAGGCAGGGGTGGATGTAACATTAACCAATTGGGGGGGGGGGAAGAGAAAATGGGGAAAATGGTATGGGGGCGACTTCATCGCCCGTGTCGCTTCGCGCCACGGGTGATGGAAGTCGCACCCATACCACTTTCAATCACAGGACTTTTATTAGGCGAGTAAAGCATCAATAATAACATCAGTTGTTGTTGAAGTTGCAACAGACACGCAGCATGCATAAAGCTAAAGGTCTGACTCGGAGAGTTTTCTGTTTTCAATGATGAAATGCTGTTGGTTTAGTGGTGACACAACTGTAGTTAGTTAGTAGCAGTAGTATTGTTTCAAACCACCCGCTAGGGTCCATTTGGTTCACATTTGTACACTCAGGAAAAAAAGAAAATGGGTGTAATTCCCTTTTTTAATGGGAGGTGTTGCCTGCATGTGTCTCATCATGTTGCCCGTTGATGTTGACATTGCCAGTTGATATTGATCAAAATATTGATCAGGACCTTAATTCTTTTGGTGGATTGACTTGATAAACTTGATTATTCCATGCATATTCTCTGCAGTGAGTTATTTTAGTTTTTTTTTTTTATATATTTTTTTTTACACATCTGGGACATGGTGAATAAACGACAGAAAAAAAACTATCATGAACATTTCACTTCATTATTATGTAGAACAAAGGTTTTCAGGTGAATTAATTGCACGCACACACAATAAGCTCCTTAGGGTACAAGTGTCTAAATGTCATCACTTATTGAAATAGTACAGTTGCCATGGTAATTGTATCAGCACTTCTTCAGAATCATACTCGAGCTAAAGTAGTTGAAGACATCGAAGCTACTAGAAGGCAGCCAAACCGCCTTTATCTGAATATCTCAAATAGAAACACACTATTTTAGTGGTTATAATATTTGGTTATTTCTCTTAAGTAGTGTTTATTTGAACAGTCACGCGTGTGATGACATTTGCCTGTAGTAACCTGTGTGTGTAGTTTGTTAACTGTGTGTCAAAGACCCAAAACCAAATCTAACCTACAGCTCCAAATAAAGTAACCCTGAAACATGATCCCATTTTGTTTTGCAGGATTATTCGAGACCACGGACTGATAAACCTGAGGAAGTTCCAGAGTGAGTACAACTCGTATTGGCTTGGCTACTGTGTTTCTTCTAGCTTTCCCCATAGAGCAGTGGTTTTCAACCTTGTTGATACCAGGGCCCACCATTTATTCAGAATTTGAGCCACGGACCACCATTTGAGGACATTTTAGCCCCACATAACCCCAAAACGAAAGATTTATTTTGCGTTTGTCCACAATTCCAGGCTGGATTTGGGAAACAAACAAACAGTCAAGTCAACCATACAGATGATTAATTGACCATTAATCCTCTACAGTACATTCTCTAGTTGTGTAGACTTGGGCTAATTTACATGAATATTTTAACTCTTGAGAGTGTAAACATGAACCCGTGTTTACACCCATGTTAAAACAAATGGACCCTGCAAGGGTCCATTTGTTTTCATGTTTGGGTAGAGGCACCCAACACGTGTTATCTAGCAGTCCAGAACGGCTCCAGCGTCTGCGTTTCTGTGGCAACGTCGCGGCAAACGACTCCAGTGCAATAACCGCCAGGCGTTAACCTCCGTGGCACGCACCCTCTTGGACAAGCTGAGGCGTGGGAGGGAGCTGCTCGCGTTTACGATCGAGGCCGGGAATAGTCCAGTCGGACAGGACTATTCCGCCGCAGCGCAATTACCTGTCTATGAATAGATGGACGTCTATGAAATGAGCGCTGCCGTTACTAATGACAAAATAGATGGGGTGGGGGGGGGGGTCTACGCGAGGAGGTTCATTGATCTGCCCCACACAATTTGGATCTGGGCCGAGTCCGGGTGTAATGCGATCCCTTCCGTGACGTGGGTTCATGCGTATTCGAGGAGGTCAGATGGCAACCGACTACTAACCATGAACGCATTATTCTCTGCCAGTCTAAAACCTTGCCTTCTCCCTGATTGTTTCGGCTCGTTCGTTATCTCCGGTTGTTGCCCCTGTGAGAAGAAGTGTTGTTGTGGTTTGGGAGTTGACGAGTGCCTCTCTCTCATGTTTTATTTATTTATCCTCCATGCCTCCAGTCAGCTCTCCTCTCCTCTTCTCCTCCTCGCCCCTTATCTGTGTAAAGTCTTTCAAGACAAAAGGCTACCCATAGTAGCTGTGGAGCTGCAGCTTGGTTGTCATGGAGACAGGACATGTCAAACTGTGTGTGTGTGTGTGTGTGTGTGCGTGTGCGTGTCATCCATAATAATGGAAGCTAGCATTCAAGACTTGAAGGCTCTCAGTGTGTATAGCATTTAGTTCTTGCTGGAAGCAGTTTGACCAACACTGACTGTAGTGCAGCGCTTTAGTTTGTCAGGGCGCTGCCTGACGCATTAAATCATGTGTAACATGCACATGTACATGCATGTGTAAATAGACCCTAACGGGTCCATTTGGTTCCATTTGTACACCCTCAGAAAAAGGTTCTAAAAGAAAAATCATTAACAAACATAACTTGATGATATCTTCATCATCAAGTAAAATACAGTACAGTAAAATGTTGAAAATGGGCGGAATTCTGACCAATATTGACCATGACAAGTTCGATCAACTAGACTATTTTAGTAGTAGTAGTAGTTTTTCTAAATAGCAAAAAGTTCAATCACACACATTAATGCAGCCTGATAATCTTTCTGACATGAACACATTAATGAATAGGACCTACATGAATATAAAAAAAAAAATCGATTTTGAACCTGGTGATTCGATATTCGATATCATGGCATTAAGAATTGCGATATATTTGGCATATCGATTTTTTTTTTGCCCACCCCTACCTCCCTACATAGTGTGGTGACCATATAAGGAGTTTCTCCCTGTCCCCAGTTTCAGTTTTGGGCTTTGGGAGAAAAGCCTTTCGTTCAATCAGGATGAGAGGGGCCTTCCTTCCTCCAATCAGGATTGAGTGGGGGTGGTCCTTGGTGTAGGTGCTGTTGGCCTGTTGCACGTCCCTCACTGTAGAGTGTGTGCATGTGCACACCTTATTACCGGAGAGCAACCGGAGGGTTTTACAAATCAATAAATGCCCCTTTAATTTCGTATCGCTCATTTGTCTCCATACAGACATATCGATCTTCATAATCGTCATCAAGTATATTTGTTTATCACAATGCCTATTGCTTTTGACCACATATAGGCGAAAATTGACAAACGTTAATGTTGTCAAAAATAGGTGAACATTCTGCAATAACAGCAGATGTATAAGATCACATGTCGGGTTGCAACACGTCTGCTCACATAGAGTACTGCGAATAGACTTGATAGACTCTGTGATTTTATTTTTTTCCTTTCTATCTTTATCAATACTATGTGGCTTCCACTATTGTGGATCCATATGATATGATAATGTACTTCACGGTTTTCGTATTTTGTATGCTTTTAATACTTGTGTGTGCGGTCACGGTGCGGTCTCACCCTCTCTGTGTTTCTCTCTCTCAGTGCTGGAACGGTGCTACCCGAAGGAGGTTCAGGATCTGTACGACGCCATGAGACGGTTCGCCAGGGTGGTTGGTCCTACCGAGCATGACAAGTTCATCGAAAGCCACGCATGTGAGTATTGAGATGTATATGCCTTGAACGACAATATACATACCAATATAACATACACATGTACTTTGTACAGGTTTGTCAAATATGCATACATCTGTGTTTGGCCTTCATATAATGCATACCTGGGCATTATGCGGCCCGGGGGCCAAATGCGGCCCTTTGGCTGACTCTGACCGGCCCCTGAAAGGGTTTTAAACCAGTGGTCCGGGGACCATCTGTGGTCCTTGAGAGAGTTCCAGTTAAATATGGAAAGTTGGTTAACCAGATGTAACTCTTTGAGAGCGTAAAAATCAAACCAAATGGACCCTTGCGGGTCCATTTGGTTTCATTTTTACACTCTCAAGAGTTAAAATATTCATTGTCTGAATTATCCCAAGTCTACACAACTAGAGAACGTGGAAATGGAAGATTAATGGTCATTTTGATCTGTATGTTTGATTGTTTGATTCCCCAAATCTAAAGAAATCTTTAGTTTTGGGGTCTGTGGAGCTAAAATGTCATCAAATGGTGGTATTTACTGAATAAATAGAGGTCCCTGATGTCAAAATGGTTGGTCTTACGCTTACCTTTATCTTGAAATTACAGGGATATAGGGTTAGGGTTAGACTTTAGTTCAGCCTTTAGTCTTGGCCCTCCACAGTATTTTATGTATCTCATGTGGCCCCTTGGGAAAAATAATTGCCCACCCCTGATATAATGTATGGTTGGACATTTGGCAGCGCCGAGAGAACAGCTGACTGTGTTCTACAAAGGTCTTGCAATGATAATTAGCACTTTCCCCTGTGATGACCACGTCTAATAATAGTAGGCTAATTACAAAGCACTAATCATGGTAATTTTGATAATGTCTAGTAAACTGTTATCGGTGTATGGTGTATGCGTGCATTTTATGCAGGGTGTCAACAAGTGTTTAACGTACACACACAGTCACATACGCATTTTTCATTAGGAGGAGTGGAGGAAAGTTTCCAATATATCTCCATTTGGAGCAAACATGTAGCGTGTTGTAGTGATTTGAGGTAATCAGGCTGCATGAAGACAATACATTTACTCCAGTGGTTTTCAACCATTTTCATATCATAGCCCAGTATTTATTCAGCGTTTGAGCCACGGACCAGCACCTGAGGACATTAGCTCCACAGATCCTAAAACTAAAGACTTCTCTTGCTTTTGTCCACAATACCAGGCCATTCTAATGACCATTCTTGTACATTCTGTAGTTGTGTAGAATTACAGATGATGAATATTTTAAGTCTTGAGAGTGTAAACATGAAACCAAACGCACTCAAAGAGTTACATCTGGAACTCCCCCGAACTGTCTCTCCTGGCATCAGGTCATTGGCAGTGTCCTGCATTAAGTGAAAGCATATACAGTACAGTTTGGCAGCATAATGACGATGGTGATAATGATATAACGGAGATTCAGGGGGAAACAAAAGGGCTATGCTTCCAAAAGTATCAGGTTGATGGAAACGAGACAGTGCTTCTCTCTTTCTCTCCCCCACGCAGTGCGCACAGAAAGGTCCAACACATTATAGCCTAAGCCAGGGGTTTTCAACCTTTTTGACACCAGGGCCCATCATTTATTCAGCATTTGAGCCACGGAGCACCATTTGATGATATTTTAGCCCCACAAATCCCAAAACTAAAGATTTATTTTGCTTTTGTCCACAATTCCAGGCTGGATTTGGGAAACAAAACAGTCAAACATACAGATCAAAATGACCATTAATCTTCTACATTCTCTAGTTGTGTAGACCTGGGCTAATTCACATGATGAATATTTTAACTCTTGAGAGTGTAAAAATGAAACCAAATGGACCCGCAAGGGTCCATTTGGTTTCATTTTTACACTCTCAAGAGTTACATCTGGTTAACAAACTTAGCTGGGGACCACCGGGAACCCTCTCAAGGACCACTGGTGGTCCCCGGACCACCTGTTGAAAACCCCTGATGTAGAGCATAGTTATTTTACACAGAAAAAAATAGAAGATGAACGGAAATTGTAAATGCAAGAATCGTTATTTGAAGGTTTTAGAATTAGAATAGCTTGAAGGTTGTGGAATTAGAAAAGGTTTTAGAATGAGAATCTGCCTCAGGTCTAAAGTGGCCACTGCTTCATTTTGTAAGCATGAAGGATTTTTGCATTCAAGGATGAATTTCTACATGAATGCAGAGTTCGTAAAAGCGAAACGACCGAGGGGTTTAACAATGACATATTTGTTTTTCCGGGGGAGTGCTAAACCCAAAACATGAAAAAACCTCATGCTATTTGTATCAGAAAATATTTATATGAAGTTGCAAAATAATCTGGATATTTCCAGGCAATGTTTTATTTGATATTTGTTTTAATGTGAGGTTTGAATTGGTCTGCCAGGTCGAGGCATGTTCAGGTTCATATATGCGCATATTGGCGTATATAGGAAATATACACAGTTTGATTGTACTTTTTCTGTTCTGTTATGTCAGTGATGCTCAACATATTTCATATTTACAACCAACAGAATCATCTATATTTGGCTGTGGACCCCCCTACCTGAAAACATGTTCTAGGGATCCCCCAGGAGCAAAGAATTGAGTTAAAAATGTTTGCTACCGGAATAATATATTCAAAGATTTGCGCCACTTTTTTTTTTTTTTTTTTTTTTTTTTTTTTTTTTTACGATTTTTCAAAAAATAGCAGGCCTACAAGCTGGTTTACACAATGAGATTATGTGCATATATTCTTGTAATACTGTATGTCAGTATCTTGTGTTTGTGAACTGGTACTGTCTGGAGTAAAAAATATCACTTGTGCACAGACAAAAACAAGATTTTAAAATGCACAAATAAGCAGTGTTTATATTGGAAATGTTAATGCAATCTAAATTAATCTGCATTCACCCATTTTCAACATTTTTTTTTTCTGAGAGCGTACAAATGGAAGGAACCATAACCTTAACAGGTCAATTTGGTTCAATTTGTATGCTCTCAGAAAAAAAGGCCCTAAAATAAAAATCATTAACCAGATGAAACACAACTTGACTTTTTTTTTCAGACCTCCATTGAAACACATTGCGTTTTATTATTTCCACATAACATCTCTACTGGTCTATTGTTTGCCTGGTATTGTAGACAAAAAACAAAAGAAAACTTTAGTTTTGGGACCAAGTGGTGGTCCGTGGCTCAATTTCTGCATAAAGAGTGGGCCCTGGTATGAAAAAGATTGAAAGCCCCTGTTTAACACCATCATGTCCTTTCCTGTCCAGTGGAGTTCGATCTGAGGAGGGAGATCCACAGACTACAGGAGTACAGGAAAGCAGGGATCAAGTCTTTCTGTGGTGAGTCCATTTTCACCTCTCTTGACTCTCAGATTGCAGTGAGTTTGGTGATATCCAACCACATATTGAACTGAAGTTACTTAACCTCTTCAGATTCGGCTGGCTTTAGCCAGTAATTATAAAGAGCAGGGATGCATGCAAGATGGGGTATTAGTTTTATATCTAGACTTGAGTAGCAAGTGGCAACTGCTTAAAAAAAACCTTTACGAATACTTTTTTCAGTTTATACATCGTTACAAACTTTCTGGTATGGCACATTTTTTGTCTTTTATGGAAACAATAACAAAAGAAAGAAGAAAAGACAATAACAAAGTATCATTGCATACTACATGAAAAGTACTCTGAAGAAGCTGTTGCAGGGACAGAAATTATATTCCCCTTTGAAGCACAATAATAATAATAATAATCTTTATTTGTATAGCATAGCTTTCATGACATAAAATGCAGCTCAAAGTGCTTTACATTGCAATAGAGAAGAAGACAAAAAATAGTGGGAATGAATTAAAGAGATCATTAAAATACATCAAAGAAGCAGTACAGTGAGGACCTGAAATAAGGCATAAAACATAAAATCATAAAATATAAAATCACAGAGAATCAGTTAAAAGCAAGTGCATAGAAGTACGTCTTGAGCTGTGCTTACAAGGAGCAAACAATGCCATTAATTACTGGAAATTATTTAGTAATTAGAAGATGACATTGATTTGATTTGATGAAAACATACTGTAATTCGAATTCTTTGTGAAGCACAAATAAGTCCAAAGTGTTGTGAGATTTTCCATTTTGAATGTGTATTATTGACTTCCAAACTTTACTGGCCCACTTGTAGCAACCCTGGCTTGGATGAGCACACTTTTCTTTTGTATTGTATTACAGTAGGTCATTGCTCCCTATTTGTACAGTACAGACACTAAGTACAGTACAAAACCAAACAATCGTTTCTTAGTTAATCAATCCAGGCACCACTTCCCTTGAAATACGTTTCATGTCCTTTTCCTTGCCAGCATTCATCAGCGGATGTGGCGTTATAGCAATATATTTGCTTAGAGCTCATTTTGGAACAGTAACTTAACTTCTCTACACTGTTCTGCGTGTTCTCTATTCTTGCCCTGCCGGTCCCATCCCCCCCCCCCCCCCCCCCGCCAGGCGCCAAGGTGTATGAGCAGGTGAAGAGGGTCCGTGAGGACGAGAGGAGGAAGAGGACCATGCTGTGCGACGTGCTGCAGTACATCCAGGACGGCCGGGCCTGCCAGCAGTGGCTCAGCAAACAGGCTGCAATGTGAGACCAGCACACACTGTCGTCCCCTTTTTCACCTCCTGTTTTATTAGGAACAGACAGCTGTAATCTGTCCCTCTGCACAGACAGACAGACCCCAGACCCTGTGACGTCACACACATAAACCCCAACAGACACGCTGAGACGATGACATGCACTACTGAGCATGCGTGAAGTCATTCGTCTCAGCGAATACATGAAATAATACCCGGCCCCCGAGTATAGACAAAGTAACGCTGTCGCGAACTCCGTTCACTTCGTGGGATCGGTCCAAAATGGCGGCTCTATCATCACGCTGTGTTTCACCATGTTAAAGGGGAATTCCACCCATTTTCCTTTTTTTTTTTTCTGAGAGCGTACAAATGCAACCAAATGAAAAAGAAGCGTCTAAAGAAAAAAGAAGCGTCTAAAGAAATGCATTAACATGGTGAAAACACAAGATGTTTCACCATGAAAGCATTGGCTTTCTTCAGACCATTTCTCGGGAACACAGAAAGAACTTTTTTTTTTTTTATCACGTCCACCCAACACCTTGAATGTACATCAATGACAGTAAAATGTTGAAAATGGGTGAAATTTCCCTTTAATGATTTTTCCTGAGACTGCTACAAATGCGGGTCCATTTGGTTCACGTCTGTACACTCTCAGGAACATTTTGGAAATGTCCCTCTTTCAGGCTGCACCAGCCCTCCCGAGAGCGCCGTTTTCGGACCTCTCGCAACGTTTTGGCCTGGTCCAAGTATTATTTACGCCAAGCCTTTATGTATTCTTAGGAACGGGCAGCTGTAATCCCCCTTCTGCACAGCAGTGGTGGACTGGGCGAAAAAAATCGGCCCGGACATTTTTAGCGTGATTTGGCCTAGACCGGCCCAACCACAACAACCAGCGCGTGATGGACCTGTTATATCTGGCATAGTTGGTTAACCAGATGTTCTCTCTTTGAGAGCGTAAACATGAAACCAAATGGACCCTTGCGGGTCCATTTGCTTTCATGTTAACACTCTCAAGAGTTAAAATATTCATCTAAATTGTCTAGTTAGAAAATGTAGAAGATTAATGCTCATTTTGATCTGTAGGTTTGACTGTTTTGTTTCCCAAATCCAGCCTGGAATTGTGGACCAAAAAGCAAAATAAATCTTTAGTTTTGGGGTCTGTTGGGGTTAAAATGTCATCAAATGGTGGTCCGTGGCTCAAAATTCTGAATGAATAGTGGGCCCTGCAGGGATCAAAAAGGTTGAAAACCAGTGCTTTTAATCATACCGTGATACCACCGGCCCCCTACGGGTCGTGGCCCACCGGGAGACCTCCCTGTACGCCCAGTGGTCAATCGGACCCTCTGCACAGCAGACCCCCAGACCTTGTGACGTCACACATAAACCCCCTCAGTACCGCATGTCAACCCTCACCAACACAAACAACCATTTCTGTCCTTCTGTCCCTTTTTTAATTATAGTCCTGCTGTTGTAATTGTGTTTTTCGACCCAGTGTGTGATCCTTGTCTTTGGATGTTCTCCAGTTTGGTAAATTATTGCTTGGGGGAAAAAAAAAAAAAGAATTGTTTGTGTGATGACTCATTCCCTTATTGGATGAGGAACTGGGGGGGGGGGATGATAAACAGACACACAGACTGTGGGTGTAAGGTGACATATAGTGATTGAATTCTTTCCCCTTTTGTACACAGTGACGCTGGCATCACTCCTGTTGTCACGACCATCACAATGTCAGGTATGGTGTCGCCACACACACACACGCACACAGACACGCACACACACGCACACACACACGCTGCAAAAAACAAAGGCGAACAAACATTCTCCTCTATGTCTATAAATAAGCAGCTTACGTACATACTGTAGGTTTGCTTGTATATTACGTTTCCCTCCGTAATTATTTCCCTCCTTTAACTACAAACACTTATAGGGTCATTTTCAATAATTTGTTGTTTCTGAAAACCTACAGTACCTTATTGTCACTTTGGAATCTTGTTTCGATGTGTTTAGAGATAACAAATAATGTGGAAGTAACGCTTACAATTGGGCGACCAATTGGTCCAAACACTGTTGTACAGTTCCAAAAACGGAAATATAATTTGTTAAAAATGCCATTTCAAGTAGCCTGGACTTGCCAGTCATGGTGGGCCTGAGTAAAACATGAATATGCCAAATGTAGCATTCCAATAAGTGCTTAAATAATAAGTCTACACTCAGTCCAATTCAGTTGATGAGAACACGTAACATACGTTTACAATGGCTGTCAGTGAAGCACTTGTGATACTTAAACGTGATCGTGTCGCGGTGAGATCAAAGATTGTCGCAACTCTCAGCAGGTCTGGTTACACGTACTGTAGCTACAGTATATTTACACAATGTTCCAGTGTCCTCTGCCAACAAAGGGATAAACTGTATTCAGGGCTTGACACTAACACTTGCCCGCTTGCCCGGGGCAAGTAAAAAAAAATGGTGGGGCAAGTGAAGACTGCTACCTGGTTGCCCGATCGGGCAAGTGTGCGACTTAGTTCGCTATAACACAACACAAGATAAATTTGTCTTGAAGGCAGTCATTGCACTCTGCCTCTGTGCCTTTCCCTGCTTTCTAGCTGTCTCTACCTATCTCTCTCCCAGGTTCATTTGGTTCCAAACTATCATTTTGCTGGGGTCAGGGACCACTGGGTCTGTGACCACTATGGGCTAATTAAGATGATAATTTTTAACTCTTGAGAGTGTAAAAATGAAACCAAATTGACCCGTGGTTTCATTTTTTACGTTCTCAAGAGTTACATCTGGTTAACTGAGTTAGCTGGGGACCAGCTGGAACCCTCTCAGGGAAAGCACCCAAGTAGGAAGTAAACTTAAACTTAAAATTTACAATATATTTTTGGGGGGCAAGTGACCATGACCTGAGGGGCAAGTAGAACCTGACTTGCACTTGCCCGATGGGCAAGTGCCTCGGAGACCTTAGTGTCAACCCCCGGGTATTTCATGTTGAGCTGTCCATAGACGTACAGTGGGCCTGTCTCTCCTCCTGACTCTCTGCTGTTGAATCCCCTGTTCTAACAGCGACCGGTCGGAGAAGTGCTCCTCCTCTCAACCTGACTGGACTGCCTGGAACAGAGAAGCTCAACGAACAGGAAAAAGAGGTAAACACAACTTTCAACCTTGCTGTTCTTTTTCTGGGCATATCCTTATAGGTGATGAGAATGCAGATCTACAAGCTCATAATAACATGACCATGTGACTGGGCAGTAGCTTGTTACAAGTAGCTAAGCTACATAGCTTAACTACATTTTCCCAAACTTGTAGTGTAGCTTACTACATTTGTTCTGAGAATAGCTTGTAGTGAAGCTACACTACTTGTTTCGAGTAGCTTGTAGTGAAGCTACACTACTTGTTTCGAGTAACAAGGATTGTAGCTTACTACATTTTCCCACACACATTTTCAAATTCCACCCATTTTTAATAGGTAGAAAACCTCTATTATACATCCCAAAACTTAAACATGCCACCATCCTATGTTCAAACCCTCCGCTAAATTATTATCATTATGATTTTTACCCATATTGTTTTATTATTATGATTAGTATTTAGAAAGTTGTACATTAAGATGAGATATATATTTATATTATGTAGTGATGATGTAGCAAGCTACATCAAGCTACTTTTGTCATGTAGCTTGTAGTGTTGCTTGCTACAATTTTCTGGCGATAGCTTGTAGAGTAGCTTAGCTGCATTTTTTCGAGAGTAACAAGTAGTGTAGGTTACTACATTTTCCCAGTAACTTGCCCATCACTGATGACCATGTGACTCTATTTTTGGTTTGTAGATCTGCTGTTTTTGAAAAATGTTCAATAGAGCTTTAAGGGGTTATGGCTAAATTATGCTTTTCCCAGATTTTCAGTTAGGGCACGGAATAAATAGCGTAACAATTAAAACAGGAAAAGCATCTTCCATTTATTGTATTATTGTGTTTGTTAATAAATAGCAGACATACAATGGAATTGCCTTTTTTTGAACGTTCTTGAGTGTTTTGGAACAGCAATTTTTCCTATGATCTGTAGGAAAGGGATTATCGAAGCTACATTTCATTCACATCATTGGCAGATCTTCATTTTTAAAGCCCTGGTTGGAAAACTGATATGGATGTTTCATCCACATTACATCAGAAACCTAGTCGCATGGTAACCTGCTCTAGTGACTGGCTAAGCTCTGAACTAGTGGGAAAGTCTGCTTTCAGCAACGGTGCACCAGATTTTTGGAATCGCTTGGAATTGTCACTGCTCAAGCTCATGTCGCGCCACCGAGTGGCGCGACATGAGCTTGTTGTTCTGCTATTTTTGAAAAATTGTGAAAATGTGCTGCAAATCCCTGAATATATTATTTTGGAAGCAAACATTTTTAACTCAAATTTTGGCATCTGGGGAATCCCTAGAACAACATGTTTTCAGATGGGGGTCCTGCAGCCAAATATGGATAATTCTGGTGGTCCTTGACTTGAAATATGTTAGCATCACTGACAGGAACACATATTTTTCAGAAAACTAGAATCTAGTGTCAAAAACTATAGAATCTAGTGTCAAAAACTATAGAATCTAGTGTCAAAAACTCCATTCTAGCGTCAGAAAGTAGATTCTAGTGTCAAAAAGGAGATCCTAGCATCAGAAACTATCATTTAGTGTCAATAACTAGAATCTAGTGTCGGAAACTACTGTAGAATCTAGCGTCAAAAGCTATTGCGGACCACTGACGTAGAAACTTTTATAATTTATAAGACATTTGTAGAGTCGGTTCTCAGGTCAAAATGGGGTTAACCCTTAGTGTACTGAGCGTGTTTCGGTGTTCTAAGCATTATGTTTTAACTATTGAAAAATAGCAGATCTACAGTACAAGCTCATAGCGCGCCACCGAGTGGCGCGCTATGAGCTTGTATCTCTGCTATTTTTGAAAAATCGTGAAAACGTGGTGCAAATCTTTGAATGTTATGTTATTCAGAAACTAGAAATCTAGACAGGTCAAAATGGGGTTAATAACCCTCACTTTTTTTTTGCTGTGCTTGTAGCTTTGCCAGGTGGTGCGGCTGGTGCCCGGGGCCTACCTGGAGTACAAGCAGGCCCTGCTGAACGAGTGCAGGCGGCAGGGCGGTCTGCGTCTGGCGCAGGCCCGCGCCTTGATCAAGATCGACGTCAACAAGACCCGCAAAATCTACGACTTCTTAATTAAAGAGGGCTACATCAATAAACCCTAGCGCTGGCCAGAAATAATGACTTTTGCGTCGCTTTTGATTTGGCGATGATCGGATTTTTTTTTTTTTTTTTTAAAGGTAGGGTAAATTCATCGTGTAGTACCAGCCTGGTGCACTAGGGGCGCCCAAGAGTAGCTACACTATGTGAACCTGCTGCTCGATCCTAATTGGAGGAGAATTCACCCTCCACCTGGGGAACTTTTATTAGCTCCTCTGCTAATGTGGGGGAGGGGGAAACTCCATATATGGTCTGCACACCTTATAATAGAGCATTTTAACAGATTTTTTTTTGGGTGATATCTGACAAAAGTGAAATCACTTCCCCTACCTTTAAGCATTGTGTGGTGTTAAAAATGGTGCTCTCAGTGTCCCTCGAGAAGTTTTCAACGACGCTCCATCGCTTGGAAGATTTTTTTAATCCTTGTAATCAATCCTTAGTTCTGTGCTATTGTTGATTTTAGTTAACGGTGTTATTTGTATAAAAAAACAGACAAATCTATTTGTACAGTATATTTCCAGTTGCATAAACGTCTTGAGTGGAAATTCCACTGTAATCTTTTTTTGTGTGTGTTTTATGTTAGCATTTGTATTTTCTTTAAAAAAAATATAATGGCATGTACATTTCATCTTGTTGTACAATAAATACATCTGTTACTGTGAATTTTCAGAGGTCAAGAGTCAGAATCATGAAAGCTGTTCGGCATGAGGAGACGCATAAGTGTATGTAAGTAGTGTCATTGGCTGACAGCCAAGCGGCTCATGCGTTCAAAGTTCGCATTTTCGAGTTAGTGCAGGGGTCGGCAACCCAAGATGTTGAAAGAGCCATTTTCGACCCAAAATTAAATTCAAAATCTGTCTGGAGCCGCATTTTATTTATTATTTTTTTCCTGAGAGTGTGCAAATGTGAACCAAATGGGCCCTGGCGGGTCCATTTGGTTCCATTTGCACACTCTCAGAAAAAAAGGTCCTCAAAGAAAAATCATTAACATGGTGAAACACAACCTTTCTTCAGAAATGGAGTTTCTAAAGTTTTACAGAATTCTATTGCTAGTCCACACAACATCTCTCTTACTGAGTAAACCTTTAAAAATGGGTGCTTCAGATTGAAAGCGCCACCTCTGATAACTGCTGGGCTTTTTTTTGACATGGCCAAGTGCTACTTTAACTGGCAACTGTCAGACAGCGCAACGCGTTTTGGGTGACTGAAATGTTATTTTGGTGTGGATCACCCCAGTGTGTGTATGTAATAATGCTACAGCCACTGAGCCACTCGGGCTGTGTTCTGGAGCCGCATGCGGCTCCTGAGCCGCAGGTTGCTGACCCCTGAGTTAGTGCTATAGCACCTGCCTTTTGCCAATGGTCACAGCCTTGTAAAGTTTACAAAGTTCAGCCAGAACAGTAGTTTTGGCAGAGGAGGGAGGAAAAAATGACTAAAAACAAGAAGGCTTGGTCCCCTAAAAATGATAAGCAAACGTATATACGTGTTCACTGTCCAGCACCTAGTTCTTAATGGGGAACTCCACCCATTTTCAACATTCTAATATGTCATTAGTATACCCTAGAGGTGCTGGGTAGACATGATGAAGTTCTCCCATTCTGTTCCCAAGAAATGGAGGTCTGAAGAAAACCACTACATGGTGAAACATTGATGACATCATCAAGATGTATTTTCACCATGTTAATGGATTTCTTTAGACGCTTTTTTTTCTGAGAGCGTACAGATGGAACCAAATCAACGGTTCATTTGGTTCCATTTGTACGCTCTCAGAAAAAATGTTGAAAATAGGTGGAATTCCCCTTTAATACTAATTCAATTGTAGAATGCAGTTTCTAGTACGTTTACAATGCATTAGAATGCATTGTACAATCCAGTAAATAAAAATAAATAAAATAAATAATAAGGTTGGCCAAAGTGTTAGTGATTATGACAAAGCAACTTGCTGGATTAATGTTTTGCTTAAAGCCATAGTTTTCTGTTGTCTTTATTTGCACACATAAACATTACATTCATTGTGGGTCGTAACAAACAAATGACTGCTTTCAAAATACCATTATCGGGATATTATTTATTAAACTAAATCCACATGTCTAGACTAGAGGAGCCCATGCGAATCCCCCTCTCATTATGCAGCCATTTGTACCATTGAACTGTAGCCGTTTAATGTTTGGCTGGCTAACTGGTAGGGGTGGGACGATTTACTTACCTCACGATACGATACAATATTGATATTTAGGGTTCTGAATCGATTTATATTTGCGATTCTTAGTTATGCTACGTTTCGATTTGATATATCAATATACAGCTTTTTTTCCCCCACAATTGACTGTGCTTTTATTATACTAGAACAAGGACGATTCCACCCATTTTCAAGGTTTTTCCGAGAGCGTACAAATGGAACCAAATGGACCCTGACGGGTCCATTTGGTTCCATTTGTACACCCTCAGAAAAAAGGTCCTAAAAGAAACATCAACAAACACAAACACAACTTGATGATGTCATCAAGTACAGTAAGATGTTGAAAATGGGTGGAATTCTGAACAACATGGGCCATGAAAAGTTCAATCAACTAGAACATTTTAAAGCAATTTTAAACCATATAAATAACAAAAAGTTCAATCACACACATCAATGCAGCCTGATAACATCAGTCAGTCTTTCTGGCATGAACACATTAATGAATAGGACCTACACAAATATCAAAAAAATCGATTTTGAACCTGGCGATTCGATTTTGATATCATGGCATTAGGAATTGCGATTATACTGTATTGGCATATCGATTTTTTTTTTTTTGCCCAGCCCTGCTAACTGGTCTGAATACTTTCATACTTCAACTACAGTAAAACCCAGCCCAGCTCATTTCTTACAGTCCATCTCTTGAGTGTGTTCTGTCTAGACTAGAGTCACATGGAAGTTACTTGGCAGCCACAGACACTGACAGGCTTATCGGTGCAGTGAGGACAGAGCCTTCAGCCCCTGGCAAAAAAAAATAATAATAATACAGATTTCAACAGATACATTTGCCTTTGACGATAAGGGCAAGTGGATGAGACAAGCTTTTCTGCTGTCAAAGGGCATTTTGGTGAAATTGTAAATAATCAGTGTTCTAACTAAAGTAATATATTACTTTTGGTAATATTATTACTAGGGCTGGGACTTTAACTGTTTGACCCATTGTGTCCTGTCTGTTCATATTCAAAGATTTGCACCACGTTTTCACGATTTTTCAAAAATAGCAGAGATACAAGCTCATAGCGCGCCACTCGGTGGCGCGCTGTGAGCTTGTAGATCTGCTATTTTTCAATAGTTAAAACATAATGCTTAGAACACCAAAACGCGTACAGTACACTTAAGGGTTAATTCAATTAATTAAATTAATTAATTACAGAGACAATAATGTGATCATGAAATAACTCCTTTTAATCGCGCATAAGTCTTGCACCACGGAACCTTTTTCAGTGGACGAATTTCAGGTGTACCGATCTTACTGGATCAATGGTAACCTGCCATTGATCCCAACTCCAAATTGTTTTGTCCTCCCCATTGGTTCCGGAATTACTATCTTTAACCCTCACCCTTAATAGACCTGCGCAGTGACGTCACCGCCCCTGTTCCAGAAACGGATTCCCCATTCATTTTTCTTGTAGACTTTTCGAAAATAATTTATATACAGACGATTACGCCGTGGACAAAGACAACTCGGGTTGTGACAGAATCATGATGGCACACACAAACTTTTGGGACAATCAAATATTTTCTTTAAGATAAAAAAAAACGAAGCAAAAAGTATTGTATCATGCCATTCTCTACCTCTAGCTAATTATATATTATATGACGATGTTGTGTTCGTTGTCATGATTTGTCACGACCCGAGTTGGCTTTGGCCGCGGCGCAATCGTGTTTTTATTAACCATTTTCGAAAAGTCTATGAGGAAAATGAATGAGTAATTGACTGTGGGTAATCAGTGGGTAAGATCGCAGTTGTCATCTTATGCATTATCAACGGAAATATTCCAGGATATCTACAGACTGCAAGAGCATGACAATACTGAGACGAAATTGTCCTGCTGATGAAAACGAATAACTGCGATCTAATCCGCTGATAACGGTCGTAGTGGGGGCAGAATTTCAGCCGCTTCGACCTCTATCCATGGATTGAATAGAGCATAATCACGAGTAATCACACAATCGAATACAACGAGTAGACGCAGATAACAGATACCCGCCGGGCAAGTAGATATTTTGTATTCATTGCATCGGTGGATCACGGCTACTACTAGTAGGGCGGGGCGAAGCATAGTTTTACTGAAGTTATGTTTAGGGTTAGTAACCGCATAAAGCACCGTCTAACCCTAGCCTAATCCTAAACCCTAAACATAACCTCAGTAAAACTAGGCTATGCCTACACCTAACCCCAACCCTAAACTTAACCTCAGTAAACTTATGCCTAAACCTAACCTAACCATAACCTCAGTAAAACTTCCTTCGCCCCGCCCTACTAGTAGTAGCCGTGATCCACCGATGCAATGAATACAAAATATCTACTTGCCCGGCGGGTATCTGTTATCTGCGTCTACTCGTTGTATTCGATTGTGTGATTACTCGTGATTATGCTCTATTCAATCCATGGATAGAGGTCGAAGCGGGTGAGAATTTGAAGGTGCTTGGAAAAGGAATCCAATCCACCTCATCTCTTTCCCCAGCGAATGTGGCTGTAGTAGATGGGAGGGCAGACTGGGGGGGTGCATAGGCGGCTACCAGAACAGCTCCATCAGAGCACCAAGCCAAGCTATCCCTGGGACAAACTCCGCCATTGACATTCGCCTCCCTCCTCCTCCCCTCCCTTCGGCCATTATTGCTAGGCAGTGATTAACACAGAGGTGAACCCGTCTTTCATTGTCAACACGCTGGGTTACCGTGGCAACCAGGTCTGCATGTGTGTGGCCTTCTGGTCTCTGAAAGGAGAAGAATCGTCGGCTGTGGAGAGGAGAGAGGGAGAGAAGAGATATGCAGTCAGTGAGTGAGAGAGAGGCGAGCCACACGTGCACGGCCCCGCACGTGCATGCACACACACACACACACACACCCACCCTGTTGATCATCAAGAGGAGTCGTGACTAACCAAAGCAGTGCATGGAATTGAAGTCTGCTGCAGGGACGGATGTAACATTTCCCATTTGGGGGGGGCAGGCCAAAATGGTATGGGGGCGGCTTCATCGCCCGTGGCCATTTTCAGTTACGGGACTTTTATTAGGCAAGTAAAGCATCAATAATAACATCAGTTGTTGTTGAAGTTGCAACAGACACGCAGCATGCATAAAGCGAAAGGTCTGACTCAGAGAGTTTTCTGTTTTCAATGATGAAATTCTGTTGGTTTAGTGGTGACACAGCTGTAGTTAGTTAGTAGCAGTAGTAGTGTTTCCAATCATTTTAAATATAGGCACTTTAATTTGAAATATCTTGGGTTGTTTTGCATGCCATCGTGTTTGGTGGGGCAGACTGGGCCCCCCATGCCCATGCCTAGATCCGCCCCTGGTCTGCTGTGTAAACCCCCCCTCCCTCCCACAACACACACGCCCATCTGTGTACATGCCTTTTTAGTCTTCACAGAGCCGCTCTCAAAGGAAGAAAAAACGGGAGGAATAGATGCAATGCCATTCAGCATGCAACAAACATTGAACAAATACAGCTATTTCTATTTCTTTTTGCTTTTCTCCAATACAAAAAATACCCCCCTTGACAGACACCCCTCTGAGCCAAAAAGCAGGGGCTCAGAGGGGTGCCAATCTCCGTCGGAGTGGTTTGAAGCGGCATATCTCTGGTTTCCTTCCCTTTAGTGTGTCAGAAAATTGTGTCTGTTTGATGCCAGGGGAGTGCTGATCAGAGTGACAGGCATTCACACAGACAGGCCGCATGCTGGGCCCAGCCGCTCCGCCTCTCTCCCAACGTGTTGCCACGGCATTACACTTAGAGTAGAATCCCACGTTTATTTGACCATCGGCACAGCTGGTGCGATGCAGATGCCAAGTGTGGGATGACGGAGTAAGTATAGGCCTTGTGGATGCGTGCCAAACGCTAGTACACATGCATGCAATCGTTCCTGCTTAACCCTCTACTGAAGATGCATGCTGGCATGTCATTGCAGTACTGTGTAAAGTAGGCTTACAGTACGTTTTAACAGCGGGCGATGGACAAACGGCGGGCGATGGACAAACATGGGGCGATGTCAGCCAAAAAGAATGCTGAGCTTTCGTCGGCCGATGTCGAAAATGTCGGCCGACGTTGTTTGTCCATCGCCCGCTGTTAAAACGGGCGATGGACCACTGGGGCGATGGCCCGCTGTTAAAACGTACTGTAATGATACATTTTAACAGCGATTCGATATGCATTGCGATACATTGTTGACAATACTATACATGGACGATTTTGGTTCATTGGTTACTTTATCGCTATTCCCCAGTTATGACAACAAAACGCTTTCACAGTTGTCCCCATGTCCCTGTGAAGTGCTTTGATGCATCAACACAGCTTAAAATAATAAATGAGAAAATGAGTGGAGAATGTTATACAAAAGGATGGATCGTTTGAGAAATTCATGATGCATCCATCAGTGGTGGTTCATTTTCACTGGGACGCAGAATCGTTAAGCCGTCAACTGATTAGCAGCATCGACATAGATGCGTTGATAAACTGCTGAAATTTTGACTGGTCTGGTCTGCGTGACTGATTCAGACCACATAGCAGGGGCGGATCTAGGCATGGCATGGGCATGGGGAGGGCAATGCCCAATATGCCCCACCAAACATGATTGCATGCAAAACAACCCAAGATATTTCAAATTAAAGTGCTTATATTTAAAATGTTTTCCAACACAACTACTGCTACTAAACTAACTACAGTTGTGGCACCACTGAACCAACAGCATTTCATCATTGAAAACAGGAAACTCTCTGAGTCAGACCTTTAACTTTATGCATGCTGCGTGTCTGTTGCAGGGGCGGATCTAGGCATAGGCTAGGGGGGGCAATGCCCCCCCAGATTTGGCGCTTGCCCCCCCAAACGCGATGGCAAGGAAAAATCCCAAATTAAAAATATATATATCATTATTATTCTCTCCCTCATTTAAAGTATTTCCTGATTGGTAGATGCATAGGGAGGGGGCTCGTCGCTTCACTCTCAGTCTCTCTCACTCAGTCCACCGCAGCTGCAGACAGGCACTGACACTAGTCACACACTGTCTACCAGCTGCAGACAGGCACTGACACTAGTCACACACTGTCTACCGCACCGCCACCGACCGTATCTTTCTACTTTTTCCTCAACTTCTCGTTCTCTGTCCTCTCTCGACTCCGTCTTTCTCTCTATCGCTCTGTTTTAAAACGAACCGTCGTTACTTTAGTTCTGTTCCAAAACCTCCCGAAACCAATAGATACTGCAATGTATTCATTCCATTGTTCTTAGGTGCGACAAAAACAATAGGTACGCTAATGACCCTCGTGCGAGTCGTGCCTATGCATTTATTGAAGCTCGCCTCGGACATAGAAATGCTAATTTAGTCTTTGTTTGGTGGGACCATCACCGTGAACGTGGTAGCCTAGTTTACTTGCAGTATAACTGTAGGGGGTCCACCCACGGTTCCGACGGGTCACGGTTCCGACGGGGCATGGCTCCGAGGGGGCACGGCTCCGAGGGGGCACGGTTCCGACGGCCGGGTCTGTGATACGCTGCCCGGCAGGAGCTACAGGTGCCCCCCCCCCCCCCCCCCCCCACACACACACACACACACACACACACACGCGCGCGCGCGCACACTCCACCACTCTGCGTATCAACAACACATTGTGAGCCGCTATGCACTGACCTCTCTCTCTCTCTCTCTCTCTCTCTCTCTCTCTCTCTCTCTCTCTTCTCTCTCTCTCTCATATATGCATATGCAATGTTATACAGTTTATAGAACTGTTATACACTTTATAGATCCATTATAGGCAGTGGGTGCGAAATCCATTGGGGTGATTGCTTTGGACGGACGACATTAAATTTAAATAGCGCAAAAAAGTACAAATACGCCTACACTGCAGACTGCAATTTAATTGCGTAATGGCGTACCTGATTGTCACTATGGCACGGGGTTGTAATTCATGCCGTTGTTGCGCACAGGACAAATGTATAAAATATCGCGTTTAGGTCAGGCTTGCACAGTTAACTTTGCAGTAGGTCTATTGACATTTAAACAAGATGAAGAAAGACCGACAGACAGACAGACAGACAGACAGACAGACAGAGGTCTCCTTTCTATAGCCTAATAACGGACCATCTTACCGCTGCGTAAAATACCCCTTCTCCAACTTCTCCTCTCCACGGTTCTCCTTTATTTGCTACGTGGAATGCATTTCCACCTGCACCATATCAAAATCAAGCAAAACCGTCTTTTTGTTTTTAGGGGAGCAGCCTAAAATGCGAGTCTTTGTTGCATTTTGGGATTTGTGCTTCACATACCTAACAAAATAAAGCGCACTGTCCGCGTCTATAGCAATAGGATTATGGCCTCCTGTTGTGATAGCGACATTTTCTTACATGCTTGATTCAAGCAAAGTAAGCAAATAATGTGGCCGATAATAAGGAGATATGCAATTGGAAATGGAGAGGCACATTTTACGCAGTGCAAGTATGTGTCAGGGGCTGCTACCAGGCAGTCACAGCTGATAGACGTGGTCGAATCCTAGAAGACTGCATGGTCCCTCGAGCCCTCAACCAGCAGTTTACATGATTCATCAGTTGCTTAAGGAAATATAAATACACTGCAGTGTACGGAATTGTCTCTCTTTTGGCCGTGCGTAAAATGGTTCCAAATGCCGAGAGAGAGAGAGAGAGAGAGAGAGAGAGAGAGAGAGAGAGAGAGAGAGAGAGAGAGAGAGAGAGAGAGAGAGAGAGAGAGAGAGAGAGAGAGCGCCTCTGTGGGGGTATTTCTATGCAAATATCATGACCAATTGCAATGAATTACTTAATAAATAGTTAAATACCTATAATAATTATGTGGAAAAACAACACAAAGTATGATATCATTTTTTTTTTGTTATTAATTAATAGCTTTTTGGCAACATTAAAAATATATGCCTAGGCCTATTTTTGTGTGAGCTTGTAGATGCAATGGGCTATTTTTAGAGCCATAATAACTTTTCATTATGACAACCCTCACCACTCTGCCAAACTGCCTTTGTCACCCATTGAGTTAGATGTAAAATAACAGGATTTCTCCATATTAAATAATGAATCGTTTAGGTATCAAATTGGCTTCTAAATCTAGTCAAGCAGACATATAGCCGACTATGCTCTGGACAAATGTGCATGACATCACCTTTAGAAATACGATGAGAACATTGAAACAGCAGTAAACTTTAGGCTATAACGACGGAGCTTTTTGATGCTTTAAGAATACACTGATTATCATTGCCGTCACCTGGGGTGAGTCCGAGACTCCGGTAATATAAACTGCGTATGGATGAATTCCTCAATACAGAGACGCAAAAAACAGAGAGAGAGAGGCGGGCGCTCATCACCACCGCGCTTCTGTGTGAAAGTGTGAAATGAGTGAGGTTGTAACTTTATAAACTTTAGCCCTATGCGAAAATATGCCTACTGCAAAGTTAACTGTGCAAGCCTGACCTAAACGCGGTGGGATTTTTATACATTTGTCCTGTGCGCAACAACAACCCCGTGCCATAGTGACAATCAGGTACGCCATTACGCAATTAAATTGCATATATTGCTGTGTAGGCTATTTGTAATTTTTTGGCACTATTTAAATTTAATGTCCGTCCAAAGCAAAGCAATTACCCGACTGCCTATAATTGATCTACAAACTGTATAACAGATCTATAAACTGTATAACATTGCATATGCATAGAACACTAGAACAGCATAGTAATTTTATAGGATGAGGATAGAGAGAGAGAGAGAGAGAGAGAGAGAGAGAGAGAGAGAGAGAGAGAGGGAGAGAGGGAGAGAGGGAGAGGGAAAGAGAGAGAGAATCAGTACATATGGTAAATAGCGGCACTGCAAGTTCACAATGTGTTATTTTATTGTTACGCAGAGTGGTGGAGTGTGTGCGTGTGTGTGTGTGTGTGTGTGTGTGTGTGGGGGGGGGGGGTGTAGCGCGATAATTGCGCGCAGGAAACCTTGTCCTGCCCATAGGTCCTGCTGGGCGCGCATCACAGACCCGGCCGTCGGAGCCGTGCCCCCTCGGAGCCGTGCCCCCTCGGAATCGTGCACCCTCGGAACCGTGACCCGTCGGAACCGTGAACCGTCGGAACCGTGACGCGGACCCAGGACATAAGAAAAAACTCGCCCGGATCGCTGGGTTAGCCACTATTTTAACCACGCTACCGAAACTGGAAAAAGAAAAAGTTGATTACAATTCAATGCTGTCGCAAAATATCGGGAGTCTAACACAACCCGCGGGTTCAGAAAGGAAAGCTCACTTGAACATGGTAAAACACAGAGCATGAGCAGAGAGAGGACTGCAGCCTGTTCGTGTTGCATGGTTTCTTGCACAGAACAGGAGAGATGCTGCAATCTCTCCGTGTTGCATGGGGGAAAATCACACCCGTGTGAAGAGTGAGTGTGAAGTGTTGCAACTGCATGTGGTGGTCTCTAGGGGTTCCCCCGAACTTGCAAACAACATTCAGAGATGCTGAGATGATAAAAGAATGCATACACACACAAAAGTTATATCTAGGTGTGCCCTAGCTGAGATTTTTGGGCTATGAAAACTGTGCCTTTGGACAAAAAAGGTTGAGAAACACTAATGTAGTGCATTCTATGACTTTGGATTTTAAAATCAAACCGTTTAAAGAGCTGGTTACATTTTAAGTATTAACAGTTTGCAGAATACAGTATATTGTACATTTCAAGCGCAAATGACAGGGAAACGTCTTTTAAAAATAAAATATGACAAAATATGGGTACTTTTCCCATCTCTGCTGGTGACTGATATGTGAGAGAGGGCTGTGGAATTTCATTTACAGTTTTCATTTATTTTGAAAATATTGTTTTGGCATATTTGGGTATGCCCACCCAACTGAATAAAACAATATTTTTAAGCCTGGGTAAATGCAGAGGGTAGTGTCAGGAAGATCATCCGATATAATACCTATAAGACAAATCAAATGGATATAGATATGGATAGATTAACTAATATGATGATAGCATGGCTTTCTGTGCATTTATGGGGGTTTGGGGGATTTGACATCCACCAATTTGTTTGCCCCCCCTGCCAAACCACATGCCCCCCCTAGTGGGGAGAGCTAGATCCGCCCCTGGTCTGTTGCAACTTCAACAACAACAACTGAACTCTTATTGATGCTTAATTGCCGAATAAAAGTCCTGTAACCGAAAATGGTTTGGGTGCGGCTTCATCGCCCGTGGCGCTAAGCGCCACGGGCGATGAAGCCGCCCCCATACCATTTTCTCCTGCCCCACCAAACTGGGAAATGTTACATCCGCCCCTGGCTGCCACATAGGAATCCAGTCTCGTAGGCTATATAACTCACCACAGAAACCTCTACCTCCCATCCACGCCTCAGGCTTTGCTCCTGGCAAAGCTTGCGGCGCTGACTGAGAGAGGAGAAAGGAGGATTCTGTTTCTGTGTGTGGCCTCGTGCATGTGTGAGGATGAGACAGGATTGTCTAAATGCTGCCCCGGAGTCTTTCTCAGCCTGTGCCAGTATTTTCCAAAATACCACGCGTCTTTTCCTGCTGCTCCAGCTTTGAGCTTTCACACCATGACTGAAATGTGCTAGCTGTCATGCTCAGCTTTCTCACTGCATTACTGGATGTGACCTACTATGCCTGAATGAAGCGAACGAACGCCTTCTTGATTTAACCGCCTTAGCCCCCGCACCCCTCTTACGCATGTTAGTACTACAGCATAATGCAATGTTTCCTCCCCCCCCAAATACATCACTTACTATGGATAGACAAAGGTCTGAATGTGGGCTCCCATTCTGTTACCTATCCTTCCTTATCTCAAGCTGTCTAGGTGCTTGTAAAGTAGGGGTGTGCTGAAATATCGTTATTGTGATAATGTCGTATACTTCCTCCCGCAATATATATCGTATATTCCTCAGCAAATATTGTGATATTTGCTTAGTGATAAATCTGGGAGGAAAAACGGAACTAAAATGTTAACAGACTTCTGTAGCTGCTTCATTCTCAAAAAACAAACACAAAATAAAAACAAAAAGCCTAGTATGAAAATCAGTTGAGACAAATAAAAGCTAAGATAAATACCTGAGGATATACATTAGTAAGTTCTGATTTTTGTCTTTTAGTTTTTTTTATTGTTTTTGTTCTTCAGCTGCAGTTACAGTATCATGATATATCGTTGATGAATTTCATGCAATATATTGATATCGCAAATATCGCAATATCAAATATCATGATATATTCATTATCGAAGGCCTAATATCGTCACCTACTGTATATCGTATCGTGAGGTACCAATATCGTTCCAGCCCTATTGTACAGTATATCTGGGGGTGATCTTGCAGCAACTTGGAATGGATCTAAGGTAATAAGAGGGCAACTTTTTTTTAGCCAAAAATTCAAATAATTGTATATTTGTTGCCCTTTTTTCCCCTCCATGTTGCTTCGACTTTGATGCTGCAGCTGTTTTTCTGCAGACAGGAACTTGCTTTATCCTGCAGACGGTCCAGAACTTTGTTGTTGTCCATAAATCACGAAAACAAAACATTTTTGTCAGGCTCCGGAAAGGCGTGGCTAATTTGTGACGGGGGTGAGGCAGCGTTTTAGCCAATCACAGCATATAGCAGTCTCCAGCAGTTTCATAATGAGCCAATAGAGTGGATGTGAGGTGGAGATAGATTCTGTTTTTAAACAAATCTGTTTACAAACACTGTTTGTACACATTCGACCCAGATTTAGCACGCTGTCCTCTGCAATTTCTTCTTCTGCGACTTTTTGCAGGCTGACCGTTCTCTGCTGTTGCTTAGAAGGCCAGGGAAAACAGTCCAGAACTGGAAAGCTCAGAGTCATTCATCAACGGACATCTGGCCTTCTCATCTCCCAATTATACGATTGCATGAATGATTATGATCCACCATTTACTCCTGGGATTTTCATAGCCTGGTAAACTACCACTCCCCGTTGAAATCGCATTGCCATTCATTTGTGCGGAATAGTCCAGGCCCTGCTAATGCATGTTTGGGTGCAGGAGTACAGCACCCGACCAGCTCTATGCCCCCCCCTATGTCTCTATGTCTTCCCTGTGTATTTTGGGGTTCTTCCTGAAAAAGCTGAACTCTTTTGATATGATAATATAATGATCAGAGCACCCCTCACTCAGGCAGAGAGCATAAAATGATTCCCCATATTTAAAGATAGTCATTTTTATGATTCTACCCAGCCAGTTCATTAAGTATGCCTGGTTTGCCTGGTGGGTGGTGATGGGTGGAGATATACCTAAACTGAAGCCACACCCACAGCTGTAGTTGTATGGTAAAGGGGAGGGGTTAGGGGAGGGGCTGATGATGTGATGTCACTATATTACAGTTTTTTCCATTGATACGTTTGACTGGAAACACTCAGCCCTCAGGAAGAAACCTAAATACAAACGAAAGACATCATTGCACATAAAAACTACACCAATGGGTCTTATCAAGTACTGTCACCTTTTAAACATGTACAAAATTGAAGAAAAAAAATACAAAAATCATGCCACTTCATCTTTAATTTTCAAGAAGGTACACATTTAGAAAATGTAGGAGAAGAATTGTTGTTTTGACGTTTTGTCAGTTTATCTATAATTCCTAGTTATGGGTGCGGGTGAGACTAAACTCAAACATCAAATGGTGGTCCGTGGGATACGGTTGAAAACCACTATTATTTAGAGCACTGTGGCCGCCCACCGCCTCTGCACATTCTGCACATTCTCGTCTCATCATCTCGAGGTCCTCCTGACGCGGGAGAATAAGGGCTGTCAGGACTCATCAGTGTCATTCGCCGGGACATTCAGAGCAACAAAAAAAATACAAGACTGTGATGAAATAAGGCCACAGATGCTCGTCGTTCGTTCGGCGGTGGTGTGTCGTGTGTCACTGTAGATTTCCCAGCCAGCCTCTGTATAGCAGAGCATGGAAGCATATTAAAGTGCAGCGTATTTGCCGGGATGATTCTGACTCATCTGACATTTCAGTCTCAATCCAGCAGCCCCTGCCTCTGCAGCAGTGTTGCCAACTGCCAAGATCCAAAATGCACTAGTAGTGGCACTTCCAAAATGCACTAGAATGTATGCACTATAGAGCAGTGAGTTTTCAACCATTTTCATACCAGGCCCATGCACTATTTATTCTACATTTTAGCCACGGAGGAGGACCATCATTTGATGTTGAGTTTACTCTCTCTGACTGGTCAAAATGGCAATTCTTCTACATTTTGAAAATGTGTAGATTCTTGGAAATGAGGTAATTTAGATGTTTGAATTTAATTTAAAGAGTGGGTGCCGTGATTTTTGTCTTTTTTCCAATTTTGTACATGTTTGAGAGGTGACACTATGTAAATAGACTAGGTGTGTTTTTTTATGTGCAATGATGTCTTCCCTTTGTATTTAGGGTTTCCTCCTGGGGGCTGAACCTTTCCAGTTAAACGTGCGAATGAAAAAATGTAGTGACATCACCTGTTCAGCCCCTCCCCTAACCCCTCCCCCTTTATCATGCAACTAAAGCTGTGGGTGTGGCTTCAGTTCAGGTGGATCTCCACCCATCACCACCCACCAGGCAAACCAGGCATACATAATGAACTGGTTGAGTGGAATCATAAAAATGACAGTTTAACAAACACTGTACACTTTTGGGAAAAAAAAATCTTACTCTTCATATAACAATGATACCTGATGATCATGTTTTAGGGTAGAAAAAATCATGGCACCCCATCTTTAACTCAAGAGTTACAGATCTATAGGCCTAAGGGTCCATTTGGTTACCAAGTCCAATGGTCCTTTCTAGCAACGAAGGAGGTTTCTATCATAGGAGGAAAAATGGTGAAAAACAAGGGTTTTATCTGTAGCGCCTGTCAACCAATTTCGCCCCAACTCCAGCAAAAAAGCACTAGATTTTCCGCCAGGAGTTTTTCACTTGGCAGTTGGCAACACTGCAACTCTGCAGCTGCCGGCTCTCTCTCTCTCTCTCTCTCTCTCTCTCTCTCTCTCTCTCTCTCTCCTCTCTCTCTCTCTCTCTCTCCTCTCTTTCTTGCCCTGTCTTTCAGTCTATGACACTCAATTTCTCTTGTTTTCCCTGCCTGTCTTTCAATATCACTTTTCACACGCCCCACACTGGCGGATACCTGATGTTTTAGTGTCATTCCATCTTTAAAGGTAATAGAGGCAACTTTAGTGTGTACAAACACTGTGGCCTATAGATTTTCGGCACCGCTAAACCCCCTATCCCTGAACTTCTTTGCCTTTTTAAACTATTTAAAAAAAATCAATAGAATGGCCAGTCTACAAGTTCACAATGTGTCAATAGGTTTGAACTATTCCAAAAAGTTTTTCAAAATAGTAAAAAAAAAAAAAAAAAAAAAAAAGGGATAAGGGGTTTGGGATTTGAGTCTAACGAAAATGGAGCCCTGTGTTTGTAAACAGATTTGTTTAAAAACAGAATCTAACTCGCGTTTCGACCTAGATTGTCTTCCTCAGCGTTGTGCACAACGCTGAGGAAGACCATCTAGGTCGAAACGCGTTCGTTGACTGCACGTGGAGGTAAATAAAGATACACAAAAAGGACATTCATTGAGTGTTGGCATTTCTCTTTTCTTTTCTGTTTTCAATGATGAAATGCTGTTCGTTTAGTGGTGCCACAGCTGTAGTTAGTTAGTAGCAGTAGTCATTTTAAATTTAACTATAATCTGAAATATCATCGACATTTGGGAGCTGTTATTTGTCCTCCTGCATCCACCCTGAGAAAAAAGGTCAAAGTGGCTCTAGTGTGAACCGGCTCTGTGCATGTTGTTCCACCTCCTCCACTTTCATTTGCAACCAACCCGACGGGACAGCAAAGCAACTGCATCAATGCTGATCAAAGGGACACTACTATTTGTTTCCACTTGATTGAGTTTGGAGTTGCACCACTAACCCCACTCAAGTATTTACTTTTAGGAAGTTGTGCTTCTCCAAGTTTAGTAACAAAATATGAGAATAAATATATTGTCAAATAAAATTACACCTCTCTGCCCTCTGCGTATTGTTGAAACCTGGTGACAATATGTGCCCATTTATTTCGAGTGATATACTGTATTGTTGCCTTTATATCCTGCAACTGTTATCTAAATATGTAGGTTTTATCTGCATTGTATAATGTTTCACCTGTTATTCTCATGATTGTCCAGTCTGGATTCACTAATGTGTGTTTTTAAATACGTTTTAATTGTTTTTAACTGATGTACCCTGTAAACATGTCCTACTGACTCTCAGAGCCAATACGCCTACCCAGATAGGGTTGATGAACTTGACGGATCACACCTGCAGTGATGGGAGGGGTTACAGACATGATGAACTGATTAGACAATGAGGGTACCCTTGTAGTATAAAAGAAACACTGGTGTGTATGTTGACCATGACCTGATGAAGATCTTAACGATCGAAACGTTGTCTCACTAATAATAAAGATAGTCTGTTTTGTACCAGTGGTGTGCGGGTCCCATCTCTTATCCGCTGAAGTCTATTTTAGCCCAGCACCAAGTCGATGTGTGTATTCTATGTTTACTCTAAACTGAATTTACCCCATAGTTCTCAAATTTGGAAACACTATATTTCTAAAACAAAGAAACATTTCAAAGATTCCTTATCAGGCAAACATGTCCACTGTAAGATGAATGTTAATAGCCTTAAATAATAGGATTTCTAGGTATGTAGGGTATAAGTATGTAGGACTAATAGCATAATAAAGTTTGTGATATTGCCATTGAGAATGCATTGGTTGTTTAGGTTAAATAACTCAGAAACTACAAAACATTTCAAAGTAAAAAAATGAATGAAATGAATGACAGACTTACTCCAGTTAAGGTTTGGATGGCATAGCCTACTAGTAGTATATGTTTCTCATCATTTTGGTGGTTTGAGTTTTTATGAAAATCACATAGAAGAAACCAACACACTAGAATTTCAGTTTTAATTGTCTGTTGAATGCAGAACACACCGTAAGATCAGTGACTTGAACCTAGGCCTTCAAATTTCCTGGCAGAATCTTGCCAGTGAATCCTGCCAGTGAGCCACTGTTCTTGTTTTGTATGCTCACAAAACTCCAAATAGAAAGAGACAGATCATTCAAACATCTAGATAGTATACCGGTTTTCATCATTTTTGGGGATTTTTGAAAAATGTCGACATACAATAGAATGCTGTTTTTCTTTGTTTTCGAGGATTTTCAAACCATGCCAAAATCGAGGAAAAACAACAGGCTATAGTACATGATCTTGGACAACACACAATAGTATGTTGTTGTTTTTTTATCATTTTTGAGGATTTTTGAAAAATGTCAAAATCGTGGAAAAAAACATACAACATAGCTAACATAGCTATACCATGCTATACCATGTAGTATAGCCTTTTTTTCGACTTGTCATTTTTCGAAAATCCTCAAAAACGATGAAAAACGGCATACTATAGCATTTTGTCTGAGAACATGTATTATAGCCTGCCGTTTTTCTTCGATTTCATCATTTTTTGAAAATCCTCAAAATATACAGCATGCCATTTTTTCTCAATTTAGACATATTTCAAAAATCCTCTAAAATGATGACAACGGCATACTATAGCATGTTGTCTGAGACCAAGTACTATAGCCTGTCGTTTTTCTTCGATTTTGTCATTTTTGGAAAATCCTCAAAAATGATGAAAAACTGCATACTATAGGTATAGTATGTTGTCCGAGACCATGTACTATATATAGCCTTTGGTTTTTCTTTGATTTCAACGCAAGATCCGCAAAACAATGAAAAATGGCATACTATAGTATGTTATCCCAGAATACGTACTATAGCCTGTCGTTTTGCTTCGATTTCGTCTTTTTTTAAATCCTCGAAAACTACGAAAAAGGTCATACTAGAGTATAGCATTTTTTCTTGATTTCGACATTTTCAGAAAATCCTCAAAAACGATGACAAACGACCTACTATAGCATGTTGTCCGAGACCATGTACTAAAGCTTGTCGTTTTTCTTTGATTCCGTCATTTTTGAAAATCCTCAAAACCAACAATTTTCGTCATATTATTGATGATCGTCGTTTTTGAAGATTTTCGAACGATGACGAAGCCTGGCAAAACGCAAGGCTATAGCCTAACAGTCTTGCACAGCATACCGTTTTTCAACGTTTTGAGGATTTTCGAATATTGTTGAATTTTCGAAAAAAATTAAAATAAAACGCAAGGCTTTAGAATTACCCTTTTTCATCGATTTGAGGATTTTTGAGGATTTTCGAAAATTGATGAAACCTGGCATAAACGCAAGGCTATAGCCTTACGGTCATGCACAGCATACCGTTTTTCATCATTTTGAGGATTTTTGAGGATATTCTAAAATTGTAGAAATTTCGAAGAAATGCAAGGCTATAGCCATACCGTTTTTCATCTGTTTCAGGATTTTCGAAAAATGACAAAAAAATGACGAAATCTGGCGCAAAAAGCAAGGCTATAGCCTTATGTTCTTGGCACAGCATGCCGTTTTTCATCATTTTGAGCATTTTTGAGCATTTTAAAAAAATGTCGA